>CM062815.1:618132576-619332576 GCA_031772625.1 Pinus tabuliformis | reverse complement strand
TTTTTCTTATTGCATGTCTATGCATGTTGTTCTAAATTGTGATTTTCATTCCACAAATCAGTAGAGTAGAATTGTGTCTCTTGTTTTCAGGTTGAAATCTTGAGCAGTTGCAAATTCTATCACATTTCTACATGGTATCAGAACCCTGAAATCACATTAGAACCAATATTTTGAATTTATTCCTCATGAATTTTGAAGTAGCAACTTCAATGCAGTAGTTTTTCTTCGGGGTCTGAAGAATGTCTTTCAATGGTTTGAGATTGGAGTATCCCCTTGAGGGTAGCTCGAATTTCATATCCTGGTAGGATAAAATGGAAGCAGTGTTTGATGTCAATGGTGTATTAGAATACGTGAAAATTGATATTGCAAAACCTCCACAATCAGATGCACAACAATTAACTCAGTGGAAGAAGGATGTTGTAAACGTGAGAAAAAATATTCTGGAAGGTGTGAGAGACCATGTGGTCTCAAATATCCATGGAAAAGAGACACCATTTTCTATGTGGAAGACACTGACTGAGCTATTTGAAAATAACAGTGACCATAGAAAATTGGCCCTGAAAGACAAACTTTGAAACATTAGAATGTAGAAAAAATGACATTATTTCGCAATATCTCTCCAGGTTTACACAAGTTCGAGATGAGCTTGGAGGGGTTGAGGTGAATGTAGCAGAAGATGACCTAGTGAGCCTAGCTCTTCTAGGCCTTCCAAAATCCTGGCACAACTACCAAGACTCTGTGAATGGAAGGGAAAAATTACCGAATTGGGAAAGGTTATGGTCTGATTTGGTTCAAGAAGAGTTCAAGAGAAATAACAGAGATGGGACATCATCCAAAGTTGAGGATGAAGAGAATTTTGCCTTGGTTGGAAAGGGGAAGAAGGGAAAAGGGAAGAAGACCTAGAGAAAACCTGAATCCAACCAAAATAATGGCAAGAAGAAAGACTTGAGAAAGATAAAATGCTTCCACTACCATGAATTTGAGCAATATGCAACAAAATTTCCGCACAAGAATTCTAACAAAAGGCCTTCAGGAGGAGCAACAAGTGAAGCATTGGCTTAACAAATCGAATTAGACTTCACCTTAATAACATGCATGAGTAGCACTGTTATGGGGAGTATGTGGTACCTTGATTCTGGTGCATCATTCCATATGGCAGGGTGCAAGGAGTTTTTCAGTAGCTTGGAGGAGAAGGATCTCCAAATGCATATCGAATTGGGGGATGATGGGAGGTACAATACTACAAGAATTGGTATTGTCACCTTTAACAGGGAGAAAGCATCTCCTCTTCACCTCAAAGATGTCATGTTTATACTTGGGCTAAAGAAGAACTTGATCTCTATCGCAGTTTTGGAGGATCGTGGTTATGATATTATTTTCAGTAAAGGTAAGGTCTTTCTGAGATACATAGCTACCGAGAAATGAAGAAAATTGGAGTTTGAGTCAAGAACCTATATAAACTTGAGGTGGGAGATTATGCTGCATTGACCAGCAAAGGAAAAAAAAGTGCAGATTCGAGATCTTGGAGAACTTTGGCTCAAGAGATTGGGTCATCTACACCATGGTGCCTTAAAAATCATGCAACAAATTACCACCGATCTTCCTAAAGTCTCCCTTGACCAACAGGATGTCTGCAAGGGTTGCACATTGGGGAAATATGTTAAATCCACTTTCAATTGCCGAGATAGCAGAGTAGATGCAATCTTGGAGCAAGTCCACTCTAATGTTTGTGGACCCTTTTCTACAACCTCCACTGCAAAACATAAGCACTATGTTATTTTTGTTGATTATTTCTCTAGAAAATTTTGGATATTCTTCATGCGGAAGAAGGATGAAGTTTTCTCCAAATTTGTTGAATTCAAGGCATTAGTTGAGAAGGATACTAGGAAGAAGATGAAAGTTCTAAGGAGCGACAATGGAGGTGAATTTATTTCGCATAACCCACAATAGAAAGGGGTAGTTGAAAGGAAGAACATAAGCCTAATGGGAGAAGCAAGGGCCATGTTGCATGATTATAGGTGTTGTGAAGATAAATCCCCTATGTGGACAAAGGCGATCTCTCTAGCCCAATGAGTGGATCTAGCAGCAAACTCAACAAACTAATGCATACTTTCCTAGCTTGTGTTTAAAAACACAAAGAGAGAGAGAAACCTACCTCGCTCTGATGCTAATCGCTCAATCCTTTGATGATGACTTTGATTCCTTAACTTCCAGGTTCGCTCGTTGCTTGTTCCTTATGTTTGAGTATCTGCAAAAGAAATAAAAGGATATCAATACAAGATACAAGAGCATACATAGTATATATCAAACATAAACTACTTGATAGATCAAGGAGTATCAAGCTAAATGCATAAATATTTAGACATTTATGGAAAGTGAACATCAGATGTATATATTAATGAATAAAAAATGGAAGCATACAACCATTTCCTTGATGTTGGAGACCTCCTTTTGGTGGATGTCCAAGTCCAAGCCAAGACTCTTCAAGCACTCCTTCTCCAAGTTAGATGGGCAACATTTAGGCATAATCTCAACATAGGAATGCAAGCAATCAATGACCAACCATTTGGGGATGGAAGGGATTTGATTTATAGGAAGGGAGAGGGAGTTAGGGATCCACAAAAGAGGGAGGAAGGTCCACATCTCAAGGGGAAGGCCCTTAAAGGTAGGATCAAGAGCTCCAAATGGGAGAGCTTGACCATATCTCTACCCAACAACATCCAGCTCATTGTTTCTCGAAGTTTCTAGCATACGAAGCTTCTCCTCCATTTTGAGAAAACCTGCCATAAGAGGTTTAGTGCGAGATTTCATATCAAAACCCACGCTGGCAATGTTAGGTAAAAGAACTGTAGCCTGTCATCAACATGGGCAAGTAGTGGAGCAAAGAGTGTGAGTCCTGAAATTTAGGGTTTCGAGTCAACCTTCTTCGGAATTGACTTTGGGTAGTTTTTCTTATTTTCTTCAAGGATGTTTCAGTATGTGTTTCATGATGAGTACACTTCACAGTTGTCAACATTTTGGCACTTCGAGATGTGGAATAGGAAGTGAACAGGAGGTGTGACAAAATACTGTGTAACAGATGCCCCCTAAAGCATGAAGGAAGAATAGGGAGTGATGGGTGAAATGTTTTACAAGTTAAGACAAGGACCGGAAAAACACGTCAAGAGACCTGCAAATCAAGCATATACATATACATATCTAACATCTCTGATAAAAACATGCCTAATGATACATGAATAGGCATCTAATAATACATGAATCCACGACATGGGCGCAACCATCCGAATAGAAGGGATCATGTGCATGGATCCATGGTATGGACACAACCATTCGAATAAAAAGGATCATATATATGGACCCATGATATGGTCACAGCCATCCGTATAATCATGTATACAATCATGAATAACTCACAACTCCACACAACCTGGATTTTACCAGATGGAATCTAGAGTCTTGAGCTTTGTCCCGATCCGATAAATGTACGAATTTTAACAAGTGAATAGATGTGTCAAAATCGAACATGATAGAAAACCACCTGATTACCGGTCAATGATGTAAATCGTTAACAAGCGCGAGATAAACCACCAATAATGGCAATGGCTCTCAAGGTACAATCAACATAATCCACTAGTGTGAATAACGAAGCTAAAGTCGAACACCCGTAGAATCTTTTGATCAAAGGCTAATGATGTAAACTTATTGTTGAATGCAAAGAACTTTCCATTGAGTCATGCAAGCTCCAAGGTATTGGAAGGGATTTTCTAGATCATCTTCCTAGATAATGAGCTGAAGTTGAAAGGAAGCGATCCGTTGAAAGAGGGCCATAATGTATCCCACATCATCGACATGAAACAAAGGATATAGTAGAGTAGGTAAGTTTGATTCAAGATTGTGGCAGAAAGTCAGACAATGTATAAGTGGTAAAAACCTGCATATAGGACTTCTCTTGAACATATCGGTGACATGACTCTGGAGTTTGGTAGCATTTGACTCAACATGGGATCAAAGGTCATGATGACGAAGCAGTATAATCAAATGAGAGGCAAAATGGATTTCCCAAACCCAAGAAGGAAAGTGATGAAGTGAGGATAACCCAAACCTGACACGAGCAACAAATAAGTGTCATGTTCAAGAGCGACATGTTGCCTTTACACAAAATATAAGAGATGCTCACTTTCATTTCCCCCCCCACTATTTCTAGTGAGTACCCCATTATTTTTTAATTGCAAGCTTGAAGGGGATAGCATATGCTTGCCATATAAGTTCATCCTTCGGATGAATCCATCCTAGTAAGTTTAACGAGTCCTAGGAAGGAGAAACTCGATCTCGTCATGATGACAAGTCCTGCGTCATTTAAGTTTTACGAGTTTAATGGAGGTGAAACTTGACATCTTTTTCATGTTTAGAGAGTTTGAAAAAGAGGCAAAAAAGAAAACTCCAAAGGTCCCTTTCGTAAATCACCACTTGAACCTGAAAAGGTAGAAAACAATATCCAAGAGAGCCTCTTAGCCACGTTCGACTAAGGTATTCCTTTCTCATACAATAGTCTATCTCAGTCTGGAAAAGGGATAAACTTATATTGTGTAGACATCATTTCATTTACTTTAACGAGTTTGAAACGACAAGTACTCGACAATATTTTCATATTTTTGGAGTCTGAAAAGAGTTGAAAGATGACTTCTCCTGGAGGAACGAGTGGTATAAAAGTATAGCAACTGGTTCCGGTCATGATGGAACTGCTCAAGACATGTAAAAGTCAAGAGGTTGGCTAATAAGACCACTCATCACAGATGTTCCTCAGGCAAGGGTAAAATAATCAAGTGAAAGCATATGATCGGCCAAAGAGATGGTGACTATGGAATGAAAAACCAAGGCTCATCTGGCAGAAAATAGGCTAATAAAAATGGAAATCACGAGAGGTAAAGTGGGAATGGTTTCATTTTTACACAAGCTCGAAACAAAGATAAACTATGCTTGAGATGAGTTTGCATGCCCCCAACATAATGACTCATTTCGAGGTACATGCCCCACAAACTTAATTTCATTGACATAAGCAAACTACTATTTACTAATAGTTGGATGGAATGAAGGTTCACTTACGATATCAAGTGAAAGACTCAACTGGAATTTTACGAGATCTAATCAAAGACTCGAATTGGAAGGGGATTTGTTTCATTTTTCAATGAGCTTGACACAGGAAAAGAACCATGCTCATGACACTGTTTCATTTTTTAACTAGCTTGACACAAGTCAAAGAACTCTGCTCATGGGAACCTATTTCATTTTTTAACAAGGTTGACATGGTAAAAGAACTATCTTCATAGGAACCTATTTCATTTTTTAACGAGGTTGTCATAGTAAAAGAACTATCCTCATGACACGTATTCCATTTTTTAATGAGGTTTGACATAGTAAAATAATTATCCTCATGACACCTATTTCATTTTTTTAATAAGGTTGACATAGTAAAAGAGCTATCCTCATGGTGACCTTGATCATGGTCTATAAAAGACCATGGCTTTCAAGATGTCACATTAGATGAGAGAAAAACACTCTATAAGGGATACTTGTCAAGGGATCTAATGGAGAGATCGGGTTCCAATGCCTCCAGTACACGATGCACTATATCACTGACTAGATCATCAGTAAATGCAAGCATGGAACATGTGGCCACATAATTAACCTATGGCGGGGGTGATACTACTTGCGTAGAAGAACCATTTAAGGAAGATGGTTGAGCGGGAGACATATCAGGACCAACAAACAAAAGTTGATTGATGATCACAATTCTTCCTTCATGTGGGAAACACATCACTCGAAAGAGGGAATAAATAAGAGCTCCCATGACATAAACATATTCATGCTCAAGGAGTAGATTAAAATCCAACGGGCCTTGGACAACCATCATATCTATATAGACAGTCTTGCCTCCCAAAGTAGTAGGAAACTTAGGAAGGATACCTAACAATTGATTGGATCCTCTGTTAAAAGCCAACAGATTCTAGGTGACGGGGACAAGATGTGGAGCACCTAAATCTTGCCAAGAAGTGGAGGAAAGAATATTAATAGATGTGCCATCATCTACAACTGTGTTAGGTACAACCATATTATAAGCCTGCACTGTAATGTGGAAAGGTGCATAAGACAGAAGACGATATTCTGCCAATTGACTCCAATAAAAAAAAGTGACCAAACTACTCATAGAGAGTACCGTAGGAACATGAGAGTTGTCTCCTTGCATTATGGGAACATGAGAACTTCTCTCATGCACCTTGGGAACAGGGGGATTTACCTCCAGTTCATTCGAAACTAATGAAACAAGATGAACCTGAGCGATATGAGGTTCACTCTCTATTGGAAAGGTACGGTTAACTGAAGGCGGAGCCAGGTCTACTGTTTTCTCAACCAATGGTTGGTTGAGAATGGACTCACGAGACTCACTTCTAGAGAGAGTGGCATTAACCAAAGATGACTTTTGATCAATCATTTGATCAACTAGTAAAGGATCAGGGGAAAGCTTTCGATAATCAACCGAAAGACAAGGCTGAGAAGCGATAAGGTTTTCCAATTCTTTGGAAGCCTCATCCATAAGAGGATAAAGGTGAATGGGATGATTACCTTCACACAACTCACAGGGAAATTTGACTTTTCCCTTTTTCCCATGGACCTTATTATTACTAGTTGAAAGTGTATCATCAACATGATCTCCAGAGGTTGATGCCAAAGGTTGATGTGAACCTGCGGACCACACTTCTAAGACCTTGGGAATACCAGGACAATTCCGAAGAAGGTGGTCGCCCTTACATAACATGCAAGGGAATTTTACTTTCCGGGGTTGGTTGGAAGATTTTTATGCATCAGTTGCATCCATAGCAATGGCTGCTTAGTTGCCCCCTTGCTTATTTTGCTTCTTCTTCTTCGTCCTCTTCTTCTTCTTCTTAGCTTCCTAGTTACTAGAATGCAAATTTTCACCAGGCGAAGAGGAAGAATGGGGTGAAGAAATAGGTGAAGAAGGCGAGGGGTCAACTTTAGCATCAACATGAGGCTGATGTTGTTCAGGTGCAGTAGAACTCAATTGAAAAGCAGTTTGGACACTTGGAATCACCGAGGCCGAAAATAAACAAGCTGGCAGACCAATGGTCAATCTAGGAAGGGACAACGTTTCCATATATGGAGCACCAATATTTCCAAAAGAAGGAAAAGGACCAGGATTCCCGCCAAAGGTGTTTCCTATACTGGTAGACTCAGGAAATGTTGCCATCAATATTAACCTAAAATCTACTAAGGAGTATTTCCACACGAAGGTTGTTGTTCCGTGGTCAATTAATTGATTTTAGAAATTAAAACAAAATAAAAGAGGGGTAAGCTAGGCAAGAGCGTTTACCAAGTATCCATGAACTGCAATATACACCTTAGCTGAAACCAAGGACTTAACATACAACGGTTAATCTCCTCGAATGTTGTGTTCAGTGTATCACATTTACAAGACGGTTGACTCGGTTACCTATAGCTAAAGGATGGCAATAGTTGGGTCTCCCAATATATACTCAACGATATGGGGAGCATAAGTCTGTATTAGCATTGTCTAATGCATAATTGTTCGATGAGAGCGTTCCCATATACTTTCCATACATAGAGCGCCTCCAATATACCTGAGAGTACTAGAGAACGATCTTATATACTTCCGTATGTGGAATGAGATTTCACCCTCAGGATACAATGCTGGTAGATAACGACAAGTGCTAGGTTTATAGATGTCGGAACACGTCTCTAGCCTAGACCTCTAAATGTTTGCGTAAAGTTCCAAATGATCCTTAGGCTAATTGAGTAAATTTTAACGTTTATCTTGAATTATGTTTCAATTTTGGGCTCAAAACGATGTCCCCTGAATCCTTAAGATGCAACTATATGAGAAAAGGAAAACTTTCCACTTCGATGAAAGCTAGACTAATCAAGGGAAGAAATTTCAATCAATAATGCATCAAACAACATGCCTTCCACTAACTTTCACTTTCGCTTTCCAAATGCAATGCTCAAAAATAAAAATGATCTTCACTTTTCACTATCCTAAATGCAACTTTTCGAAAGCAAAATGATTTTCACTTTTACTAAGATGCACTTATATAAATGATGTTTTTCTTTGATTTTTGAATGCTCTAATGCAACTAAAGCATCAACTAAATAAAAATTAAAATTTGATTCAAATGCTCTAATGCAACTAATGCATCAACCAAAGCAACACCAAATCCAATTCAAAAGCACCTAAATGAAAATATCTTTCACTTTTTCTTTCTTTTGAACAAAATAAACAATGCACTCTTTCAGCTTGAAAATCAAACAATGTAATCTATGCTTGATTAAAAACAAAGATGATTTCCAAATGCAAATGACCTAATGCAACTTGAAAAGCAACTTTGTGAAAGACAAGCTAAAACAAATGCAAACTGATGTTTTCAATGATTTCCACAGAAAACAAGACTCAATCAATCAACAAACCAGTATCTCAGTGACACAACAAGCAAAAAGCAAGTGATGACTAATTGACCTATAAACCCTAGAACTCAACCAAATTTTCACTTCAAGCACTTCAAAGCCAAAGAGACTAATTTTCTAATTAACCAAGGCAACCAGACAAAAAACACTGGCAAATCCAGACTTAGAGGACAGGAAAAGACCTTTAAAGGCCAGGACACACTGGATCCTAGGGTAGAAACCCTATTTTCTCTCAAATTTCTGAGATCAATGTGACTATCATAGCCAAAAATGTGTTGAAATTGGCATCAGTGCGACTGTTTCAAGTGAAAACATGCTAGCAGCACGACTGTTCAAGTCAAAAACATGCTGGGCGAGAAAGTTGGGAAAAAAATTCGACAAAGAGTTCAGACCTAACACTCTAAAGCAGTGATCATTCAATGTGAAGACCTATACAGACCCAAACTAACTGATAATTCAATGGTCGGTCAAAGTGATCAAAATACCAAATTAAGAACTGAGATTGAAGAGGCTTTAGCTTCCCCAGTGGAGTAGCCATTTTGTTGTGAAGATAAATCACCTCTGCAGATAAAGGTGATCTCTCTAGCTCAATGAGTGGGTCTAGCAACAAACTGAAAAACTAATGCATACTTTCTTAGCTTATGTTTAAAAACGCAGAGAGAGAGAGAAATCTACCTCGCTATGATGTTAATCGCTCAATCCTTTGATGATGACTTTGATCCCTTAACTTCCAGGCTCGCTCCTTGCTTTTTCCTTATGTTTGAGTACTTGCAAAAGATATCAAAGTACAATACAAGATACAAGAGCATACATAGTATATATCAAACATAAACTACTTGATAGATCAAGGAGTATCAAGCTAAATGCATAAATATTTAAACATTTATGGAAAGTGAACATTAGATGTATATATTAATGAATCAAAAAGGGAAGCATACAACCATTGCCTTGATGTTGGAGACCTCCTTTTGGTGGATGTCCAAGTCCAAGCCAAGACTCTTCAAGCACTTCTTCCCAAAGTTAGATGGGCAGTATTTAGGCATAATCTCAGCATAGGAATGCAGGCAATCAATGACCAACCATTTGGGGATGGAAGGGATTTGATTTATAGGAAGGGAAATGGAGTTAGGGATCCACAAAAGAGGGAGGAAGGTCCACATCTCAAGAGGAAGGCCCTTAAAGGTAGGATCAAGAGACCCAAATGGGAGAGTTCGACCATATCTCTACCCAACAACATCCAAATCATTGTTTCTCAAAGTTTCTAATATACGAATTTTCTCCTCCATTTTGAGAAAACATGCCAAAAGAAGTTCAACGTGGGATTTCATATCAAAACCCACGCTGGAAGTGCTAGGTCAAAGAACTACAACCTGCCATTAGCACAGGCAAGCAGTGGAGCAAAGAGCGATGGTATTGAAATTTAGGGTTTCAATCAACCTTCTCCAGAATTGACTTAGGGAAGTTTTTATTCTATTCTTCAGGGATGTTTCAGTATGTGTTTCATGATGAGTACACTTCACAGTTTTCAACATTTTTGCACTTCGGGATGTGGAACAGGAAGTGAACAAGAGGTGTGACAAAATACTGTGTAACAACGGGCTACCATTGGATCTTTGGGCAGAAGCATGCAACACAAAAGTCTACTTGCAGAACCAGAGTCCTCATAGAATACTTGGTATGATCACACCGGAGGAAGATTTCTCTGGGAGAAAGCCTGATGTGTCTCATTTCATAATTTTTGGAGCTTCAGTTTATTGTCATGTCTCCAAGGATTCGAGGACGAAACTTGAGCCTACATCGGAGTGGAGATTTTGTAGGATACACCCAAACTCCACACATTTATTGAGTGTATTTACCTTCATTGAGGATGATAGTTTTAGGGAGAGATGTCAATTTCGATGAGGACAAGGCTATGAGATGGTCACTGCAATGAAAGTTGAGTATCGCACTGGAGTAAGAGATTTTAGCTCCAAAGGAGGAGCCTCGGGATGAGCTTTAGGAGGTTGTGGATAAGCCACATGCAGTGGAGCATACAAGAGGCACAGTGGAGGCACCCACTCAACCAGAATCTTCCAAAGAGGGGATAAATAGAACCAAAGAAGTTGATAGATTGTTGTAGGATGCTAGGAAGAATGTGGGAGCCCCTACATCAGTACACATGCAAAGGAGGTCACCTGAGAGGTACACTCGTTACATGGCTCTCATGATAGAGCTCATTGAGACAAAGCCTTCCTCATTTGAGGAAGTAGTTTCTTAACCTGTTTGGGTTGATTACATGGTGGAAGAATATGAATCCATCATGAAGAACATTGTATGGGAGGTGATGTTGAGACCAGAAGGGAAATCAGTTTTTGGTTCAAATGGATCTACAAAGTGAAGCATGCAGCTGACAGGAGCATCGAGAAGTGAAAGGCTAGATTTATGGCCAGAGGATTCTCTCAGATAGAGGGAGTGGACTATGAGGAAACTTTTGTACTAGTTGCAAGATATTCCTCAATCAGATCCATTCTAACATTGGTTGCGTAGATGGGGTGGAAAATCCACCAAATGGATGTGAAGATCGCCTTTCTCAACGATGTTTTTGAGGAGGAAATTTACATAGAGCAGCCAGAATGGTTTGAGACATATGATCGAGAGTCACATGTGTGCAGACTCAAGAGAGAATTGTATGGTCTCAAACAAGTGCACCGAGCATGGTACACTCGAGTTGACAATTATCTTAGTGGATTGGACCTCACCAAAAGTGAAGCAGATGTGAATCTTTATCACATTGTGGTAGATGGTAATTTGCTTATTCTTGTTTTGTATGTCAATGATTTAATATTGACGGGTGATGAGCAGTTGATATGCTTTTGCAAAGATGATATTGCAAGGGAATTTGAGATGAAAGACATCGACCTCATGCATTACTTCCTCGGGCTGGAAGTATGGTAGGGTGATGGTGAATTGTTTGGTCTCGAGGCAAGTATGCTACTGAGATCTTCAGAGATTTCACATGGAGAATTGTAAGCCCATGGACACACCTGCAGCTACAAACTGGAGGAAGGAGAATGCTAGTTTAGGTGAAGAGGTTGATGCTACCATTTATAGGCATGGTTGCAAGCCAAGCAACATGTAAAGCAATTTGGATGAGGAAAATACTTGTGGGAATATTTAGTCAGGAGATGGATCCGATAGTGATATATTGTGATAATCATAGTTGCATTAAGCTCTCCGAGAATCTAGTATTTCATGACAGGTCCAAGCACATTGATATCTGGTATCATATTCCAATTGAGGAGCAAGATGTTGACATCTTGAAAAAGTAATTTTCAAGAGGTAAATTCAAATTCCACAGGTGTGGGATAGGGGTGGTGGAAAATTCCTTTCTTTCTAAGAGGGAGTGTTGAAAAAATGTAGCAAGAAAGGCTCAATTTGACTTTATACTTTAGTCAAATTGAGTAAATGGAATTTCCACATCAGCAGGACAACTTGGAAGCAGTTAACTAGTCTGACATGGATCTTGTCACTCAGTTAGCTCAGTAAATTCGAGTTAGAGGGCTTGGAGTTCAATTATACATGTGTGATTGCTAAATTTTAGTAATCTAGTTCAATTATTTTCAGTTGTATTAAGTTAAATGATCTCTAACTATTGATGGAGTAAGTTGAATGATAGTTGTGTAGTGGGACAAAAATCTAACTCATCGATCTGCCAGTTAAATGATCAATCAACCCAAAATAGCTAGTGCATGCAAGGAATTCGAGTTCCTCAACTGAAGTGGAGATGACAAGGCAATGTAACAATAGTTGTAAACTAGTTTTGAGTGTACAGTTACTGCATGCAGTCAATAACCAATCCTTGGGAATTGCGCAATCAGTTTGGAGGAAATTCCTATCTCTTAGGGGTTAATTTCCTCTGGATTTGCGCAAGGAAATAGGAGTCTTGGTGAGCAAATAATTGGCTAAGTGTTGGCCAGCTTTTCTCATTGAGCATAGATCTTTTGCAAGTTGAGCTCAGAGATGGAGCTAGCAATTGTAATAGTTTCTCTATTCATCTAATTAATGCAAAGAGGCTTGAGGGGTTTTTCCTAGTCGGGTTCCCCTAGAAATCACTGTGTATTTGTGGTTTTGATTATTGCATGTCTATGTATATTGTTCTAAATTGTGATATTCATTCTGCAGATCAGTAGAGGAGAATTGTGTCTCTTGTTTTCAGGTTGAAATCTTGAGTAGATGCAATTTATACAAGAATTATATCTTCTTCTACCATTGCATTAATTTATGCAACCAACTCTTTAGGAGCAAGTGTGGCAAAATATTCTTCATCATTATCTAGCAATGATGACTTGTAAAGTTTATAGTAATTTGTATTAAACAGTGGATGCATCTCCACTGTGGTTGAAAATTTGAATTCAAATGCACTCTCTAAAACTATTGAATAGTAGTGTAAAGGCTATCTTTGAGTGGATTGATCATCATTTCTTTCTCCTTAAAGGGTTTTTTATGTAGATAATACACAAAATAGGTCCCCTCTATGAAATTGATGATCCATGTTGTGTTGATCATACTAGGCCTTGTGATTTTCTCTCTCTTTTGCAAAGCCTCTCGACCTCTCGAAAATCGGTCATGAATATTATAAATGTGGTCTATAAATCTTACAATATATGCATGTGTAGTGACTTCTTTCCATATTGTTACCTTATGTATAGGACCAAAATTGGTTAATATATATTTCAACAAAGATATAAGGAACATATCAAATAGTGAATACACTATAAGAAAGCCAGTTTTTGGTAGAGGTTTTTGTGGAACCTCCCCAAAAAAATATTCCTTGTCAATTTATTGTAGAGTTTGATAGTAAAGGCAAACATGTAGAAGTTTTAGCGAAGGTTTTTTAATTAGTACCTTTAGATGATATACAAGGTACTGGTGTGCCCATAAATATGATGGATCATTGCATTAAATAAACAACTACCTCAAAAGTTGTTGTAACTAATCTATGAAAAAATGGATTTATTCCAACTTTAAACAAAATTTAATCAATCTGTCAAAACTTATAAGCGCACCACTACATAACTATATACAATGCATTGAATGATTTTAGATAGCTTTGTATTTAAAAAAATTAGAATAAATGTATCAACACATCTCTATAGAAGACACTTTGGTGTGTTCCTTATATAGGAACAATAAAGAGTGGTTTTGCATTATTTTGTGAAATTACAGACATTGGTGCATTAGTAAATAATAAGCATGCTGGTGTGTTTATATGTAAGGAGTGTTGAATTAGGTTTAGTCATTTCATTATAAAATATTGGTTTTCATTTTAAAAAATGATAAAATTAATAGCCTACACACATATAAGTGTACATAATGAAGAACATATATATACACTTAAATGCATTGGCGTATCTTACGTTTGGGCACACCAAGGTAGGTAAAATAAATTAGAAAAAAATTTAAAAAAATACCAAACCCTAATTTAATTTGTATGTTTCCTTTAGTGCTTCCAACAAAACAAACATCGATACCCACCATCCATATATGACTACACCATTATTGGTGCTTTTGTGTTGTTGGATTCCTTAATTCATTCACTTCATCAGTGGATTTGGTTCATTTTTTAAATTTTGCAAAATTATAATGTACTTTCATTTTTTAACTGCATAAACCATGCCTCCTTCGTATGGAAGAGACCAAGTAAATTGTCTATTACCTCCTCAATCACATTTTCAGCAATTAAGTGTAGAATTTGGCTTAAATTTGCCATTTTTATTTATAATTTTAAATTTGCATGGTGCATTTAAGTCATTCAACTCATATGGGAGTACCCAATGCATCTTATGAATTTATAGGGTGCATAGCTAATGATGCATTGCTTTGTGTTGAGTCCACTGGTAAAATATAAAATAAAAATAAAAATAAAAAACACATTTTTGTTTGTTGTTGTTTATAATATTAGGTGGAACTATACTTGATGCTTCTAGATATTATAAACACATCATTGAGGACATTTTATATAATAATAGAAAAACCTATATTTGATGGTGCTCTAGAAAATATATAGATGCACTATTAGTAGTTCCTTTGTTGCTATTGTTACGTAACTCATATTGTATGAGGTTTCACCTTGTTGATTTTCATGATGAAGATTTGACTCCTATTCCTTGGATTCGATGGACCAACTTAAGTGTATTCATGTTTGTGGTGTCCTATCTCTTCATGGTAGCATGTCATTTGATGGGGATCTCTGGTTGGAATAGTGTCACTTATTATTGGTTAGATGGTGATTGGTTTCTTCATTCATGGTTGCATATCTTTGGTTGATGGAGTTTTGGGGGTTAGAATTTTATGGTCTTGCTACTTTGGCTTATGGTTATAAGATGATATTTGATGCTATGTGTTATAGAATCTTTCTCCGCACTTGTTTAAGGATGCACATATTGGCCTAAAGTATTAATCCCTTTCCCCATTGCAAACATCTTTTTCTCAAAAACAACTCTTTAAAAAACATAAGTTTAGTTCACATATGCCCTCTTTGATCTAGCATAGCATGTACGCAAACAAATATTAATAAAACAAAGCACATATATATGTTCGTCTCCTTAAAGAAACTAGCATATGCCCTCATTTTGCACCAAACAAATTAAATGTGCACATTATTGTTTGTTTTCGTGTGTGGTTTACAAGTTTAAATGATAGCAACCTCTTATAACTCATATCCCACTAACTCTAACTACTTTATAAAAGTATTTATGCATGCCATGGGTGGACGATAGACGAAGTATCGATCAGGTATCCTCATGCTAGCAATTTCTCTCTCGATCCTTGTCTGTGATTCCCTTGTGCTTTTAAGCGCTTATCCTAGTTAGGAAACCCTTGTTCCTAATCTTCCTATTGTTTTTAAGTCTTTGAGAAGAGGAGAGAGCAAGTACTATTCAAGTATCCTTACGGTGGTGATTTCTCTCATGATCCTTTTTTGCAATTCCCTTGTGCATTTAAGCACTTTTCCCACTTAGAAAACCCTTGTTTCATAATATTCCTATTGTATTTTAGAATTTGATAAGAGTCTCTTCTCAAAGTCTAAAAGAAAATAGGAAGATAAAATAGCGGGTTCTTCTCAAAGCCTGAAAGATAATAGGAACATCACGAAACAGGGTTTCCTAACTGGGAAAAATGGTTAAAAGCACAAGGGAATTGCAGACAAGGATCTAGAGAGAAATCACCAGCATAAGGATACTTGATCAATACTTGGTCTCTCCTCTAGCGATGGCATGTATAAATACTCATAGAAAGGTTATATTCGTTAGGGTACATGTTATAGGAGTTTTCTCTTGGTTAAACCCTTAAACCCAACCCCAAAATGCGCAATAATGCACATATCTAAATTATTGGATGCAAAATAAGGGCATACACTAGTTGCTTTAAGGATACTAGAATATATACGTGCTTGAGTTTATTAAGATTTTCATGCATACACGTTATGCTAGATCAAAAAGGGTGTATGTGAACTCAACTTATGTTTTTTTAAAGAGTTATTTTCGAGAAAAAATGTGTGTAATGGGGAAAGGGAATAATACTATAGGTCAATATTTACATATTCAAACAAGTGTGGGAAAATATGTTATAACACTAAGAATATCATTGATTAATCTAGTATAAATACATCTCGTGATCCCCTTTTGTTATGTCTTTGGTTTATGGTAGGATGTACTAAGAGACACCACTTTTATTCTCATCATACAAAACCTTTACATGGTATATTCCTTATCGACATGTATTTGGAGGAAAATGATATTATTATTTTAGGTGTTGATGGGGTCATCCCCTCTATTCATCCATTAATCCTTTTGGTACTATATGGAGGTCACTTTATATTATGTCATTATGACCACTTTATTCATGAATAGGGAGTTATTTAAATTATAAGCTCAAGGTTTTGTTATATCACACATGGGACTACTCCTATATTAACACATGCCAAAGAGAATTCATGGAGTGGGTGCACTTATGTTATGAGTAGATATGGGTTGATTTCTACATTGTCTTGTCTCATATGGTGGTTTACATATGACATAGACACATTTATCATAAAGCCATGGGTTCTCAATGGAATGTGATACATCAACCATCTCATGTGTCAAGACCAATTTGAATACATATGCATGGGATAGAATCGATGAATGAAGTTGTGGGTTTGATGTTTTATTCCTTGGATCGTACAAATCATATCAAAGAAGTAGGTGGCATATAATTTATACCACATGGGGCCACTTTTAAATTGTGACAACTTGAGCTCATGTTGGAAGGATGTCATATGGAACTTATGGGGTGAAATCATAGCTAAGTTGTTTTATAATGTCCCCATTTTCAGTTTCCTCTATTGTACAACCAAGATGGATTTCCAGGGTATGTGATGGCCAGGTCATAGGAGAAGGATTAACCATCAAAGGTCCCAAAGGGGTTTTGAGGATTCTGATGGGGTCCAACGACATTCGCTTGGCATATTCGATCATCAGGGTCAGTTTTGCATAGCTTACTTTTGATCTTGTTGCATTCCAATAATTCCCATAAAATGTGGTTATTATTGAGCTTGACTTAATTAATCATGCTTAAGATGACATTCCGGGAGGAATATTTGATTGAACACATTAGTGTAATAGCTCGTTGGAACCGGAACAAGAAGATATATAGGTTGGGATAATGAGAAGTGATGTATAATAACCAGAGAAATTATGGTGGGAGATTTATCATTTTCCTGGATTAAAAGTTACTTTAATTAGTCACTTAATTAAATAAAAGAAGGGGGAAATGATTAATCGAAGGAAAAAGGGAAAAAGTAACTTAAGTAAAAACAAAATTAAAATTAAAAGTTGCTTAGATGAAGTCAAGGTGGATCTTTTAGAATAATATTAAAATAATCAAAATAAAATACTTCCAAAAGATTGGAGATCTATCAATCGATCCTTTAAAAGGAGGAGGCTGAGATCATTTGGGACACTTTGGAGTTGAGTATTTTTCTATTGGTGAATGTTGGAGAACTTGGTTCTTAGCTTCAGTAGCCCCATGATGAAAGCCCTCAGGTAATTCAGTGACAACAGACAAAAACTCGTCTCATACCTAGGTGAATTCATCTAGAATTCACAGATGCACTCATATTGCTCCAATTATAGTTTTGAAGGCTAGCATGAACATTATAGTGTATATTTTGGTTGGCCATTATCTCAGTTATTTCCAGCTATTCTGTATTGGCATATATTCTTATTAATATAATAAAGTTGAGTTCAGATATTGTTGCAACATTTCTAATTGATTCTTGTGTTGCAATATTTTTATGAAATTGTCATGTATTTCTAGGTTTATTGTAAATCTGAATTAATTACTAGCAATATTTTCTACAAATTTTACGTGTTTTTGAATGTATTTCCTAGTGAAATATTGTCGAGTTAAAACCCTCGCGATTTTCATGAAAATATCCATTTGGGATATTTCATGTTTCATCCCAAGCCTTTAACCACGCGATAGGCACATACATTGGAGGATGCAAGCCAAGTTGCCTCCATTACCTTGAGATGATATTTTATTAGCTATTTATGGGATGTATTTGTCCCATTGTATGAAAATGTTATTGAAGCTAAGACATGGCTACTCTTAAAGTTGAGTCACTTAATTACACAAAGTTATATGCTAACCTTTTTATTATGACATGGCTTATGTATTGGTGGAGTAGTCCCCTTCATCCAATATGGTCAATCATTATGATGAGGAGGATTCATTATTGTTGGCTTCCCTTTGATACACCTTGCAATTATACATCTATTTCATCTTTACTGGAGTAATCTCCTAAAATATTGGTACATGGAGATTGGGGAGGAGGTTGACTCATTATTTTAATCACGGTTGACTTTTTATAAGAGTGGGTTACTACATTATATTGTTTTTCTTGGAGGGGAGGATGATTATTTTATCATTTTATAGGAATTGAAAGTGCATCTCAACATCTCACTTTTAGTAAGAGTGAGAATTTTGTTGAGGAGGATAGCAATGTAATAGTTTATTGCAATCCTTGTAGAACTAATGGATCTTGGAAACAAAAACTTTTTTATTATTATAAGATGAATTAGCCTAAACCTATATAAGGGTTTTCTCTCTCCCTTATTTACATGGTAAAGAGTTTGGTGATGGAGGAGCTCTCCCTTTAGGCTACATTGTACATTTGCAAGCTCAATGGAAGATTGGAGGTATTGTTCCTATTGCCTGAGAGGTACATTTTGCAAATCCTTCATATGTTATTTATTTTATGTAGGGAAACCTTGTAACCAATCATGAAGGCCTTGTAATGGAGCTTCTAACTTTTGGATAATATAATGTAAGGATGAAATCCCCTTATGCTCATTCTTCTTATCTTAAACTTGCATCTAATAAACTAGGTGATTGCTTGAACCAAATTAACATCACCTTCATGACTTTGTTTTAGAGTAGCACTCCTAGCTCTCCAATGATAATCTTTTTCATCAATTTTCAACAGGCTAGGGATGATTTATGGCATGCATAGTTAACCCTTATTTTCCTTACACATTGATGCATTATCCATTTTAGTTTCATTCCTTTTTTACTCCATTTTCCTTGCACATTGATGCATTATCCCAAGATATAATAGGAATTAGTCTTGGGGTTTTCCATCACCTTTTCTTCTCACACTAGTCAATAATCCATTGTACTACTATCATACATTTTGCAAAGGCTTACTTTTCAAAAATCACCTTATGCCTCCACTTATAACATTAGCAATCTTATCTTTAGGGAAGTCCCCAATTGAGTTAGAGAAGAGGCAACTAGAGGTGTGAGGAAAAGCTAACATGACGATAATGGGTAGGTTTCTCAAGTGCACAAAACTAGTCCTTGATGCTTAAGATTTTACATCATACGAGGAGTTAGAATTTGTTGTAACGAATACCAAGTGCACTAAGAGATGTTATTTAGATTAAACACATTCTTACACTTTTCAATGCATTTAAAGATGTTCAATAACACTTCTACCAAGGCTCTGATACATCATAAGTGTGTTATTAAACATAAATTATAAATATGATTTCCTTTCTTTGTTAGTGCTCTTTATAATTTAGATGGAACCATATTATGTGCTTCTCAATATTATAAGCACAACACTAAGTTCTTTTTATATACAAATATCCTAGAATTATGAATAGTCCATTAAATGTATGGATGCACTATCAATAGTGCCTCTTGTTGTAGATAAATTTGAATCTCTTTAAATTGGGCTATCTTTGCAAATTATTTTTTACTTAGATCCTCATCTTGTAAATCGCTAGCCATATTCTATCTCATAAAACCCATCTTCACCATGCTATTGTGCCCCTTATGTTTGACTGCTAACACAATCTTTTAAAATCACTAATCAGAATCACAACCCCTTTGAAACATTTGAACATAATAATGATGTAAAGATTGACCACATTTGAATCACATGCTTTAATTTAAGGGTTAATCATTGGATAAACTTAAAAAATTTCAACAATAATGAATGATATTAATGTTTTTTTTTTGTAAGATTGGTAGGACTATATCTTCATCATGTCCAATATATCAACCCGATCGGGGCGGGGAATTGAACCAATGACTTCACATCAAGGAGTGTCTTAACAAAGAACTTGATCACTGTCTATCTAAGGCCCCGTGGATGATATTAATGTTATAAAAGACCTTATAAACTATATTAATTAATGTTATATATCAATACATATGTATATTAATATGTAATTATTTCATTATATAATAAAATATTAATTATATACCTATACATGTTTAACATTAATTTAAACAATAATCTTATCATTCCAAATGATTACCACTTTCAAATAATCATTAATAATCATATACCAATAATGTGTGAAAATATCAATAAATAATAATGCCATAAAAAGTGGAAAGTAAATGAAAAAAAACTTTATTCGAAACAAAACCCACTTTACAACAACAAGGTGTGAAATCTCATCACGTGAAAGTCAAAAAGGTTATGTTCCGAACATATTTCTACCCAATATGTTTTACTACCATTAATCTTATTAGTTCTCAACCCTTATACAATATCAAAATTTAACCATCAATTTATCTTCTCCTAACTTTACACTCTCTTTTTACAAATTTTATCAAAATTAATCATAAACATATTCCAATATTGAAGGTTTTGTCATACATCCTAACTTTACACTCTCTTTTTACAAATTTTATCAAAATTAATCATAAACATATTCCAATATTGAAGGTTTTGTCATACATGGGTTAATTGGTGTTTGTTTTTTTTACAAATATTTATTTTTGAATGTAAAAACAAAAAGTAGCCCAATTATCTTACATATAATGAGAGACACTTAAAGTATATATTGTACATGGAATAATTTTACTTGAAGATTATTTTAAGAAAATAGTGATGCAACAAGGTAAGAAAATAAATTTACTTTATTTCATTTCCAAACCATTATGTGACTTATAAAGAACTAATTCTCATTTTTATGTGATAGATGGCTTAAATATTATATGTATAAATATTTTAAATTGGTTGGAAGAAGTTACAACAAAGAAATACTTTATTTTATTAAATGACCATTAATCTAAATTACCATTAACCCTAAGATTGTTATTAAGTGAAAGGTTATAAAAACAGAAATGGTAAACCAACTTGGAATAGAATAAAAAGGTCTCAAAGCCATTAAGAGAAAGGATCTTTTTATGCAGGGACATGAGACTATGCTCAAAAGAGCCTGGTGGGTCAAATTTTGATGTAGTATAGTTGTATTCCACAATGCAGATTCGGTTCATCTCTTCTTGTTGTAAATGTAAAAAAATTCTTATGTGAATTCAAAATCTTTTCTTCATTTCTATGCAATTATACAACTTTGTAATATCACAATTTAGTCAATGAAATAATTATTCATAGACTATGATAATGTATAAATGTTTCCTTGACAACTTTAGTTATGATTAAATTATTACGGAGAAATATACAATATTTCCGGGATATATCCTCCTATAACTTCCAAATTAGATTGACATACATTACCGCTAATTAGTCATGGTAGATATATTTGTCAAAAATTGAATCTGACAGAGTTTATAACTATTTTGTAAGTCATTCAATTTACCTAATGAGTTCATTGTTTTCATGCGTACAATGAATTGCTTGATAAATTTAGTATGCTTTCTCCTACTAAATTTATGTTTAATATATATTTCTTATTTTATTATGGTGATACCAATGCTATTCACTTGGGCATATCCTTATTTTTAACCTATCATCTTTTTACTTTGAGGAATCTGTGTTATGGTAATGATGATGACTATTGCATATTTTTTGATCAAGATGTTTTAATTTGAGTGTTTATTATCCCCTCTTTGTTATTAATTCCTCACTTTAAATCTTACATACTATCATTAATATGATAATCTAAATACATTTAAATGATTTTTCCAAAGTAATTTAGGGAAATTATCAATTGTAATATGTCAAGGGTTACCTCCTCTGGTCCAAGGGGCTATCCTAGGACCTAAAGTGGGGAGGTTTCATTGACCTTCATTTGTTGCCCTGGCATTGATCCTTAACAAGGTCAATCTGGGGAACAACATCATTTTGTCCTCTAGGTTGACGACCTTGTTAAGGATCGATGTTGGAGAACCTAATGGAGGTTGATGCTACTTCCTTGCTTTAGGTCCTAGCCTGGCTCCTTACACCAGAGGGGGCGACCCTTGATATATATAAATGATAATTGCCCCAAAATATTTTGGAACAATAGCTTTAAAATGTTAGGTTGATAAATTAATAATGGTATATGAAAATAAAAGTGAGGAATTAATAACAGAGTGGAAATAACAAACATTCAAATTAAAACATGTTGATCGAAAAATATCCAATAGTCAGCACCATTCCCATAACACAAATTCCTGAAAGTAAAAAGGTCATAGGTTAGGAAGAAGGATATGCCTAAGTGAATAGCATTGGTATTGACCGATACAAAATAATTCATATATATGAAATACAAATGGTCATAACATTAGTATTCCCACATATATTTAATAGTGGAAAGTGTATTGAATTTATCAAGTAATTCATTGTATGCGTGAAAACAATGAACCAACTAGGTAAATTTAATAACTTACAAATCAATAATAAACTCTACAAGATTTATTTTTTGACAAATATATCTACCATGGATAATTAGAGATAATTTATATCAAACTAATCTAGGAGTTCCTGGAAGATATATAAATCATACCATAATTCAGATGTTAAAAAATATCTAGGAAATATTGTATATTTCTCCACAATAATTTAAACATTAACTAAATTTGTTAAGGAAACATTAACACAAGATCATAGTATGTGAATACTTATTCCATTGATTAAATTGTGATCTTACAAAGTTGTATAGTTGCATAGAAGTAAAGAAAATGTTTTGAATTCACATAAGAAAATTTGTACATTCATAATAAGAAGAGATGGACCGAATCTTCATTATGGGAGATAGATCTACTACCTAAAAATTTGTTCCATCAGGGTCTCCTGAGCATGGTCTTCTGCTCTTGCATTAAAAACTCCCTTCTCTTGATGGATTTGAGACCTTTTTATTTTATTCCAAGTTGTTTTATCATTTTCGTTTTTGTAAGTTCTCCCTTAATGATAATATTAGGGTTAATGGTAATTTAAATTAAAGGTTTTTGGTTGAATCTGTGGTCATTTAGTAAATAAACTATTTCTTTCTTGCAACTTATTCTAACCAAGTTAAAATATTTTCGCCCAAAATATTTAAGCCATCTCCCATTAAGCTTCTTGATGTCGAAAAATCAAGGGCTAGTATGTATATTAGGATTCTTCTTGACTTGATAAAAATTTGTGAAGCACTTTTACAATTATCTTAGTTGGATCTTCTTCTTATTATTAGAGTGTGTGTTTCATCAAACTGATACCAAAAACATAAAGACAAGAACACAAATGTTGGCTCTCTGGCAGGGCCAAAACCTCTCTCTCTTAGAGAGGAAAACCCTTTGGTAAGTTTCTCTTATTGAAGCTTCTTTATTGATCAATGCTAAACCCTAAACCCTTGACTAGGATTTCCTCCAAGCACAATTCAAGTCCTTCCTCCTTTCTGCACTTTGTTCTCCGACACTTAGTCTTCCTTCTTCCGACACTTTTCTCCCCAGCACTTTGACCTTCTTCTTCGTTCCTTGTCTAGAGATAGACCTTGCTTATGTGAGCTTCTAGATGAGATGTTCCTTCTTCAATTCTTGGTGATGTCCTTTGCTTATGGAGACACCCTTTTCTTGCTCCAACGAAATACTTCTTGAGATATATATGCAAACTAATATGACTATACAACAACCCTAAATTCTTGCACGTGTGATAGGTTAGCTTGTAGTTTAGGCTCTTTTTATCTTCGCTTGAGAGAGGGACTTCTTCGCTTGAGTGAGAGGCCTTGTAGGCCTAAGATCTAGCCCAAACAAAGATGGATACTTGATTGTTATGTTACTGCTGTTATACCTGCATACAGTCCTCCTTTTTCTTTGCACGTGTGACTATTTCTAGCCCTAGAAATAGTCCAAAACTTCACTCTTCTTCCCTTCTTCTTCATTGCACTTGGAGACCCTTAGACTTTCCTTTTTGGTACCCTTTACTCATCCTCTATCTCGTTGATTTCAAAGATGATGATATTCTTTGTTGAGGAGGTCTAATGGCTCCTTATATAGGAGTCTGTCTCCTTCTTTTGAGCCGACTTGAGGCCGACATGAAGACTTGAGGCCGACTTGTCTATTTCTTCACCATTTTGCTGCTTGAAGGCTTTCGTTGCAAGGAGATGACTTTGACTTTGCTTGGAGGTATTCCTTTTGACTCTAATACAATTATATACATGGTGTAACATGCCCTTAAGGTCTTCAACATTTTCTTTTGACTCCTTGACTCACCTATAGCACTTAACATGTGCTAGACCTATTTCAATGAGCAAAAAACTCATTGACATATATTATAAAAATAACATTTCTTTCTTGAATAAGTACAAATATCAAAAGTACATTTATGAAGACCGAACCTAATTACATTTCCTTCAACACCTGCATCATATAAAAATGAAAATTAGTTCCTTAAAAGTCACATAACGGTTTAGAAATGAACTTGTTGACACTTATATTTGGGATTAGGAATCCTATGTAAATATTGTGAATAGAAAAATAAAAGAAGTTGGAAGATGAAGAGACATTGGGAGATGAAACCCAATAGTCTCTCTCTCCTTGCGTATAGTCATATTATATATTATTTCAAATATATCAATTCATTTAGAGTTACTCATGGCGTGACATGGTATCATAGCCAACTCCCAAAATTAGTTTTCTGCATTGTAACAACTGTCAGTGTACCGCCATATTCTCTGTCCTCTGTCTCTTTGCATTCGATCTTGTTGAAGCTTTGAAGGGAGCAATGTATGGTGCGATAATCATGAATGTATGCTAAATTTTATGCCTATGCAAATCCACAAGGGCCAAAAACAATGATTTGAAGGTGTGAAGGCTAGTTCATTAAACTCCTGGTATGTGTTGGTCCCGTCATCCTGTGCATTAAATTACCGGTATAATATCATGTTCATATATGCTGCATTGTTCCTCTGGTCGTAAGTTGAATCACTGTGGGTCAAAATAAAGCCGTGAATGTTGTGTGTTAGAACAAGCTGTTTGAGGGACGAAAACCGATAATCGATGTTAGTTTTTGAACATCATGCATTGTTGTGTGATATGTTGCGGTATGCACATTAGTATGCAATGAAGTGTTGAATGTTAATCCATCTCTGTATTGATTTGTTTTATGATGGGTGTACGTATGCATTGAAGTGAGGACCGAGGACCAATGAATAAAGTAAGGCTTGACGACCGTGACTTGATGTGTGTTTTTTGTGTATTCATGTGCCCTCGGCCCCTGTCGAGCCTCTCATGCATTTGGAGGAGCCTCACCTGTGCGTTTGACTAATTAAAGCCCACCTTAACCATATTGGTTGTGCGTTGAAATGGTATGTGCATTTTTTTGGTTGAAGGCGTGTACTGTGCCAAATATATTTTTAAAATCATATATGGCATATAAAATGCAGTGATTATGCTTCCTTTCGAAAGCATATATAAAATTGAGCGTGGTATATAACATTATGATGGTTCATGCATAATTTAAAGTTTATGAATTATAAATCATTTTTATATGTTGAGACCGTCTATGAGGAGCATATATTGTGTAAGGCCGTGGGCATGAATGGTTGGTATGTCATAGGAAAGTGGGTTGAAACACATTAAGTTCCTTTTTGAAAGCCACATGGTATGGGATGGTATGAAAGTATGATGGTATTTCATATGAATTATATATATGATGGAGGTATATTAATGAGTTTTTGAAGATATAGCCACTCAATTTCATTACAAATACAAATACATTAATTTTTTGTTGTAACTATTGTAATTATTTTGAGGTCAGATTAGATTATATGATGCATTCACTCATCTTCATAGTGGGAGTAATTCTTATTGGCAAAGAGAACTACCATGAGTGGTCCAAGAATATAAAACACATCCTCATTTTCAATGAGCTTTGGAAAGGAGTTTGTGAAGGAGAAGGAGACAATGCCCCTGCAAATCCTACTTCAGATAAGGAGCTTGCCATTTGGGAAAACAAGAACAACAAGGCCTATGCCTTGATTGTAGCATCAATAAATGAAGAGGTGAGTGATCATATTTCTTCATTTTCAAATACCTTTGAAGCATTAAAGAAATTGAAGGAATTATATGACTCACACTTTGAACTTGAAGTTGTTCAACTAATGAACAAGTTGTTCAATCTCGGGTTGAAAAATTATGACCCTCTTTCCATAGCATCAAAAGTAAGATCCATTATGCATGACATAAAAGCCACTAGTATTGAAATAGATATTCCTCTCATAGCCTATGTCAAGGCTCTATATCCCACTTATTCAAATTATCTTGAGTCATTGCAAGAAAGTGGCAAACTTAAGGAGATTACCTTTGACTCCCTTAATAAGAAGTTTGTTGAAAGAGAGAATGTTTTTGGGAAGAAGACAACTCCTCAGTTTTTTGAAGAAGTGTTGTGTTCTGCAAAGAAAGATAAGAATCATGCACAATATTCTTCTAGAGGAAGAGGTGTCCGAAGAGGAAGAGGAAGGAAGAATTTTAGAGGTAGGGGAGGGGAGAGGGGGGAGGGGGGGTATACTTTTCCAAGGAGAAAGCCCTGACAGGTCTGATCTTCATTGCATACAATGCAATAGAGATGGACATGATGCTTCCACATGTAAGCTACCTTGGGATAGAATCGAACAGGAAAGAAATGAAGGAAAAGGTAAAACACATAACAAAGGGAAAGGTAAAGCACCTGAGTTCGCTCATTATGTTGTGGCACATTGTAACATTGGAGTAATTGAAGACTTTTTGAATGCTTCACTTGCTTCATGGAAAGATGTTTGGTTGCTTGATTCAAGAGCAACTTTCCACATGAATTTCATAAGAGATTTCTTTGAATAATCCACTAATAATGTTGATGGAGCAGTATACTTTGCAGACAAGTCAAAACTCAAGCCATCAAGGCTTGGCACCATCAGGTTCAAATTGCATGGACTTCCAGACTTTCTTCTGCGCAATGTTTTAAATCTCCTAGAGTTGAGGAGAAACTTGTTGTCTTTGGTCCACATCTGCTTGCAAGGACACTCCATTCACATATTTGATGGCAAGGTTGAGGTTAGAAAAGCATTAGATTACTCACTTGTCATGATTGAAATAGAAGAAGAAAGACTTCTGAAGTTGCAAGGAACCTCTGATCGTGCACAAAACTATTCATACAGTTCTCACTATGATGAAGGTACACTTCCATCACGACTTTTACGACATGCTAGTTTTGGACACTTGAATTATGATAACCTTCATTTGTTGAAGAAAAATAGTGTCACTGGTTTGCCTACAATTCCTAGGAAACTTAAGCAATGTGATGCTTATATCTTAAGACAAACAATATTTTCGTGATTCTCATTTCAGAGCACATAGAAAACTTGAACTCATTCATTATGATTTATGTGGACCAATTCATGTTCCTTCTACAAATGGTAATAAATATATGATGACAATTATTGATAACTATACCAAGAATGTGTTGGCTTTATTTATTGAAGAACAAATCTAAAGCCTTTGAAACATTCAAAAATTTTCATGCATGGATTGAAAATGATGTGCAATCTCATATTGGATCTATTCGTATTGGTAATGGAAAAGAATACACATCAAATGAATTTTAAAGTTGTCTTCACCAACATGGGATCAAACATCAAACAATCATGTCTTATAATCCCCAACAAAACGGAGTAGCTGAAAGAATGAACATGATAATTTTAAATATGGTATGTTCGATGATGTTTTTCAAGAATGTTAAGTTGATGTTTTGGGTTGATGCAGTTCTATGTGTTGTGTATATAAAGAATAGGTGTACATCTCATACTCTAAAAAACAAGAATCCCTATGAAATGTGGTATGGCCACATTCCTTCGGTGATGCATCTCAGGGTTTTTGGTTCCAACTGTTATGCCTTGTTACCTAAGGAACAGAGGAAAAAACTTGGCGCAAGGAGTTGTAAATTTATCTTCTTAGGAAACTCAGATACCTCAAAAGCATATTGTCTCTATGATGAAGTTAATAAGAAGTTTATAATATCTAGAGATGTGATATTTTCTTGAATCTTCCAAGACTAACAATGTTGTTGAGCAACATCTTGATCGCTTGGATGCATTTGGACATGCAAAGTATTTTCAAGAGTTTGATAATGAGACTGCATATCTTGAAGGGGGGATCCCTATACTGGATCAATATATGGAATCTTCTTCTAAAGCACTCTCTCCCCCGCATGAAGCTCCAACCACCGATGACACTTTGAGTGATGTGATTGACAGAATTGGGAGACTAAATCTTGACTTAGCCTCATCTCAGTCAACTGAGCAGTTTGGGCCATCTCAGAAAGGTCCTCCAAAATGGTTGACAAAGACACTTGAAAGTGTTTGTCCTAATGAGGTTGGAAAGACAGGAACAAGGAGCTCAACCAAGTAGAATGGAGGTGATGTAGATGATCCTCATTCACCTGTTGATATGGATGTTTCTTATGATTGTGAATTGAATTTGTCTACAGATTTCAAACCAACTTCCTTCAAAGGAGTTGATTCTCATGATGAATGGAAAGAAGCGACGCAGAAAGAATATGATGCTTTGATAAAGAATGGCACTTGGAAGCTGGTTGATCCTCCATTGGGAACCAAACCAATGGGCTGCAAGTGGGTCTTCAAGAAAAAGTATAAAGCAAATGGCTCACTTGAAAAACATAAAGATAGGCTTCTGGCAAAAGGTTTTGCACATGGCTCACTTGAAAAACATAAAGATAGGCTTCTGGCAAAAGGTTTTGCACAGAAGGAAGGGGTCGATTTTGAGGAAACCTTTGTGCCCACAACAAAATGGGCTACCATCTGGACACTCTTTGCCTTGGCAACTCATAACGGTTGGAAATTCCATCAAATGGATGTAAAAACTACTTTCTTGAATGGATATTTGAAAGAGAATGTTTTTATGTCCCAACTAAAAGGATTTGTTGTGAAGGGCCAGGAACAAAAAGTATGCAAGCTTGTAAAATCCTTATATGGCCTCAAGCAAGCACCGTGAGCCTAGTACGAGAAATTAACTAAGCATCTTCTGAAACTCAATTTCAAACATTATGATCTTGATGATGCAACTTTATTTGCCAAGAAAGTTGGCAAAACAATTGTATATCTTGTGGTGTATGTAGATGATCTTTTGATGATGGGGAACAATGAGAATTAGATTACATCCATAAAGAAGGAACCGAGGAAAAATTTTGAAATGATAGATTTGGGCTATATTCACTAATATCTTGGTATTGAAGTAACCTATCATCAAAAATTTATATTCCTCTCTTTTAAGAAGTACACTGGAGATCTGTTGAAAAAGTTTCGCATGTCTGAGTGCAATCCTTTGACTACTTCAATGGAACGTAACTTAAAGCTCACATCCATTGAAGGAAAAGAATTTGAGGATGCAATAAAGTACAAACAACTTCTAGGAAGTCTCAACTACCTAACTACTATCAGACCAGACATTTCATTTGTTGTTGTAATCCTCTCTAGGTTTATGCAAAAGCCTTAGGAGGATCATTGGTCTGTTGCAAAAAGAGTTATAAAGTACTTAAAGAGAACTCAAGACTTTGGACTCAAATATACACATGTGGATGACTTCAGCTTGAATGGATACTCTGATTCAGATTTCGATGGAGATAAAGAAGCCATGGTATCTACTTTAGGTTATGTTATGAGTCTTAGATTGAGTGTTGTCTCCTTGAGGTCACGTAAATAGTCAATTCCAACAGATTCCACAACTGAGGCAGAATATGTGGAAAAAACTAAAGCAACGAATGAAATTGTGTGGCTCAGGAATATTGTGGAAGATTTGTAGGAGAAACAAGTACATTCACCTCCTCTTTTTATTGACAACAATTCTGCAATAAAGTTGACCAAGAACCCAAAGTTCCATGATCGAACGAAGCATATCAATACAAAATACCATCTGACTCGACATCATGTTGAGGCCAAAATAATCCACCTACAACATTGTTCCACAAATGAGTAGACTATAGACATCTTCACCAAAGCGCTTGGAAGGGAAAAGTTTGAAATATTCAGAATGATACTTGGACTCACCAACATCCCTTCATATTAAGGGGGGGAATGTTGACACCTAATCTTTGGGATTAGGAATCCTATGTAAATATTGTAAATAGCGAAACAAAATAATATGGAAGACGAAGAGACATTGGGAGATGAAACCAAATAGTTTCCCTCTCCTTGAATATAGTCATATTCTATCTTAATGCAAAGATATCAAGTCATTCAAAGTTACTCCTGGCCTGACAGAAATGAAGTTTATTTGCTTACCTTGTTGCATCACTATTTTATTAAAATAATCTTTAAGTAAAACTATTTTAGGTACAACACATACTTTATGTTCCTCTCATTATATATAAGATAATTGGGTTACTTTTTATTTTTATATTCAGGAATAAATATTTTTACAAAGAATTTCCTCAATTAACTCATGTATGACAAAACCCTAAAATATTGGAACATGTTTTGTGTTTAATTTTTATAAGTTTTGTTTTCCAAATTTCAATCTAAATCAAAAACAAAAAGAGAGTGTAAAGTTAGAGGGAGATAAATGGATGGCTAAATTTTGATATCGAGTAGAAAGCTATGTGAAATTTAATTGTGATGTGTGAACCTGATGTATCAAAGGATTGATAACTAACATGATTAATGGTGGTAAAACATATTGGTAGAAAAATGTTTGGAACATAACCTTTTGAGTTTCACCCAATGAGATTTCACACATGTGCATGTAAAGTTGGTTTTGTTTTGAGATAAAATTTCTATTTTCATTTACTTCCCACATTTTATGGACATTATTATTTATTGATATTTTCACACATTATTGTTATATGATTATTAATAATTATTTGAAGGTGGTTATCATTTGGAATTTAAGATTATTGCTTAAATTAATGTTAAACATATATATGTATATATTAATATTTTATTATATAATGAAACAATTACATATTAATATACAAATGGATTCAACTTATCACTTTGTTAGGGGTTTTGGAGCTCTGGCGATCGGCGGCAATGGAGATAACCTAACCCTATTCTCGACCCTGGTTCATGCCCTTTTCCCCATGGCGGTTATCAGTTTCAAGTTCATGGATCACGGGTCTCTGACCAGCGCGGGCCCTTAGTGCGTACAGCAACCCCGGATTCCAGGCTCCTGGTTTACCCTAGGGTTTTCCACCTTCCCGGCGATCTTTCACGAGCTGGTTTACCGTTTCAACTGACTTTCGGTTCCCTGGTCGGCAGGTCTTGGGAGTCACTATTTGTCGGGTTGCTATGGTAGAGGAGGACCTCGTGGACTACGAGGAGGACCCCATGCCAAATCAAGATATCTGGGCATATAATAACCGACCAGCCATGGAACCCTGGGGAAGAGAACAAGCATCTGCAACAGTTGCCTCCAACCTACAACCCCACCCGCCGCGCTCAGGGAAGAAGAATCATACGGATGTCAACCTGGTGGACCTTCCGGTTCTTGAATGCCCGCCTCTCTCGCCGGCCACGCTCCATCTTTTGGGTTCCTGCCTGCAGACTTCTCCATCTTTCGATTCACCTCTTCAGACCGCTGCACAGCCCACTCTGCCGTCGCCTCCACCACCCGTTCAACCCTCGAACCCATCATCTATTTCACTGACGCCGGCAAACCCTCACGGTCCTCTGCGTCCATCCCGTCCCACATTTCACCCCGGCTCTAGCAGTTTGAACCCCCGCTCCCCTATCCACTCGGGCTGCTTCAGCTCCCCGCTGCTACTTGCTCGTTCGGTTGGGCCTGCACAACATAGTACATCCGACCCGTGTCGTAAGCTCCTCAAGGACTTCCCCATCGGCAAACGCTCTGAAAAATAGAAAAAAGGGAGGTGCCTTCGAGCCATAGACTCTGATATCAACCTAACATTCGAAGAGGACGTCCAGATGGCGGATGCAATTGACACTGCCCGAAAGGTTCTGGTCGGTAGGGTTCGTGGTCGAACATATTCTGTGGAAAGGTTAAAGCAATGGACGGAGGAGATTTGGGGATCTCTGCTTAAGGAATTACCAGCTATCAGGGTCCTAGCAAGAGGATGGTTTGCATTACACTTTCACCGACCTGAATACACCCAATGGATCCTATCCCAATTCTGGCATATAGAATTGGCACCTGTTCTGCTGAAGCGCTGGGATCCACTGTTTGATCCGGAGCGAGAACAATTGGGTGCCGGGCCTATCTGGGTTCGTCTACCAGGCTTGCCCATGCAATTCTGGACTCCACAAGTTTTCAAGCGCATAGGAGATGCGCTGGGCACCTATCTTGAGCATGATAAATCCTATGAGCAAACCGGAATTATGACCATGGCTCGAATCCTTGTACATCTAGACACCAGGGCTGGGCTGGAGGAGAAAATCACCCTGCATCGCAGACATTTTTCGCGCAAGCAGCTGTTGGATTATGAAGGTGTTCCATTCCGATGCCGTCGATGTCATAAAGTCGGCCATCTGTACAAGGACTGCCCTCTTCTTTCTGGAGTGACCTCGGAAAATACTAAAGGCAATAAACAACAGCCATCAGTGGAACAAAACAGAGGTGATATCAATCAAGGAGAAGGAGATCTAACGCATAATGAGGCCCCTGCGAATGCGGAACCTGAAGGCAGCAAGAAGACGAACAACAGAAGGAAGGCTTCATCGACTCCTGCACCACCTCGCACCCGGTCCAAGACAGCGGAGGCTGCATCATCCACCCCGGGTAATGAATCTCTCCCCATGACCTCTGCTATTTTATCAGAAGTTATGTTTTCTGTTATGCACTCCACATTGCAGTCCACACCTATTGATCCGGGCCCTATTCCCTCTATTCTCTGCACCATTGCTCCCCCTCCCCCTACCTTCGCCACCACCCCCTCCTCTCATAGGATGGACACTGCCCTCCCCTATCCCTCTTCCTCCCCCACCGGCTCTGGATCGCACCCTTACCATCTCAGACCTCGGGTCCGAACCAGACTCCTGGGACTCGGTTCTTCCCCTAGCCGATTCTCTAACCATAAACCCAAAAGAGGCCGTCCATCAAAGATTAACTCAGCCATACAAAATGCAGTGGCAGATGTCGCCCGAGGGCGCCAATGCACAATCGAACGGGCACTTAGAGCAATTGAGCCCTTGGCCACTGGTTCTCCATGATTTGGCTCTCCTTCAATTGTAGGGGATTAGCCAACCCCAAAAAGAGATTGGCTCTCAAGAGACTGATCCATGAATCCAGATGTGACATCCTATTTCTTCAGGAGACCCTTTGCACCTCGGAACTGGCTGTGAGATCCCTACATGCCCTACTACCAGGATGGTTATTTCAAGGTATGGACGCAAATGGACGCTCTGGCGGTCTCGCCATCGGCATAAATCCTAGAAAGGTCAAGCCCTTATACTCTTGGGGTGGTAGGGGATTTATGGGTATGGACATCTTCATGGGAGAAATTGGTTTCCCTATTCGCATAATCAATATATATGGCCCGAATCAGAATCGACTGGCCTTCTGGCAAAATTTTTTGGGAAGCAACCTCATCACTAGTGCCACCATCTTGGGCGGTGACTTTAATTTCTCCCTGGGTGTCGGGGAATCCTGGGGACATCATGCTCAACTTGATCCCATATCTGAACAGATGAGCATGTTAATAGATTCACACAGGCTTGTTGATTTTCCAATGAACAAGAAAGTCCCCACCTGGCACAACAGGAGAACTGGGGAGGCAGCTTTGGGAAGGCGATTAGACAGATTCCTGGTACATGAGGACCTGATTCAAAAACTTCCCCTGTACAGACAATGGGTAAGCTTGGGTGGCCTATCTGACCATCTTCCCATCCTCCTACAGGTCAGTGGAGAAAAAAAAAGCCCCGATCCCCGTTCAAATTTTTTGCGGGTTACTTACAAGACCTGGATTTTATTAATATGGTCACGGAATACTGGAGATCACAACCACCTCTAAGAGCACAGAGAAAGGCAGCGGATTTCTGTGACAGACTCAATGACCTCAAGAAATTGACTGAGAACTGGGCAAAGAGGAAACGACTGAGAGATGAACAGCTTCTTTTGGATACAGAGACTCAGATTGCACAATTAACGGATGAAAGGGGGATTGGTTACTTATCTGAGGAATCAAAAACCCTCTTGTACAATTTGGAAGTTCAAAAAAACAAGATCCTGCAAGAAAAGGAGGAACTGTGGAGGTTAAAAAGTAGAGCCATTTGGCTTAAAGAGGGGGATCGTAATACCAAATATTTCCACAACCTTGCAAATGGCAGAAAGGCCTCAAACACTATCTGGCAGCTGCCTTGTGAACCGGATGGATGGGCTACATCACACTAGCAACTTGCCAGATTGGGTGTATCTCATTTCAAAAGGCAATTTACTGCCCCGACTGCCATAAATCTACCAGATATCATTAACCTGGCTGGTCACTTTCCCAGATTTGTTGAACAGGAGGATCATGAGGATCTTACACAGCCAGTCACCATGCAGGAATTGGAAAGTACTCTCAAATGGTTCAAAAAAGATAAGAGCCCCGGTCCGGATGGGTGGCCTGTGGAGTTCTATCTGGCCTTTTATGAACTGCTGGGGGAGGATCTGTTGGAAGTCATTGAAGAAAGCAGGATCACCGGGCACATCCACCCCCCTATGAACTTCACCTACATAGCCCTGATCCCTAAATCAGATGCCCCATCGTCCTATAATGACTTTCGACCTATTTCCTTATGCAACTGCCTCTACAAAATCATATCCAAGATCATAGCTAACCGTATCAAACCCATCCTATCTACTCACATCTCCGCGGAACAATTTGCTTTCCTCCATCACCGCCACATACAAGAGGCCATTGGCACTGCCCAGGAAGCTCTACACTCCATAAAGTATAAGAACCTCAAAGGTATATCCCTCAAGATTGATCTAGCAAAGGCTTTTGATAAAGTAAATTGGCTCTACTTGAAGATGATCCTCACTCATTTGGGCTTCCCCCTTGAACTTATCGACTGGATTATGGGATGTATCTCCTCCGTCTCCTTCGCCATACTCATCAATGGCTCAGCCTCAACACCGTTCAACATCAACAGAGGAATCAGACAAGGATGTCCTTTATCCCCACTTCTCTTCCTAATTGTTATGGAAGGGCTAAGCAGGCTCATTGCATCTGCCAAAAGGAGTGGGGATATCAGTGGCCTCAAAATCATGGAGCACTATTTCCTCACCCATCTTCTCTTTGTAGATGATATCCTTATTTTCATTAATGGGAGTGTCCGGGATTCCACAGCACTAAATGAAATTCTACAGCTCTTCTGTAGTGCTACGGGCATGGAGATTAACAGGGGGAAATCTACTATCTCTCTCGCAGGGTGTACAAATCAGGAAACTCATCTTGCAAATCAGAATTTCCCCTTCCAGGAAACAAACATGCTGGAAGGCATCAAATATTTGGGTTTTAGACTAAAACCAGATGGTTACAAGATTGAGAACTGGACTTGGCTCATTACAAAAATTGAAAAGAGGATAAACTGCTGGCACAATCGGCTCCTATCTAAAGCAGGCAGGCTTATGCTGATAAAAACAGTCCTTGAAGCCACTCCTGTATACTGGATGTCTCTATCCTAGATACCCAGAGGAATCCTTAACAGAATACAACAATCATGTAACAGATTTCTATGGAATGGCAACAAAAAAGGAAAGATCTTCGCCTGGGTAAGATGGTCCAAGATTACTACTCCAAAAAAATTGGGGGGGTGGGGCCTAAAATCACTCCCGGAATTTGCGCAAGCATTGGCAGCTAAACAGGGTTGGTTATTACTAAAACAAAATAGTCTCTGGGCAGAAGTCATACACCACAAGTATATCTGGCCTTTGACCATCACTGATTGGATCCGGCGGCCAAATTGGAATAGACAGGGTATATCAGCGATTTGGAAGGCCACTCTGAATGCCATGCCTCTAATCAGAGATAGCCTCCTATGGCGCATTGGAAATGGCTCATCTGTCTGCATTGGTATAGACCCATGGCCAGGTTCAGGGAATGCCCACAACTTACCAGAAGGGCTGGTCCGCCATCTAAACAACAGAGGCATAAAATATCTCTCTCAGATTGGCGACCAACAGCACTCCACTATATACTCTCAAGCATGGTTAACTGATCGGCAATGGAATCTGCCATATGAGTGGAACGAAGACTGGAAATCATACATACAGGCCTTAATCGAATCCCATATTAGATTAAGGGAGGAGGAGGATGAGCTCATATGGGCCATATCAAAAACTGGACAATACTCGCCAAAATTAGGATACAACAAATTGATCGAAGCAAAAAATCCGGACAGTCACAGAAGCTGGTGGTCAGCTATCTGGCAATTGCAGGCCCAGCCAAGAACCAGACTACTTATGTGGAATATACTAGCGAACAAAATCCCCACGGGATCCAATCTCATGAAAAGGGCTTTCGCAGGCCCATCCTGGTGTGTATTATGTAGGAAAGAGGAAGAAACCGCCCTCCATTTATTCCTTACCTGTTCGACCACCAGGGAAATATGGACACAGGTCATTCAGACTCTAAATATCAACGCGGACTGGCAGGGGGTGGACATTCAAGCGGCGTGGGAGCAGTGGTGGACATCAGTGGCGTCAGAAAAGCCCCGGAACCTCCCCCTCTTGGTGGCCTGGCACATATGGAACAGGAGGAATGCGATCATATTTGAAAACTGTACAGTAATTTGGAGCCTCCTCCCCCCCATCATATGTGCGGCATATGCAGAATTACCAAATGTGACCAAACAGTTTCAGCCCAAGAACATCACCCCAGAACACATAAACAAAGACGTGCCGTGGGCATACTTTGACGGGGCGGCCCAGCGGCAAGGATGTGGTGGTGGCATCCTTTTTCATCTAACAGACTCACACTACTTTCAGATGAGCTTGGGTCTGGGACCCGGAACAAACAACCATGCTGAACTGATGACCCTGCGTCATCTTATATATTTTGCCATGACCAAAAACTGCCAGCAAATACAAATTTTTGGTGATTCAAAGACTATGGTTGATTGGTTTAACACAAGTCCATTTGTCATGCATATTCTTTGAAACATATCTTGGAAGAAATTGTTTTTTTCAAAACACATTTTGACCAGATATCTGTTTCTCATATCTACAGGGAAAGAAATGCAATTGCTGACCGGCTTTCGAAAGAAGCGGCGGATCGTCCTCTAGGAGATTGGCTGATCGAGGAATTCACTCCCACAGGGACGCACAGATTTTATCACATACCATATATAGAAGGACCTCTACAGTGAGGCAATGGCCTCAAATCTGAAAATTTTGATAAACTTTAATTTTGCATATACTCTTGTATATACCTCAGTATATTTCAGCATGATATTATGTACAGCTTTTATGCACCTATTATGATGGACAGTACCTATCTCAGTTTCCCAATGGGAACCTTATGTAATTAATTTTTTGCTTTTTTGATCAGTGGGGACAACTCACAATACAACATATGCCTATGGGCATCAACAGCATGTAATTTCTTATCAATAGAAATTATGAATTTTCTTCTTCGGAAAAAATATACAAATGTATTGATATATAACATTAATTAATATGGTTTATAAGGTCTTTTATAACATGGATATTGTTGATTATTGTTGTTGTTTTTTTATAAGTTTATCGGATGATTAAACCTTAAATTAGATCATATATCAAATGTGGTCAATGTTTACATCATTGTTATGTTCAAATTTTTCAAAGGGGGTGTGATTTTGATTAGTGATTTTAAAAGATTGAGATAAAGGTCAACTATAACCATTCACTTATGCAACTTCTTCCTTTTCCACCAATGTAACCATTCACATCAGCCCCTCCTTGGCCTAAACTTCCTCCACAACCATTTCCTAACCCAAATAATGGGAATTTAGCTCAAGCAACTCAAGTTGTTGGGCTTGATACTTACCCCACTTACTCTATGTATTCTCTGTATTATCATGATATTCACCTTAGGTTAGGGAAGAATCCTAATAAAGGAGCTCCTCCACTACAAATACATGTTGAAAATGCAGCAAGAAATTCTCAATTTGATTTTGCCTTGATTATATTGAGAAAATTTGAATTTCCACATTAGTAGACAACTTGGATGTAGTTAACTTGTGTGACATGGCTTGTGTCACCCAATTTACTCAGTAAATTTGAGTTTGAGGAGTTAGAGTTAAGTTAAGAATGCTTGATTGCTAATTTGTAGCAATCAAGGTCAGTTATCTCAAGTTGTTTTCAGTGAAACTAGTTCTAGCTTTTGGAGGAACTAGTGGAAGGTTAGTGGAAGTCAATTAAGCAGTGGAACTTCAGTCAAACTTAGTGATCCTCCAACTAACTGATCAATCAACCCAAAATAGCTAGTGCATGTAGATAATTCAGGTTCCCTAGGCTTGGTGGAGATTCCAAGGTAGTGTAACAATAGTTTTAGACTAGGCTTGAGTGTAAAGGTGTTGCATGCAGTCAGATGATCAGCCTAAGGAATTGTGCAATCCATTTTGGAGGAATTCCTAAATAATGATGGCCTAATTTCTCAAGGAATAGCGCAAGGAAATAGGAGCTCAAGCAGAGGCAGAAATTGACTAAGTCTGGGTCAAAGCTTGTTGCACTAAAAATTGCCACCTTGACATTCTGCAATCTGTGTGAGTCCATTACCACTCATACTTTCCTCCTTTGCAAGTCTTAAAGCCTCAGTTCCTCATATCAAGCCTTGAAAGTAAGAGAAAGCCCTCAAAAGTCTTTAAAAATCTGGTTCTGCACTTTCTCTTAGTCTTACCTGAGGTCCTGCACCTAATGGTCATGTCCCTTGTGTACCTGACCGCTCTATCTCTATATGATGGGTGCGGACCCCTGTAAAAGTTAAAAAGGCACGAGTACATTATGAAAAACTCACTTTCAGTCATTTCTAAAAGCTTTTGGAAGGAATCTTGAGGTGGCAAGTTTGCTCTCTTAAGGTTCATGCATCCCATACCTTAAGGAGCTAACCCCTTGATGTGAGGAGCTTATCCCTTTGAAGGAGGATTCTATCCCTTCATAGGTGGACTTGTAACCTTCTCCTCTGCACTATAAAAAGAAGCATTGGGCTGGTTATTGGAGAGGTTGAAAGCTGAATATTTTTGAGGTGAAATGCTGCTAGAACTTAGTCTTCTTAGTTGAGTTTTTATGAGGAGAGATTATATACCTCTATGATCTCATTTGGAAGAGTGCAAGGCTTGTCAAAGTAAAGGAAATTCCTGTTTTGGACCCCAGGAAGAGCTTGTTCAACATCAAGGCTGAAAAGGTTGTAAGGTTCTTCTACTTCAAAGTTAATACAAAGAAGTTTATTTTTCTCAATAAGCTATTCATTTATGGTTTATTTTATGGATTCCTTGATCACCATAACAGACATGATTTATGATATTTGCCATGCAGGTGCTATTTAATGTTTGCCTGTTTGTGATTGCAGGTCTTTAAAGTTAACTCTTTCTAACGATTGAAGGCTAACTACTACGAACAAGCATTGGATCTAAGGTAGGATCTTAACACGTTTATAGTATTTATTTATAAATCGCATATGTCTAGAGAAAGATAGATTTGTTTGTCTGTTTGTTGCTAGACTATCTTTTGATACTAGGGAGATGGCCTTGTCCACAAGATCGATTTATCCGGCCAACAAATTGGCGACTCCACTGGGGACTGAATTTGGTTTTTGGTTTTCCTTTGTTTTGACTTGAGAAAATTGTTTTCGTTTTTGGTTTTTGATTGATGTATACTGGCTTGGGTAGTTTTTAGAATCTGGATTTTTTTTTGTTTTTTTTTCGAAGTTTTCAGGGGACCGCACTTTCTCTTTACAGACAGTGCGGGCATCTCCGCACTTTTCCTTTAGTAAATAGAGCGGAACCGCACCTATTTCTTCTGGAGCCTGCGGACCCTGTAAAATTTTGTGAAAAACCTAAAATATCTTCTTCCAGTTAAGTTTAGGTTTCATTTAGGATTTTTAGTGTCTACCCATATCTGTATTTTTCCTGTCAAAAATCTCTTGTGAGTGAGTTCTGATAGTATTTTTGTTTTGGATGATTTTCTAGAAGTTTTGCATGCTTGGAGTGGTTTTCACTTTGTCTCTGTAGTAACTCAAAGATCAGAAGCTTGAGAAACCTTAGATCACCCTGGTGTCTTTTTGTCTTCTTGATGAGTTTGACTTGGTTGTAAAATCTATCCTTTGTGAGAAATAGATTTAGTTTTCTCCTTGCAAATCTTTGAACAAACTTTGTTATAAGTTTTGAATTTCATTTTTACAAAAGAAAACATATCTGGATGTTTTTTGATTGATTTTTTATTCTGTGCAAATGAATCCTTAGTTTATTGAACAACTAAGCAAAACGTCCTAAAAAAGAATTGGAGTTTTTATTCAATTAGATTTTTAAAGTTTTAGATCTCAAAATTAGTTTTTGTAGTTTTGAGTGTTTTTCTAGAACTTGTAGATCTCTTTTGAAGCAAATTGTTTTTGTAGTTTCGAGTTTTGAAAAGGGAAAGGGATTTATTGTGAGGATTAATTATTAGTCTCGTTTTGAGTTCTTAATAAAAAAGACAAAAAGATTTTCTTTTCATTTCCATGTTGAAAGAAAGAATTGTTTCTTAAAAAATTGCATTCTCGAACTCTTTCTTTTAGCTAGATTTTCATTGAAAGAAAAACGAATTGTTTATCATTTTAGGTGCATTTTTTAGTGTTTGGAGTTGAGTCTTCACACCATCAAAGTTTCATTTCCATACCTATTGACTTAAAGAACAACCCATAAAAGTAACGCTTAATTAAAATTGATCTAGTAATATTTTTTATTTCTATGGCACTTATCACCAATATAGCTTAGGCTAGTATCTTGGATTAGGGAGTAATTAACTCTCCAAGATAGTTAAAACAAACAAGTAGATACATCTTGCGGTAGGAAATAAATCCAATTGTAATTGATACATTCTGGGAAGCTTCTCTTAAAGGAGTCAATCACGAGATCATGTCCGAACCTTTGAGACAATCAATTCTGTTTCATTGGGAAAGATAGAAGATTTGCGCGTATTATAAACGGTAAACCTCAGATTAACCATTGTTGAGGAGCCTGGGGTCACTTGTTAGTAAACCTCAGATTGACCATGTCGAGGAGCCTTCAAGGGGATTGAGCTTTGTTACTCTGCCCTTGCGCGTAGATCGGATCGTAGATTGTTCCCCCAGTTGTATTTGTTGCTGTTGGTAACCTTAGTGTCCATAAACTTAAGATTATTTCCTAAGGTGACGGTGAAGGAAGGATCTCACTGTACCTGGAGCAGACGTCGACTAGACTCACTTGGACTCTCTAGGGGGTTCTCTTCACTCGAGATGGTTTTGTGAAGAAACTTGTGATAGTCTGTTTCATTAAGTAGGTTGTTGGGGTAACTGTTCCAACCACCCTTTCTGTATTAAACTTCTACTAAGTTGAATTTCATCACCAACTAGTGTTTTTAGTACGGGAAGTTATTGTTTGTGTGTGGTTTGAACTCTTAGATTTTTTAGGCGTGTGATTCAGCTTTTCGTTTCTTTAGAGACTTTAGGTGGTTTTATTGAAATTTTCTTTGTTTGCGTGTGATTAATTAATATTTAATTGTGGCCGAATTACCGAGACAATCTCATAGACTTCAGGGGAAACCTCCTAAGTAAAACCCGGGTCTTAGTTTTTTCACCACCTCAAATTCCTTCACATCCTACATCAAGAGGTTATTATCCTTCATCGATCATGTCAAGACAATCATCTATGTTTTCCCAATCACTGGAAACATTTTTATACGACAGTCCTATTGTTCCTTCGGGGTACCAGTCACTTTCTGGTACATTTTTAGGAGCAACTCCTCAACCGACTAAACATCAGTTGTCACCTGGTAGTAATGGAACTCAAACGTTGAACGCAGAACAAATCCTTATGATGTCTGGTAGTATTCCAAATCCTCAACCTCAAGGTAGTCAGTTACTGCCGGGGGGCAAGGTAGTCAGTTACCGCTTGGGGGGCAACCTCAAGGTAGTCAGTTACCGCCTGGGGGGCAACCCTAAGGTAGTCAGTTTCCTCCTGGAGGGCTACCTCAAGGTTTTCAACCTTCAGGACAGTACATACCCCAAGGTCAACCCCAGACTCAGTATACTCCTTAAGATGCTTATCAACCCCAGATTCAGTACGTGCCTCAGGGTTATCAACCTCAAGGTTAGTACCCAACTCAAGGTTTCTAACCACCTTCTAGTCAATCATTTTTACAAGGAACTAGAAATGTACCCCTTAATTATCAACCCTACTTTCAACCAGGTTATGGTCCTCCATATGCACAACCTTTTATGGGTCCCGAAATGAACATGGTGTGTGATCCGTCTCAAACTCAACAGACTTTGTAGCCTAATGTGCAACTACGTTATCAAGCTGGACAACCTTTGATTTCTGGTCCAACCCAGCAACCTGTCCAACCTACTGTTCAAACTCCTGCACCTGGTTTAGTTTAGCAGCCTGGGCCTAGCTCACCTCAGACTCTGCCTCAAACTGCTGCTGCAACTACTGCAATTTCTGTTCAACCTACAACACCTGTTTCTGGAGTATTTGTACCTCTAGTTTCTACTAACCCTGCATCAGTGCAAAATCCTCAAGTCTTTGTGCCCCAATCAGGACCTACAGTTCAGACTTCGATCCAGATGCCTGCAGGACAAGCTGGTCCAAGTACGATTGCCACAAGTCAACCACAATTCACTTATCAACCATACCAAGGACAGTATCAATTCGGTCCTACTGTACAAAACCTAGTTCATCAGTATCAATCGTATCCTGGCTATACTTATCAACAGCCTCAACAACCCCAGTTTGGTCCGGTTAATCCTGGTTTTCGAGGAGGTTATAAAATTCCTAATGCAAATCCAATTCTAGGTTATCCTGGATATCCTCCTCCTGGAGCTGGTCTCATTACTCAAGGTTTTCGCGACCCTAACCATCGGTTACCATTTATTGCAACTTTGGATTTACCTGATTTTTCTCGCCTTACGAACGATCCGATTTACTATCTTCCGCATTGGATGCCAATGCCTAGTAAGTTGCCCAGTGATATCCCGAAATTCGAGGGTAAGTCAAGAGAGGATCCATCAAATCACGTCATGACTTATCACCTCTGGTGTGCATCTAATTCAATCATTGATGATTCAATTCGTTTGCGTCTTTTTCAACGAACTCTTATTGGTCTTGCCGCCAAATGGTACATTGAGTTACCACAAGCCTCTTTTAATAATTTCAATAAGTTAGCCACTGCTTTCTTAACCCATTTTTAGTTGCCTGTCGGATACGACAATGGCATGGAACTGTTAACTTCACTAAAACAATTCACGTCCACATATATTTCTGATCATATTCATGAATGGCGACGTAGAAGGTGTTTAGTGAAAGTTTTCATTCCAGATCAAATTTTAGCGGAATGGTTCGTTAAATCATTGTTACCTAAAATCACTGAAGATGTAGCTAAGGGAGGAGTTGTCACTGAAGAGCAAGTCATTGCTCAGGCTCAGTACCTTGACCTCATCTATATGCAGTTAGGTACTTTACATGAAAAAATCCTTGATCTTCCAAAACACAGTCAAATAACTACACCTCCTTCAGTGTCTCATGCCGCTGATGGTATGATTGGTTTAGTTAGTACTAAAAGTAAGAAGAAATCTTCAAAGAATTCTTCTCCTATTATAACTTTACCTGATTCCTTGAAAGGATATTCTTCCGCTGAAGTTTCTGCCAACGTCCATGTTGTAGAATCATCTATGACCAAATCCGGTAGTAAAGAGAAGGGGAAGAACGAAAACAAACAAAATTCAAAATATAAAATAGATAAAAATGAATCTACTGACGAAAAATGGAAACCTTGTTATCCTTGTTTCATTTGCGACGAGGATCATTTTACCAAAGAATGCCCACATCGAGCAGAGTTTTTGAAATTCGTTAAAGGTTCTCAAACACCTGTTGTCTTGAAGGATCCTTTTCCTACTCAAGATAGTAAGATGATTGCTTCTTCCTCGAATGCCTCAGAAGAACCCGTTATGATGATGTCTCATGTCAGGATTGCGACGCGATCACAAGATTATGGTAGTAAAAATCCTGTTGATGGTAAAGAAGCAGAATCTTCTAATTCAAACACATCAACTACATCTCCTCTTAGTTCTGATCCACTACAAATCGAGAAACCTAACCCTGACTTAGTAATCAAACCACCTGCTAAAGGTATATTTCGGAAATCAGCTTTCAATCCACATGCGAGAGCTACTCAGAATTATAACATTGTTGAAGACTTAGCTATTTCTCCTTTAGCAATGTTGGCTTTGGAAGTGCTGCAATCATGCCCAGCACAACATAAATTACTATTGTCTGCTATAGGAGCTGTCGATATTCAGGATTCGAACCTAATAATCTTCGATTTAGAGAATAGTACACCCCGCCTCCCTCATCAAATGGCTTTCCAGATTCCAGTTTTAGTCAAAAACAGACCTTGCTTTCAGACTGTGATTGATGAAGGGGCTTCTATGTGTATTATGTCGATCCAGTCTTGGAGATCGCTTGGTTCTCCCACACTCAATCAGTCTCCGAAAATTCTAAAGGCTTTTGATGGCCGAGGGTTCCATCCTTTTGATTCCTGACCAACCCCGAGGATAGTTTGTTCCTGTCTCAACCTCGTTAAAAAATGAAACTGGGTGTATCGAGGATAGTTTGATCTTGTGTCAACCTCGTTAAAAAATGAAACAAGGATTATAGAGCATAGTTCCTTGTCTTGTGTCAAGCTCGTTAAAAAATGAAACAAGGAGTCTAGAGCATAGTTCCTTGTCTTGTGTCAAGCTCGTTAAAAATGAAACAAGGAGTCCCAAGCATAGTTCCTTGTCTTGTGTCAAGCTCGTTAAAAATGAAACAAGGAGTCGTGAGCATAGTTCCTTGTCTTGTGTCAAGCTCGTTAAAAAATGAATCAAGGGTTTTGAGGAAAGTTCTTGGACTTGTGTCAACCTCATTAAAAAATGAAACAAGGGTTATGAGGATAGTTCTTTTACTGTGTCAACCTCATTAAAAAATGAAACAACTCCCTTGAAAGTGAACCTTCATTCCATCCACCTCGTTGAATGTAATGAAGCTTGGGGGGCATGTACCTCGATTTGAGTCATTATGCTAGGGCATGCGAACTTATAACAAGCATAGTTTTTCATTTCAAGCTTGTGTAAACATGAAACCGAATCCAAGCGGAGTTTTCCATGGTTCAAGCTTGTATAAAAATGAACCCATACCCATTTTACATCTCGTGATTACCGTCTTTATCCGCTAAATTCTGCTAGATGAGCCTTGGTTGTTTCATTCCATTGCCACCATCTCTTTGGCTGATCATATGCTTTCACTTGGTTGTTTTTCCTTTCCTGAGGGACCGTAGCGATGAGTGGTTTTATTAGCCAACCTCTTAACCATTACATGTTTTGAGCAGTTCCACCATTGCCGGAACTAGTTGCTACCCTTTATACCACTCGTTCCTCTAGGACGAGTCTTCTTTAAGCTCTTTTCTGACTCGTAAAATATGAAAAGATTGCCGAGTTTTTTCCTTTCTAACTCGTTAAATGGAATTAAAAAGGTGGTCCACTTTCAACTCTTTTCTGACCGTATAAACATGAAAATATCGCCGGACTTTTGTCGTTTCAGGTTCGATACTAGTTATGAAACGACGTGTCTTCGATCACTTTTTTACTTTTTTGGATTGGAGCCACTAATTATGAAAAGTACTTCTTGATTGTAATGGTCAAGCGTTTCTCTCGAGTAATATTTTATACTTTTTCGGGCTCGAGGGACACAAATTTACGAAAAAGTGAAACATTGGTGTCCTCTTTAAGCTCTTCTCAGACTCTCGAAAATTGAAAAGATTGCCGAGCACTTGATTGTTCAAAGTCGTTAAAATAAATGAATAATCATCCCTTCAGTATAAGTTTACCCCTTTTACAGACTGAAATGGACTATTTACGAAAAAGGTATACGTTGACTAATTACGGTCAATAGAGTCCTCTTTAAACCCTTTTCAGACTCGTTAAATATGAAAAGATTGTCAAGCGCTTGTCTTTTCTAGCTCGTTAAAGTATTGGAAATGTCATCCCTCCTGTATTATTTTATCCTTTTTCGGACCTGAGGGATTATTTTACAAAAAAGTACCCCCATGGAGTTTTCTTAAGTTTTTCTTCTGACTCCCTAAAATTGAAAAACACCGAGTTTTTCCTATACTGGACTCGTTAAAATTTAACAGTAAAGGACCTGTTCAATTTTAAACAGGAACGAACCACTCCTTCTTAGGGTTCGAATTTTAAACTAAGTTGGACTCATTTGAAGGATGAGCTTATAAACAAGCAAATGTTATCCTCCTCAAGCTTGTCAAAAATAAAGAGGTACTTGCCAAAAATGGTGGGGGAAAAGAGAGAAAAATGAACCTATTTGTTACACTTTTTTTTGTAAAAAGCCGTCAACCACTCTTGAACACAACACTTTTTGTTCACCTAGGTTGGGAAAATCCTTTGCCTAACAGTTAATCAAACCACATTGAAAGTCTTCAGCCAGTTTCTGGGTATTATCTTTGGGTCAATTGTCACCAAGCCATCTGCAGTGTCGTTATGTGTTCAAGAGAACAATTCAAACAAACCATTCATCTGCAAAATATCTGTCATCCATTTTGACCATCCTTGAGTCAGTCCTTGCCAATATATTTCTTCAAAACTTGATCTATGATTTCGTGTTGTGGGCTTGCCTATGACGGATCACTTTCTATCGACTTCAGCTCATTATCTAGGAAGTTGATCTAGAAATCGTCAGTACCTTGAAATCTGCATGCCCTAATGGCAGGTTTCTCACCTTCGATGATAGGTTGCATCATTGACCTTCGATCGAATGATTCTATGACATGTTCGACTTCGGTTCATTTATTCACATTTCATGGATTGGACTGGGTACTTTGAGAGCCATTGACATTACTGGTGGTTTCTCTCACACTTGTTAATAGTTCACATCATTGATTGGTAATCAAGTGGTTTCTACCATGTTCGACTTTGACACATTCATTCACATGGATAGAATCGTACTAGTTCGGGAAGCAGAAATCAAGACCCTAGATCTAGTTTCTACCATCCAGGCTACAAGGAATTTTTTTATTCATGATACAGTGGACTATTCATAAATAGATGGCTGCGCCCATACTGTGTCTACACATGTCTATACTCTTCATGTATTACAAAACCATTCCTGTATCAGAACAGTTTAGTCAATTTTCTAGTCAGTTTTGATCTGAGTATGGGAATGCCTGCCTCAGCGATGATATGTTCACATATATATATTTTGCATTGAATGTTTTTCCAGGTTCCCACTGGGGTGTCCACAGGATGATCCTTGAAATGATAAAGTACTTCACTCTTCATAGATGACAGACTCTATCTTCATCTATTAGGGGGCAATCTGTTGCACTAAAAATTGTCACCTTGACATTCTGCAATCTGTGTGAGTCCATTACCACTCATACTTTCCTCTTATTCAAGTCTTAAAGCCTCAGTTCCTCATATCAAGCCTTGAAAGTAAGAGAAAGCCCTCAAAATTCTTTAAAACTCTAGTTCCGCACTTTCTCTTAGTCTTACCTGAGGTCCCGCACCTAATGGTCATGTCCCCTGCGTACCTGACCGCTTTGTCTCTGTATGATGGGTGTGGACCCCTGTAAAAGTTTAAAAGGCGTGAGTACATTATGAAAAACTCACTTTCAGTCATTTCTAGAAGCTTATGGAAGGAATCTTGAGGTGGCAAGTTCGCTCTCTTAAGGTTCATGCATCCCATACCTTAAGGAGCTAACCCCTTGATGTGAGGAGCTTATCCCTTTGAAGGAGGATTCTATCCCTTCATAGGTGGACCTGTAACCTCCTCCTCTGCACTATAAAAAGAAGCATTGGGTTGGTTATTGGAGAGGTTGAAAGCTGAATATTTTTGAGGTGAAATGTTGTTGGAACTTAGTCTTCTTAGTTGAGTTTTTATGAGGAGAGATTACATACCTCTATGATCTCATTTGGAAGAGTGCAAGGCTTGTCAAAGTAAAGGAAATTCCTGTTTCGGACCCCAGGAAGAGCTTGTTCAACATCAAGGCTGAAAAGGTTGTAAGGTTCTTCTACTTCAAAGTTAATACAAATACGTTTATTTTTCTCAATAAGCTGTTCATTTATGGTTTATTTTATGGATTCCTTGATCACCATAATAGACATGATTTATGATATTTTCCATGCAGGTGCTATTTAATGTTTGCTTGTTTGTGATTGTAGGTCTTTAAAGTTAACTCTTTCGAACGATTGAAGGATGACTACTATGAACAAGCATTGGATCTAAGGTAGGATCTTAACACCTTTATAGTATTTATTTATAAATCGCATATGTCTAGAGAAAGATAGATTTGTTTGTCTGTTTGTTGCTAGACTATCTTTTGATACTAGGGAGATCGGCTTTGTCAACAAGATCGATTTATCCGGCCAACAAAGCTTCTTAATGAGAAAAGAGATAGGTTATTCACTTGTAGGTTGTGCTCTGTTGAGCAAAGTAATTGTAATACATCTATATTCATCAGATTAATGCAAGACGACAAAGTGGTTTTTATTAGATTGCTTTCCCCTAGAAAATTATTGTGTGCATATGTGTTATTTCTTATTGCATGTTTGTGATTGATGTTCTAAATTGTGAATTGAATCCCATAAAGAAGTAGAGCAGGTTTGTGTCTTTTGATTTTCATTAAAATTTCATGAGTAGTTTAAAATGTACATCGTAATTTCTACATGGTATTAGACTACGATTCACATTAGAACACGAATTTCGAATTTGTTTCTCAGGAGAATCAAATTTGCAGTTTTGTGTAGCAGGATATCTTCGGAGTTGGTAAAATGACCTTCAATGAGTTGATACTTGAGTATTCCTTGAAAGGCAACTCGAATTTAATCGCATGGAAGGATTGCATGGAGGCGGTATTGGATGACAATGGATTTCTAGAATATGTCAAGGTAGATGCTGCAAAACCATAGGCATCTCATGCACATAACCTAGCCCAATGGAAGAAATATGTAGCCAAGGTGAGGAGAATAATCTTGGAGGGAGTAAGACATCACATTGTCTCAAATCTCCATGGGAAGGAAACTCCTTTCGCAATGTGGAAAGCATTAATAGAATTATTCGAGAATAGTAGTGACCATAGGAAGTTAGTGCTCAAGGAAAAACTTCAAAATATCAAGATGCAGAAGAACGAAACTATTCAACAGTATCTGGGTAGGTTCACACAAGTTTGTGATGAACTTCGCGGGGTTGGTGTAAATGTTACAGAAGATGACTTGGTAAGCCTAGCCCTTTTAGGGCTTCCCAAGAGCTGGCATAGCTACCAAGATTTAGTGAATGGGAGGGAGAAATTATCGAATTTAGAATGCTTATGGTTCGATTTGGTACAAGAGGAAATAAGGTGGAAAATGAAAGATGGAACTTCATCCAAGGGTGAGGATGAAGAAAACTTTGCTTTGGTTGGAAAGGGAAAGAAGGGAAAATGGAAGAAATGTCAAACCAAACTAGAATCCAACCAAGGGGGCAAGAAGAAAGATTTATCTAATATTAAATGCTTCAATTGTCATGAATTCGGGCACCATGCCACGAAGTGTCCACACAAGAATTCAAGCAAGAAGAACTTAGGAGGAGCAACAGCTGAAGCCTTGGCTCCACAGTTCGAGCTTGACTTCACCCTTATTGCATGCATGGCCAACACAATGATGGGGAGTGTGTGGTACTTGGACTTAGGTACATCGTTCCACATCTAAGGTGTAAAGATTTTTTCAATGACCTGGAGGAGAAATATTTGCATATGCACATTGAGTTAGGGGATGATGAAAGGTACAACATGACCGAGATTAGTACAATCAACTTTCAGAGGGAGTCAGGATCTCCTCTTAGAAAAATATCATATTTGTTGCATTTTTGGAAGAATATGGTTATGATGTGATCTTCAGCAAAGGGAAAGCATTCTTGAGACACATAGCCATTGGACATGTGAAGTAGATCGGGGTTCGTGTGAAGAACATGTTTAAGTTATATGTTGAATACTATGTTACATTAAGTAGTAAGGTAGAGAAAGTGCAAAGTTTCGATGTTGGTGAACTTTGACACATAATACTTAGCCATTTGAATCATGGCACCTTGAATATTATGCAACAAATAACCATTGGCCTCCCTAAAGGAGCACTTGAGTAGTAGGATGTTTGCAAAGGATATACTTTGGGGAAGTATACAAAGTCCACATTCCATGATTGGGACAACAAAGCACATGCACTCTTGGAAAGGATCCTCTCTGATGTCTGTAGACCTTTCTCAACAACATCCACTGCCATACACAAATATTTTGTCATTTTTATTAATGACTTCTCAAGGAAGTGTTGGATCTTCTTCATGTGGAAGAAATATGAGAGATTCTCCAAGTTCATATAATTCAAGGCACTGGTTGAGAAAGAGTCTGGCAAGAAGGTGAAGGCTCTCAAGAGTGAAAATGGAGGTGAGTAGTTGAAAAATGAATTCAATAATTTATGTGCGAAAGAAGGCATTCGACGAGAGATGAAAACACTCCACAACCCACAAAAAAATGGGGTGGATAAGAGAAAGAATTGTAGCAATGTGGGAGCTACGAGGGCTATGTTTCATTACCGAGGCCTACCACTACATTTGTGGGTAGATGCATGCAACACAACAGTCTATTTGCAGAACCAGAGTCCTCATCGGATTCTTGGTATGATTACACCAGAGGAGGCTTTCTTGGGGATAAAGATGGATGTGTCACAGTTCAAGATTTTTGGAGCCTCTATTTATTGCCATGTCTCCAAAAAATCAAGAAGAGGCTTGAGCCGACATCATAGTTGGGAGTATTTTTTGGGTTACACAGAAACTCAACACATCTACCATGTGTACTTACCTTCCCTCAGAATGACATTTGTTCGAAGGGATGTAAAGTTTGATGAGGAGAAGGTGATGCAGTGCTGTCTTGAGAGGGAGCTTCATATCCCACCAGAGGCGGAGCCTCAGGAAGTTGTGGTGAAACCACAAATTAAGGAGCAGAGAGTGGAGACATCCACTCAATCAGAACCATCTAGAGAAGGTAAAAAAAGAACCAAGGAAGTTGATAGAATTGTGTAGGAAGCAAGGGAGAATGTGGGAGCTCCTTTAAATTTGCATAGGCAGAGGAGGTCACCTGATTGGTACACTAGCTACATGGTTCTATTGACCGAGATTGTAGAGACAGAGCCATCCTCTTTCGAGGAAGCAGTAGAGCAACCTGTATGGGTTTATGCAATGTGGAAGAATATGAATCCATCGTGAAGAAAAATGTTTGGGAAGTGGCCGCAAGACCAACAGATAAATGAATCATGGGTTTGAGATGGATCTTCAAAATTAAGCATGCAGCAGGCAGAAGAATAGAGAAGTATACGACCAATTTGTGGCCAAGGGATACTCTCAAGTTGAGGGAATTAACTATGAGGAGAACTTTTCTCCTGTAGCAAGGTACTCATCCGTTAGAGCAATTCTTGCATTGGCTGCACAGATGGGGTGGAAGATCCACCAGATGGATGTAAAAACAACATTTATCAATGGGGTTATTGAGGAGGAGGGGTACATAGAGAAACCAAAAGGTTTTGAGACATTTGATCGGGAGTCTCATGTGTGCAGACTCAAGTGAGCATTGTACAGTGTCAAATAAGAACCTCGTGCTTGATACACCATGTTTGATAGCTATCTCATCAGTTTGGGCTTCACCAAAAGTGAGGTAGATGCAAACCTCTATCATATCTTGGTAGAAGGTAAATTGCTCAGTGGATTCTTATATGTTGATGATTTGATCTTAACTGGTGATGAGCAACTGATCATATCTTGCAAGGGAATTTTAAATGAAGGACATGGGTCTCATGCACTACATCCTCACATCGGAAGTATGGAAAGGCGATGGGGAACTGTTTCTCTCTCGAGGCAAGTATGCCAACGAGATACTTTAGATATTTTGCATGGATAGTTGTAAACCCATGGAGACACCTCTAGCGACCAATTGGAGGAAGGAGGATGCCCCTTCAGGAAAGGAAGTGGATGCTACCATTTATCGACAACTAGTGGGTTCATTGATGTACCTTGTGAACACACGACCATATATGTGCTATGCAGTCAACCAGCTGAGCCAAGCTATGGTTAGGCCAACCAAATTATTTTTTAGGGAAGCTAAGCATGTTTTACGGTACCTGTTATCACCCCAAGAAACTCTCCTAGATTGTAGCTCGAAGATGCTCGGGACATCACAAACTCAACTTAATGTTGGAAATGGATGAATGGAAGGAATGATGCATATTCAAGCCAGATAACCACTCCTACTTTGCTTGAGTCCAGACATGCGTGAACAGCCCCAGACTACAAGGCTTTAGACCACCAATTACTCACATTTTAAGGATTGAGTGAATATGGAGAATACTGACCACACCAGCAGATGCACAAGACCCTGTGATGGCTGGCTACAACCAGTAAAAAGGTCTACAAATCTAATTCCCTAGTGAACATACAGGATGACAGCTCTCTGCCACTAAGTGAAAAGAAACCTGATCAATACATTCACTGATACATATAAGATTCAAACACAGAGGTGGGATGACAACCCCTCTAATGCTAAACATCAAGAGTTCAGGAAGAATGCATATCAAGCACAGCCTAGAACAGACAAGAGATGGAAAGTGAGCAATTAACAACAAAAGAAGCTTGTATTAGCTGAAAATGCCGACGAGACGCTGCAAGTATCAAAGCAGTTACAGTCTCCAGAAGTTGAACCTTACATCAAAACAACAACCATCAACCCTGATTACATCTGTTTTCTGGGTATATATAGAGGTTGATTACAAAAATGTTCTGTTATTCTATGCGTGGAGGGGTCATAATGGACCACCAACCGCTTTAACTGTCTGATAGAGTTTCTGATGCAATCTTCCTGCTTTAATGAACAAAATTGATCTTCTTGGATGCTCTGTTGTCCTTCTCGGGCAGGTGGAGTGTTGTGGAGGATAAAATTCCATGACTGTTAAATGCGTTCACCTGCTCGGACTCTGTCCTTTTCTCCTCAGCCATACTGTTCGTGGAGCGAAGTTGTTGAGGAGGAAATGCACCTGGTACCAGAAATTGACTACCTTCGTCCTTTTGGGAGCGTAGAATGGTTACAGTACATGGATTGTACAGTGGGCAGAGTGGTCGAATGGCGGAGCAATATCAGCCGTTGGATCGGACGGATAGACAGCGGAGATGAGTCAACTGGGAGATTGGAGGAGGCGAGATGATCACAGGCCATTGGATCTCAAGTGGGCAGATCCAACGGTCTTCGGGCACAGAAGCTGCATGAAGTTTATCAGGGGAGGAGAGCGGGTTTGAGCGGTAAGTGGTATTGCTCGCATCGTTATCGGGGGTCGGGCGGTAATCGTACGTGGGGGAGCGATACCTATCATCGGGCGATGCATGGTGGAAAAGACGTGACGAAAATCGCTTGATCGCGAGTTAACGCGCGGGCGGTTCGAAGGCGCGAGAGGAGCGATTGCTGTCCGATCGTGCCAGAGATGATCAGACGGTGCGGGTTCAATCACGCGAATTTATGTCGGATGTGACAGGGAAAGAATCTGCGAAGGCTCACGGTCATGTGGTTACGGTCATATGATGGTTTAAACTCTGCGCCCAGGGTCCTGAGGGAAAATGGGTTTATACAGGGTTTTAGAGGCAATGCGGGGGTAGCAGGGGTTATGAGAGTGTAGCGGAGTGAAGGAGAATGGGGAGGGTGACTGATGCAAGTCCCTTTTTAGCCATAACAACCCGGCCAGGCCTGCATTTGACCTTCAAAGTGTCCCAATATGTAGCAGAGCTAACACTGGCTCCTTCTGGGGATGAGATCCTCCCTGTGAGGTCCCAAGAACTGCAAGTCATTGCCTTTCTTGTGAAAACAAATAATAAAATTTCCTAGTGTTCCATTGTGCATGGAGTCTGACTGATCCTACACTAAAACTAATAAATAATATATTTACTACTTAAAGGCAAAAAGACCTTAAATAACATAAATTTTCAGAAAACGTCCATTAACTGGGCCATTAAAAACTGCTTCTCCTCCCATACTTTTTAGCATGAAGGTATTGTTCCCTTGGATCCGGCAGATAATAAAAGGCTTTGTCCAGAAAGCATCAAACTTCCCATGGTTGCCTTTATTTTATTTCAGTGCATCCCACTTCAGAACCAAGTCTCCAACCTGAAAATTATCTGCTTTTCCCCTCCTGTCAAAGACTTACTTGATCTTCTTCTGATGTGCTATGGACCTCCCAACCAACTGTTCTCTGATATGATGTACTTCTGCTAAACCAATGATCCTTTTTTCCATGTCTTCTTCCTCATTCTGCTCTTCTTGTAGGAACTTTGCCACAGGGAGAGTTAACTGAATTGGAAACATAGCCTCAGTGCCATATACCAACCTGAATGGAGAATTTCCTGTGGATTTCTTAACGGTCACTCAGTCAGCCCACAGTGCATATTTGAGCTTATTATCCCAGTTCATTTTATTGTCTTCCAGTAGCTTCTTAATTATCCTTATCAGGCTTTTGTTGGAAGATTCTGCTAGACCGTTGCCTTGAGGGTAATAAGAGGTGGAATGAACTAGCTTAATGCCCATTGAGTCACACATATCCACCAATTCTTTTGCCCTGAAGGCTGCTGCATTATCTGTGATTATTTTATGTGGACACCCAAATCTGGTGAAGATATTCTCTGTCAAAAACTTCATGACCACATTATGATCAACCTTTCTGGTAGGGATTGCTTCAATCCATTTAGTGAAGTAATTAGTGGCTACTAAGATCCATCTGTGTTGGCCACTAGAATGTGGATTGATCTCTCCAATGAAGTCTAAGCCCCATTGCTGAAAAGGTCCATTAGTATGTATTGGTTTCAAGGGTAGGGACTTCAATTGCTGCTTTCCTTCAAATCTTTGGCACATGTCACAAGATTTAACAAATGAAAAGACATTAGAAAACAAGGTGGGCCAATAGTACCCAAATCTGAGAATTTTGTGGGCTGTAGTTTTCAAATAATGATGCCCCCCACATATGCTGGAATGAAATTGCTACATGACTTTAATGGATTGTTCTTTGTCCAGACACCTTAGCAGGATTCCAGAGGGATCTCTCCAGTATAGTAGGTTTTCATGAATGCAATATTTTGCTACCCTGAGCTTAACAGTTCTGGCTTGACTTGAACTAAGGCCTGGAGGGATTTCTAGCTTCAGCAAGAATTTAGCTATTGAAGAGTACCAATCACAAGAAGCTAGATTTTCTGCTAATGATTGTTCTTTCCCTGGTTCAACTGCTTCCTCTTCTTCTGTTTGATCATTTTCTGCAATTATGCCTATGAAATCAATGTCCAATGTTCTGCAATTTTCTTCAGCCATTAACTTGGCCAGGCTCTGACCTCTGACCAACTTGGTGGGCTTTAATTCTATATTAAATTAAATTAACTTTGCAATCCATTTAGCCCTTCTTCCATCAGCATCAGGCTGTGTTAAGACATCTTTTATTAAAGCAAAGGGTACATATGCAATTATCTTGGAATGCAAAATATAAACTCTGAAGGCTTTCAAAGAATTGATGAGAGCATATGCATGTTTTTCAATAATATCATACCTCAGCTCAGCATCCCTCAAGGTTTTGTTGAAAAAAGCCACTGGATGCTCTGAGCCTTCTTCATCTGCTTGCAATAAAACTGCTGCAAGGGTGTCTTTAGAGGCAAAAGAAAATATGTGGAACTCCTTGCTGTAATCTGGACTTATTAAAGTGGGAGCCTCCATAATAGCTTTCTTAATGGACTCAAAGGATCTTCTTGCTGAATCAGTCCACTTAATCTCTGACCCCTTTTTCAACATGGAGGTAATATGCTTTACAAGTTCTGCAAAATTTGGGATAAACCTCCTCACAAAATTTATTTTGCCCAGAAAGGACTGGATGTCTTTCTTTGATCTCAGGACAGACAAGGTCTGTATTGCTCTTACTCTTTCTGGGTCAATTCGGACACCTGCAGCAGAAACAATATGTCCCAACAGCTTGCCTCTTCTAAAGCAAACTATGTCTTTTTAGGATTGACTGAAATCCCAAACCTTCTGCACTTCAGGAACACTTTCTTTAAATGTTGCAAATGGTCATGATGGCTGCTGGAGTACACTGTTATGTCATCTAGGTAGATAAGGATGAACTTCTCCTTCTCCCCCACAAATGCTATATCCATGGCTCTTTGAAAGGTGGCTCCAGCATTCATCAACCCAAAAGGCATCTTGGAATACATAAAAGTGCCCCAAGGAGTGGTGAATGTAGTCTTCTCTTGGTCATTTGGATGTACAACAACCTGATTATAGCCTGAAAATCCATCCAGGAAAGACATTACTTTGGCTCCTGAGACCTTCTACAACAGATGCTCCATCTTGGGCAGAGGATAGTTGTCTTTCTTAGAGCATTTGTTTAAGTTTCTGAAATCAACACAGAGTCTGATTTCTCCACTTTTCTTCCTCACTACCACTAAGTTGGCTACCCATTTGGAATATCTGAGAGGGACTATGATTTTGGCAGCCAGTAACTTTTTTATTTCTTTTTCAATCAAAGGGAGGAGCAAAGGATTTATTGGTCTCAGCTTCTGTTTAAAAGGGATGGTGTCTTTCTCTAAAGGAATTTTATGCTGGATAATCTTTTTATCATAAGTTTTCAGGTCACTATATTCCCAGGCAAAAACATCAGCGAACTGCTTCATTAAATTGCAGTATTCAGCACTTTGGTCAACAGACAATGAGTGGACAGATTTATGTATCTTGGCTGACCTGGACTCCCTATATTATGCTTACAGACTGCAGATTGATCTTCTTTTTGGGCAGCCTTATAAGGCACATCATTCTGGTCAAACAATCTTTCTAGCGGAATTAGACCCTTAGGTATGTGATTGCTGGGTAGTTGGACAATGCTATCTTTACCAATTCTGTTTCTAAGCTGGGACTGTGGACTTTCTTCCAAGGCTTCATTTTCTTGGTCAATTTGCATTTCGGAAAACTCATCAATGACTTGCAGGAATCTATTTACTTCATCATCATCCTCAAAAACTTTCCAATGGTGGACATTATCAGGCAAGGATGGTCTGTATTTCATTTGAACTTCATAGACTAGTCTGGGAGGCATGGGAGGGATAAACATGCTAGCAGACATGGCAAGGGAATCAACAAGCTGATTTTTGGCTCTAGGGATGTATGAGATACAAAAATTATCAAAAGATTCTTTAAGTCTCCATACCTCATCTCTGTATGCTTTCAGCCTTGGGTGCTTTGCTTGAAATGTTTTATTCACTTGCTCCAAATGTTTTAGGTGGATAAGATCAGCATCTCCAAACACCTTTATATTTTTGATTCCTTTGTCTTTAGATGTGTTAAGGCCCAATAGCAGAGCCTCATACTCTGCTATATTGTTTGTGACTTGGAAAGCTAGCTTGAAAGACATATGGGTGCTTTCTTGTTATGAAGATACTAGCACCACCCCTGCTCCTGCAGTCTCCCTGGAACATGCTCCATCAAAGAACATCTCCCAAACTTGACTTCCTTGCTCTTCCTTGGCCTGATTTGTTGGTTTCTTGATCTACATTGAGGCCTTTTGAGATTCTTCTATTTGGAGGATACATGCTCCAAAATCAGTGTCCACAACATATATGGGATGATTGGAAGGATTCTTCTCATCATTGATGATGTATACCAGTTGTGCTTCCCTGTACAATCTCCTGCTTTCTCCTTCAAAAACTGGGACAGTGGCATAAGATAAGTCATTCTGTAATGTCCCACCTAGTCTCTTAATCCACCCTCTAGATAGCAGCATGCCAAACTTAGGAGGGACATCTGCTACCACAATATCCATCATCATACTCTTCATGGGCAGCTGAGTTAGGGTAATGGCTAGGTCTTTGATTAATCCTAAGCACTTTACCTTTCTTGAATCAAATGAGAATAAATCATGATATGGTCTAGTGATATCAAGGCCTAACTCTTCCATGACAGCTTTAGGCATCAGATTGTGGCTGGCCCCTGTGTCTAGCAGGCAATTGTGGAGGATTTTGTCATGAATGGTCAAGGAGACATAAAATGATGGAGAATTATTATCAGCAGGTTTGATCATAGGGCTAAGCACAACTGCAGGCTTGTCATCTTGCAAATTGACATAGTCGGTGGAGGTTTGTGTGGCTTTCAGCTCAAGAGCCTCAAGGATAGGCTTTCTAAAAACTTCACTCCTTACAAGTTCTAACAGAGGCACAGATATTTTTAACTTCTGGACTTTTGACTCAAAACTGAAAGGGGAAGGGGACTTATCAGGACCTCTTACCTCTTGAGTTGGTGCTTTGAGGATGACTGGATCAGCTGCTGGTTTCTTCTGTCTGATATTCTGTGACTTTGTCTGGACCGCAACCCTTTGGGCAGGGTTCTCCTTGACATTGTTTTCTTTTGACCTCGGATTATATCTTTGCTGTTCACCAGTCTGCAAAACAGCCTCTCTGTCCCACTCTTGACTATTTTGGTCCTGCAGTAATGATTCTTCATATGCAGCCAATGTAACAAAAGGTAGCACTACCTTTATCTTCCATGCAACGGATTTCATCCTCCTCTTCAAACTGCTCCTCCTCCATGACTACATTCTGGAAAGGAGCATTAAATTTATGTTCTTCATTTGCTTCTTTACCCCTTTGAATGATTTGCAACTGCTCATTTTCTCTTCTGAATGGATTTGGATTTTTTGGAGCAAATGTGTTTTGAAACCTTGTTTTCCCAGAACCCTGCTCAACCTTTAGCTTAGATATCTCAACAACTAATGACTCTATCATTTTAGTCATTTTATCTAATTTGGGTTCTGAAGATGAAGCAAAGGAAGAAGAAGCCTCACCTCTCTGCCTTCTTCTATCAGCATGTGTTTTAAGCTTTTCTTCAGCGATGATATTTGATTCCACTTCTAGTGCTACATCTTGCATATCAGCTAGAGTGGCACATCTTCTTTCTCTCAAAAGCAGGCAGAAGTCTGAGTCAAAAGCATTGGCATAAGTGAGTTTGGCAGAGGTGGAGGTAGGCTTTACTTCAGTTGGTATCTTGCTATACATATGGTTAAATCTTTTATTAAAATCAGGCAATGATTCCCCATTTTCCCTCTTTAGGTTTCCAAACTTTGTATGGTAGTAGAGCAGGTCTTTTCTATCTCCCCATTGCTTTAGGAATGCATCATCCAATGCCTCAATGTCTGTTATGGACCTATGGGGCAATTCTCTGAACCACTTCCTAGCCTCTCCATCAAGGCTCTGAACAAACACTCTCATCCACACATCATCCTCACTGATATCTAGGTTATCAACATAGCTATAAAAAGATTCAAGGTGTTCTTCAGCTGTTAGCCCCTCTGTACCAGTGAATTTGGGCATATATTTCTGATATTCTCTTACAAGCATGGCATTCAAAGGAACATGCAAGACTAGAGGTCCATACCTAGCAACTATGATTCTTTCCATCTTCGTGGGAGCTTGATGGCCTGCCATGACAGGGATAGGTGGAAGGACACTGGCAATTTGAACGGTAGGAAGCAATGAAATAGATGACAGACACAAGGGAATATGATGGACTATCTGGGAGGCTTTCTTTGGACTGAGATCCAAAGGGGAACTGACTGAACAAGGAGGTCTATTAATCTCTGAAGGAATTTCTTTACTAACAGTGCCAAGGTCTAAGTCTTCAAACTATATATCCTCAACTATAACCTTATCTTTCTTAGGCTTACCTGATCCTGATGCTCCTTTCTGTGATGTTTTCTTCAACTTGACAATCTTCTCAGGGTCAGGCACTGGGTCAGCTGGTGATTTCTGAGGATTTCTCTGGGTATGCCTCACAAACTGAGCCAGAACTGAAACGTGGAGTCGCCACCAGGTAGGTTCTCCAGTAGAGTCGCCAGATAGATGATTACAACCAGAAATGTGTCCAGACTTTGTCTATCATCAAAGCATGGAACTGTGTCATTCTCCCAGGGAAGCTGAGCTTCAATCTCCTCTCCCCGGCAATGGTGCCAATCGATGTTATCACCCCAAGAAACTCTCCTAGGTTGTAGCTCAGAGATGCTCGGGACATCACAAACTCAACTTAATGTTGGAAATGGATGAATGGAAGGAATGATGCATATTCAAGCCAGATAACCACTCCTACTTTGCTTGACTCCAGACATGCGTGAACACCCCCAGACTACAAGGCTTTAGACCACCAATTACTCACAGTTTAAGGATTGGGTGAATATGGAGAACACTGACCACACTAGCAGATGCACAGGACCTTGAGATGGCCGGCTACAACCAGTAAAAAGGTCTGCAAATCTAATTCCCTAGTGAACAAACAGGATGACAGCTCTCTACCACTAAGGGAAAAGAAACCTAATCAATACATTCACTGATACATACAAGATTCAAACACAGAGGTGGGATGACAGCCCCTCTAATGCTAAACATCAAGAGTTCAGGAAGAATGCATATCAAAAACAGCCTAGAACAGACAAGAGATGGAAAGTGAACAATTAACAGCAAAAGAAGATTGTATTAGTTGAAAATTCCGATGAGACGCTGCAAGTATCAAAGCAGTTACAGTCTCCAGAAGTTGAACCTTACATCAAAACAACAACCATCAACCCTGATTACATCTGTTTTTTGGGTATATGTAGAGGTTGATTACAAAAATGTTCTGCTATTCTATGCGTGGAGGAGTCATAATGGATCACCAACCGCTTTAACTGTCTGATAGAGTTTCTCATGAAATCTTCCTATTTTAATGAACAAAATTGATCTTCTTGGATGCTCTGTTGTCCTTCTCGGGTAGGTGGAGTGTTGTGGAGGATAAAATTCCATGACTGTTAAATGCGTTCACCTACTCAAACTCTATCCTTTTCTCCTCAGCCATACTGTTCGTGGAGTGAAGTTGTTGAGGAGGAAATGCACCTGGTACCAGAAATTGACTACCTTCGTCCTTTCGGGAGCGTAGAATGGTTACAGTACATGGATTGTATAGTGGGCGGAGTGGTCGGATGGCGGAGCAATATCGACCGTTGGATCGGACGGATAGACGGCGGAGATGAGTCAACCGGGAGATCAGAGGAGGCGGGATGATCACAGGCCATTGGATCTCAGGTGAGCAGATCCAACGGTCATCGGGCGCGGAAGCTGCACAGAGTTTATCGGGTGGGGAGAGCGGGTTTGAGCGGTAAGCGGTATTGCTCGCACCGCTATCGGGGGTCGGGCAGTAATCGTACGCGGGGGAGTGATACCTATCATCGGGCGACACGTGGCGGACAGGACGTGACGAAAATCGCTTGATCGAGAGTTAACGTGTGGGCGATTCGAAGGCGTGGGGGAGCGACTGCCGTTCAATCGCGGCGGAGATGATCAGACGGCACGAGTTCGATCACGCAAATTTATGTCAGATGTGACAGGGAAAGAATTTGCGAAGGCTCATGGTCATGTGGTTACGGTCATATGATGGTTTAAACTCTGCGCCCGGGGTCCTGAGGGAAAATGAGTTTATACAGGGTTTTAGAGGTAATGCGGGGGTAGCAGGGGTTATGAGAGTGTAGCGGAGTGAAGGAGAATGGGGAGGGTGACTGATGCAAGTCCCTTTTTAGCCATAACAACCCGACCAGGTCTGCATTTGACCTTCGAAGTGTCCCAATATGTAGCAGAGCTAACAGTACCTCAGAGGCACTACCCAATGTGGACTATGGTAGAAACAGAGAAACGAAGTGAAGTTGTGTGGCTCAACAGATGTAGGTTGGGTGGGGATTCCATCAGACTAAAAGAGTACATAAGGTGGAATTTTTAGTGTTAGGTCCACAGTAGTTTCCTGGTACAACAGAAAGCAAAGATTTGTGGCACTTAGCTTGGCAGAAGAAAAATACAAGATTGCAATTCAAGCAACATGTGAGGTGGTCTGGATGAGAAAGATACTTGTTGGATTTTTTGGTCAGATGATGGATCCAACTGTGATCTACTGTGATAATCATAGTTGCATCAAGCTCTCTGAGAATCCTGTTTTTCATGATCGATCCAAGCATATAGATATCTGGTATCACCATTTACGGGACTATGTACAGAGGCAGATAATGTTGCTTCAGTACATTCCGACAGAGGAATAAGATGTTGACATTTTGACAAAGGCCTTGTCAAGAGGGAAGTTCGAGTTCCACAGGTGCAGGATATGGGTGGTTGATAATCCATTTCTTGCTAAGAGGGAGTGTTGAAAAATGCAACAAGAAATTCTCAATTTGATTTTTCCTTGATTAAATTGAGAAAATTCGAATTTCCACATCAGCAGACAACTTGGATGTAGTTAACTTGTGTGACATGGCTTGTGTCACCTAGTTTACTCAATAAATTTGAGTTGGAGGAGTTAGAGTTCATTTAAGCATGTGTGATTGCTAATTTGTAGCAATCAAGGTTAGTTATCTCAGGTTGTTTTTAGTTAAACTAGTTCCAACTTTTGGAGGAACTAGTGGAAGGTTAGTTAAGTAGTGGGACTTCAGTCAAACTTAGTGATCATCTAATTAACTGATCAATTAGCCCAAAATAGCTAGTGGATGTACATAATTCAAGTTCCCCAAGCTTGGTGGAGATTCCAAGATAGCATAACATCAGTTGTATACTAGTCTTGAGTGTACAAGTGTTGCATGTAGTTAGATGATCAACCTAAGGAATTGCATAATCCATTTTGGAGAAATTCCTAAATAACAGAGGCCTAATTTCTCAAGGAACAACGCAAGGAAATAAGAGCTCAAGTAGACGCAAAAATTGACTAGGTTTGGTTCAGAACATCTCAGTGAGTAGAGAGATAGGTTAGTCACTTGCAAGTTGTGCTCAGTTGAGCAAAGTAATTGTAATACATCTCTATTCATCATATTAATGAAAGCAGTCAAAGGGGTTTTTAGCAGATTTCTTTCCCCTAGAAAAATACTGTGTGCATGTGTGTTATTTCTTATTGCATGTCTGTGATTGTTGTTCTAAATTGTGATTTGAATCCCAAAAAGCAGTAGAGTAGGTTTGTGTCTTGTGATTTTGATTAAAATTTCATGAGCAGTTGCAAATTTACGTCATAATTTCCACAATACAAGAACTTAACTAGGAGGTTCTGAATGAAGAATCAGAACTGGTTCAATTTCTTGAACTCTTAAGAACTAATCAAACTTGCATGGAACCATAAGTTCTTCCTTACCCTAAGATATTGGACCTAGAAAAATCTATTACCAAGCCTAAATTTGACTTCTTAGGAGAACTTAAGAATGTGTGTGTGTTTGCATATAGTTGTTTCAAGATAATAAATATATTCCTATCTACTCCAAAGTGATTTGAGAACTGTGCTTCAGGAGCTCGTAGAAAAAGGAAAAACCCTCAAACAATATGTATTATGGGAAAATTAACAAATATTATGATTGGGGGATTGGGGGTGTCCTCACTACTAAATATTTAGATCCTAGCATCCCAATTATTAATATGGGAATTAATCATGTAATTATTCCAAAAACATTGATTGACCATGGAGTTGTTATCAGTATGATAACCTGAGAAACAAGAGAAGCTATAGGAATTTCAAGCCTCAGGAAAACCCTTATAGTATTAGAACTATTTGATCAATCCACCATCAAATGTAAAGGGATTTTGGAAGATAGAAAATTTTTTGTGGATTCCTAGGAGTATCCCATTGATTTCACGGTGTTACAACCCAAATATTTCTTAGGTTGGAATTATTTGATCTTAGGAATGTCATGGTTGGCCACTACAAATGCATATATAAGATGTAGGTCCAATAATATGATAATTTCTCACGGGACCTCCACCAAGTAACTCACCCTATATCCTTTAACTAAGCCCAACATGAATTTGGAAACTCCATTTTGGGCATATGGAGAGGAAAGTGATGAGGAGGTAGTCTCTCATCAAGTACTCTTATCAAGTACTTACTGTAGACCAATATCTATCTCTTAGGCATAAAACTAAGGATGAAGAGATTGTTGAGTTTATAGCTTCATCCTCCTCACCCAACTCACACATTCTCACTCGTATATTAGAAATTGAAGTTCGAGCTTCTCTTTCCACAACAAATGCATCACCTTTGGAACACAAGTCCTCTTTTGAAGTAGAGCATGAGTCAACTTCAACAACTATGGAAATAAGCCCCAAATATTTTTTGAAGATCAATCAAGGGTTAACAAAACATCAAAGAAAATAATTGATTAAGGTTTTATAAAAGCATAGTGATGTGTTTTCTTGGGATTATATTGACATGAAGGGAATCCATCTTGATTTATGCACTCCCCACATTTATATCAATGAAGACTCTAGACACATTCGCCAACCTCAATGATGAATGAATCCTACTTTGCAGAACACAGTTAAAGGGGAGTTGCAAAAACTACGTTTAGTAAAATTTATCTACCCTATTTCTAACAGCAAATGAGTCTCCCCTCTTGTTATCGTGCCTAAAAAGAATTGCAAGTGGAAATTGTTTGTTGATTATAACGAAGTCAATAAGGCCACTACTAAGTACCACTTCGCATTACCATTCATTGACTAGGTGCTACACATATTAGCAGGAAAGAATTATTTCACTTTTCTCAATAGGTTTAGCGAATATAACCAAATTTAGATAACTCTAGAGCACCAATAAAAATCCATATTCACTTTTCCTTTGGGGACATTTTCTTATTGTGTTCTACTATTCGATATTTGCACTGCCCCTGCAACTTTCCAATGAGTTTTGATCGAAATTTTTTCTGACATGATTCATGACTATGTGGAAATTTACATGGATAAGTTTACAACCCATGCTGATGAATTTCAGGTGGCTCTGGTTAATTTGGAAAATGTATTAATAATATGTAAGGAATACCATATAGCCCTTACTAATGAAAAAATCTTAATGATGTTAGTTGAAGGCATCATTTTAGAGGATCAAATTTCTCTTAAAGGTATGAAAATGGATATGGCAAAGAAAAAGGTAATATTAAACTTGTCAACTCCACAAACTCAAAAAGAGGTACAAAGCCTCCTTGGGCATGCTAGTTACTATTGATGCTTTATTGAAAATTTTACACAAATAACTCATCCTTTATTTTCTTTGCTTAATAAAAATGTTGACTTTATATGGATAGATAATTTCCAACATGCCTTTAAGGAATAAAAAATAGGATTATCTAAGGCTTTCATCTTAAAGGCCCCAATTTGTCCCTTGCATTTCATATATCTACAAATTCTTTAGATATTTCCATTGTAGTTATGTTGGGAAAACAATAAGATCATCATCTGGATGAAATATACATATAAGTAAGAATCTCTCTCCTACATAATTAAATTACATAGTAACAGAAAAATAATTTATTGCGGTGATTCATGATATAAATAAGTTTCGGCATTATATAACTAGATATTTTGTGATCTTACATACTAACCACAATATCATTAAGAATATGACGAATAAATCAATTACTAATGGTAGGTTGACTATATGGCTATTACTATTGCAAGAATTTGATATAATGATCATAAATAAGCTAGGAAAAGACAATGTGGTAGTAGATTTTCTTTCTAGGATTACCAAAAACAAAAATTAGCCACTTATTGGGTCTCCAATTTTTCATTCTTCTTTCCATTTAAAACAACCTTTCCTGCTCATCTCAACACATCTTGTCACCCATTCATTGCCCTTTTTACTAGGTTTTCTCATGAATATGTTGTAATGAACCTAAGAATGTTGAAGTAGTTAATTATTGTCATTTTCTTTAGTTTTAATGAATTAGAGAGGATTATGTTTGATTTTACTAATAATGGATATGCCTAGTTCATGTAGCTCCAATGCAGATTTGATAACCAACCCCTGAGGTTTTCATATCTATGCGGCTCTAAGAAAAATATGGATCTACAAATACAATTTGTTGATGCTCTGTTCTTTTATTTTGTTGTGTTGATCTCATGGTGATTTAGTTTTCTTTCAGGAGGTAACATAATTAGTTGGCATGGGCCCACCAACCCAACATGTTGCCCCCTTCTTCTGGAGAAATTTCATGTTAGATTATTTTGTGTGTTTGGTTTGAATACTTTGATTCATGATCCATTTCAGTAGATCATTTGTATAGAGGACAAATTGTGTGATTTGTTGGTGAATATTTGAGTATCATGCATAAATATTTCTTCATTATGATAAGATATAAAGGATTAATGATTGGGTGTATATGAACAGTGTGGATCCAGAGTACATCGAAACCCTCATCTCATATCTGATCTCAGACGTTATATATTAAATTAAGTCTTTATTTTTTTCTGATTATTTAACTTAAGCATCATTATTTTGGGAATGCATAATTGGAATCATTGATTATAGGATTGTGTTTGAGGATCCTCTGTAATTGGGTGGTGTTATTAGCCTATGATAACTCTATATTATGTATGTAAGGTTAGCTTTGCATTGTTTCATTTATGTTTATTGTCTATTACTTGCAAACATTAACACAAAAGGCTTATGTTTGTTTAAAGACATCACTCTTGTTAAGCGCGTTTTCTCTCTTATTATACCTTCTCTCTCTCTATATAGGTGTATATGTACATGTATATGTATGTATGTATGTATGTATGTATATATATATATATATATATATATATATATATATATATATATAAGATTGACAAGGGTCATGTGCTATGTGTAGGTTGTGAGTTGATTGGGTTGAAGATCTGAGAGTGTAGAAGCAATGATACTATCCTCTCTCTCTCTCTCTATATATATATGTCAGATTGACAAAGGTCATGTGCTATGTGTAGGTTGTGAGTTGATTGGGTTGAAGATCTGAGTGTGGAGAATCAAGGATATTATCTTCCCTTTATTTGAGGATTGATCTATGCACAATGTTTTTTTACTAATAATGTGAAAGATTGATAAGTGTTTTCATGTTTTTAACAAGGTTTGATATTGTTATTTGCAGACTTCACACTTATTTGTTTCATATCTAAGTCACAAATGAGTATATAGCAGTTCTATACCCCTGAGGAGATTCAGTTTTACTCTTCTATTCCTTCAACCATGTAATAAAAATATTCGATAATTGATAGGAGTTGAATTTTCAATGCCTTAATTTCCTTCCATGCAAGATTGGTTTTGAATGCACAGTGAGTTCTTGAGCTTTGCAACTACCTGAAGACTTGAGGGAACATTTATGTCAATCAATCCAGGAGGGCTTAGTTGCAAGAACCTAGTGGTCCCTTAGATAGGTTTAATGTTTGAGTTGTGTGTGTTATTTTGCCACTAAAGGTATTATAGTTATTTGAGGTCTGACAATAAAGACCCTGCAATGGAAACTCAGGGTAATGCCAATTTTTTATGCTTTTCCTTAGGCAGTGAGTTAGGTCCCTAGTGTAGTAGATGATTATTGTCTCAATCTATGCACAAATAATGTAGTGTCTCAAATTATACAATCCCATATTTACAATTATAAATGTTGAGCAATTATTTGTCAATTATTCGACCCAACATTTTGGTGTCATTTCCAAGGAGGTGCTCGAGAGATAGAGCATTAGTAATATGGTTTCTTTGATTAGATTCCCCAAAATTTAAGACTCGGAGGAAGGGGGGAGGTAAGATAGGAGGTACGCACCTATACAACCACCTCAGGTGAGCCCCACAAGCCCTTGTTGTGCTAGTATGCACAATTTGGTTTGATTTTTTTTTTCGACAAGAAAATTTTTGTGGAAGGAACACCCCACCACAACCCCCCCCCCCCCCCCCCCCCCCCCCACCCCCACACATTTGCTAATCCATGTGCTAACAGGATCTACCATATAGCAGAAGAAGGATTGCAAAAAGATTGACAAGAAATGCTACTCCAAGAGATCTCTCGAATCCTGAGCTAAGGCATATCTGCATCTCAAGAAGAGTGAATCTTGATAACCATTAGGAGAATAATTGCATCTCAAGGAGAAAGAGAAATGCAAGAGATTCATGAGTAACATCTCAATGTAAAGCCATATCAAGAAGAAGACTCAAGATCCTTCATTGATCATCCTTGGAAATCTCTTGAAGAAACCGAAGAGTTATAGGAAACAACCAATGAAGAGCATATATTGGAGCCCAAAACTAAGGATTTTCTTTCTTTCCTATCGTCATATTCTTCATTCATTCAAGAGAGAAATAATCAAGCCTTAGAAGGAATGAATGGCATGACAAAGGAGGACATGCCAACAATTTATAATGAATCAGAGAACCAAAAATATGTTGATCACATTGAAGCTTGGTTCCAAAAAATCGACAACATACAACATTCCTCCATCATTTGACAACTCTTGGCACCATATCAGTTTAAGAAGTTTGTCTCTCATACTCTAGTATACCTTAAACTATACTTCTCAAATCCAAGTTTAAGCACATTTAGTATTTTTTTTTACGCACATGGCTTCATTGGAAGTATGCCTACACTTGAGAAGATGCTCTCTTTTGAAGTAGTGTAGAAGCATAAATAAATAAATAGTAAAGTTTTACTACGAAAACCAAGAAACCGGCATAGATAGACAAGGGATATACTTGAAAACCAAGTTACTGGTGAGAAAAGTCATTAATAATCTCTGCATTATGTTGTTTATCTTCTACAAATTCTTCAAATTCTTGTATATTCTCATGTTAGATGATGTGGGATCCATTAAGGCCCTCTTGCTAATGAGTCTTGACCCATCGACATCAACAAATTATCTGGGTTCAAGGATAGAGACTTCTTCCAGTACCTTGAGGCATGCCTTCATCAATTGATGGCTCTCTCGCTGACTACATTGGTAATGAATCAACGTCCTTTGATTGTCAGATCTTGTAGGTGACTCGAACTTAGCACATTGATTCATCCCTAGCAAGATGTACTGAGGTGCCTTGAAACTCATTGACATTGTTGGTGATTTGTCTCGCATTAGTTAACAACATGCATTAATGGGCGTTAATCCAATGATCTCTTTCCATGCTTGACTGTAGCAGATTAATTCACATTGTAGAGAGTTTCACCATGGGTTAGGGATTTAATGAAGATTTCATGAAGTTTTCAGCAACAGTTGCAACACCTTAGTTTGCAAATAAGGGGGCATATTTTCAGCCTTAATTAGTTATCAACACCATACGGTCAGCTGCAAAACCAACACAATAATCAGCCCTCAACAATCATCAATATTGCACAATGATCATACATCAACATCAGCCTATTTTGGATCAACATATTGACACATCGATATCAAACTCAGTTTCATCATCAACATGTATGGTGACTTCAAGAGGTCAAAATTGAGGTAAAAATCAATGCGAGACTTTTTTATTTGTTAATAATTTTAGGAATGATGATAAGAAACTACATAAGCATCATTATTCATATTTTTTTCCCTCTTGGTCATGAGTCTACACTCACAACATTCCCTTAATAATTCCAATACTTCATTGAGCCTTATGATGTTATTCTTGCTCTTTTTTTCCTTTGGTCAATAACACTTGTGGGGGAGATTCATTAGTTGAACTATTATATACTTTCAAATATGATAAATAGAGTCCACATTTGTGGCAGTAAGGTTGGGATTTTTTCCACCTATCCATTTCTATGAGATTTGTGAGTTTTGTATGAGCCATAATTCTATTTAGGAAAGGGTGAAATTACTATCATCATCATGTGACTAAAGGAAAAAGGTTATGTCTACAAGTATTTGATTCTGATTTGAGAGCTTTTAAATAAGAGGAATATCTATGGGGAGTTAAGGTTCAAATGCCTTGGCATGATGATAGCCTGGTCCTACGTTGCAATTATATAACTACCAAATTGATGATATGAGATCTTCCAAGATTTATCATAATTCATAAACCTCAAAATATGAAGAACACCTTTCCAAATTAGACAAGAAGGTCGGTATGGGGAGAGCATTAAATCTTTATAATAGTAAATGATCAACAACATGAAATTATAATGGTGACATTTGGTTCTTATCAAAGTAAGTATTTGTGGTTAGAGTGCTCAGATAAGGTATTGCCTGCTATTGAAGCTATGAAAGTTGAAAGAACACTTGATGCATCAATAATGGTTGTAGGTTTCTTTACAATTTCCAAATAACATTTAAGGACAAAATTCATGATAAGTACTTTAAGGGTGTCAAGTATTTATTACTTATTTCTATACTAGACATGGAACCTTCTCAAAGGGCTACTGTTGATTGTGAGGTTGGATTGCATCGAATGGTCATAAAGTGAACTTATATGTGTTATTATTTTGCATTATGAAGGAACATATTATTTAGTGTCTTGGAAAACTGACAAATATTTTTAGTGGTTTCCCACAAAACATTATGCATTGTGTTGTTGATTTGTTGTTTTAAACTATTTTTTCGAGGTCTGGCACAATACTCTTCTAGTCTTTGATAAAAGATTCATTTTTTCCATTTGAATGAGCCATCTCTTCCTTTTTATCATCAACCAATTGAAGATTGTGAAGTAGGGCTTTACTGATAAGCTTTGGTATCCATTATAGCTATGGACTGTGGGCATTTGGAAATTGCAAAGGAATACATTCATATTATTTTCAAGAAGTTTCCATATAGTACCAGAGTAAGAAGACTGGAAGGAATGTGGTTTAAGGTTAAAGGATCCTAGACACGAGAAAACAAATTTTACTCAGGTCTATTGGAAGAGCATACGTTAGACCAATAAATTCACAAAAACGAAGGTTGCTATAGCTAAAGCATAGGGAAATTTATCAGGAGTTGTGGATCTTCTTAATAAATACATGGAGATATTCATGGTAGATAGTGATGCATGGAGGGAAATTGCAGAGTTATACATTTCTCTTCAAATGTATAAGCATACAACTTTTTTTTTTTGAAGAGCTAATACTTGCTCAACCATCAAATCTATTCTTTCACTTATCATATGTTGAGGTTATTTATACACTTTGTGGTCTTGAAAATTTTAAACTAGAAAAAACATATTATGATGTGTCTATCGAATTGAGTGGGGGAACAAATACTCGAGCTCTATATGGTGTGTTCTTGTGTGGATTGACCATCAATCAAATAACCAAGGGCCATAGTAAAGATGAAAAATAAGGCTGCATGCACGACCATATATAATGAAAAGAGTTAATAAAGTAAGCTATAGTTTTGATCTCAGATGTTCCAACTCAAAGAGGAAGTGAATTGCAAGTCATGTGAGCGCCGAAACCAATACCAAAGCTAGTGGGATTGTCAACATGTAGTTAGAGTTGAAGGTTTGACTAAGAGTGATCTCAAGGACTTCAAGTTTTGTGTCTTTGTGTCTGATTTTCTATTGTATTGATCATTCTTAGTGTTTGTGGAATGAGCATTTTGAGTAGTGGTCATTCTAAAGCCAAAGTCAAAGCTACTCAGTCCGTAGATTTTAAAATGATTGATTTCAATGATATTTTGAAGAAAGCATACAATTAAACATTAGAAGAATGGAGCTTGAAGGTGTAAGTTCTTGTGAACTCCAATATGCCCATAATAAGGACATCAAGACATCAAGAGGCAATGGTAATAATTGCTGGTGGTTATAGAGAAATGGAAGAGACATAAGTTGGTTATGTGCAATGTTGAGAAATATTAGTGGAAAAGAGTTTTGAGTCATTAGCTCTTGATGTTAAAAGGAATTATTGATTTTTTATTTGCAGGCCACTTTTCAATATCTTTTTATTCCATTTGTGAAGAAATTAGAATCGGTGATTCGTTTATACTAAGGAGGTGCATTTTAGATGAAATGGAATGGTATTCATCAAATCAATATTCCCAATGGACTGTATGGTATCCAAGTATGCAAGTCAACTCGTTGGTTTCCATCGAAAATTGGTACAAATCAAGTGCTTTTGTGCTTTTTAGCATAATGAACAAAGTAACCCTTTTGTATATAGTTAGAATGTCAAGAAATGGGTCAGATGTGTGTAAGCCAAAGATAACATGAGGACAAAAATATGAAGAGAAGGAAACGAGATGAATTTAGCCATATTGTGATGCTTTAATTTTTCTTGGAGAAATTTGGAGAGTATGGTCAAGTGTTGGATCCAGTGCTTCATAAGAAGGGAATAGATTTTTTCCTTTCCTTCTAGATTTTTTGAGGTTGATTTGTGCCTCATTGGAAGTTAGTTTCTTTATTGTTGGTGATGGTGGAATTCAGAAACTTCTCTCCATTCCAAGAATATCACAAACTTTTCCCAGGATTTTAATGTGCTTGTGTACTATTAAAGTCTAGAAACTTATTTTTGCTCTTCCTATGATGTTGTCCAAGTTGTGGTTCAGTTGGCTTTTCAACTTTTCTAAGGTTCATAAGGTCAAGTTGAAAGCATGTTGTGGAGTGGCATTTTCCTTTAGAAAAATACTTGAAACAATTGCTGCAAAAGATGGTTTACATAAAATGTTGAATCTCTTAAGAAATGTTGTTGTTGTGAGAGAAGGAATAAATAATGGAGCATTTGGAGCATTGAACATTACTTCTCTTCGAAATGATCAAGCAACCTCTGAAGTTTTGACAACAACAAAAAAGTAGATTACTTATCATATACGTGTCCTTACTTTTGTTGAAAGATATGTATTGCGGTAATAATGTTGATTAAGCAACTGAAGGGAAGAGGGATCTTTATGATATTAGCCCTATCTTTTTTGCATGAGGCCATGCAAAAATCCAAGCATGGGAAGGATGTTGGGTCGCGAATTTGTCATTCTTCTCTCCATTTAAAATAACCTTTCCTGCTCATCTCACCACATATTGTCACCCATTCATTTCCCTCTTTACTAGATTTTCTCATGCATATGTTGTAATGAACATAAGAATGTTGAAATAGTTACCTTTTTGCATTTCCTTTATTTTTAATGAATTAGAGAAGATCACATTTGATTTTACTAATGATGGGTATGCCTAGTTCTTGTAGCTTCTTTACAGGTTTGGTAACCAACGTCTGAGGTTGTCATATCTATGTGTCTCTAAGGAGAATTTTGGAACATGGATTTCATTCCTATCATCGATTACATGGTTCTATGTTGTTTTCATCTCACCCAGGTCGACTCTAAAAACCTCCAAGTCATGACCACCAATTTAGACAACTTGTGTCAGGAAAAACCGAGTGACTGAATTCAGGTGCGATTTTTTGACAAGAAAAGCAGCATTTGAAAAATTCAAAACATGGGTTTTTTTCATTGCATCCTAAACTATTAGGTTACTCGCAAGAATTTCCTATAGAAAATGTGCACTTTTGGAGATATACATAGTTCTTTAAAGGGTAATTTTTGGCTGTGTCTGTTGTCTAGCTAGGCCCCAAACTGATAGTTCTTTAAAGGGTAATTTTTGGCTGTGTCTGTTGTCTAGCTAGGCCCCAAACTGAGCAACCATTTAGCAAAACAAACCAAATCAAGTTGTTCTCAGATGGTTCCATGCCAAATAAACCCTACGTGATTATATATTTAGCTAATGATACACAAAAGACAATATGTTGTACATTAGTCATGATTTGATAGGTCATATTTTGGGAGATTGGTTTCAATTCACCCCTTATCTTCTTTCTATAAATGTGTAAGTAAAAATCAGGTTGATTGTCAAAGAAGGGGATATTTTGCAGCTATTTTATAGCTTTGGGATGATCCCATGTGGTGACCATTGGGGCTCAAGCTCCTCTATATTTTTATTTATTTAAAATTGTGGACATATTGATACAAGTTGTTGATGCTCCATTCTTTCATTTTTTTGTGTTGATCTCGTGGTGAATTAGTTTTATTTTAGGAGGCAACATAGCTTGTTGGATTGAGCCCACCAACCCGACAAGTTTCCCCCTTGTTCTTGAGTGATCTCATCTTAGATTACTATATGCATGTGTGGTTTGAATACTTTGATTCATGCTCTTTTTCAATAGGTCATTTGTACAGAGGATAAATCATATGATTTGTTGGTGTATATTTGAGTTATTTTCATATATATATATATATATTGCTTAATTTTTATTTTAGATAAAGGATTAACGACTATTTGTATATGCACAGTGTGAATCCAAAGTATATCTAAAGCCTCATCTCATATTTGATCTCAGAAATTATATATTAAATTAATTCTTTGTCTTTTCAATGCCTTGATTTCTTTCCATGCAAGATTGGTTTTGAATCCATAGTGAGTTATTAAGCTTCACAACTCCTTGAAGATTCGAGGGAACATTTACATCAATCAGTCCAGGGGGGCCTAGTTGCAAGAACCCAAAGGTCCCTTAGATATGTTTCATGTTTGAGTTGTGTGTGTTATTTTTCCACTAAAGGTATTCTAATTCCCTGAGGTATTGCGATAAAGACCTTACTATGGAAACTCAAGGTAATGCTAGTTTTTAATGATTTTCTTTAGGAAATGAGTTAGGTCCTAGTGTAGCATATAATTGTTGCCTTAACCTCCGCACAAACATTGTAGTGTCTCAAAGTATACGATCATGGATTAACAATTAAATATTGATTAATTATTTGTCAATTGTTCCTCCCAGTACCAATTGTCGAAGACTCTTTACCTGATGAACATATTTTCTCATTATCTACTAACTCACCTTGTTTTGTTGATTTTTCTAACTATTCTGATACAAGGAAACTTCCACCTCATCTATCTCCAAAGGAACAAGAGAATATCATCAAGAAAAAATTGAGGTTTTCATGGATTGATGGATAATACATCTTTTACACAAGGCTGGATCTTGTTATCCAATGGTATGTGAGAGAGGATGAGATCCATGATATTTAAAAAAGGGCTTCTGATTATGGACCTTATGAAGGCTACTCTGCAAAAAAAAGGATCAATTATAAAGTACTCCATAAAGGGTTCTAGTAGCCCTCAATTTTTCGAGATGCAAAACAATACGTGAGAAGATGTGATAACTACCAATGCATGGGAAGACCATTCCAATAAGATGAAGTGCCATTACAAACACAATTAGTGATAAAAACGTTTGAGAAATGGGATCTTGATTTCATTAGACCCATCAACCCTCCATCTCAATAAAAATTCTATACTCTGGTATTGACAAATTATCTTACAAAGTGCATGGAAGTGAAGGAACTCCCAACAAAAACATAATAAGTAGTGGTATACTTCCTCCATGGGGAAAGTTTTGTCAGATTCGGGGTACCAAGAGTAGTTGTCAGTGATGGAGGAACATAGTTCACTTCAAGACTCATTGAATACATAATTAAAACATATAAGATTAAACACAGGTGATGATGCCATATCATCCGCAGGCCAATGCGTAGGTCGAAGGAACGAACAAATCATTGAGGCCATCATAAAAAAGATTGTTCAACTCTACCTCAAGACTAGGCATATAGACTTCCTAAAGCATTATGGGCCTACCAAACAACATGGTGAAATACCAATGGCTGCACCCCATATGAGCTATTTTATGGAAAGAGAGTTATTTGATTGATAGAGTCAGAGGTACAAAATTTTAGGATAGTAGTGTAGCTTGGCATGAACTTATCTGAGGTGCAATAACAAAGACTGCTCTAAATCAATGAGCTAGACGAACTTTTTCAAGTTACTCTACATAAAAAAAATTGTTATTCAACAATAGAGAGCTTGGTGGGATGACAAGTTCATAAAGAAGAAAGGATCCAAACTTAGAGATTGGCCCTCATTTTTCGACCCAAGGTTTATGTTGAAAATTGGGCAACTATGGGACAAATTTCCCATAAACCCCACAAGCCCCAAATAACAAATCCATTTTCCCGAATAGAAAATATTATTAAAGACGGAAAAGATATTAATTGGGCAAGCAAATATATATATATATATATATATATATATATATATATATATATATATATATATATATATATATATATATAGATATATATATATATATATATATATATCTATATCTATATCTATATATATATATATATATATATATATATATATATATATATATATATATATATATATATATATATATATATATATATATATATATATATATATATATATATATATATAAAATTTATAATTTGAATTTAATTTGATATTTCCCTCTTAAATATCTAAGTCAGCCTAATGTCGGCCTGCCACAAGAGGCACCTATTCAGATTGGAAAACTACTATAAATACCCCATTGGGTTGATCTCCTAAGGAACTTTTCATAACACATATTGATTTGAGATTTTTGTATACATCTCCTATCCATATTTCGCAAGGGTTATGGTCTGAAGTATTTCACAAGGGTTATGGCTATAGGACTATACTCACATTAGCTCTTTATCTCTGTTCATTCTCACCTCTCTGTGGCATACCGTATTCCCTAAGATTGTTACATGGATTCATTCATGGCTCTCACTTTTATGTGGCATTGCAATAATGAGTTCTAAAATGGCTCAAATTTGACATGGATCATGTTCTATTTTATGATTCAATCTCAGGGGTAGACTTTCTCTATATTTCCTGTGTTTTATAGTGGCATCGTTTCCTATGTGACATTGTTCTATGGTACCTATCTATGATGGTTGCTTTCTATGTTCATTCTATGATGTGTATCAACACTAACATTGCTATACTATGTTTTTATGGCTTGCTATTATTGTGTTGTGGATCACATTCTTTTCTAGCTTGATATGTTATAGTGATAACACACATTATTTTCTTAGCTCGCTATATTATAATGTGACTTGAAATCACATCTATATTCTCCATAACAACATATTGATCTCGCTCTGTTTTGTGGTGGTATGGAATCTTTGGCTTCTAATTCTACGGAGTGGCATTGATACACGACATACACATCAAATTCAATACAAAGCAATGGTATCATTATAGTTTCTTGATGATTAATATAACAATGTTTTGGTGAGAGTGTTCTGATTTTAGGAGATGACAATATTTACATGATTGGTTCTATTTATGATGAATCTTATTCACAAAAGAAATTGTGAACAAGACATGTATAGCCCCTAGGTAGCATGATGTGTTGCATTATGTCTCACGATATTGGTACTTTGTATCTCAACTGAATAATTGATGAATATATAATAGAAGAATAAATTGTATGAGTTTCCCCCTTGTGGGGTTTTGCCCCAGTCTATGACATAAAACCTGGTGTCCCTATTTATGCATGCTTTTCTTATGATGTTCCTTTTATTGGTCCATTACATTGTTGTTGTTATTGTTCTTTCCACATAATTTCTAATGATGTTAAGATGTTGTGAGGTGAATGTGATATATAAAAAAGTTAAAAAATGTGATTATCTACAGCAAAGAACAATATATCCCTAAGAAAATTAACATGGTATTAGAGTTGGGTGGAAGAAAAGTCATTGTGATCACCCCTATGAGGACACCAATGAATAAGTATAAATTGAATGCATGAAGATGGAAGAGACCTAAAATAATGTTAATGTTTGAAGGAAACCCTAGGAAACCTTGTTCTAACAAGATAAGTTAGGGTTTTGTGGATAACATGAGGTTAGGGTTTGGAAGAAATCCCTAGAGTGTGTTTGGAAGAAGGGTCTGGATATGATAAAGGCTTGAGTTTTACAGCCTTGAAACCTTAGCATGATCCCAAAACATGTGATAGATTTAGTATAATCCTAAATGGTCTAGTCTCATTATAGGAGATGGTATGTTATTGATAGTTGGGCCTAGTTAGCGATGAAGATGATTGAATATATTTATGATGCCCAGTTGAGGCATCACCTCTTTTGCTAATATATGTTAGATGACTTGTGGTACCTCATGGTAGGGATTTTGCTGATTGCATTTCTTCTTAAGGGAACATTGACATGTGGATGATGGAAATTAATGACTCTTGGAGGCTGGATCAAGAGGGAGTTGATCACTTCTTTCATTCCTTATTAAAGATAAGTATCTTCTAGACTTATATTATGTATTTATGACACAAATATTATTTATATTTATCATTTTTATTATTTCTTATCCTTCTTGAATGAATATTTGAATATTTCTAACTTCCTGATGATAATTTTATTAAAGATCCTTCTTGAGCATCATCTGGACGCTAAATGGTGTAGGAAAAGAGAACTAGTGCAGGAAGAGAAAAGTTGGTGTAGGAAGAGGAAGCTAGAATAAGATAAGGATCTTGACTCTAGTTTATTGTGAGAGAAAGTGAGTAGTATTCTGGGCATGTCACCTTAGTATGCGAGTTGAAAAAGTAGCATAAAATCTGGAAGTTATAATATGCGAGTTCTACAACTACCAATGACAAAGTGTATATGTTAACTAAGTGCTACAAGTTGCTAAGGTATCCAAATATTACAAGGTATGTATAATATAACATAATTGTTATAGTGTTATGTTTCGATTTAGCTACAATGGTGGGATGGAAAGTTAATCCCCAAGGCATGACAAGAATATCACCCTAAGAGATGTCTTGATTCATACAATACTCTTAAGTGATGCATGCCAGTCACATACATATGTGAGTGATTTTGATTCTTGGTACATGTGATATACTAGTGCACTTTATAGTAACAATTAATATGACTGAAATCTCCTTGATATTTGGCAAGCATATTACATTTGGATACCCGTGATATATTAGATAATACTTGTCATGTGACCATAATGGATATCCTGATTTTGTCTAAGATAAAGCAAGGCCAAAGACATTGAATTTGATATACTGTAACTTGGTATTATTGACAAGCACTTGTGATGAGTATGGTAACAACAATAATGTGGTTGTAATATTACTCCTTGATAAAGTGATTTTCAACTAGTTGATCTTGACAAGGCTTTGATAGTTGTAACTCCTATGATGACTTAACAACATAGTAAATTTGACAATGTGAAAAAAATGGATGCCCTAACTTGATGGTGTTAGGAATTTGATGAAAATGATTGTATAATGTGATAGAGATGTGATGTTGTGACGATGGCCCTTAAAGTGCGAAGGCACACTTGCGGCCACCCTAAGTGTATGGCATTAACCCTTGATGAATGATTGATGACATATTCATTTATGACAGTGAATTCAAATTGAATAGTTCATGATGACTTGTCATGGAATTTCAGATTGAAACAAGTCCTTTGGACCTAAACTGATGAACATCTAATTTTGTTGAAGGTATGTCTTTGTTAATTAATTTTATGTGCTAACGGTTCATTGTTGACAAGACTGGCTTACCCCAAGTAGTTTCAATATCCACTTCTTGTAACCACCCCTACCACATTTACCCACTTTCACTGACCTGCTCGGTTAAACATGAGCCGAGGGCTACTATGACATGACTCAACCTCCTAAGTACAATTACGAAAGTAGAATCGACAACCTGAAAATTTACTGACCTTCCTCAAGAGCTACAGGATCCACATGAGTTAAACAACCACTCCATGTGCCCAAACCTTGAGTTAACTTTCCTTTTCAATGATCTGGACTCCTAGTCGCTTGCATAACAAGGCACACTAGTGATTGTAACCCTCCTAGTTCTGAGCATGCAATCCTAGAATTTGAACCACTTTTTAGGGCTAGAATCTAGATCTCTGCCCAGAACTTGATAGAACTTTCCAAAATGATGAATGACACAAGGACAAAGCCATTAATGCAAAACTTAATCAAGAACTTGACCTAACTAGGCCTAACCATGACAAACATTTCGTTAAACACATTGTGAACATGAAATCTACAGGTCATAAATGGCTATCTCAACATAGGGGCCTCTTACTTATCTAAGAATCGTAAAGAAGGTATAATGCCCTCTCACAATAGCTACAATAACATCTATTAGGTCATGCATTCAATAACCATTCATTTACCAGTCAAGCACGATAAGAGACATACCTAGAATCCGTCATAAAACCATGCTTATAACCAACATATAACCAGAATAATAACAATGATAGAACAACCGTCAAAGCCACGTAATAGCAAGTACATTTAATCATAAAATACAAGAGGAAAATATATCTTATTAACATATTCAAAATCCAACCAAGTCAGGGAATTCCATGTACCACCCAACCATAGATTAGGCTGAACCAAATCTTTTTTTTTTTCTTTAGCCAATCACCCTTGTGCCATATTCCAAGCATGAATGTGGGACCCACAGTAAAACAACCAGGGATTCCTCATGCTTTATTGCAATCCTACCAAAACTGGTCAAGGGACTCCAAGGCCTGAAACAAGCACCTACACAACCAGGATTTACTACAATCCCACCATTACTTGTCAAGGGATTCCTAGGCCCAAACAAAAACATAAACTGCCAGGCTTTACCACAATCCCTCCAAAACCAGTCAAGGGATCACTGTGCTCTAAACAAGCTTGGATGCCTCCAGATTTCTTCACCAATACCTTGAGTAATTTTCCCATCTCCACCCTTAGGCTTTACCGCAATCCCGCCATTACTGGTCAAGGGATTCCTAGGCCCTTGGATTTTTTCCTGAGACCACCTCACTCGGTTCCAAAACTGTCCAACAATCCAAAGCTCAAACAATGAAAGAACCCCATCACACCATGGCTATCCAGAAATGGAAAGGCAAGGTTGAAACCACTATCACCCCTGGAAAAACCCATGCCAATGATAATAAGAGAACCAAATACACACCTGCATGCCAAAACTAGCAATGGAATCATACATGCAACTCGATACCTGCAAAGTAATCTTGTTGTAGCCACTTGATCCAACTATTCCTTGCTTTCCATTTCCTTTGTAACAACCCTGGTGAAAATTCCATGTAATAAAAGCAAATAAAGGCAAAATAATAACCACAGATGATGGGACACTTATTCCAAGCTGAATGTTGGGCAAAATCCTAGTGACGGGGATCACTTGCGATTGTTTATGGTTAAGGAAATTGTAAAAGGAAAATGGCTGAGGATTTTGAAAGGAAAAATGGCATTTTTGGCACATTTATTTATGAAAAATATTGGAAATTAGGAGAAAAAGGAGGTGAAAGGTCACAGGTTGCATGTGAGGAGGAAATGAAGGAAAATAATGGAAAATGAAGAAAATAGAAGCCTCATTCATAAAAAAGGCTTTTGGGGATTAGTTGGTAACCTTTTGTTAGTTCAGTTTTGGAGCTCTCTCATTTTTCTCTTTCTATCTCATACTCTTGGAGACTTAGATTTTTCTTGGAGCACTCTTGGTGGGTGTGGCATACTTGGATTCTTGGGGCAAGGAGGTAAGGGAAGAGCAAGAAAGCGCAAGAGGGCATCAGGATCAACAACTACATCAGATTTTCTTGCAGGTGATGAGTTGCATGTATGTTTCCTTCACTAGTTTTGGCATGCATGACATATGCATGTGGTTTGTTGGCTGTGACCTGTCATTGGTATGGAGGATGGTTGGGATTGACAGTGGATTGCTAGCCTTTCCATTTCCTGGATATCCATGGTGATTGTGGGTTTATTTTCATTGTTGTGTTTTTGGTTGGTTCTCATATTTCCTTAGCTTGGGTTGAGTTATTAGTTCTGTAGCCTTGGTTGGACAAATTCTCTAGAGCCTTGGAACAACTTGGGTTGAGTTACTAGTCCCGTAGACTTGGTTGGACAAACACTCTAGAACCCTTTGTGGGTTGAGTTAATAGTCCTGGAGCCTTGGTTGGACAAACTCTTTGGAGCCTGATAAAAGTTGTGGGTTGAGTTACTAGTTCCGGAGCCTTGGTTGGAAAAATGATTTGGAGCCCTGGAAGGCTTGGATAGAGACCAACCTAATGATGGTTTTGTGATGTACGACCGTGAGGTGGAATCACTATTTGATGGGTTGAGATGGATGGTCTATGGAAGCCCTAGATGATTTTTAATTGATGTGTTCTATGAGATTCCACATTCATGCTTGGAATATGGCATAGGGGTGAATGGATGAAGAGGATATTTGGCTCAACCATTCTACGGTCGGGTGGAATGTGGAAGTCCCATCTTGAGTTTGGATTATGCATCATTAATGAAAGGCTACTTCTCCTTGTATTTCCATGAGTATTTTGATGGATTATATGTGGTCTATATGGTTGTACTTTCATTAGTATTTCTACTGCTATTATTCTAGTTATGTTTGTGTTTTATGACAGTAGCTTTGTATGGCTTTCATCATGTTTTTACTTGTAAATGAATGATCAATGTATCTATGACCTAATGGATGGAATGTAAGTTGATGTGTTGAGACATCAATGGTTCTTAGTGATTCTCAGCTAAGTATGAGACCCAAATGCTCATAACTATTACTTACAAATGTAGATTACATATTCGTGATATGTTTGATGAAATGCTTGTCATGGCTAGTAGGGGTCCAGTCAAGGTTTCATTTAAGAATTTGCTTTAGTACTGTCATTTCCATGTTATTTTATTGTTCTGAAGGTGTCATGAAATTCTGGGCAATGACCTAGGCTTTGGGCCTGAAAAAGTGGCTCAAATACCAGAGACACTGGCATAGCACTGACAAATTTAGTCTCTGGACACTCGTAGGAAAGCCCGTGCGAGCGACTGAGGCTTAAGTTGTCCAAAATCTCTGTGGGGCCCAAGGGAAAGTTTTCTAAAGTGTTGGATCAGTTCATGAGGGTCCTGAATCTGATGTTGAATGTCTGTATGGTGTGTTTCCATCGGTTCCACTTACTTAACATGACTTAGGAGGTCGAATCATATCATAGTGGCCTCTCATCGCATGTTTACCAAAACTGGTGGGTTGCTTGGGTATATGTGGGGGAGGGTGTTACATCCTTCTTGTCCTTCCTTTGCCTTCCTTACTCCAATGCTAGAGTTCTCTAAGAATGCTTTAAGTGTGCAAGAGTATGAGAGAGAGAGAATATAGAGAGAGCTCCAAAATTGAACTGAAAAAAAGCTGTGAACTGATCCTCAAAAGCATTTTTATCATTGAGGCCTCTATTTTCTTCATTTTCCTTCAATTTCCTCCTCACGTGCAACCTATGACCTTTTTCCTCCCTTTTCTCCTATTTTCCTTTATTTTCATAAATAAAATGCCAATTAATGCCTCTTTGCCTTTTCAAAGCATTTGCCAATTTCCCCTTTGCCATAATAAACGAAATGAACAACCACTAGGATGTTTTGCCCAACAATTAGCTTGGAATACATGTCCCATGATCTTGGTATTGTTTTTCCTTTATTAACTTTATTACATGAACTTTTAACCTAAGGCAGTTACAAACCTCCCCCCCTTAAGGGAACACCATCCTCGGTGTTCAATGACACCTACAACCAACAATACTATTGAAAACCTAAATATACTACACATGGATCTGTATAACTTAGCTCGATGCATTATTTACAATGAACAACTTGGTGAAAAGAAAAACCAACATGCTAACCATACCGCTTATTGGAGCTTTATAACGTAGCTCATTGCAGTATTTACAATAACAACCATACATAAACATATACATATACCAAAACTCCTTTGCCTCAACGAGAAAATAATGAAGGATACATAGGATACATCTGATCATCCATATCCCATGTAGCTTCATATGGCCCAAAGTGCTTCCACTGCACTTTAACTTGCTTGATTTCTCAGTTCCATAGAATGAGTTGTTTCAGTTGCAAAATGCACTGAAGTTTCAACTAGAATTCTCCTTCTGGTTCCACCTATAATACAGACCAATCAATCACATGATCAACATATTTCACATATCTTTTAAGCAATGAAACATGGAAAACATCATGGAATTTCACTGTCAGAGGCAGTGAAATTCTGTAGGCCACTAGTCCAATCCTCTTAAGGATCTCAAAAGGCCCACAATACCAAGGTGTCAACATGGTACATGATCTAATCCTCAAGGATCTCCTCTTTGGCTTGATGCGGAGTACACATGCTCCCCAACATACAACTCCTTAAATGACCCATGCTTATCTACATAGCTCTTCTGTCTATATTGTGTTACCTTTAGATTCTTCTCGATAACTTGCATTTCCTATTCCATCTTTGCCAAAATGTTTGGTGCTATCAACGTGCTATTCACTAGACCACTCTAATTGATGGGAGTATTACAACTCCACCCATAAAGTGCCTCAAATAGACTCGTCCTCAGTGACTCCTGATACCCATTGTTGTAAGCAAACTGAACCAGTAGAAGATACTTCTCCCACTTCCTCTGCGAATGTATAACATACATTCTCAACATGTCCTCCAAAATCCTATTGACCCTCTTTTTTTGTCCATCTGTCTATGGATGATAAGTTGTACTGAAGGCCAACTCTGCCTCCAAACATGAAAATAGCTTCTTCCAAAACATGGAAGTGAACTTAGCACCTTTGTCTAACACAATCTTCCTAGGAATACCATGCAATCTCACTATATCTCTAATGAATACATGTGCTACCTCACTAGATGAATAAGTAGACTTAACCACTATGAAGTGAGCTACCTTTGTCAACCTGTCAACCACAACCATGATAGAATCATGTTGTCTAGATGTCCTCGGAAAACCTATAATGAAGTCCATGGAAATGACCTCCAATTTCCACTCTGGAATCAGAATCGGTTGTAGTAAACCACTTAGATGCTTACACTCTGCTTTTACCTATTAAAAATCCAAACACCTAACTATGAACTCAACTACTTCCTTCTTCATATTCGGCCAATAGTAGGACTTCTTCACCATTGTCAATGTCTTCTGATATCCTGAATGACCTGAATATGGCTTAACATGAAATTCCCTCAAGATAAGATTCTTGAGTTCATTGTTGTCTAACACATAGATCCTGTCACTAAATCTCGCCAAACCATTTGTCATGAGATTGTAATCCATATCTTGATCACCTGTACCTTGTTACAGTAACTTGTGCCTAAGCTCCTTGTACCTATCATCCTGTTGTCCTGCCTGTAACATATGATCTTGTAAATATGTTCCATATTAACTCATAGTTTCTATGTGATTTACCTGCACCCTTATGCTATGCTCATCTGCAACCCTATTCTCCTTCCCTTCATGTACTTGATTTCAAAGTCAAACTCACTAAGTGTGGCCAACCATCTAGCTTGCCTAACATTCATATTAGGTTGGTCAAAAAAGTATCTCAACCCACTTTGATCACTCATCAATACAAAACTCCTACCAAGAAGATAGTGCCTTCGCATCTTCAATGCATGAATGATCACTTCCAACTCAAGATCATGAGTCACATAGTTTTGCTCATGCTCATTCAGTGTCCTTGATTCATAAGATACTACCTATCCATCTTGCATTAGGACTCCACTAAGTCCTCTCTTGCAAGCATCTATACACACCATAGACTCTTTATCTAGATCTGCAATCTTTAGAACTAGAGAATTTGTAAGAAACTGCTTCAACTGCTCAAAACTTGTTGCACATTCCTCTATCCATTCAAATTTATTTCCTTTCCTTTGCAATGATGTAATAGGATAGACAATCCGTGAAAAGTTCTCGATGAACCTCCTGTAGTAACCTGCTAACCCCATGAATGATATTACCTCATCTACATTTCTAGGAGTTTCCCATTCCATGATAGCTCTTATCTTTTTTTGGATCCACTGCTATACCTTCCTTGGAGACAACATGCACCAAGTAGTGTACCTCTGTTTGAAAGAAACTACATTTACTAAGCTTGGCATACAACTGATGTTCTCTTAGCAACCTCAATGTTGTTTTTAAGTGTTCGACATGCTCTTACTCATTCTTAGAATATATCAATATGTCATCAATGAATACAATCACAAACTCGTCCAGATAAGGACGCAACACACTATTCGTCAAACACATGAAAATAGTTGGAGCATTATTCAAACCAAAAAGAACCACAACAAACTCATAATTCCCATACCTAGTTGGGAAAACAATCTTGTAGATGTCCTCTTCTTTGATGCGTACCTGATGATATCCTAATCTCAAGTCAATCTTTGAGAATACTGCTGCTCCCTTCAACTGATCGTCACCTTGTTCAACTTATCGTAATCAATACATAACCTAAGAGTACCATCCTTCTTCTTCACCAAAAATGTCAGTGCACCGCAAGGTGACACACTTTGCCTAATGTATCTCTTGTCAAGCATTTCATTCAACTGCAAATTTAGTTCCACTGGCTTTGGAGTGCTTATCCTGTAAGGTGCCTTTGATGCTAGTGTTGCTTTTGATACCAACTCAATAGAAAAGTCCACTTCCCAGTGAGGCGGTAACTCTGAAATATTTGTGGGAAATACATCTTGAAACTGCTGCAAGACCAGATACATCTTGAATACTTCTAATCCACAACATCCTTACCTTTATCACTAGAAATATGAACTGAAAATAACACACATCCTTTCCTACGACTACGTTTTGCCTGCATAACTATAACCATGATGAATGATGTTGCCTTATTCTTTCCCTACAAGATTCTCTATTCTCCATTGTCATATAAGCACTCAATAGCCTTTTCATATAAATCCACCTTAGTCCTATGAAGATACAACCAATCCTAACCCAGAAGCATACTATACAATCCTAATGGAATCACATTTAGATGTGCTGATGTAGGCATGCATTCAACTCAAATGCACGAGCTATTACCCAATGATGAACTCTTTTCTTAGTACCTATATCCAACTGCGCTAACCAAGACTCTACATGCACTTCTTTTCTCAAACCACACTTATCCACCAGGTCAGGATTAACATAACTATAATTAGATCCAGGGTCAATCAAAATAGAAATGACTTGATCACAAATCTTACTATCCATCTCGATAATAGATGCCTGGTGATCTGCCTGCCTATTATCCAATGCTACACAGATATGAGGAATGATCTTCCCAACATCCCCAACAATTTACGCCTCCTTAGCACTATAGATATGAGGCATAACACCTTGATATGACAAAAAATCCTTCTTGAGAGGCTCCTTGCCACATATCCAACACTACAACTGTCTCCCACCATCACCTCTGTTCTACTCTGTAGGCTGAGACCCATGTCCCTTCTCCACTGCACTAAAATTCTTATAAGGAGCAACGTTATCTTTATCACCTGCATCTTGAGGTCTTGTTCACTTCAATGACCATTTATTTTTAGTCTTGTAATTTCCTTTCAAACTTTTATTAGACTTAGTCTTACACTTTGATTGCTCATAACAGTGCTTCAACTTCCCAATGAATTCTTCCAGTGAATGAGGCTCATCATACTCAATTCAATCTTTGAATGTTAATGAAATCCTCTAACAAATATATGAACTTTGGATTTATCATCCTTAATATATGACACATACCTCAACAACTCCAAGAACTTAGTCATGTAATCCTCATCTGTCATCGATCCCATCTTCAGCTCATAGAACTCATTGGCTTTACTATCCTAGTACCTCTTTGACAAGTACTAGTTGTAAAATCTCTTGAATTCATGCCAACTCAACTCCTATGTATTGATGTCTTTGATGTGCTTCACATCTTCCCACGATATGTCTTATTTCCCTTTAAGACTGAAAATAACTTTCATGGCCTTCATGTTCTCTATGTAATCATGCAACTCAAAATATTTCTTCATCCAAAGCAAATATGCCTTTGCATCTTTCGGTTTCTTCAAATCTCCGTCAGATGTAGGTGGCTTGGATTTCTTGAACTCATTTGACGAATATCCCCTATCACTCCTTTTGTAAGGATGATTGCAATGATGACCATGATACCTGTTTGAATTAGAACTAGAGTAGAACCCATGTCCACTACCTTTCCTATTAGATGTATCCAAGAACTACCATATCTGACCGTGTCATCCCTATCCAACCTATGCCTACCATGCTTCTTGCTACCATAGGCTCCATTAGTCATGTCCTCTTGTCCATAAATATTCTGTGGTTGTCCATGTCTTTGCAAATCTGACAAACTCTGAAGGATGACTACATTGATCTTTGCTTGTTTCTCCTGTGCCTCAACAATCCTCTCTTGTGACTGAATGATTTTGTCATTATCTACTTTATAACTTCTTATCTTTGTTGTCAAGCTTCTCAATGTTCCTGTAATCCACCATTTTTCTAGTCATATTTGATCTTCTTCTTTCTGCAAATATACCATGTTAGCTAAACCAAAATATAAACATGATCAACATACCTCAATGAAGTTTAGGGGAGGCTTATCTCGTCTGCAAAATTGGTCCAGATTAGTGTTGGGTCTCCAAAATGTCAACTATTTCATCATCTTTTCATTCACTTTTAACCATATTCCACTATATTATAACCTTACATTAAGACCATTTTCATGATCATATATGGGTTTATCATTATTATTTTCCAAAGCATTATTTTCATATTTTAAGTGAATTTATGGTTAAATATTAGAAAAATAACATGTATTCACTTATATATAAAAGTTGGATGAGTTTTGTGATGTGTGTAGGCATATTTGAAGATTCCAACAAAGTCATATTTGGAGTCTAAGTCTCAAATTCGAATTTCCTCTTCAAACTCTTGAAGATTTGAGAAATATTTGAGATAATCATTCAAACACATTTGATGGAGAAAAATCATGAAAGTTTTGATAAGATTTCTTATCAAATATTTTAGAGATTTGTGAGAGGATATGTAGAGATGTTACTTGCTAGATGTTAACACATGGTTGTAACCACATGAGATATTTGTGGATCTATATTTATTTAATTATCTTATTTTTTGTATAAATAGGAGTGTCTTCTCCATTCAAAAGGAGGAACTATTGGAGCATATTACCAAGTCATGACGGAGTAAAATACACTTGATAAGTTCTTGTGTTATTTATTTTAGAGTTTTATATTCTTATTTTGTTGTAAGATATAGTTTTATAATTCATGTAGTTTCATAATATATGTTTTTTATATTAGTTTTCTTATGTTTTAATTTAGTTTCTTTTGCATATCAACAATAACACTTTGTTTAATGTTGCAATTGTGAGCTTTCAACACTTGATCAAAGATGATGATTTAGATTAACAACAATTTTCGAGAAGCCAACTTCTAACGCAGTTTCTGGCCAAAATAAGATAGATCTTGAAAAAATAAAACATGGGTTTTGTGCAGAATGAGCCAATTTAGTTTTAGCATGGAAGTTTCTTCAAAACAATGCCCAATTGTGGAGATATTTGAGAATCTTTAAAATGTTTTTTGTTTTTTCGTTTTTGTTTTTTGTTTGTTTTGTTTGTTGTTGTTGTTGTTTTTGTTTTGTTTTGTTTTGTTTGTTTGTTTGTTTTTGTTTTTGTTTTTTTTTTTTTTCTTCAGATTTTGTGTTGCAGCCAACAAATATATCAATAGAAAAAAGAATTTGAATTGTCCATCAAATTAAGAAAGAGATCACTCATTTTGAACCTAAATCAATCTAGTTTTTTAAGTCATCACAATTCTCTAATCTTTTTAATTAAGAAATAATTTACATTTCAATGATCACTTAGGATTTGATTTGATTTATTTATTTGTTTGATTTCATTTAGAAATCATTCTCATTTGTGATTAGAGTTTCTTTATTTCATAGAAATAGATTTCAAATGTTTTCTAGATTAAATTTACAAGCTTTCATAGATTAAATTTATTGTTTTATATATTAGAGATTTCCATGCTTTCATAGATTAAGTTTACATGCTTTCCTAAATTAATTCTTCATTTCATGTCATTTAATCTGTTTTTATAGAGTAGAAATTTCTTTCATTGCAATTTTTTTTTTAGAATTGAAAACTAAACTCCTAGCATATACTGTGTCATATACTTCACAAGTTTACGATCCCAGATTGACAATGTAATGTAAAGTAATTTAAATCACAATTAAATTAGCCAATAATTAGCACGATACATGTATAATCATAATCACATCAATATACCGACATCATGCGTGACAATACCAATTGCATACCATGACTTCATGCACACCAACTGTTGGACATGGATTGTCATTGATGTCAATATGGCAATATTCAAGGAGTAGACAGAGCCACCAGAGGAGCAGATGGAGACGAGAGAAGTAGACAGAGTTATAATATCTCCACTTATTACAGGCAGCCCTGGATGAGATTCAAAATGCAAAGGAAAGTGAGAGAGCCCTGGGTGCGCTTACATATGGGAAATGCGACCATTTTTCATTGGATATTATGTTTTCTAAACCTTTCAAGCTTTCACACAGTTGCACCACAGGAAGCGTCTTCTTCATTGGTTATACCACAGTTGTAGAAGAAACAGATGGTGGAATGGGAGGATATGATGACTCAGACTCTGATTCTGATGATGATCGACAAGCTCAGGATCTGATGCATCGTGTTAAGGAAAATGGCCAAAGAGAAGCGAGGCTTGCCAAGCCTGAGTTAATGAAAGATGGTGCGAAACAAGTGAAGCCTAAACCTGTGATAATTGATAAAGCAGCTGCAAAGGCTAAGCCGGGGGAAAGAAAATCACTTCCTGGCAAGAAACTGGTGGAAAAAGAAGAATTCACTGATGATGAATGTGAGTTGTCGGATCAAAGAGTAGCAGATCCAACGGTCGTCGCACACGAAAGATGCACGGACGATAATGCGCGAGAGATGTATAGGTAGGCGGTAAGCAGTATTCCCCGCACCGCCTTTGGGCCCAAGGCGGTTTCCGTATATGGTCGCGCGATCCAGTTAATGCATGACACATGGCTGAAGTGACGGGCACGAAACCGCCGTGATCATGCGTTAACGCGTGAGCACTTAACAAAAGCGGGAGGCGCGATCACCGTTAGATCAAGCGGTGAATGTAATCAACGGTGGGAAAGAGAACGACATTTAATCGTGCGGTAAACATAGCGGAGACCGTCGGATCATGGGTGATCGACGGTGGAGATCAAGGTGGGGTTAATTACAGAGGTTTCCCACTGTTGTGACAAAGATTCCGTCGTGAATGAATTAACTTGGTTGTACTGCTAGAACAGTTGAGGCGTTGCTGTTAAACCCTTTCTCAAAAAATGTATTGAAGCATTGGATGATATGAATATCGTGTGACCACTATTCAACCTAATTGTTATCCATCTCGAATCCGAAGTGTTCTGCTGCGACCGTTCATAAATTTGGGCTTATATCTTTTATTATCAAAAGTCTTTCAAAGGTAGAAAATAGAGACATGTCCGTCGTTTATTAAATTCCTCGGAAGGACAAATAGAAGACAAAGACAGTAATGAGAAGAATTGGTCACATTGATTAAGGAGGGAAGTTGAAAGATCAAGCGAGGTAGAGGAATCTACAGCGTCCAAGGAGGAAGCCAAAAAGGCGGTGGAAAGTGGAAACGATCAGTCAGAGGTGCCTGAAACACATAAAAACAGAAACACAAGGTGAAGTGTTGTGAGTGTATGCATAATCTGTAAGAGAGGAAGCCTAAGAATAGGCAAGAGGCAAGAGAGACCAGAGAAGCAGGAGAACTGGAGAAAGGCAAAAGCTCAACAGGGTTGGGTGCAGAAAACTGCAGCAAAATAGTTGATACTAAGATTGGGTTGGAGCCCAAGAGGTTGGAGCCTCAGAACTAAATAGGACTAAAGTCATTAGGGGTAGGTGCTCCTAAGTGCAGACCCACTGCAAAACAGAGTTGGTGCTCTGGAGGTTGGAGCCTCACGGAAGTCCAAGTTGGAGCTTGGCAACTATCCATAGTCAGATATATATTTATAGTGTATTTATCTCATTGTACTGTCTTGAGTTTTTAATAAAAGTGTTTATTCCAGCACTGGTTTATGTGTTCTGTGTATACATATACATATCTATATATGCATTTGGCAATCACTAGAATAAAAATTGTAAGAAATATTGATTCACCCCCCCCCTCAGTATTTCCAACAATTGGTATCAGAGTCGTCTTCTTCATACTAGCCTAACAGCTTGAAGAAGGATCCGCAGCCATGATGAGAAATCACGAAGCATCAGGAAGACCTCCTTTGTTCGATGGCACTAACTTTGGTTTCTGGAAGAAAAGAATGACCTACTACTTAATGTCCCTTGGACCTGAAGTCTGGCATTTTGTTCAAAATGAATACAAAACTACTTCCACTCTTCCAACAGACTAAGATGAGAGGAAAGCCTACATCGCAAATGCAAAGGCCATGAACTCCATCACTAGTGGAATCATTGATTCCGAGTTTACAAAAATCATGCACTGTACCTCTGCCAAAGAAATGTGGGAGAAGCTAGTTGGCCTGTACGATGGAGACTCAAAAGTCAAAAAGGCAAAGCTTCAAACTCACAGAAGACAATTTGAAAGTTTAAGGATGGAAGATGAAGAAGATATTGTAGCATACCTCCTTTGAGTAGTTGAAGTGGTAAATTCCTTGAAAGGATTGGACAAAAAAGTGGAAGAAAGTACCATTGTTCAAAAGGTATTAAGGTCTCTTCCAGACAGATTTGAATCCAAAATAAGCGCTATAGAAGAAGCAAAGGATTTAGATACCCTTAAAATGGATGAACTCCATGGAATTCTCACTGCCTATGAAATGAGGAAAGGTGGCCCAAGCTCCAAAGATGCAGCATTCAAGGCCTCAAAGTCAAAGAAGGGGAAAGAAAGGAATGACTGTAGTGATGAGTCAGATGTGGAATCCAAAATGGCTCAATTTGTATGAACACTGAAGAGAGGATCTAAGCTTAAAGGCAAGTATCCTCTTATCTATTTTAAATGTGGTAAAATAGGTCATTATGTAGCAAAATGTCCTCATAAACATGACAGTGATGATGAAGGAAATTCTAAAAGAATGGCACATAAAAAGAAAGGGTTCAATAAGAAAAACTTCTTCTCCAAGTAAGATGAGTCTAATGAGGATGAGTTTATGGTCATCAAAAAGAAATCAGATGAGGAAAGTGATCATGATGAAAGCCAAGAAGCATTATTCATGGCACTCGCAAATGATGATGACTCAAGGCTGGAAGGAAATGTAGATGAACTGTTAATAAGTGCCATTGAATAAAATGAGAAACTACAGAACAAAATCATTTCTCTCAAAGTGGAAAACGAGGAAATAAGAAGGAGAGAAGATCTCTTGGAAGCAAAGCTTAAAGAAAATGAAGAGACTTGTGAAGAACGCGAGACCGAAATAGTGTCTCTGAGAAAGGAGTTGGAGCAAATTAAAAAGGGTTGTAAAAGCTCTCAAATACTTGAGACTATTCTGAAAAATCAAAAACCTCAACATGACAAGTCTAGAATAGGTTTCAAAGGAGAATCCTCAAGCACTGAGAATAATGCGAAAAGCTATGCCGATGCACTTTCTTGCAATCCAAAAGATGAAAAAGTATGTTATCAAAAGTGCATCCCAGATCCCAAGAATAAAGAGAGAGTTGCTTCAAAGAAGAATGTGAAGTCGAATTATGGACACTACAGCAAATACAAACCTGTACACCACCAAGGGCCCATCGCAAATCCAAAGAACGAGGGAGGAGTAATTCCCAGGAAGGAAATCAACTCAAATCGTGGTTGCTTCAACAAGTACAAAATCATCTTTCTTGGACACTGCTTTCACTGTAAAAACTTCGGTCATCAAGCCAAACATTGTATGGCTCACAGAAGTGAAAAGACAAATCTAAACGACCGAATAATCAACTCATATGCCCCCAAAAGGCAGGGACAAATCAAAATGTTCAATTCATTTGATCCCTTGACCAAATTTGATCTGATTTGCTCCTTCTGCTACAATAATGGACACTATGAACAAGACTGCCCACTCAAAGGAAGAAAGACGAGTAGCGAGAACTCCAGCATGGACAAATGCGGCCTGGCTCTATATGCTCAAAATAATGAAAACCAGTGGTTTGTAGATAGTGGGTGCTCCAGACACATGACAGGAGACAGAAGGAAGTTTGTCTCACTGAGCAAAAAGGAAGGGAATGTGTCTTTTGGAAGTGGATCAGGCAGAATTGCAGGAAAAGGAACAGTTACTCTAATCAATGGAAAAGGAAAATCTCAAGATGCTCTGCTAGTTGATGGGCTCAAACACAACCTCCTGAGTGTCAGCCAAATATGTGATCAAAGACATAAGGTCGTTTTCAGCACCAAAGAATGTGAAATTAGGAACTCTACCTCAGGGAAACTTGTGGCAAAAGGGGTGAGAACATCAGACAACATTTACATTCTGAACAAGATTCAAGAAAATAAATGCTACTTAAGTCAGACAGATGAGAGTTGGCTGTGGCACAAGCGACTTGGACATACAAGCTTCAAAAATCTGATCAATATCAGCAAGATCAAAGTTGTACGAGACATCCCAAGGCTGTCCAAACCAAATCAAGCAGTGTGTGTTCCATGTCAACATGGAAAGCATACCAGAACTAGCCACAAACAAAGGAGCTCTATACTTCAAAGCCCTTGGAGATCATCCATGCTGATGTGTGTGGGCCAACTAGAAATCAAGCACTCCAAGGAGAAAGGTACTTTGTGTTATTTGTTGATGATTATACTAGAATGATGTGGATATATTTCATAAAGTATAAATCTGAAACTTTTGAGTGTTTTAAGAATCTAAAAGCCCTTGTAGAAAATGAAAAAGATTCAAAAATTAAGTGCCTCAGAACAGACAGAGGAGGAGAATTCACATCAAATGAGTTTAGTGAGTTCTGTAATATACATGGAATTAAAAGGGAATTCTCGGCTGCCAGAACACCTCAGCAAAATGGGGTAGTTGAAAGAAGAAACCGAACAGTCCAAGAAATGGAAAGAACTATGCTATTAGCAGTAGACTTACAGCCTAGATTCTGGAGAGAAGCATGGTGGGCCCCAGTATTGTAGCAATAATGCTACAACTCCTGGGACTCCCTTCTTTAATTTTATCAACCCGGTAGTTCGTAACAAACTTGGAAGCGACGGTGCTGTATGCACAAGTACTAGCTCTTGCCGCAGCTGTCACTTGGTCAGCTGGCACAAGTCCACTAGGGGCTCAAGCCAACTTCTATGAGCTCTTAGAAGAAGCTTTTTAACTGATGGACGAAAGCTAACTCAAAGGAAGCTAATCTACTTGCGGAAAGAAACTGAAAGCCAAAAAGAAACGCAAACCCTAGAAAACCCTAATTCTACCAACTAGTCCTACTGATGCAAAGGAAAGAATGCAAACTACGAAACGAGATGCCATTACTTCTAGGAAGGTAAAATGCATGTGTCTAAGTTATCACTATCTGAAGAAAACATCTTTTTGTATTTTTGCTTAAGTTGTTGAAATTATCATGCATGTGCTTCTAACTAGTTTTCCACTGTGCAGGGATGGATCAAGGGATGAAATGCTTTGGGAAAGGTTGGGATGGTACAGAGAGGGTCTAAGGGATACCTAACATTCTTTCTGAGAGTTTCACAAAGTCTGGATGCCATGCAACCGTGTTTATGAACTTCTACAGGAAGTCTGCAGGGGTTTCTACAGGAAGTTCTGAAGTTCTTCTACAGGATGTTTCGAAATGGGATTTTTGAGGATGGGTGATGGGAAAAAGATGGAGGAATGAGTATGAAGGTGAAATAGGGGTGTGAAGAGGTCTAGGACTTGGTGGATGAGGCTAACGAGCGATTGGATTTGTTCAAGGATGGATGAAACGATGTTGCACAAGAAGATGAGAATCATGGCAAAGTAAGTGGATGAGGCAAATGTAAGGTAAGGTTTATAAGTGAAGGATGAAGCGGGTAGGTTGGATGGAGTATGGGCAGGTAAGGAAGGATAACAGGTACTCTGCAAGTGGTTTTTCAAACTGAACAAACAAAGACATGCAAGAAAACAAAGATCTAGTTACAAAACCTATGACCTAGTTACTTCACTCTAATCTGACCTAACAGCAAAAGGAAATGGACAGAAGTTTATTTGCAGTGAAACCATTTGAAACAACTATGAAACTAAGTGATCATAAACCTAAGCATGCATCCAAACTGATATCAAGTTCTACGAACGAGATTCAAACACTAATGATTGCATGGTGAAGCAAAGAAAGTGTTTTTGTTTGGGACATCATGGTTACTTCAACTCCAGCCCCTGATCCAATAAGGAAGAGGTGAAACCAAAAGCGTTTGCTGACCCTTTTTTGGAGCTTTTTCCTGTTATTATCCTACCAATATATTCTAAACATAAACAGCTACTTTAACCATCAAAGAAATCTAAATAACGAAGCAAGATCTAAATCTAAATAGCAGATTTTATTTTAAGAACGCAGCAAACACATAAAGATAAACGAAGGAGGTACTGGGCGCTTGAGATGGGCCCAACCCCAAGAGCTACAGCCTCCCAAGAGAGATTTAGAGCTGGTGCAAAGCTGGATTCATCTTTATTAATCAAGAATGAAGAGTTACATCAAAACTGTCCACAAGGAGAGCTTGAGAATGAGCTGAAAGCAAAGCTAATCTATTGCATACAAATCGAATTACAAAAATGACTACAACAAGGCTACGAAATGACTAACTACTAGCTACTATCTACTGGCTAACTAGCTAACATCCACTGGCTAACCAAAATGAGGCCTTAAGCCTTCTTATTTATACAAATTGAGGACCCATCAGTCCTCCTAAACTTTAGGGACTCGGCTGCCCAAAACTTGGAGTTAACAACAGTCCTACTTGACTTGCTTGGATGCCCTTGTGCTGATTGATTCGGTGGCCCTTGAACTCCGAGCTGATGGTGGAGAATTCGAGGTAAGGGCCCATAAATGAAGGGGACACCTTCCTACAAATCCTCTAGCTTGTTCTCCCACGAATTTGGCTGCCAAGTGCTCATTAAGACCTTCAATTTTGTCTCCAAGTTGACCAAAAAGGCTACACAAAGCACCCATTAGACTTGTTGGCATAATGACTAACCAAATTCACTCTATTAACATAAATATAATAAAAAACATGCAATAAACTAATGAGAATGGTGGATTAAGTCAAATTAGGAGGTTGAATGAGCCCAAATAATTGTCCATTTTTGGGGCTCATCAAAGCAGTAGGGACAACTGTCTACACACTGAATCGAACTCAATTAAGACCAAATTGTGATAAGACTCGTTATGAGCTATGGAAAGGAAGACCTGCTTCAGTGAAGTACTTCAATATCTTTCGAAGCAAGTGCTTCATAAAAATAAATGATGGTTCACCAGGAAAGTTTGATTCTTGGGTTGATGAAGGGATATTTCTTGGATACTCTACACGGAGCAAGGCTTACAAGTGCTACAATTGTCGACTGAAGAAAATAGTGGAAAGCATTGATGTAAAAGTTGATGAAAATCTTCTAGTAAAGGAAATTGAAGAACATGAAGATGACTCTCTCATTGAAGAAGAAGAACCTAAAGAAGAAGAAATAGATGAGGAAGAAGAAGAAGAAGAAGAGGAAAGAGAACCACCTAATACCCCTTCTAAGATGAAGTATGTCCAAAGACACCATCCAGAAGAGCAAATCATTGGCGATAAAGATGAAGGTGTGTAGACTCGAAGAAGGATAACAATTACACCCAAGAGAAAATTCATTGCCCTCCTATCTATGATAGAACCAGAGACATTTGCAGAAGCAAGTAAGGATCCTCATTGGGTAAAAGCCATGGAAGAAGAAATGACCCAAATTGAGAAGAACAAGACATGGGAGCTGATACCTTGTCCAAAGGACAAAAACATAATAGGAATCAAATGGGTCTTCAAAAATAAAATGAATGAGGAAGGACAGGTTATCAGAAACAAGGCAAGACTTGTCTGCAAAGGCTATTCACAAATTGAAGGAATTGACTTTGAAGAGACATTTGCACCAGTGGCCCGTATGGAAGCTATCAGGATGTTCTTGGCATTTGCTTGCTCAAAAGGATTCAAAATATATCAAATGGACATGAAATCAACATTTCTAAATGGGGAACTCAAGGAGGAAGTCTACATGGAGCAGCCAGAAGGTTTTGATCTAACAGCAGGAAAGGACTTAGTTTGTAAGTTGAAAAAGGCTTTATATGGGTTGAAACAAGCTCCTAGAGCTTGGTATGCAAGACTGGATCACTATCTACAACAACAAGGCTTCAAAAAGGGAGTGGCTGGAAGCAATCTATACATAAAGACAGATCAAGGTAAGTTACTAGTTGCTCTTGTTTATGTCGATGATTTGATTTTTGCTAGTAATAATGATGAAATGAGCCATGAATTTTCTCAAAACATGTCAAAAGAGTTTGAGATGTCAATGATAGGAGAGCTGTCCCACTTCCTTGGACTTCAAATATCTCAAACTAGAGCAGGATTGTGTATATCTCAAACCAAATATCTAAAAGACATGCTCAAAAAATATGGAATGGAGGATTGTGCACCCATGAGCACACCTATGACCACAAACTGCAAACTGAGCAAAGATGATGACTCCCCTCTAGTAGATGCAACTCATTACAGGTCAAAATTGGAGCTCTTCTATACTTAACAACTACACGACTAGACATAATGCAAGCAGTAGGAATGGTGGGAAGATTTCAATCTGCTCCCAAACAATCCCATTTATTAGCTGTAAAAAGAATTCTCAGATATCTGAAGGGAACTTCTGATTTCGATCTTTGGTACCCAAAGAACTCAACACTGATTGTAACTGCATACATCGATGCTGATTGGGCTAGAAGTATAGATGATTGAAAAAGCACTAGTGGAAATGCATTCTTCCTAGGAGACTATTTGGTATCTTGGATCAGTAAAAAACAATCATCCATATTATTATCCACAACTGAAGTTGAGTATATTGCTGCAGCAGACTGTTGTTCTCAGATACTATGGATGAAGGAAGCTCTAAAAGATCTCAACATCTGTACGGATGAACCAATTTCTGTCTATTGTGACAACACAAGTGCTATCAGTCTCAGCAAAAATCCTGCGATGCACTCAAGAACCAAACACATACCAATCAAGTATCATTTCCTCTGTGAACAAGTAGTTGAACAAAACATCATCTTGGAATATATCAATACTAAGGAGCAGATAGCTGATATTTTCACAAAACCTCTTCCTCGAGAAGCATTCGAACATCTGCGTCAAAAGATGGGGGTTATTTCTCTATCATCACTCAAGTTCATTCATAAAGATGTAGTAGGACAAGGGAAGCAGTTTGACAGGGGGAGTCCGTATGCATTCCTTTGCCATTGATGTCAAAGGGGGAGAGAGCAGAAGAATATTTCCATCAATAACAAAGGGGGAGATTGTTGGACACGGATTGTCATTGATGTCAATATGGCAATATTCAAGGAGTAGACAGAGCCACTAGAGGAGCATATGGAGACGAGAGAAGCAGACAGAGTTATAATATCTCCACTTATCGCAGGCAGCCCTGGGTGTGATTCAAAATGCAAAGGAAAGTGAGAGAGCCCTGGGTGCTCTTACATATGGGAAATGTGACTAGTTTTTGTTGGATATTATGTTTTCCAAATCTTTTAAGCTTTCACACAGTTGCACCACAGGAAGCGTCTTCTTCATTGGTTATACCACAGTTGTAGAAGAAACAGATGGTGGAATGGGAGGATATGATGACTCAGACTCTGATTCTGATGATGATCGACAAGCTCAGGCTCTAATGCATCGTGTTAAGGAAAATGGCCAAAGAGAAGTGAGGCTTGCCAAGCCTGAGTTAATGAAAGATGGTGCGAAACAAGTGAAGCCTGAACCTGTGATAATTGATAAAGCAGCTGCAAAGGCTAAGCCGGGGGAAAGAAAATCACTTCTTGGCAAGAAACTGGTGGAAAAAGAAGAATTCACTGATGATGAATGTGAGCCATCGGATCAAAGAGCAGCGGATCCAACGGTCATCGCACGCGAAAGATGCGCAGACGATAATGCGCGGGAGACGTACAGGTAGGCGGTAAGCGGTATTCCCTGCACCGCCTTTGGGCCCAAGGCGGTTTCCGTATATGGCCGCGCGATCTAGTTAATGCACGACACATGGCTGAAGTGACAGGCACGAAACCGCCATGATTGCGCATTAACGCGTGAGCACTTAACAAAAGCGGGAGGCGCTATCACCGTTAGATCAAGTAGTGAATCTAATCAATGGTGGGAAAGAGAACGACGTTTAATCGTGCGGTAAACATAGCGGAGACCGTCGGATCGTGGGCGATCGACGGTGGAGATCAAGGCGGGGTTAATTACAGAGGTTTCCCACTGTTGTGACAGAGATTCCGCCGCGAATGAATTAACTTGGTTGTACTGCTAGAACAGTTGAGGCGCTGCTGTTAAACCCTTTCTCAAAAAATGTATTGAAGCATTGGATGATATGAATACCATGTGACCACTATTCAACCTAATTTCTATCCATCTCGAATCCGAAGTGTTCTGCTGCGACCGTTTAGAAATTTGGGCTTATATCTTTTATTATCAGAAGTCTTTCAAAGGTAGAAAATAGAGACATGTCCATCGTTTATTAAATTCCTCAGAAGGACAAATAGAAGACAAAGACAGTAATGAGAAGAATTGGTCACAGCGATCAAGGAGGGAAGCTGAAAGATCAAGCAAGGCAGAGGAATCTACAGCGTCCAAGGAGGAAGCCAAAAAGGTGGTGGAAAGTGGAAACGATCAGTCAGAGGTGCCTGAAACACATAAAAATAGAAACACAAGGTGAAGTGTTGTGAGTGTATGCATAATCTGTAAGAGAGGAAGCCGAAGAACAGGCAAGAGGCAGGAGAGACCAGAGAAGCAGGAGAACTGGAGAAAGGCAGAAGCTCAACAGGGTTGGGTGCAGAAAACTGCAGCAAAATAGTTGATACTAAGATTGGGTTGGAGCCCAAGAGGTTGGAGCCTCAGAACTGAACAGGACTAAAGTCATTAGGGGTAGGTGCTCCTAAGTGTAGAACCACTGCAAAACAGAGTTGGTGCTTTGGAGGTTGGAGCCTCATCGAAGTCCAAGTTGCAGCTTGGCAACTATCCACAGTCAGATATATATTTATATTGTATTTATTTCATTGTACTGTCTTGAGTTTTTAATAAAAGCATTTATTCTAGCTACTGGTTTCTGTGTTCTGTGTATACATATACATATCTATATATGCATTTGGCAATCACTATAATAAAAATTGTAAGAAATACTGATTCACCCCCCCTCTCAGTATTTCCAACACCAACCATAACCATGACAATGCATGCATAATAACCACATAGAAAACTAACATGCATGCATGAAAAACACATTCTTCCCATGCAATCCAAGTAGTGAACCATTCTTTGATACCAATCTGTAACCAACCCTCCCACATTTACCCAATTTCACCGGCCTGGTGGGGTAAACATGAGCTTAGAGCTACTATGACATGACTCAAACTCCTAAGTACAATTAAGGAAGTGGAATTGATAACCTGAAACTTTATTGACCTTCCTCGAGAGCTATAGGACCCATATGAGCTAAACAACCACTCCATGTGCCCAAACATTGAGTTAACTTGCCTTTTCAATGATGGACTCCTAGTCACTTACATAACAAGGCAAGCTAGAGATCGTAACCCTCCAGCCGCATGGATAACCCCACCTCCCAGTGACTGCAGTCTAGATTTCCCAGTTCTGAGCACGTGACCCCGGAATCTAAGCCACTTTTCAGGGCTAGTATTAAGACCTCTACCCATAATGTGATAGAACTTTCAAGAATGATGAATGGCACAAGGACAAAGAAATTAATGCAAAACTTAGTCAATAACTTGACCTAACGATACCTAACCATGGAAGACATTTCGTCAAACACATTGCGAATATTAAATCCATAGGTCATAAATGCATATATGAACATAAGGGTCTCATACTTATCTGAGAATCGTCAAGAAGGTCTAATACCCTCTCACAATAGTTACAATAACATATATTAGGTCATGCATTCAATAACCATTCATTTATCAGTCAAACATGATAAGAGCCATAACTAGAATCTGTCATAAAGCCATGATTATAACCAACATATAATGAAAATAATAACAATGATAGAACAACCATCAAAACCACATAATAACAAGTACATTTACTCATAAAATACAAAAGGAAAATAACTCTTATTAACATATGCAAAATCCAACCAAGTCAGGGACTTCCACATACCACCCGACCATAGATTGGATTGAACCAAATCTTTCTTTCAGCCAATCATGCATGTGCCATATTCCAAGCATGAATGTGGGACTCACAAAAAAAACCAAGGCTTCTTCAGGTTTTACTGCAACCCCACCATTATAGGTCAAGAGATTCCTATGCCCAAACAAAAACATACACTACCAAGCTTTGCCGCAATCAACAAGCTTGGATGCTTCTAGATTTCTTCACCAATAACTTGAGGAATTTTCCCATCTCCACCCTCAAGATTTACTGCAATCCCGCCATTACCGATCAAGGGATTCCAAGGCCCTTGGGAATTTTCCTAAGACCACCTCACTTGGTTCCGAAACGATCTTGCAATCTAAAGCTCAACTAATGAGAGAACCCCATCACACTATGGCTATCCAGAAATGGCAAGGCAAGGATGAAACCACTGTCACACCTAGAAAAACCCATGGAAATCACAATAAGAGAAAAAAATATACACCTGCATGTACCATGCATGCCAAAACTAGCAAGGGAATCATACATGCAACTTGATACCTACAAAGCAGTCCCATTATAGCCGCTTGATCCAAGTCTTCCTTGCTTGATCCTTTCTTTCCTTTGACTTCTTGTCCTTCCTTTACCTTCCTTACTCCAATGCAAGAGTGCTCCAAGAATGCTCTAAGTGTGCAAGAGTATGAGAAAGAGAGAGAGACTAGAGAGAGAGCTCCAAAACTGAACTAACAAAAGGTCGTGAACTAATCCTCAGAAGCCGTTTTATCATTAAGGCCACTATTTTCTTCATTTTCCTTAATTTTATTTCAATTTCCTCCTCACACGCAACCTGTGACCTTTCACCTTTTCTCCCATTTTCCTATATTTTCATAAATAAAATGCCAATTAATGCTTCTTTTCCTTTTCAAAGCCTTTGCCAATGCCTTTTCCAATTTTCCCTTAGGCATAATAAACCAAATGAAAATCAACTAGGATGTTTCTTCCAACATTTATCTTGGAATACGTGTCCCATGACCTTGGTATTATTTTGCCTTTATTAACTTTATTACATGAAATTTTAACCCGAGGCTGATACATTTCTCATGTAGAAGTGTAGTAGAGAATGCCCTCAGTAAAGGAAGCATACTTGACATGATGGTTTTCATTGATGCAGTTGAGAGAGAGTCTCCTCTCCAGATAAATATTTCATTGAATCCTGCAATGAGAAAACAATCCAATGGACCCTTGTTTTATGTACTCTGGGCTAGATATAACCTGGACATGTATATTGGATTGTTTAGTAAACACATGAAACTATTGGTTATGGACTGAGACACTGTTAGGTCCCTATAATACTAGTGATTCCCCCATTACTATTGTCATTGTAGCTCTTATTGTTATTATTGTGCCCATATTGTTCCCATATTGTTATTAGTGTGCCCCATAGAAACCCACTATTGTTATTGTTGTGCCCTTATGTTATTACTGTTATGTTGGCTTGATTATATTGTGACCCCTTAGACTCCTATATATAGAAGGGAAGTTTAGTCATTTGTATCATCCAACAATTGTTCATTTGTGTAATGTAAAGGAGGTTGCCCCATTGAAGAGGCTAAATTCTAAGGCGTTGATCTATCTTTTCTATCTTTTTGTGAGCTGGTTTCATAACATTTGGTATCAGAGCTTTGGATTCTAGGGTTTTGCTGCTCCAAACAGGTCATTGTGGAATTTTTGCTATAACTTTTTTTCTGCGACATTTCAGAAGCTAAAAAAAAACCCATTTGAGCTGAAATCATTCTAAACTTCGGGTCCAAATTTTAGAGCTTGTATCATTATATTTTTGGAGATATGATCTGAGGAAGTTAGGGTTTTTGTAGACTCTCGAATTACATTCCAAATAGGTGACTTGGGGAAATCGTCATAACTTTTGTTCTGAGCATCAGATTGAAATTTCGTAAGAAGTTTCAGAAAGAGGACGGCTTGTAGTTTTCTGTATATCAGTTTCAGGTACTAAGGTCAAAACAGTGACACGTGGAACTTCGTACAAGTTCGCTCTACTGAACTAGTCTATAATCAGGTCACCGTAGGAGATTTGGCATAACTCTTCCTTGGAGAATCCAATCTTGATAAGATTTGTGGGGTTAGAAAGAGGACTCAAAGGGCTACAGTAGGACGTGATTTCCGATATTCAAGATCCACAGTTAAAGAGATACAACAGATTCAATATTGAGCTCTTACGAAGTAAAAAAAAGGTGTGTAGTTTTTCTTTCTTAATTTTGCATAAGATTGGTTTGAAAAATTAGTTTGAAGGAATTCAAATGGAATAGTGAAGAATTATTAACATTAATTGATGCCTTGAAGAAAGAAAATGGAAACACCTAGTAAGCAACCTGAAAGCTCTAGCATGACTCGTGAAGAAGAGGAAGAAATGCAACATGATATATCAAAATTACAAGACCAAGTACAACAAATTTCACTCTCACAAAAGGTAACTGAAGCCAAGATGAATGGCATGGAAGCTAATATGAATGGCGTGCAAGTTAAGATGGATGGCATGGAAGCTAAGATGGATGGCATGGAAGCTAAGATGAATGGCATGGACGCTAAGATGGAAGAATTGAAGATAAATTTGAATAAGTTGCTACAAGAAATGGTTACTAATGGTGAAAGGGTAGTAAAGGAAACTCATGATGAGAACAAAAGAAATGTTAATCATGATTTCATAGACTCTAATGTTGGATTGAAGACCCACCATGTTCCAAAAATTGATATGAGGAAGTTTGATGGCAAGGATCCCGAAACATGGATACTATAGATGGAGCAATTTTTCGATCTCCATAATGTGCAAAACACACAAAAGGTACATATTGAAACTTTATATTTGGAACCAAATCAGTTTGTATGGTATCAATGGCTTTGCTCTCGTAAACAAATTGTCACTTGGGCAATTTTTATGTAAGAAATGATAGCACATTATCAGGATACAAAAAGCAACACCTTTTTTAGCTAATTGATAAATCTCAAACAAAAGGGTTCAATGATGGAGCACATTGAGGACTTCCAAAAATTGAACATAAGGGTAAAAGATATTCTAGAGGAGCATAGGATTGATGTGTTCATAGGGACTTTAAAGAATAATATCCAACATGAGGTTCGCCTTTGGGAACATGATTCATTAGAGAAGGCATTCAGGTTAGCAAGAAAAATGGAAAGCAAAATTATGGCAACCAGGAAGCCTACCACTCACAACTATAAAGATGTAAGTGTTGTTGCCCCTAGCCTTCCACAACCTACAAGGTTGACACCACAAAAATTGGAAGAGAAAAGAGAAAAAGGGCTTTGTTACAGTTGTGATAGAAAATACACTAAAGGTCATGAGTGTGCTGAGAAGGAATTATTCTACATAGATTGTGAAGAGGAGGAAGAAAAGGAACAAGAAATGTTAAAAGAAGAGGATATACTCCAGGAACAAACCCTAGATAAAGAAGAATGAATCGGACCATATCTTGTAATGCATTGGTTGGAATTACCACTCCTCAAACTATCAAGATAGAAGGACATATCAAGAAGAAAAAGGTAATAGTGTTGATTGATTCGGGAAGTACCCATAATTTTATTCATTGTATGATAGCCAAGGAATTGAATTGTTTCCTATATCCAGCACCAGAGTTTCAAGTGGAGGAACCATAAATTTCTCTGGAAAGTGCCATAATATAAAGCTATCCATGGGAGAATATGTATTGAATAGCCCAATGCTTTCCATTCGAATGGGTGGTGCTGATGTTGTACTATGAGTCCAATGGCTACAATCCTTGGGTACAATAGCTTTTAATTTTCAAGAACTTTTCATGAAATTTTGTGCGGAAAGAAAGGAAGTTGAATTAAGGGGTATTGCAGGGAAACCAGGAAAGATAATCAGCTCTAATGATATGACAAAGCTTCTAAAAAAGAACAACGACGCGTAATTGCAGAATTATGTTCGCTAGAGGTTCCCACATCGAAATCATCTATTTCTCCAAATCTCCAAAAAGTCTTGGACAATCATTCCAAGGTATTTGAGACTCCCAAAGGCCTCCCACCTATTTGCGATCATGATCATGCTATTCATTTGATTCCAGGAAGTGTTCCTCCAAACATCAGGCCATATAAATATCCCTATGCCCAAAAGAGTGAAATTGAACGTACGGTTGCAGAAATGCCAGAGTCTGGTATAATTCAGCCTAGTCAAAGTTCTTTCTTTGCTCCAGTAGTATTGGTGCACAAGAAGGATGGATCATGGCACATGTGTCTGGATTATAGGGAGCTCAACAAGCTCACTATTAAAGATAAATTTCCCATTCCTGTCATTGATGAATTATTGGATGAATTGCATGGATCAATTTAATTCACCAAGTTGGATCTTCGTTCAAAATATCATCAAATCAGAAAGAAGACTAAAGACATTCTGAAAACAACATTTAGAACTCATGAGGGTCATTATGAATTTTTGGTCATGCCTTTTGGCCTTACCAATGTACCTTCTACATTTCAAGGTTTGATGAATTCCATTTTCAAACCCTTCCTTAGAAAATTTTTGTTAGTATTTTTTGATGATATACTAATCTACAACAAGTCTTGGAAGGATCATGTTCAACATGTTGACAGGGTGCTCAAACTATTGGAGGAGAAACAATTATATGCAAAAAGCTCCAAATGTTTCTTTGGAGTACAAGAGGTGGAATATCTGGGTCATATTGTATCTCATGAAGGTGTTAAGGTAGACCCTAGAAAAATTAAAGCCATTAAGAAATGGAAAATCCCCACATCCATAAAGCATCTGCAAGGATTTCTCAGGTTGACAGGGTATTATTGCAAGTTTGTTAAGAATTATGGGAGAATAGCAGCACCTCTAACAAAATTATTGAAGAAAGATGCATTTTCATGGACTCCAGAAGCAACAAAGGCCTTCGAACATCTTAAAGAGGCAATGTGCCAAGCACCGGTCTTAGCTACGTCGGACTTCACAAAAAGCTTTATTGTGGAATGTGATGCTTCAGGAAATGGAATTGGTGCCTTTTTAATGTAAGATGAAAGATCCATTGCTTTTGAAAGTCATCCAATCAAGGGAAAGTATTTACACAAAGCTATTTATGAGAAAGAAATGTTGGCAATACTACATGCGCTTAAGAAATGGAAACCCTACCTAATGGGAAGACACTTCAAGGTAAAAATGGATCATGATAGTCTTTAATACTTTTTAGAACAAAGATTATGCTCTGAAGAGAAACAAAAATGGGTCACAAAGATGTTGGGTTATGACTTTGAAATCATCTACAAAAAAGGGAAGCAAAATGTTGTGGTGAATGCACTCTCAAGAAAGGATGAGGATGTGGAAGCATTGTTGTGCGCCATTTCCATTATCCAACTAGATTGGATAAACAAAGAAAGGGATGAATGGAAGAATGATGAATAAGTGTGGGCACTCATTCAAAAGCTACAACAAGATCCTAGTACATCTGATACATTTAGCTGGAAAAATGATTCGTTATGGTATAAAGATCGCTTATACCTATGTAAGAATTCCCAACTCAAACAAAATATTCTTATGGAATTGCACACTTCTCCCTTAGGAGGGCACTCAGGATTTTAAAAAACTTACCACAGGGTTAAGAAGGAATTTTTTTGGGATGGTCTTAAATCAGATATTCAAAAGTTTGTGGCGGAATGTTTGGTTTTCCAACAAAATAAAGTTGAAACAATTAAGACCCCAGGTCTATTACAATCTTTATCCATTCCAAGCCAATGTTGGGAGGAGGTTTCAATGGATTTTATTACAGGTTTACCCAAGTCTGAAGGAAAGAGTGTCATCATGGTGGTAGTTGACAGACTTTCCAAGTATGCACACTTTTGTGAATTATCGCATCCATTTAAAGCTAGTATAGTTTCTACTGCATTTATGGAAATAATTCAAAAGCTACATGGAAACCCAAAGATTATTGTAAGCGACAGAGATCCCATTTTCACTGGAAATTTTTGGACAGAATTATTTTCTTGTCTTGGTACCCAGTTAGCTCATAGCTCATCTTATCATCCTCAATAATATGGGAAAACTAAGATAGTAAATAATTGTTTGGAAGGATATCTTCATTGCTTTGTATTTGATAAACAGACACAAAGGGTGAAATGGTTGCCTTTGGCTGAATGGTGGTATAAAAATTCCTTCGATATTGCAGCAAAAATGACCCCATTTATGGCACTTTATGGATATCATCCACCATCCATCACATCAAATTTAAGAGAAAATTCTAAGGTTCAAGCAGTGGAACATCACATCGATCATCAACAACAAGTTCTCCAACTCTTAAAGGATAACCTCACGTTGGTGCAGAATAGAATGAAACAATAGGCAGATCAACATCGTATCGAAAGAAGTTTTGATGTAGGTGACTAGGTATTCCTACGACTACAACCATATAAACAAATGTCACTCAAACAAGCCAAGAAGGATAATAAATTATGACCAAAGTATTATGGTCTGTACAAGGTGTTGCAAAAGATTAGTACTATGGCATACAAATTGGAGCTTCCTACAGCTGCCCAAGTGCACCCAATTTTCCATGTTTCATGTTTAAATAAGGTTATAGGTGACAAGCTCCCAGTTCAAACAATATTGCCAGAACTTGACGAGGAAGGAAAATTCATATTGGAACCAGAAGCAGTCACAAAAACAAGAACTCGACAGCTACGAAATTGATCAATTTCGGAGTATCTCATCAAGTGGAAGAACTTATCTGTTGAAGATTCCACATGGGAGGATGATAATTATATACAGAAGCATCCAGAACTACTCAAGCGTTGAGGACAATGCTTTTCGGAAGGAGAGGGGCATGTTAGGTCCCTATAATACTAGTGATTCCCCCATTACTATTGTCATTGTAGCCTTTATTGTTATTATTGTGCCCCTACTGTCCCCATATTGTTATTAGTGTGGCCCATAGAAACCAACTATTGTTATTGTTGCGCCCTTATGTTATTAATGTTATGTCAGCTTGATTATATTGTGACCCCTTAGACTCCTATATATAGAAGGGAGGTTTAGTCATTTGTATCATCCAAGAATTGTTCATTTGTGTAATGTAAATGAGGTTTCGCCCTCGAAGAGGTTGAATTCTAACGCGTTGATCTATCTTTTTGTGAGCTGGTTTCATAACAGACACATTGCCAAAATTTTGATGGATACATTACTCACTGAAAATATTGTTTTCAAATCATAGTTGTGGCATAGGATCTGTCGTGTATGAAAGTCTATTGATTCTTGTACACCTAAGGCAAAGCAAATTGATGTTAGCATGGCTAGAGTGATTAATCCTTGTTTAAGCATGTGTTGGGCATGATTGTGATACTATGAGAATCTAAGTGGGATTTGATATGTAAGGGATTCCATTTTCCATGATAGGTCCAAGTATATTGATTTGGTGCAGAGGGAGCAGTGAGGCTTCAAAAATGTTGTTGTGAAATTAGAGCCATGAGACTCTAACATGTCAGAACTGATGAACATATAGTAGACATACTCACTAAGGCATTGCTGAAAGGGAAGTTCTTGGTCTTCTGAGAGGTATTTGAAGGTAGATATATTTGTATGGAGGGTTTACTTAACAAGCGATGGCCCCATTCCTTATTTACTTAGCAAGCAAAGGTCCCATTCCTTATTTATATAAGAGTTTCCTTTTATTAAATATCTATAAGAGTTTCGTGGGTTGGAAGGTAGACTCAATTAAGATGCTACCGACATCGACCTCGGGCTTTGAGGGGGAAAGGAAATATAGAAGGGTAGAGTGGAGCCCAAAAAAACATAATGTAGGCTATTGAGCATAGTGAAAGGAAGGTCTCGCGCTAACCTTTTATCCTTAATTTCCTTGGCCCCTCAAAGAGCTCTGTGAAGGGTTTGAGCTTGGTGATAACTTCAAGTACTCAAGATCTCTTTCTCTTTATTTATATATGTAATTACCATCCATCTCCTTTTCTCTTTATTCATGCATGGGGGGCTAAAGAGAAACTTGGACTGATGGATGTGACCCTCTTGGGAAACAGTCCAGGCTTATCAAGAACACTGAGCATGCTCTTCCCCCCCTTTAGCTCCCACGGTGAGGAATGAAGTAGTAAGGGCTCATGGGGTTGAGGGAAATATGGACAATATGATAGGGTGTGATCCTTATCCCCGTGGTAAGTCGATCTCTCCTATTATCGCTTTGAAAGAGTATACCCTAGTTGGAATCCTATCGACAAGTTGGGATTGTTGGGATTGGTCCTCCCCATTTGGCTAATGGGTTGAGGTGACTTGAGATAGGGTGTGCTCCTTACTCGGCTAGGTAAGTCAATCTCGCTCAAGTCTTGGAATGCATGTGTTCTACCACTTGACTCTTAAGGTTGTAGATGGAGGATCAACAGAAAATAGGACAAAGTGTGATCCTTGAGTTAATCTCACCTATTTTCATTAGATGATAGGATAGAGTGTGATCCTTAAGTCAATCTCACCTATTGACATTGGATATAGGGTGGTAGATGAAGCTTCCATATGATGATTCTTCTTCTTTATATAGAGATATCATTGTTCAACTGATGATCAAAGGAAACAAGTTGAGTCAATATGTGATGAGATGGATACCTCGTTGATGTAGCTGAGATGAAAGTCATGATATCTAACTTGGAGGCTAGTAGGGTTTGAGGATTGATCTCCCCTACTACCAGTAATGGAATATTCTTCTTCTATGTAATAATATGAGATGTGTCTTGACGGTGATACAATTTTTTGTCTTCCTTATGATTGGGATGTGTTCTAAGTGTGTGTGATCATCCATTGTTCCATGAGAACATCTTCTTTTCCTAAAACAAATTCTTGATCTAAATATTTCAAATCAAAATCATCTTGAGAAACCGAAAGATCAACTGCTAGACTTGGGCATTCATCATCACATACATCAATAGATTCATCATCATTAGAACGATGGTTGCCCAAGACTAAAGGTTTATTAAGAAAATTAAATTCATTCGATTGACTAACAATATTAGTAGATTGAAAATCATCCAAGAATGTAGGAACAACATCTTAACATAGAGGGTTTTGAAAGAGGGAAGAGAGATCAAAAGAATTTCACCTTTCTGCTCCTTTTCCTATATAATATGACCACCTTGTATTTGATCACGATTTGAACCAGCAACTTGAAAATCAAGAGAGTCTAAAGAACTAATTGGTGGAGTACATTAATCAAGCGGATCAAGATACAAAGAGTCATGGCATCTAGATGATAGAGGATCACAAGTGTCCCTTAAAGAAGTAATACTTTCAGTGGAACTAGATTTAGGATTGGGGTTAAGAGTGCTAATATCATCTCAAGAAATGGAGGAATTAGTCTTCACCCTAGACTCCATGAACCATTCCAAGGTTTCCTCCATTGGATCTAAATCATGGGAAGTGGATGAAGGTTGAAGAGATGAATCTACAATCTGATTTTTGTATTATCTTATTTGAATAGTTCGACACAAGCACATAAAAAGGAGGATGAAAAGGAATGAAAGGAATAGTAGGTTCCTCCTATGAAATTAGTGGTGTCTCATGTATTTGAAAAGTTGGGACAACAAAATCATCAAGGGGTTCAGACTCACCATGTAAAGAGATATAAACCAAATGCTCAAACTATTTTTTAAAGAAGTTCCAATCCGTATCTTCTTCAGGAAATTCATAGAAATGGTGAAGGAATTGATTAGAAAATCCTTAATTGATTCATCGGGCTTCATTCTTGGTTGATTAACCCTTTTAAGAAAAACTCAGTCATCATACCCATCAAAGGATTGATGAAGATCCTTGAGGAATTGATCAAATGAGTGGATGGAAGAAGATGGCAAGGAATGACACCTTCGGTTAAATCGAACTTCAAAGGTGAGGAATAAAAGTATAAGAGAATTATCTTTAGAATTGATTTCATAAAATTCATAAAAATAGAGAAAATTAGAGATGTGCCCGACTATGGATATTTCACCCTCAGCAGAAAATTTCAATTGAGACATGTTATAAAGAGGCTCATCGAGGATTGAAAGTTTACCATCAGATTTATTAGTGAAGCACCCCAAAGTATGATTTAGGGATGAGCTATTTAAGATAAGAGATTCACAATAGACTCAACGGGCATAACTTGTCATCTGTACCTCCTTCTAGTGCCAACTATCAATGGTGCTAGAAATCCATCAACCAAGGGGGTCTACCTGGTGTGAAGTCTCAATTATACCTCACTCTGTTTGGAGTAGGATCCACATCCGGAGTATCGACCCAACAACCATAATTCTAAGATTTGCCTTGGCTGCAATGAATCACATAAGAGAGTATGCACTTAGCCTTTGAAATCAACAAGTAAGTTGACACTATGAAACACCAATTTCAAATGTATAAAAGGAGACTTTCACGAGAGGGAAGTAAGAGTGAATCTCTAGAAGGAAAGTAGTAGTATTATCCTAAGAGAGGCTCACGAGAACTAGGAAATATTCGTTAGTTATCTAGTGAATAAGTTCACATGGGCACAATGAACATTAAAGCAAATACAACACACATTCAACAAAATAAGTACCAAAGCCACCGAAATAGTACAATTCCTTAGTACATGTGAACACAAAATGTAATGCAAACGTACATAGAATAGTCTTACTACATTCACAATATATGCATGAAAATGTGTTGGCTCATCGAGCTTCTGATTGTGAGTGAAACATCCAAGTATAAATTTACATCGACGAGCCACTAGCTCCAACAATGGAACATTAAGTCACTTCTTAGTTCTCCAAAGAATGATGTTATTTCCTATGCAAAAATGGATAAGCAAAGGCTAGCTCTCCAAAATCCCTTTGATTGAGTTATGAGGGTGTATTTATAACAAGAGGGATGACATTTCATATCCACATGACTCTTGAGCTTCCCTCATGACTCTTAGACTTGTAATGTGACCTTTAGACTTCTATATCACTTTTGTAATTTTCCTAAAGACTCTTTTGTCCACACATAACTATGTGACTTTTCATATTCAGCATATGACTCTTGGACATCCACACGTTACATTTTATCCTTTCCTTTTGATAATTACATCATTACATCCAAAAATGATGTGGCAAGACACATGGACACACATGACATTTTGATGGCACTGGTACAAGTCACATATTGGAAATGATGACATGGACTCCATGATGAAATGGAAATGATAAGTTGTTTCTATTGCTACTTTTTCTTCAATCTTCATGAGAGGTATACTTGGTTGCTCATCTTCACCCTCCAAGGGGCTGAATGGTATGGAGTCTTCATGTGGTGTTGATATTTGGTCTTCTACTATAAACTAGTGTCCCTTCATCTTCCCACTTAATGACTTCTTCATGGTTTTAGCTTCACAAGTGTCTTTTAGCATAGTCTCCTTCTCCTCCTCTTTGAGCATCATCCTATCATGCCTAGATATAGTACTTGCAAGTGAAATTCACTCATGATAAGACAACATTAGTATGAAAACCTCCTAGTCTAACTCTCTTTATGCAATGCACTGGATGATATGGAACAGGGTACTAGACTAAGGAGGAGGCTCATGGGTTACACAATGCATATTTCCAGAGGCTAGGAGTGAGAAATTGAAGCTTAATACTGCACAATGCATATTTTTGGAGGCCTAGGAAGGGGGACTATGCAATTGAGGAGCTTAGTGAGGCAATCTTGAGCCTAGAAGTTGCCCAATGTGAAATATAGGAGAGAGAAGCCTAGGGATTGAACAATTGTGCAGCTCAAGGAGGTAGGGAGACAACCTGGGGCTTTAAATAGTGCAATGCACAAAAGGAAGTTGATTGGGAAGATGAATTACGCAGTTGTGGAGGTCAATGGGCCAAGGTGTAGCACTGGGATTGCACAATGTGCAGTTATTGAGGGATACTGCTCAGTGGATTGTGAAGTTCAAGGACTTAGGGAGGAAAATTGATTACTAATGCTATGCAATGTTTAGTAAGAGACTGGATATGAGGCATTATTGCACATTTTATTAGGGAAGGGAGGTGATCCTTGAGCACTGTGATTTCACAATGCACAATCCTTGGAGGTAGGAATTGCACATTGCGCAATTCCATGAGGCAAGTGGGGAGATTGAGCCTTGCTACTGCATAATGCACAATTCAAGGAGGTTGAGTTGGGTTAAGTTGGTTAAGCAGAAATATTTTCATGATTTGGCTAGGTGTGGGATCAGTGAGGTAAAAGTGAAACCAAGATTGAACTTATGAATGATCACACACTCATAACAATTGATGACACAACATTGAACACTCAGTACACAAGAACAACATGATCCCCTCAATGCGATGATAATACAACAACCTCCTCCAAGTGCAACACTTAGTGGTACACTCTGTGATGACACTTGTACGAGAATGCTCAAGACTTGGGGAATATGTCTGATGTATTCCTTTATGATGAATGAGACATAGTAGTGTATGAGAATGAATCATAAATTCCCTTTAATAATGTACAATTGACTCCCTTCGACTAGGTGCGACACTTAAGATACACTTTAGGATGACAACGACGACACTGGTACGATAATGCATAAAAATTTGGGAATGGATCTAGTACATGTCTATGTGGTAAATAAGACCCATTGGTATCAAATTTTCCTCCTGCAATGAAAAACAACTCTACTTTTACAATGTGTGACACTTCCCATGCCAAAAGACGACACTTGCAACAGTAAGAGAAAAGTGCAAATGACACTTGCAAAATGGGAACAACACTAAAAGTGACACATGCTAAAGTGAAGATAACATGAAAATGACACTTATTAAAGAGAAAACAAGAAAAAGTGATAGCCATAAACATGAAATCGACACTTTTGAAAGTGAAGGTGAACGAAAGCGACAATTGGAAAGACTCCCTGAAATAGAAGAACAATCACAACCAAAAGTGAGAGACTGTCAATAAAAGTGTGCACTGACTGTTGACATAGGTTGATAATTGCATAGGAATTATCTTAATGGGATTTGTCATTCCTGTTCAAGATCGCGTAAAGGAATGTACTCATGAACTCATTGCAGACTAACCACGTGTGAGAAAGTGACTTCGACACTTACAATCTGAGAAGAAGACTCAAATACTTAACAAAGCATCAATCGAACATAAAGTGACTATGGAATGAATGATCACAAGATCCATAGTAGGCTCCAAAATTCAAATGTGGACAAAAATTTGAAGAGGATTTGTTGCAACGATAACATCATGAAAACTCCATGCAACTTGGATGGATGAAACTATATCCAGGGTCTTCATCATCGCCACTCAATAGTACAAGTCTAACCATGTGAATGAACGTGTTGAAGTCAAACATGGTAGACACCATCTAATTACTGGTCAATGATGAGATTTGTTAACAAATCCAAGAGAAAACACTGGTAATGTAAATGGTTTTTAAGCTATACTAGTACAATATATGAAGTGTGAATGATTGATCTATAGTGGAACACTCATATAATATTCCGATCGAAGGCCAATGATGTAGACCTTTTATCGAATGCGAGGAGACCTACCATTGATGCATGCAATTTCCAAGGCTCTAAAGGGATTTTCTAAGTCAACTTCCTAGATAATGAGTTGAAGTCCATAGGAAGTGACTCATCGCAGAAGGGCCTTTATGTTCCCCTCATCAACTACACGAAACAAGTATCAGCATTTTGAGTAGGAAAAATGAAGTAATTCAGGATTGAATCAAATATGGTCGACGCAAGAGAGGGCTATAAGTATTGAAAAATATTTTAATTGAGGTTGAACTTCTCTTGAACATATCAGCGAAACTATATGGAGTTGGAAACACTTACTCAATATGTGATCAAAAGCCAATATGAGGAATTTCAAGGAATTGTGATCAACATAATGGTAGGTGGATTTCCCAACCCAATCAGACACAAAAGTGAAACAATTTCATGTTCAAGAGGAACTTACTACTTAATACAAACTTTATACATTGTTTTTCCTAATTACCCCCACCATTTTTTGAAAGTACCTCTTTATTTTTATCGAGCTTGAGGAGGGTAAAATATGATTGTAGTATAAGTTCATCCTTCATATAATTCATTTGAAGTATTTTTAAGGAACTATGGGAAGGAGTGGTTCGGTCTCATCATGCTTGATGAGTCCTACACTGTTTGCATTTTATGAGTCCAGTGAAGGAATAACTCGATTCATTTTTCACATTTAGGGAGTTTGAAAAAGAGATAAAAATAAAACTCCATAGTGTTATTTTTCGTAAATTTAGTCCCTAGAGCTCAAAAAAGTATAAAATAATACAAGGGAGAACTCTTTTGACCATGATCGATCAAAGTACATTCTTTGTAAATAGTCTACATATTCCATAAAGGAGGTAAGCTTATACTAGGTAGATGTTTCTTCATATACTTTTACGATAATGAAAGAAACAAGTTTACTCGATAATCTTTTCATATTTAGATAGTCCAAAAATAACTTAAAGAGGACTCCAGGGGGTTCCTTTTTTGTTAAATTTTAAGGAGCCCGGAAGAGTGATAAAAGTATACTCAATAACTTATTCTCATGTATTTACAAGCATGAGAAGGAACAAAGACTAAGATCGAGATAAGTTTCATTTTTACACAAGCTTGAAACAGAGAAAAACTGTGCTTGAGATAGGTTTCATGCCCCCCAACATATTGACAGAGGATAGTGGCTTAATTCTAGCATGATGACTAGAGGCACATGCCCCCCAAGCTTCGTTTCATTCACCCAAGTAGACTACTAGTTACTAATCAGCAGATGAAATGAAGGCTCATTTATGAGATCAGGTTAAAGACTTGACTCAACATTTATGAGATCTAGTTAAATAATTGAATCAATTAAGGGGGATCTGTTTCATTTTTTTAACGAGCTTGATACAGGAAAAGAACTATGCTCATAGCAATTTTTTTTTAATTTTTTAACGAGTTTGACACAAGAAAAGGAATTATGCTCATAGGTTAGTTTCATTTTTGTGCGATCTTGAAATGAAAATAACTATGCTCGGATGCCTATTTCATTTTTTAATGAGCTTGACGCAAGAAAAGGAACTATGCTTGTCTGATCTTGATCATGGCTTCCAAGAGGACAAATCTATAGAATAAATACATGTTAAGGGAAACACATCGATCATGGCTTCCAAGAGGTCTTCTTCAGAAGGAAGAACATTTATTTGAAAGGAATATATGTCAAGGGACTCAATAGGGATAGGAAGATCAAGCCCCAATATTCCCATTAAAAGAGTCCACCATGTCAACTACCAAATCGAAGTAAAAAAAACTTGAGCATACAACGAGAGGCTCTTTTTCTTTCAGTAAGTGAAGGCATGGGAGAAGTTTCCACATAATTAACCTGTGGTGGGGTTGATACCACTTGCTTATTAGGAACATTCAAGGAGGTTGGGTGGTTGGAATTCATATCAAGAGTACCAAACAAAAGCTGGTCAATAGTTACAATGTTTCCATTATGAGGGAAGGACATGACATGAAATAGTGTGAACACAAAAAATTTCATGGCATAGACATAGTCTCGCTCAAGGAGAAAATTTAAATCCAAGGGGCCTTGGACTACCATAACATCAATAAAGATAGTTTTTTGTTCAAAGGTGATGGTCAGCTGAGGAAGGATCCCTAAAAGTTCACTAGATCTTCTGTTAAAATCCAATAGATTCTTAGAAATAGACACAAGTTGAGGTGAACCCAACGTCTTGCCAAGAAGTTGAGGATAAAATACTAACAAAAAAACCTTCATCTACAATAGTGCAACACACGTTCTTATCACAAGCCTTCAGATTGATTTGGAAAGGGATGTGATGAGGGAGGTGAGGCTCTATCAGTCTATTCCAATCAAAGGAAATGACCTCTGTACTTAGAAGAAGTTCCATTGAAACAAGAAAAGATGCCCCCTTGTATGGTGAAATATAAAGTAACAAAAAGAACTTGAGTGATATTGACTTCATTCTCTAATAGGAGAGTGGGATTGACCGAATATGGAATCAATTTGATCACTTGATCAACCAATGGTTCATCAATATGAGTACTATGGGTTTCACTCTCCAATGGAAGATTTTGAATGTACCTAGAATTAGATCAATCACGTCATCAACTAACGGTAGGTTGGGAGAAAGCTTACGGTAACTAGTTGGAAGTTGTTGTTGAGAAATAGTAAGGTTTTCCAATAATTTTAAGGCTTCATCCATGTGAGGGAAAAGGTGAGTTTGATGGCTCCCTTCGTATAACCTACAAGGAAACATAACTTTACCCTTTTTCCTTAGAACCTTAGAATGACTAGTTAATGGATCAACAATAAGTTGATGAGGATCTTTAGTCCACACTTCTAAGACTCTAGATATAATAGGACAATCCTTAAGAAGGTGGTCACCCTTACAAAGGTTGCAAGAGTATTTGGTTTTACGGCATGTGTTAGAGGGTCCCTCAACACTATCAATACTCACAACCATGGTTGGTTGGTTAGACCCTTTCTTACCTTGTTTCTTCTTCTTCTTAGATGCATGGTTACTATAATTTTGACTTTCACTAGGCGAAGGAGAAGAAATGGAAGAAGAAAAGATGGGTGAAGAAGGTAAAGGATCAACATGAGGTAAAAGATATGGCCGAGGTTGAGAAGTATTCGGTTGAGGTGAAGGAACTTGGATATTTGGGACTAAATAAGTTGAACACAATCATACCGGTAAACCTATCATGAATCCAAGAAGAGACAATGTAGCTATGTAAGGAAGACCAACATTTCTAAAGCAAGGAAAGAGACTAGGATCAATGTTAATAGGGGTTCCCTGATTGGTAAATTCCAGAATCGTTGTCATTAGATTCAACCCTAGGTATACTGAAAAGTGAATTTTAGTTAAGAATTTTAACAATGTATGATAGTTATATTTACAATTGGTATCAATAAAAATAAACAAAATCAATAAAAAGTGGTATTGTTATAAAAGGTTACCATACTGTTGTGAACTACAATATACCATTAAGTATGTGCATGCAATCTCCCAGAATGTTATGTTCGGTGTATCACAAACAACAAGGTGGTTGACTCAGTTACCTAGGGTCGTTTTTCAACCTAGAGGGGGTCTTCTAATATACCTAAGAGTATGAAAAAGCTCAGTCCGTGTTAGTGTTGTCTAATGTGTTCTGTATGATGGGAAGCATTTCGGTATACTCTTCGTACGTGGAATACTGACCACCAACAAAATGTAATGCAGACAATTAATGACAACTCTTATGTTTATAAACATCAAAATACATCTTCTAACATAGATCCACTAAATATGATGTGATTGATTAATGCCTTAGTGAATTTTAATTGATTTTATTGTTTTTTTTCTTATGAAAGTGTTGTACTACCAAACAACCCCCCAATTTATAAAATACAATAGCTAAGGTTAGAGTTATAAATGGGGACCCTTTTAAATTTTTAGGCTTAGGATAATATTACCTAACTCTAAGAAAATATCTATCAAAACCTTGCAAAGCGAACTAATGATGAAATCCATATCGCAAATCGTAAATCACACTTTTTCCGCATGACTATTTTAAGACACCTTCAAAGAATTGCGATATTGCGATATCCGCAATCGTATTACACTTGATGCATCTGGTAGCGCTATATTGTAACCCTTTGAAGATTGTGATGCACAATTAAGAGCGGTAAAACGTGTGAAATAATTACGTTTTAAATACCAAAACAAACGAGTTGACATGTTAATAAATATTTAGCATCCCAAGGAAGGATAATCACTTTCCAGGTTATGGGTAGTTATAATTGAGTATCTCATTAAACCTTTCTCACGATCCAAATTCATTTCAAAGAATATTTCAGTCTTAATTACCTGATATCGTCTGCGCTGATATATCTTGTCTATTTCAGGCAAGTGACAAAAGACATGTCACTAAGAAAGGTGATGCAAAAACAGAGCAAACAGACCATTATTGAATCTGAGTTTACAAAGATGGCTCCTATCTTCGCTGATATAGTTTGTGATGCTGCCAGAAGCGCAACAACTTGGGAAGTGATTTACAATAGGCTAGAGGATGAGCATCCTAAAATCACTGTTACGAGAGCAACAATTGACTCAACAAGGCCTTCAGGACTTCAATGCAGAGATGCTTCATGTTCTTTCCTTCATAGGATAGGAGCAAGAGCTAAAATCCTCCCATACATAGATATGATCAGATGGGTGATCGAAAACCTTATCATTGAAGACAGGCAGTTCAAGAATTCAAGAATGGAGCTCATAGGGTTGTTCAGAGCAGAGGACTTGAAGAAAATGTACCACATACCTGACCTGCAGGATATCTATGACAACACATTTGTGGCTAACTTCGCAAAGAAGAACCCAAACCCCTTCAAGCTAATTCAGGGTTGGAGAGTGTTGGACAACAAATTCAAATATGACAAATCGGGTATGTATGCTATAGCCTCTTTGTCCAACCCCTACAACTATGCCGCAGCCATGTTATGTAGATTGTATGGGCTACCCAATAATACTAAGTTTTCAATAGAATGGATTCCTTTGATTGATGCCTGTGTTAATTTCCATATCATGAATTGGCCTTCCATCCTATCTAAAAACCTAGCCACCACCATTACCGAATATCGACAGAAGAAAGCCTCCTCTTCTGATAATCTCCCTCCCTTCTATTTTAATGCCTACATTATGGATGCTATCTATTTTTGCATGACATTTCCAACCATGGGATGGAAATGGACCTTACAAGATCCTTACCCAATCCATCTCAGTCATAAACAAATATGGGAATCACATTACATACCTCACTTCTATAAGATATTTCATGTTGTTGTGTTGCCCCTACATCAAATAATTTTCAATAAGAAAGCCCCTAGGTTTTCCCAAGAAGCCACAACAGACCTGCTTACTGTTGGCAAGTATTTCATTGAAGAATGGTTCACCTACATTAGGGTTTTTGGTAGCACAACTGATCCACACATCCTTCCTTTATATGTTTCTGATAAGTTATTAGCAAGAGAGATTGCCTACCAGACTGTGGGAAGGGGCCTGACTAAAGTTCTCAAAGACGGTAAGAAGTCATTATGGCCCACTTTCCCTGTCAAATGTGGTTCTTTTGCTTTAGCGAATTTTGTTCATGCCATTAAGGAATCAACACATATGGAATCCCTCAGGCTTCATACATTGCCTAAGAGGCAATTTGATCCAAATAAAGTGGCATATAATGTCACTACTGGAGTAAAGCTCAAGCCATACAATCATGAAGATAATTATTTTGAGGATTTGTTATAGTTGGTCGTATCCTTCGAACAAGCGTTCGAATGGGCAAAGGCAAATCTGAAACCTGAAGATTTTCAAAGATTTTAGGAATTTAGAAATGAGAGGCTTTAGGTGATTCCAATGCATCTATTAAAGCCCGAGGATAAGTCTACACCAAGTTTCATTGTTGATAGTGGAGGTCCTAGCTCTCAAGTAGACTCTCAGGTAAACACTGAGAAGACACCAGACACAGGGAAACCCCAAGACGCAGACAACACAACTGAGTCCAGTAGGAAGTCAATTGAGAAACAAGTGATGAGCACCCCGAATACAGAGATCAGTTTAGAGGCCAAAGGCAGTAGTTTGGAGCAGGAGTGGGATCAGTTTAATCAGAAATTGCAAGGCACTCCCAAAGCCTCAAATACCCAAGAAACAGAGGAATGTAAAACTCCTCTGCATGTTCATAAGGATACAGAGCCCAAGTCTATCGGTGAACTATCCATGCTTATGGAGGAACAAGCAAAAACGTCCCAACACATTGAAATTATCCTTGCTCTGCCCACATTAGAAATTGTTCTGAAAGTAACTGAAATACCTCCATTTGATGTGTTCTATAGCCCTCTCCACAAGGCTGTAGTTAGAAGGTAGAGAAAAACAATAAGGGTAGATACACCTGAATTCCCACCTGGAAATGACCTGATGGACGTTGCTTGGAAGGACATTCCTTTCAATTCGGCTAAGAACTTGACTAGACGATCACAGTTCATGGGAGCATATGCATCAGCCACTATGGACAAGGCTACTGAGATCTCTACTTTACTAAGGGAGAAAGGGGAGAGGATTGCACGACTTGAACAAGAGATCGAGATAGATAAAGCAAGTTCAAACAGGTAGGTGGCTGAGCAGCTCACACAATTGCAACAAGACATGGAGGTCCTAAAAATAAGCCATGAAGCCAATATATCGGCCAAAAACATGCAACTCCAAGAAATGCAGCAATCCATGGAAAGATACAAGGATGTTCCGACTACTGAGGAGTTCATTAAAGAGGCCTTGGAATTAAATTCCCTTCTGGTGAAACAACAAGAGTATTTCTGCTAGAAGATGTCACACATTACTCCTTATCTGACTACTAGCGACGAACTGATAGATAAGCCAATCGACCAAATAACAGAGTTTAGCGATTTAAACACTAGAATCTCTGAGTTCATCGAATGGCAGGAAATAGAGGATTGAAGGAAATCCAATCTACCTGAGATTAAGGAAACTCATAAAGACATTCTCTTCACAGATTGGGATGTGAGAATCAAACAAGCCAAACTAGCAGTCGCAAGGGCAGCTGGGGTATCAAAGAATATCATTAAGGCAATGAATCACATCTTGTTCACCACCAATCTCATTAAAGAAGGAAATACAAAAGAAATGCCTGATTTAAATGCTTTGTATAAAGGTTGGCAAGAAAAGGCAGGGAGTCAAAGAGAGGCAATTACAAAACTGACCATGACCAACTGGGAGTCGTATTGGTAGTATCTTGTTAAGCCCCACAGCCAGATTATGACTCTCAACTGTTCCCTTCATACGACTCAACGAATGCTGCCACCGCTCACTAATGCGATCTTCACAGGACAGCTCAGGACACATTTCGGGGCACCTCCTCAAATTCAACTGATGATCGATATTTGCGATTTAAAGGACAAGCTGGCAGATAGCAAGTATTCCTCTTAGTTCTATTTATTTAGCCTCTGTTTATTTTTGGAGTTAATTACCTAGTTAGGAGGAAGGTTGTTTAAAACCTCCTCAAATTTTGTATAATCTATTTTTGCACATTAGTTAGAATAGTATTTATACCCTTCTCATGCATTTAGAGAAGGATCCAGAATTTTATCAAAAACATTTGCAAAGAATGCACTATTGTAAGTTTGTGAACGCTTTGGTGAAATTATGCAACATGATCGTTTCTTTTAGATATCAAACTACTTTCCTTTGTTGATGCACTTTTGTATTCTTGGGAGACAATTTGATTTGAAGAAAGAAGTTGGTCTATGCCATTTGTCAAATGAGCAAGACTTCACACATATGGTACTATTATCTTGTATGATTGATTCTTTTTACATTTAATTAGTGGAAAAACTTTACTTTCATGAATATGTGAGATTTATTGTTTCTGTTAAGCGTTAATTGCACTTTTGTATGATGCCTAGCTGAAATTGTGATTTTCATATATAACTCATCATATATGCGATATATTTTATAAATTCCTTTGACTAACTATTTAGTCAAAGGAATTATCTTTTACGTTATCATCTCTGTTTAGTTGTGTTCAATCTTTATTATCACACCTTAAACAAATATCTTTGTAGATCGCATACCACACAGGAATACCTGGGTTTATATTTTTTTTTTCTAAGTAAGGTTAATCTATTGATATAACACAAAAAGAAGTTACAGAGTTTCCTGGCCATGGAGGGACCCGACCTTAATCATCATGCAGCCATGAACATTGTCTGAGACTACCCCAACAAAGGGGAAACCAGTCTAAAAGAAAAAAGTCCAAAAATACCACCAGATTTAACCCACAGTTTTCCTGATGAGACCAATCTATCAAAAAACAACATTAAAAACCACCCAGAAAAACAACAATTTTTCCTGACTGGACCGACCAATCCGCAGATACCTTGAGGACACATAAGACAAGACAGAACTAAAAGAAATGCCACCCGACAGACGTGACACGCGCCACAAAGTCATCCGTGACAAGTTCCTCCACAATTGGACAAGCCCAGTCATCCAGGTTGTCTGCCTCGCCATGTCCCACAACTTGATGTCCTCCCTCCCTGCTTCCGGCCTCAACCTGCGGGCTCGACATGTCCACCATGTGACTCTCCATGGCCTGCGTGTCACTTTGAACGCCCAAATCATCATGCAAGCTGCCAACAATGGCTTTCCCATGCCGTCTGTTTCGACCTCCATTACCTTCCTGCTCGTCATTGTTGCCCCTGTTCCTGCTTGGGCCTGCTTTGTGCGTCTCCTTCATGGAAATGGTCATGGAAATGTGCTGCTCAGTCTCTTCTGTAATGGAGATAGAGACGGTGGCAATAGTAAGCGGGCAATTCAGAGAGCTACCAAACCGAAACTGCGTCGTGTGAGGGACCTGATGCGAAGGTAGAGGAAAGGTTGTTGTGCGAACAACTGCCTCTTCACAACTTGAGCAGTGGAGGCCGGCTCTGCCTCTGTCACTTCTGTTATTCGATTACTAGGGATTTTCAGCAGAGGAAGCAGGGTAAGCCAAATTATGTCGATGCAAATTTGGGGAGCGAGAGCTTCCGCCTTGCGTGCCACTGCGTTTGCTACGCATGTGGTGGCGACCATGGTGGAAATAGGAGCAGTGAAAGAGTCAGGGGGAGTAGAAGAAGAATGGACAGAAGAATTTTGTGCAGAGGTTACTGAGTGCTGGAGGACAAGAGCCGAGTTGCAGAGGTTTGTATGGGAATGGTGGAAGCCATTACCCAAGTCAAGACAACACACAATCCAGCATCTGCACCCAGTGCTGGTTCGCTCAGTCGGCTCTCCTACCTGCGGAGGGAAAGCACAATGAAACAGGGGCAAAATGACTGAAATGTTCTCTGGCTCCATGGTTAAGCAAGGAATGGCCTTGCCTTGACTAGAGCAGGCATTAAATGCCGCCTGCGAGGTGCCATGAATATCATTTATGTTGATCTTGGGATGGTTGCAGAGGGCCATGTGGCCACCCTGCCCGCCGTCGCCCCGTCTCATCACCATAATTGCCTTAATTAACACCCGCATCCAGGGGTTGAGCTTCCTTGTGCACCAGGTCAGTGCAAATTTGCAGTTGATTTTGGTCATCTATGATGTTGAGAAGGCCATAGTGTAGGATTTGGTCCTATTCTACCCCAATGTTTGCTAGAAGATCAACAACTTTGTTACTGTCCCTTTTGACATGAATAAAAGTTATTTCTCTCCTGTCTTTTATCCATTTCTCTATTGTTTCAAGCCTGGTCATTAATCTCTAGCTTTTGGCAACTCGTGAAGCTGTGCTTCCTTGTTGTATTTGAGTGGCCATATTGATGAGGATTTGAGTGTCCCCTTCTATAAGGATGGGATAAAAATTATGTTGGTCAACTAGCTTCATACCTTGCCACAAGCCTTCAAGTTTTGCAGAGTTGTTCGTGTCCTAGCCAATGGAGCCAAAATGCAATAGTAGGGGTTGGCCCTCATGATTTCTAAATATGCCTCCGTATCCTGCTTTGCCCGGGTTTCCCTTGGAGGCACCATCGAAATTTAACTTAATCACTCCTTTTGGGGGGTGTAACCAATGTGAAAGTTGCCTGGTTGCAATGCTGGGTCTATTGGAATTCAATTGTGCTTGTGGGAGCTGTATGTTCCAATTAGCCCATATGCTTAATTCCTGAGGCTGGGTCGGAAAGTCCTCAGTTGTCCATTGATGCAATGCAAGAGTTTCCTTGATGTTCTGACATAAGTTAGTCCATATGATTTCTAAGGAAGTTTTGTGATTTTTGAAAATTCGCTTATTTCTTTCCTTCCAGATTGTCCATAGAAGGAGACCTGGCAAGATAGTCCACAACTTGTTGAGAATTTTGCTGTTATAGGGCTCTGGAGTCTAGTTGCGAATGGTGCCTCTTATATCCCCAAGAAGTCTGCATGGTCTCTGGCATCTGAAAGTGAGCTTTTCCTAGAGTTGATTGGCCATGTGGCAGGAATCCATGAGGTGCTAAATAGTTTCTTCATTGTTTTGACAATTGGGACAGTAAGATGGACCTTGAAATTCTCTTTTGGTTAAGTTGTCCCATGTGAGAATTCTTTGATGATACAACAGCCAGATGAAAGTGGAGACTTTGGGCCAAATCCCAGTAGTCCATATACTATTCCAAGCAGGATCTATTGGTTCTTGAGTTTGGCACATTATCTGGTATGCTTCTTTGGTGGTGTATGTTCCTTTCGGTGTATATCCCCATCTTAGAACATCGCTTGATGTATTGACTCTGATTCTTTTGCTGGTGAGCTCTTTGTGTAGCTCCATGTTATGAGCTTTTGTTTCTTGCTGTGCTGTTTGTCTCACCGGTTTCCATTGCCTGAATCCCTGTACAGTGCTAAGAGTCCATAAATGTGCTACATTGTCTGCCTGGTTAATGTCGTTTCCATTATGATTTGTGCCTGGTAAGAGTGCTACAATTTTGGGTCTTTTTTGCCAAGAATCTGTCCAAAAATGGGCCGTCCTCCCATCCCTTATCTCCCAGAAGCTATGTTGATAGATGACCTCTCTGTGTTGCTTGGCCGCGTTCCAAATTAGGGATCCTGTAAGCGTGGTGGTTATCCTGATTAGTTCTTGTTGTGGTCGATTATTTGCATACTTTGCAGTCCATAATTGTGCCCATAGCTTCTGTGGGCAGGAAACCCATTGCCACCAAATCCGTGCTCCCATCAAAGTATTTATGTGTTGAAGATCACATAAGCCTAGACCCCCCTGCCTTTTAGGCTTGCAAAATTTATCCCATTTGACTAAAGCCCACTTTCTGTTTTGTCCTGTGGAGCCCCATAAGAAATTGCGTTGCAGATTCCGAATGCTCTTCAGCACCCATTTTGACGCAACAAGCACTAAGAACAGATAGAGCGGCATTGATTGTAGGATTGCCTTTATTAGGACTAATCTGCTTTCCATGTTGAGAGTTCTATATGTCCAAGACAGGAGTCGACTTTCCATTTTCTCTATGAGTTGATGTCAGGAAGCATACTTTAAGGCAGAATCTATGAGAGGGGCACCTAAATACTGAGATGGAAGCTTGGCCTAAGAGAAACCAATGATTCAAGAAATGATTCTTTGGTTGGGAATAGGAGTATGGAAGAAAAAATTTGAGATTTGGAGGTGTTGATGGTGGTGCCAGAAGCTTCTGAGAATGTGTCTAAAAGTGCTTTAAAGGTTCTGGCCTCATTTACAGAAGGATGACCAAAGAGCATATTGTCATCAACAAATTGTTGATGGGTGATAGTAGGGGATCCATGGACAGAGAGTCCTCTAAGATCATGGGACTGAACGACATGCTTTATAATACGGCCTAGACCCTCAGCCATAATGATGAAAAGAAAAGGGGACAGAGGGTCACCTTGACGAATTCCTCTAGAAGGGTGGTACGGTTTAGAGGGGATCCCATTGACAAGAACAGAGCAAAGTGGGGAGGAAATTAGGGTCATCATCCATCTAACCCAGGTCGGGCTGAATCCAAAGGCCGTTAGCATCTGTTTTATGTAGGTCCAACTGAGTTTATCAAAGGCTTTGGAAAGGTCGATTTTCAACAGCATACCTACCTGTTTGTTTTTCTTGAGAGAATGGATGGTTTCATGAGTCAGAATAATACCATCCAGAATTTGATGACCTTCTACATAACCAGATTGCTCTGGTGAGATGAGAAGAGGGAGGAGCGGTTTGAGGCGATTGGCTATGACTTTCGAGATAATTTTGTAGATGACATTGCAAAGGGCAATAGGCCTGAACTTCTCCGGAGTGCTTGGTTGCGCGACTTTGGGAATAAGAGCGATGAAAGTTGCATTGAGCGAAGGGAGTAACCAATGCATTGCTCTTGATTCTTCTACCACATTCCAGACATCTGCTTTGATTAGATCCCAAAAGTGATGGTAAAAATTGGATGTGAAGCCATCAGGTCCAGGCGCTTTCCCAGCCTTCAGTTGATTTGAAGCCTCTTCGACCTCCATGATAGTGACTGGTCTTAACAATAATTGATTATGCTCCTCTGTGATGAGTTTAGGAATATGCTGAAGTATCTCATTGATAGCACGCTGTCTATCTGTGGGCTGCTCTTGATGAACAATTTTGAAGTGATTTGTGAGCTCTTTCTCTATGTCTTCATGTTTCTCCATTTTGTCTCCCTGTGAGTTTTGAATGTGTGAGATTGTATTGTTCATTGTTCTTTGTATAGTTGTACGATGAAAAAACTTGGTGTTTCGTTCCCCTTCTCTTAGCCATCTGATTCTTGACTTCTATTTCCAGAGCAGTTCCTCTTGTCTGCCTATTTCATCTAGTTGTGTTAGTAGTATTTGTTCCTATCTGGCATATTCCTCTGTTCTGCCTTCTAGGATGATCTTCTGTTGTAGCTCTGTAATACTCTACTCAAGGGCTTTTTTCCCTTGAAGGATGTTGCCAAAGGTGGTGTAGTTCCAGGTTTTGATTTGTTTTTTGATATGCTTCAGTCTTTACTGGAATTGGTACATGAGTGAGCCACCATTGGGAATGAAACTTTCCCATGCTGATTTGACCACTATATTGAACTCAGGGTGGGTAAGCCAGAAAGCTTCAAACTTGAATGGTCTTCTGTTAGATTTTCCGGGATTTTTCCATTGCAAAGAAATGGGCCAATGATCCGAGCCAGCTAAGGGTAAGATAGAGGCGCATATATCACCACCAAGATGAACAAAATTGTCTGAATTTAGAAATCTATCCAACCTGGATGCTATTTGCTGAGTGCCAGCTCTTTTATTGTTCCAAGTAAAGATGCCGTTATCAAAAGGTAAGTCTATTAGACTATTGTGTTGAATGTAATCTTTGAAGTCATTGCTTTCTTTGTCCAGCTTTTGTCTGCCTCCCAATTTTTCCTCTAGCCGTGTGATCATATTGAAGTCTCCTCCCGTTATCCAAAGTGGATAAGCTCTTGGAGCGTTAAGAATCTCCAATGTTTCTAATTGCCTTATTTTTTGCATACTTTCCTGAGGGAAGTAAACATTGGTTAAATGTCCATGTATGTTGGTGCCGATCAGGTGGAACATTGCTTGAATGAAATAGTGTGAAGCATGGAAATTTGTTAAGGATATATGCTGAGTATTCCATGCTATGGCTAACCCTCCCGAGGCACCTGTTGCGTCGACTGTTACTGTTTGACATCCTGCCCAGGCTTTGGATAATATGGATTCTAATGTGCTGGTGCTGCATTTTGTTTCTTGCATGAATACAATGTATGGTTGTTCTTGCTGAATCATGTTCTTCAACATTCTGTACTTCCCAGGACCATTAAGTCCTCTTACATTCCATGAGATGAGCTTCATGGTTGACTAGTAGGTAAGGATCGGTAATATTTGGTCAACTTGGAGCATCTTCCCGACTCCACTAGCATTTCCCCAATTAATATGGTATGTTGTAGATCTGTCTTTCTGCCTCTTTTCTTCCCATCTTTAATGATATGTTTCCCATCCCATTTTCCTCCTTGCTGTATGCCCAAAGTATTATGTTGATGCACTCTTGTGAGCACTACTTCCAAATTTTCCAGTTGTCTTTCTGGTATTGTGTCGAACTCTTTCCTTTTGCAGGCTTGCTCTAGACTGAAAATGTCTATTTCCCCAAGATCAAAGCTTTCTGGTTCTTCTTCCATTAAGCTTTGCTGACTGCCTCCTTCCTGGTGGATTTTTGGCTGAGACGGTTCTGCCAAAGTATCATCGATGCCCATACTTTTATCAAACCATAGGGCTTTGAACTAAACAAGGTTGGTGTTGAGTTACGAATCTGAGGTCGGCTTTTTAGAGGAGATGGCATTCGAAGGATGACTGCTTTTAGAGTGGATGAGTGTGGGGGACAGATGGGTGGATGGAACAGAGCTTGGCTTTGTTGGCATAGGCGTATCTGATTTAGGCTATTATAGATTTTTCAAAATATCAAAACTGTTGCTGGAGGATGGCAAATCAGAAGATGGAGCAACACTTTTTGGTGCTGAGGGAGGTTTTTTGGTATTCCTTTTCCTGCTGGCTACCTTGGTAAATCCTTTTGGATCAGACTTGTTTCCAGTTTCTGTGGTTTTAGGCATCATGTTTAAGGGACAGTCACGAAAGAGGTGACCGTGGGCATGGCATCTCCTGCATCGGAAGGGTACATGTTCATAGTCAAGGGGTTGAATCCATTCAAAGTCATCATGAAGAAGACTTACCATGTCCGGGAGCATGTGGCCCAACTTCATGTAAACGCAGATCCGTGCGTAGGATGTGTATCTTCGAAGCTTAGTTTCCTCCGCTGCCTTTATGAACTCACCTAAACCATTGCCAATGGCTGTTAGTGAGTCCTCGTCCCAGTATTCTAGTGGAAGTGAGTACATGCGGATCCATACTGGCGCCCAGCTGAAATCTTCCTTATCAGGGTTGAATCTTTCGACCCAATCTCGTAGATAAAGACCTGCTGCATTGAAGAAATAGGGTCCTCCATCCAAAACTCGGTTCCGATCTTCAAGGCAGTTGAATGTCTCTGTGAAGAAGCCCTTAGGGCCCAACTGTAGAGTTACACGACCTTTGGGCTTCCATTTCGAGGTGATCCATCCTCACAGGGCTTTTTTAGTTGCCCAGAAACCTATGAATTTGCCAATCAGGGCGTGATCTTTCATATATTGTATTTGCGCATTGATCCTATGACTAGGCAGCTTGATCTTGGGCCTTTATGTGGCAATGGGCTTGCATGTGGGCGATGAAGCTTTCTTTGGTTTTCCAGATGTTGCGTGTTTGTTCGCCTTCTCGTATTCCAGATCTTCTTCTTTCTTCTTCGTTTGTTGCACAGGCCGTGCCTCGGGCTTCTCTGCGTTCTCAGTTCTGCCCTCAGTTGGGTTTTCATTATTGTAATTTTTTGGGGGAGGCGTTGATGCCTCCCCTATCAGACTGTTCATTGTCCTCTGCATTCAGAATCATAGAGCTAGTCCTGACGAAATTTTTGTTTGGGCTTGAAAAGCTACGTGCTCAGACTGTGCGCCGTGGAAGGGTTTGTCAGGAACCTTAGTTCCTTAGTGCACCATGCTCTGTGCTCTCTCCCCTGCATTTCATTTGATCCTTACAATTGTTCCCATCCCCGAGTTTATATTAGAATAAGTTAGTTATAGAAATTGCATCATAGAATAGGTCACTTAGATTATCATTATTCTATTGCAAACACTCATGAACCACCCACTCTCATCTTAAAACCCACACTGGGAAACTGGTCCCATTATCCCTAGTCAGAGCCACCACTTTAAACGGAAAAGAAGTTTTCTTAAGGTCTGGACTGGGTGGTTATCCCTCATGTTTTGGCAATAGAATTCTGAGGTTGCAACATTTTTGCGCTAGAAGGAGGGAATTCAACTGTGAATGGCATATAAAACTAAATATCATTCGAAAAGCATTCATAAGAGTCAAAACCCCTCCACCATTTCTACACCTTCTAAAACTCGTTCAGAATCTCCTGATTGGAAGTCTGAAGTTGTAGAAACATCTCCCTCATATCTTGAAGTAGTAAGGAAACCACCCTCTCCAAATTACACTCCCGAGTCTCCCAAAGTTCATTCTTTGATACAGAAATTGGAATAGATATCCATTTCTGCCGAGAAACTAGAGAGACCCGAAGTGTCTGAAGAAAGTGTTACCTCCTTATTACAACAAACTGGTGTATTGACTAGACTGCAAAGTGAAAGACTTGGGGTTACCCCTTTTGAGTTCCCCATTCCTCCACGACGTAGGAAAGTCACTTCATCAACATCTGAATCAGATACCAGCGAGATCACATCACCTTTCCATCCATTTACTTCCCCATCCACTTCTACTCAATCCACAACTTCTCAAATATCCACTTCTCCAATTAGTACTACAATTAACAGTACTAATCCAGTAGTAAGTTCTTCACCATCTATACCTACTTCTGGACCGACCTTCCCATCTTCTCAGTTCCCAACTCAAGTTATGGCCAATCAACCTTGGACAAATCCTGGTGCTGTCCTAGTTGCAAATCCAAATGCACTCCCAACAAACCTAGAAAAATGGTTGCCTAAGTATAATCCCGACGATGCTCTCCCAACCAAAGAACATCTAAATAATTTTATGTTAGCCATGAATCTCAATGGGGTTGCACATGAAGATGTTGTAATCAGATTGTTTCCTTATACTTTCCAAGGATCTGGGTCTTGGTATTTTTCCCTCCCAGCGGGTTCAATTAGAGATTGGGATACTTTTCAGGAAGTATTTCTTGCAAAATTTAGTGATGATATGACCATAGCATCCTTGATCAATGATCTTTCTAATTTGAAAGCTAATCCAGATGAAAATATCAAAGATTTCAACTCCAGATTTAACAAATTGCTAAATAAAATCCCAACTGCCTCTAAACCTGCTGTAGATGTACAAATAGAATGGTATATATCATCTCTTCCTTCTAATATTATGATTTTTGTAGATAGAGCCAATAAGGCTACCCTTGTAGAAAACATGAAAGAAGCCTTGTCTATAGAAAGAAGAATCATAGCTTTGGAAAAGAGATCACAAATAGACGAAAGGAAGTCCAAGAAAGTAACATTTAAGGATGACTCTAAGAAGAAAGCTTCAAAGGACCCTTTCGATCTTGAAGGCCTTCAAAAAGTGTTAAAAATAATGTCTAATGAAATGGTCGAAATTAAAAAACAGGTCGCAGAATCCTCTGCTCCCAAGAAACCTTTTCGATCATTCAAAAGGAACCCTTCTTCTGCATCACAACCCCCAAACACCATTTCAAATGCTGAGTCTGACCAAGAAGCAGAAGAAGATTCGCCAAACGAAGAGGAAGCTGAAACGAAAGAAGAAATTGAACTAAACAGGATGTGGGATTTTATCCTCCCAACTGAAGAAGAGGCACAAGAAATGCCAGTGACTACAAGAAGTAAAAACTCTCCTGACATGTCTATCAAAAATCAGAAGCAAAAAGTTGCTACTCTTGCAAAGGAGAAAATAGTAGCTAAGAAATATAAGACTAGCCAAATCGATCCTATTCCTCCAGATTCCCCAAATGCCTCAAAAACATTGGTAATCTCAGATATGGTCGAATACAATATAGTGGAAGACATGAAAAAGACTAGAGCTAACATCTCGTTGCATGAGCTCACTAAACTCAAACAACAACAGAAGATTCTATTAAGAGAGTTGAAAGCAGTTCTAGTATCTCCTCTGCCATCTATTGTAGTTACTCAAGCTGCCTACAATATGGGAAAACCTCCCTCATCCTCAAACAAAGTAGATCCTTCAGATCTAGTTCTGATTGGTGATAAGTCTATTTCTCATGTTCCTCCATTTCTTCTCACTTATGAAATTTTCAACAGGAATGTTCACAACTACCTTGTTGATTCAAGAGCCTGCTCAAATATAATGCCAAGAGCTGTGTGTACCAAATTGAACATTACACCTCAAAAATATGCAGTGTACATAGTTCAGTTAGATAGAACAAAAGTAGAGGTGCTTGGAGAAATATCATCAGTTTCAATTAGGCTTTCCTCTAATCCAAAATTTTCACAAATAATTGATATTTTGGTGGCTGATATCCCTGAATTTTATGGTTTGATTCTTAGTAGGGATTGGTCTGAAAATTTTCACGGTTATTTCGCAATTGATTGGTCTCACATGTGGTTGCCACACAATGGTAAACCAAACCAAATCAGGGTAGACCGAGAGAAATTCATGAAATATACAGTCACTGACCTCGAGGGAAGCAACGAACTTGTTGCCTTCACTAATAATATCATTGGAAATTACTCAGCCAAGTCCTCTTTAGGATCCTTTAATGCTCAGAGGTCTCCCTTTTTAGATAACGTTGTAGTTTCTCAAATTGAAATTTTTTCACAAACAGATGCTTCCAAATGTCTAAATTTAGTAGATAAAGTTTCTAATAACTCTCTGTTCTGGACTCTCTATTTTGACAGTTCTAAATTAGAAGACGACGCAGGTGCAGGATGCATTTTGATCAATCTACAAGGAGAGAAAACCATGTTGGCCTGCAGACTTGAATTCCAGTGCACTAATAATATCGTTGAATATGAAGCACTGATCCAAGGACTGTATAAAGCCATCGGTCTTAATGTCAAATACCTGCAAGTCTATGGTGATTTTGAAATAATTGTGAAACAGGTGAGAAATACAATCCATTGTGTCTCTGGGCACCTTAAACACTATCAATCTTTAGCTCAGAAATTGACTTCTCATTTTTCTGCTTTCAACATATCTTCAGTCCCTAGACTGCAAAACGCAAGTGCTGACTTACTTGCTAATGTGGCATCCAGGCTTATACCCTCAGAAGACTTTAGTCCAGACAGATTTTCAATAGAGTTAATATTTAGGCCATCTATTCCTGACAATGTAACAAATTGGAGAGTATTCAACAACGATGCAGATATAGTTAATTTCCTTACATCAGAAGGATCATATGAAGAACAGATCATAGATGAACATGAGCATGATCTAGAAATCAAACATAATCATGATCAAAACCCAATCCCAAAGTCTATGGTTAAGATGGAAGATCTCTATGATCTAAAGGATAGGTTCAAGAAAATTACTAACTCCAAAACTCAAAGTTCTACTATGAGATTTGAAGTAGTGAACCTAGGGTCAAATGAAAAACCTCAAAATGTCAACCTAGGTCTTGACCTATCATCTGAAGAAAGAATATCATTCATTAGGTTATTGAAAACATATAAAGGCGTCTTTTCTTGGGATTATGCAGATCTCAAAACCTATGATACCTCTATAATTCAACATACCATACCCATGACTTCGAATGAAAAGCCAATTCAACAGAAGCTTCGCAAAATTCACCCAAACCTTGAGAGTCAAATCAAATCTGAATTGAACAAGCTTCTGAAGGCCAAAATAATCTTCCCTGTTAGACATTCTAAGTGGGTATCGAATATGGTACCCATAAGGAAAAAGAACGGTGATATTAGGATTTGTATTGAGTTTAGAAACCTGAGTAAAGCTTGTCAAAAATATAATTTTCCCTTGCCTACTATGGAACAGATATTGCAATCAGTTGCAGGTTCCAAATTAATGTCTTTTCTAGATGGATTCTCACGATATAATAAAATCCTTGTGCATCCACATGACATATTAAAGACAACATTTGAGACCAAGTGGGGAACATATGCCTATCAGAAGATGTCTTTAGGACTCATTAATGCTGGTGCCACATTTCAATGTGCTATGGACATTTCCTTCAAAGGTATAATTAATAAATCAGTTGTTATTTACTTGGATGATATCATAGTCTATTCTAAGGATAGGAACAATCATTTAAGTGACCTGAAGCACATTTTCAAAAGATGCAAGAAATATGGCATTTCCTTAAATCCCAAAAAATCTTATTTTGCTTTACCAGAAGGCAAACTCCTTGGGTTTATAGTATCCAAGAAAGGAATTTACATTGATCCTGATAGAGTCCAAGAGATTGAAAAGATTCCCCTCCCACACAACAAAAAAACCATGCAATCATTCCTGGGCCAAATAAATTTTGTAAAAAGATTTGTCCCAAATTTTTCACAAATTGTCCTACCCCTTCAAGCAATGATAAGAAAAAACACAGTTTTTAGATGGAACAAGGATGAAAGAGAGTCATTTGAGTTGATTAAAAAAGCCATTATTAATGCTCCTTCATTGACAACCCCTGACTTTCTCAAACCTTTTGTATTATATACTTTTTCATCTGATACATCATATGCAACAGTTTTGACACAGTTGAACGATGAAAATATCAAGGCACCCATCTCCTTTTTTAGTTCTAACTTGCAACGCACCGAATTAAACTATTCAGCTGTCGAGAAACAAGTATTTGTTTTTTTTTAAACTTTGAAGCATTTCAGACCTTTTCTTTTTAAAACCCATACAAAGATAGTTGTACCCTACTCTACAGTAAGACAACTATTGATCCAAAGAGAAGTAGGGGAGAAAAGAGCTATTCGGGCAACTACACTTCAAGAATATGATGTAGAAATCCAGCCAGCTAAAATTGTCAGGGGCCAAGGTTTTTGCAAGATGTTAACAGGAGCTTCCCAGTTACCACTAGAAGAAGATCAAGGTAATGAAGTGCAAATATCAGAGGTAAGCCTCAATGATATGCAATCACAATATGCTGATTTGAAATTTTATCTAAAAAACAGATATGCTCCTATGCATCTTAATTATAAAACAAAGCGAGCTTTAAGATTGAAATCAAATTAGTATGAGCTATTCAATGATGTATTGTTTAGGAAAAATTACGTTTCAATATTGCTAAGATGCCTAGAGAAACCTGAAGCCGAAAAGGTCATGCATGAATTACATGATGGACCAGGTGGAGGAAATTTTGGAGGAAATACCACTGCTCACAAAATCCTATATGTAGGATATTATTGGCCAACAATATTTAAATATGCACATGAATATGCAAGGAAGTGCAAAACTTGTCAAACCACAGCTGGAAGAGAAAGAAATCCAACATTCCCTTTACAACCAGTTAACATCCAACAACCATTCGAACAATGGGGATTAGACATAATTGGTGAGATTGTTCCTAACTCTTCCAAACATCATAGGTACATCCTTACAACTACTAATTATTTTACAAAGTGGGTAGAAGCTATCCCATTAAAGATAGCTAATACAGAAAACATCACAGACTTCATTGATCAGTACATAATTACCAGGTTTGGCTTACCCTCAGCTTTAATGTTTGACAATGCATCTTACTTTTCTGGAAATACAATGGTAGAATTTTCTCTTAAGCAAGGTTTCAAGTTGAAATATTCAGCCAATTATTATCCTCAAGGTAATGGATTAGCAAAATCAACAAACAAGAACCTCATTAGAATTATCAAAAGGACTATTGATCAAAATCACAGGAATTGGCACAAAGCATTAACATTTGCTCTATGGGCAGATAGGATTACTCAGAAAGCCTCTATTGGTTCTTCTCCTTTTGCTTTAGTTTATGGAAAAGAAGTTGTTCTTCCCACAAACGTAGCAATCCCATCTCTTGCCCTAGTACAATTCATCAATGAAAACCCTTCATCTTCTCTCTAGGCTAGACAATTTCAAATTCTCAAGCTTGAAGAAGAAAGAGAAAAGGCTAAAGCAACCCACTTCCATCATCAACAATTAGTCAAAGCTTCTTTTGACACAACTTCTGCCAGTCAAAAAACTCTTGAAGTAGGTGACTTGGTTCTGAAATGGGACAAAGCACACGAGGAAAAAGGTAGACATACCAAATTCCAAAGACTATGGCTTGGCCCTTTTCAAATCATTGAAAAAATTGGACAATCAACGTTTCTTTTACAAGACTTGTCAGGTAAGAAGGATTCTTTGCCCGTTAATGGGAAAATTTTGAAAAAATACTTTTCCTAGGAGATAACCTCTTCCAATTTTGTAACATATTGCTTTTTAGGAAAATAATGGTTAACTAGTATTTATTTTTGGCTTTTCAAAATAAAATCTTTGATAACATTTCTATTTTTTCACTTTTATAAGAGAGTAAGAGTTAAAAGGAATAATTAGGACATTTGAGTACTAAAGTGAACTTGATTTTTTTTGGAAAAAATTGATCTTGCTTAAAACATTTATTTTACGAACAAAATCTTATCTTAATAGAATATGAAGGTTTTGTTATCAGTTAAGAAAATAATCTTTAACCTAGTAAGGGCTTTCTGTAGATCAGTATCTTAAAAAATCTATCACTATCACCCAAAACTATCAAAAGAGCCAATGATCAACCCCATCTGTTAAATTTTTCCTTTTTCAGAGTGTAATTCTAAAATAGATAAACTTAGAAGATAAAAAGTCTCATTACGAGCTTGTTTACCATGTTCATAGGGAAGTGATTAAACTGATATTACCAATAATGCATATCAAACAAGGTAATAGCTAATGATCTCCTCAATTAGAAGACAAGGGGTCTCATCAAGAGCCAGCTTGTTCAGTTTAGTTACAACTAGTGAATGGCATTGTCATTAATAGGTTACCACACCTAGACAATGTCTTTTAAGAAACCAAAAAAGAAAAAGATTACATTAAAAAAGGAAAAAAGGGACAAGGTCCAAGTGAGATTCAATCCAAGTGAATATCATTTTGAAATTTGAAAATTCATACAGATGGGATAATGAATCATTGTTGGTTAAAAGATAACCCTGTTGAGGCTATGAACACCTGTTGGCAACAGAGGCTCTATCTATGATAAATGAGTAAACACCAAAAAACTAATCTGCAGAAGACACCTGCTATATTACTTTAAACCTTATTATTGGCTGATGCGAACATTTATACTTCTATCATTACAAGAGTAAAGTAATTAAGTAAATAAGCTGAGCAAGTAATGATGATTCCAGAGAAATGTTGTTTACCTTATAACTCATGTAATCATTATTCTTATAACTCTAATTACTTTGAAATTTTTTAGAAATTTCAGAAAACTACTCAGAGATAACTGGTTCTCCCAAGTGAATCACCAATTGTTGTACTACGAAACAACCCCCCCATTTATAAAAAACAATAGCTAATGTTACATTTATAAATAGGGACCCTTTTAAATTTTTAGGCTTAGGATAATAATACCTAACTCTAAGAAAATATCTAGCAAAACCTTGCAAAATGAACTAAGGATGAAATCGATATCGCAAATCGCACTTTTTTCGCATGACTATTTTAAAACACCTTAAAAAAATTGCGATATGCGATTAGGTCTCCCGTTACGATAACAACACCTTGTCATTTTGCAATCGCATTTCGCACTTCGCAGAGTTTGCAAGAAACTTAACCATGCCATTAGAATGACTATTAGCAATTTGTGAAATGCGATATTGCGATATCCACAATCACATTTCGCTTGATGCATCTGGTAGCGCTATACTGTATCCCTTTAAAGATTGTGATGCACGATTAAGAGCAGTAAAATGTGTGAAATAATTACGTTTTAAATACCAAAACAAATGAGTTGACAGGTTAATAAATATTTAGCAACCCGAGGAAGGATAATCATTTTCCAGGTTATGGGTAGTTATAATCGAGTATCTCATTAAACCTTTCTCACAATCCAAAGTCATTTCAGAGAAGATTTCAGTCTTAATTACCTGATATCGTCTGCGCTGATATATCTTGTCTATTTCAGGCAAGCAACAAAAGACATGTCACTAAGAAAGGTGATGCAGAAACAGAGCAAACAGACCATTGTTGAATCTAAGTTTACAGAGATGGCTCCTATCTTCGCTAATACAGTTTGTGATGCTGTCGGAGGTGCAACAACTTGGAAGTGATTTAAAATAGGTTGGAGGACGAGCCTCCTAAAATCATTGTTACGAGAGCAACAACTGACACAACCAGGCCTTCAGGACTTCAATGCAGAGATGCTTCCTATTATTTCTTTTAGAGGATAGGAGAAAGAGCTAAAACCATCCCATACACAGATATGATTAGATGGGTGATCGAAGACCTTATCATTGAAGACAACAATTCAAGAATTCAAGAATGGAGCTCATAGGGTCATTCAGAGTAGAGCACTTGAAGAAAATGTACCACATACCTGACCTGCAGGATATCTACGACATCACATTTGTGGCTAACTTCGCAAAGAAGAACCTAGAGCCCTTCAAGCTAATTCAAGGTTGGAGAGTGTTGGAAAACAAATTCAAATATGACAAATCAAGTATGCATGCTATAGCCTCTTTGGAAAACCCCTACAACTATGCAGTAGCCATGTTATGTAGATTGTATGGGCTACCGAATAATACTAAGTTTTCAATAGAGTGGGTTCCTCTGATTGATGCTTGTGTTAATTCCCATATCATGAATTGGCCTTCCATCCTATCTGATAACCTAGCCACCACCATTACTGAATATCGACAGAAGAAAGCCTCCTCTTTTGATCACCTCCCTCCCTCCCTTCTATTTTAGTGCCTACATTATGGATGTTATCTGTTTTTGCATGACATTTCCAATCATGGGTTGGAAATGGACCTTACAAGATCCTTACCTAATCCATCTTAGTCATAAACAAATATGGGAATCGCATTACATACCTCACTTCTATAAGATATTTCATGTTGTTGTGTTGCCCCTACATCAAATAATTTTCAATAAGAAAGCCCCTAGGTTTTCCCAAGAAGCTGCAACAGACCTGCTTACTGTCGGCAAGTATTTCATTGAAGAATGGTTCACCTACATTAGGGTTTTTGGTAGCACAACTGATCCACACGTCCTTCCTTTATATGTTTCTGATAAGTTATTAGCAAGAGAGATTGCCTACCAGATTGTGGGAAGGGGCCTGACTAAAGTTCTCAAAGATGGCAAGAATTCATTATGGCCCACTTTCCCTGTCAAATGCGGTTCTTTTGCTTTAGCGAATTTTGTTCATGCCACTAAGGAATCAGCACATATGGAAGCCCTCAGGCTTCATACATTGCCTAAGAGGCAATTTGATCCAAACAAAGTGGCATATAATGTCACTACTGGAGTAAAGATCAAGCCATACAATCATGAAGATAATTATTTTGAGGATTTGTTATAGTTGGCCATATCCTTCGAACAAGCGTTCGAATGGGCAAAGGCAAATCTGAAACCTGAAGATTTTCAAAGATTTTAGGAATTCAAAAATGAGAGGCTCTAGGTGATCCCAATGCATCTATTAAAGCCCAAGGATAAGTCTACACCAAGTGTCATTGTTGATAGTGGAGGTCCTAGCTCTCAAGTAGACTCTTAGGTAAACACTGAGAAGACACCAGACACAGGGAAACCCCAAGACATAGACAACACAACTGAGTCCAGTAGGAAGTCAGCTGAGAAACAAGTGATGAGCACCCCGACTACAGAGATCAGTTCAGAGGCCAAAGGCAGTAGTTTGGAGCAGGAGTGGGATCAGTTTAATTAGAAATTGCAAGGCACTCCCAAAGCCTCAAATACCCAAGAAACAGAGGAATGTAAAACTCCTCTGCATGTTCATAAGGATACAAAGCCCAAGTCTATCGGTGAACAATCCACGCCTATGGAGGAACAAGCAACAACGTCCCAACATACTGAAATCATCCTTGCTCTGCCCACATCAGAAATTATTATGAAAGTAACTGAAATACCTCCACTTGATGTGTTCTGTAGCCCTCTCTACAAGGCCAATTCGGCTGAGAACTTGACTAGACTATCACAGTTCATGGGAGCACACACATCGGCCACTATGGACAAGGCTAATGAGGTCTCTACTTTACTAAGGGAGAAAGAGGAAAGGATTGCGCAGCTCGAACAAGAGCTCGAGATAGAGAAAGAAAGCTCAAACAGGTAGGTGGTTGAGCAGCTCGCACAATTGCAGCAAGACATGGAGGTCCTGAAAATAAGCCATGAAGTCGATATATCAACCAAAAACATGCAACTCTAAGAAATGCAGCAATCCATGGAAAGATACAAGGATGTTCCCACTACTAAGGAGTTCATCAAAGAGGCCCTGGAATTAAATTCCCTTCTAGTGAAACAACAAGAGTATTTCTGCTAGAAGATGTCACACATTACTCCCTATCTGACTACTAGTGACTAGCTAACAGATAAGGAAATCTACCAGAGAACAAAATTAAACGATTTAAACACCAGAATCTTTGAGTTCATCGAATGGCAGGAAACAAAAGATGGAATGAAAGCCAATCTACCCGATATTGAGGAAACTCATAAAGACATTCTCTTCACAGATTGGGATGTGAGAATCAAACAGGCCAAGCTAGTAGTCGCAAGGGAAACCAGGGTATCGAAGAATATCATTAAGGCAGTGAATCACATCCTGTTCACTACCAATCTCATTAAAGAAGGAAATACGAAAGAAATGTCCGATTTAAATGCTCTGTATAAAGGATGGCAAGAAAATGTGGGGAGTCAAAGAGAGACAATTAAAAAACTGACCACGACCAAGAGGGAGTCGTATTGGCAGTACCTTGTTAAGCCCCACAGCCAGATTATGACTCTCAACTGTTCCCTTCATATGAATCAACGGATGCTGCCACCGCTCACCGATGTGATCTTCATAGGACAACTCAGGACACATTTTGGGGCACCTCCTCAAATTCAACCGATGACCGATATTTGCGATTTAAAGGACAAGTTGGAAGACAACAAGTCTTCCTCTTATTTCTGTATATTTAACCTCTATTTATTTTTGGATTTAGTTACCTAGTTAGGAGGAAGGTTGTTTGAAACCTCCTCAAATTTTGTATAATCTATTTTTGCACATTAGTTAGAATAGTATTTATACCCTTCTCATGCATTTAGAGAAGGGTCCATAATTTTATCAAAAACATTTGCAAAGAATGCACTATTTTAAGTTTGTGAATGCTTTGGTGAAATTATGGAACATGATCGTTTCTTTTAGATATCAGACTACTTTCCTTTGTTGATGCACTTTTGTATTCTTGGGAGACAATTTGATTTGAAGAAAGAAGTTGGTCTATGTCATTTGTCAAATGAGCAGGACTTCACACATATGGTACTATTATCTTGTATGATTGATTCTGTTTACATTTAATTAGTGGCAAAACTTTACTTTCATGAATTATATGTGAGATTTATTGTTTCTGTTAAGCGTTAATTGCACTTTTGTATGATGCCTAGCTGAAATTGTGATTTTCATATATAACTCATCATATATGCGATATATTTTATAAATTCCTTTGACTAACTATTTAGTCAAAGGAATTATCTTTTACATTATCATCTCTGTTTAGTTGTGTTCAATCTTTATTATCACATGTTAAACATATATCTTTGTAGATCACATACCACACAGGAATACCTGGGTTTATATTAGAATAAGTTAGTTAGAGAAATTGCATCATAGAATAGGTCACTTAGATTATCATTATTCTATTGCAAACACTCATGAACCACCCACTCTCATCTTAAAACCCACACTGGGAAATTGGTCCCATTATCCCCAGTCAGAGCCACCACTTTAAATGGAAAAGGAGTTGTCTTAAGGTCCGAACTGGGTGGTTATCCCCCATGTTTCGGTAGCAGAATTATGAGGGTGCAACAGAAAGTAGTCAAGAATGTATGATAAAAAATCGGTGTAGTAAATCAATTTCAATACAGCTAACATGAAATATATCCTTTTCACTTCAATGAATCATATTTACGGAAGGGAGAGAATTTCGCTGAATTTCCAAGAATGCAAAATTCAATCTTCTACAAATCTCATTTAATTCAAACCCAAACGATTCCAAAAGCACTCTTTCAAAATCAAACATTATAATGCAAGAATCGGTTAATAAGAGAAAAATATTTCAAATCCTGCGATGCACTAATTTTCAAATGCAACTCAGTTCAAGCCAATTTGTATTTTATGTTAAAAAAAAGCATACAAAACTAATTAGTGCTATCTTTCGATAAGAACACTAGCTTTTCAAATAATGAAATAATTCTTTACAACCAGAAAGAATAAATGTTCTGATCAATTAGACTAAAAGAATTGATAATAATTTTAGAAGCCAAAGACTCCTCTTAATAGATCAACAAATCAACCAAAAACCAAAAATCTTAAAATGTAATGATAAGTGATTTCTCAAGAAGGAAAACCAATACACTGATTTCAAAGCTAATGTTGAATTTTCACAAGTAAACACATACCCAAAAAATCACAGACAACAAAAAATTTCCAACCAGGAAGCTAAAAATCTAGTTATTTGACTTTTTCTAAGGCTATCACACCTACACATTTGACACCAATGCGATGTTGCACTGTTTATAAACATAAGGTGCGCAAGGTGTCTTCCTGTTGCTGAAAGCATAGTGCAACATGTAGATACACAAAGAAAAAACCAAAAAGCATTAAAATGCCTCTAATAATTGAATTTTAAGGATCAAAACAAGACATTAGAAATGTTGGAAAACCATAGTGAGTAAAGGAAGTCACTGAAGAACTCTGTTGGGTGATTTAATTGTCTGTTAAATCCCTATCATTTAATTTGTCAACCCGGGGGTTTCGTAAACTTAGAAGTAAACAAAAATATATGGGACCTCAGATGAGACTGTTGTAGGAGGTTTGTTTAGAATGGAAATAAATAATGGAAATGGATATTACAAATAAGTTCTAAAAGTAAAAAGTTTCTAGTTCAAGATGCAACAAGCAAAGGAAGAGGCTCCCAATTCAGGAGGTCCTGGTTGTCCTTCCCCACAGTACTGTCCTCAAGAAGAGAAACTAAAGAGCAACAGTATGTGATGTATAGAAAGCAAGAGAAGAGGCTCCTAACTTAGGAGGTCCTGGTTGTCCTTCCTCATAGTTCTTTTCCAACAACATTACCATTGCATAAACTCAAAAATAAATTGAAATAAAGAAAAGGAAGTGAACTTTAATTATTGTTCAGAACAAATAGAAGGAGAGCCTAACTTAGACTCTTGATTGTCCCCTCATATGCTTATTAGAACTCAACTAAAATTCATTCATAAGCATCAGAAATCAAGAATCCATAAATAACTTGAAACTAGAAAAAGAGAATGAATTTCAATTATTACTCATATCAAATGGAAGAGAGCCTAACTTAGACCCTTGTTTGTCCTTTCATATGTTGATAAGATTTAAAATAAAATTCATTCATTAATAATGAAAAATCTTCAAACATCTAAGTAATTAAATGAAAATAAAATCTATAATGAAATAAATCTATAATGAAATAAATCTATAATGAAATAAAATCTATGATGAAATAAAATGTTTCTTTGATCCTTTTAGAGTGAGCTCAATTCTCTTAAGAACAAAGTGACAAACTATTCCATAAATTCATATACTACATTAAGACAATTTATATCTAAAATTGTAGAAAGAAAACTTTATTCTATTCCATCATAAGTTAGGATACATGCTCCAAGAGTCCTCCCTTTGGAATGGAGGAGGTACTCCTATTTATACAAAAACATAAGCAACTAACTCATTAATGGAGATCCACTAATCCCTCCTAGATCCACAAATCCTTCATATGGTTACAATCAATATGAGACACATATTCCTTTATCCATGATTTTTCTCCATGAGATATGCTTGACCCTTATCCCAAATCTCCTTCAAATCTTCAAGAGAATTCGAATTTGAGTCTTGGAGGCCACATAAGAGTGTCTTGGAACCTTCTAAATCACCTACACATGTCACCAAACTCATTCCACCTTTAGGTATAAGCAAATACATGTTATTTTTCTAACTTTTAATCATAAATTCACTTTAAATACATAAAACAAATAACTTTAGAAAATGAAAATATGAACCCATATGGTAGTGGAAATATAATGATAATGTGATGAAATGAGGTGACAAAATGAGGATAAAGGTGAAAATGGAGTGAAAGTGTATGCTAATTTGGCGGCCCAACAAACTCAATCATTCCCTAGTGGAGTCACCAAATTTGTATCCAAAAAAATCTCATTTTATGGACAAAACATGATCTCCCTGGGCTTGGAAACCAAGCCTAGTAATAAAAAAGACAAAATACAATGACTTTTCTCTATAAAACACTTGAATCATTTAGAGGTAAACTTACTCGATGATCGAAATATGTATCCAATCCTTTGTTTGCTTGATATCCTGCTCCACTTTCGATCTCTAAAATGGAATCTACAATGACAAAAACAACACAAAATCAAAGCATACAAATGAATTCAATCTATTTATAATCAAAAGATCAAGGAGTTTTGATATACATATGTAAACATTGGACACATTGTATAAGAAAAACAATGCATTTTGTATTAACAATGGGAAGACAATATTACAACCCTTTTGGCCTTGATGTCATAAGGTCTCTTCCAAAAAATCTTCAATCCTTCCTCTTGCAGTGATAAGCCTTCACTCTTGAAGTTGGAAGCATAAGTGTACTTTGAAAGTCAACCCCTACTCCTTTAGTCTACATTGTATTTATAGGAGAGGAGAGGAGGTTGGAGATCCATCTTCTAAAGGATGAGATCCATAATTAGAGGGGATTGGTTCCATGATAAGGGGGATGAGATCCATCATTCTTGGGATGAGGTCCAAAGAGATAGGAGCTCGAGGTATAGTTGGTTGAGGGAAGATTCCTTAACAAGGTTTTAGACTTTACAATTTATTTTTTTTTACCCATGTTGAAAGGGTGTCACACTTTGTAATGGAGAAAAATGCATTACTTTGCACAGGTGCCAATGAATAATTTTGTGGTGTCATAGTTTGTGTCTAGGAAAGGGTGCGACATTGCTTAACATTAGGGTCTTTAAGCAATTTAATCTAGGATTCTTGGGACATTCATAATGGGTTTTCATTTGATTGTGTAGGGGATTACTAAGAAGAGTTCTTTAGATAGCGAGGGATCTAGATTTGGGGTTATTTTCCTAATGGTGAAAAAATGACGTGTAACACATTTGCTAGAATATTCGAATTTTCCCACCAAGACAGAGAACTACTTTAAATATCTAAGAATCTATATTTTCCTTCGTTCCCCCTCTTCTTCTAATTGTCTACAAGTTATTTCCAAAATTGGAACAAAAGTTTCCCAATGGGGTGTGCACTGGCTTAACCTTGTGGGTCATTTGATGACGATAAATCCATTATATCTACCTTTTCTATTTTTCAATTATCTACTTTATTGGCCCCTATAGGTTTCAAACAAACCATTTTTAAAGAAATCAAGAAATTTCTTTGGGAAGTTGGAAAATAACATCTCAGATTGTTCCACTTGGTCAATTGGAACATAGTTTACACTCCCAAATCCCATGGAGGCCTAGGAATTAATGATACAACACTATGAACATATCATTGGAAGTCAAGCTATTATGGAGATTGGTAACAAGGAAATAAGAATGGTGGAAAATAATTCTCCTAAAGAAATATATGATTGGATATTGAATTTGTTTCCTTGATAATGTCCAACCACTACATAATTAGTGATCCCATTTTTGGAAGCTCCTTCATGCAACTCTTCCTCTCATTCAAATATAAATCACTTGGATTCTAATTAATTGGAGAAAAATTCAACATATGGAATGATAACATTATGGGTAAGCCTCCTCTCTCCCTTGATCCCATGCTCTATGCTCTCATAGATTAGTTAGATTCAATGTGAAGCTTTCAATTTTCAACATCTACTATTGGTTCTCTGTCTAATATATCTGGTTTGGTTGGGACCTCAAGGCTATCCCACCCACCTCTCCTACCTTTCTTCTTCCCTTATTTTCTCCCTTTCTAGTTTCACTCCTAAACTCCTCACTTCCTATGACTGTAGGGGATGGGAATTGCATGACTACTCTGCTAAAAATGCATATGAAAATCTACTTCACTAATCCATCCCTCCCACTAAATTTGGCAGCTAGAATAACAAATAGAATTTGGCTGGCCTTCCTAACGTCAACATCTTCTATTAGAATCTAGTCTATAGTAAAATCCTCACAAAATAAAATATTTGAAAAAGAGGTATACAATTCATTTCCAAGTGTAATATTTGCCTCTCTTTTAGTGAGGCTTTTCATCATTTCTTTATTGAATGTGATTTTTCTAGATATGTTTGGTCCTGTTACACACCATTTTGTGGGTGATATCCCTAGGACAAAATTTTTCTCCAAGATGGTCCTCATTTGGAAACCAACTAGCTCGTTGTGCCATTTCTCTGCCACCTGAGCCAACCATGTGGTCCCTCACCCATCTACCATGATCATATGTTTGAAGGTGGGCCTCTTGAACCTAAAGGTATGCCTTGTAATTTGGTAATTAAGTATTGTAGTTTTCTTATCACGAACATTTCTCGGCATGGATTAATGGGGGGATTTGGTGGAAATATTGGGCTAGGTCTGTTCTCTTGTCCCCTAGATCTCTTTTTGATGTTAATCTTAGACCCTAGTCTCGTGGGATCTATTTTACTGAGCCTTGGGATTTAGGGGTGGTACTACATTGGAAACCCTGATTTTGGTTGCGTGATCTCTCTCCCTCATCCATATATATTACCTCCCTTCCACTCATTATAACCCCATTCATCACTTCTTTCCCCTCCCCTTTCCCACACTTTGGGTCGGGCCTGGAATGATGCCCAGAGGTTGATGCAACTGAAAATAAAAGTAAAATCATAATTGGCCACATTTAACAGGAAGATGTACCACAAAATGCAAAATATCACTGGGAAAAACACATTTAGCATGTGGTAAAAATCCAATACATGAGCTCTACCCCATCATCATGGCCATCACCCCAGTTCCTACAGGCCTTAGATGAGCCTCCTTTATCATTTAGGAGCCCATAATTGTCCCAGCCCCTCGTGGGTAATGAACCACCCTACATTAAAGGGGGTATTCACTACTATATCTCACACATAATGCTCTTACACCTTGAGCTCCAAGAAGTTAATTAAAGAAAAAAAATAAAAGAAAAATGAATATAAAGAAGGGTGAAAAAATCAAGGCCGAGGCACCTCATGTACCACAATTTCTCCCTCGTATACATTATATACCCAAGTGTAGGCATACCTTTTACTAGCTACCCTTGTACCCCAACATGTGGCCCAGGGCTGCCTCTTTTCATTCCCTACTCCATACATCCCTTGACCACATGCCACCACCTTTTAAATGATGTTCCTTGGACATATTATCCCCTTTAGAAGTAGAAACATTTTAATAGGATACTTGGTGAACCCCATTTGGAGCTTGGAGACATTAGCACATTCCAAATCCAATTATGGAAGAGCATGCCATTATGAATTCCCCACTTGTTGTCCATGGTTTGTAAGCTCTTTTACTCGATTTCCTCAATGACTTGTTGTACGGGAAGGCTAGGGGACGCCTTGGATCTTATGCAGGATTGAAGGTGGTATCCATCCTAACCCTCTATAGGGATACATTGGCACATGTAGGGTGTGCTTTGAGATCCATGGGCCTCCACAATAGTAGACAACACTCCATGGATCCCTAGAGATGTTAAGATATTTCTCGATATTCACATATTGGATGAGGAATATGCACCCGGTTCACCTTTGCCCAGCCAACCCCAGATTTGTACCATGCACTTGACAAATGACCGAGGACTTGTATGTTGATGTGGCATCACTTAAACCATCATATGATACCTTACAAATGGTCTATAAGCATCTCCGACTTACTTGGAGACCCATGAGGTCACTTGTGTGCCCTCACAACCATTGGGAGCACCTCTTGTTTATTGTATGGAGAACAAGGGGACAACCCCTTGTCCATCAATTTTGGAAGTCCAATTCATCATTTTGGCACTTATGGACTTCATCAGGCCTCTTAGAGAGCCCACTGACATGAATTATTGATTATTTGACCTCTTGGGAGGCTTGTTATTTTCTTTATGAGCTAGTTTGGTGGGACTTTGAGAAAAATTTAGTTATTTGCACATTATTTTAAGTTAATGGGCTAATTAGGCTCAAATTAGGTAATTTGAACTCATAATGAATGTATAAATAGGAGATACATGAATTAATTTTGTATCATTACTTGGATTGGATCATTATCTCTCATGAGAATTTCTCATTTCCTTCTTGGTGGACGAAATTGGAGTATGGATGAATTTTGATGTTTGGATTGCACTTTCTTATCTTGGAGATTCTTAGTTGCTAAATGTATTTATGGTTGGATATATTCTCTTACATTTAAGTACAATTTTGATAATATTTTCTTTTACTTTGTCACATACATTGATCATGGGATTTTCGCTATTTTAGGGCTAATCACTATGTGCATCTACTGCTTCATTGTGAAATAATGTTATTATATAGAATATCTCTATGTATGGGCCATGTTTGTTGAACACATTTTCCTAGAGATCAAAGTTATCTTGATAAGCCATCTTGATTTTCAAACGAAGTATAAAAATTTTAAGGTCACTCTCTTTTTTCCCTAATTCTCAATGAAGTTCCCCTTAAAGCCTACTTGAACTAGAAACGAGATCCATTCTCACAACTATTATTGACTCCATATCCCCAAAGGAATTAGAAACTGATCCACCATAAGATGATCACCTTGAAACCTACTTTTCTTCACCTTTCCCCCCTCTTTTCCAGGTCTAGCCACGCTAGTCCACCTAGGGAATCATTTTCCTGAAAAAGTAGCCATAGAAAAGGTTTGAGCTCCTGGCCTCTACTGCGTTGGTGTGTCCTCAAGGTCTCCTACAAATTTGAAGAAATTCTGATGGTGCGATTGTGAGATATCCCAAGCCCTAGCACTGAGACCAAACTTTTCCCTATTGTTCCCTAGGATAGTACCTCATAGGATCAATTTGGCAGCTCTAAGTGGAAACTATTGTTTTGATCCTTTCCCCTTCCTTTTTTAGGTTAATATCATCATTGGTTGCTAAAATCCCTCCCCTTAACCTAACCTGGGTCCACTTGGTCCTGTTTGGTCCCATACCTTTGAAAAGTCAATTCTTCAAAAACCACTTGGGAAACCAAGTTCAATAAGGATTTTAGGGTGTTGTAAACTCCTTTACAATTCACACTCCTTAAACCTAGCCCTTAAATCCTCATCCCCTTCTCTTAGAGAGCTTTGTACTTTGCATAAGAAGCAAGCAAGTCCCATTCTTGAGTTTCACCTAGGAAAAAGTCTCCGAGATCACTTCACACCCATCTTGCCTAATTTATCCTTCATAAGTGATTCTCTATATATCAAGTCTTCTCTCATCGGTGAAATTTCGTAAAGAGTAGGAAGCTTTAGCTGTGGTGACAGTGGGCTTTAGTTTCATTGTTTCTCTTGACCTAGCAAGTGTCCCTCTAGGACCCCGTGCTAGTTTTAGCGGTAACAAGTTACATGTCTTCTATGACATCAACCGCATATTGAAATGGCCCTTCTCCTTATCCTAATACTTCTCCTCCTAGAAAAAGCACTACTTGGGGCCCTTCCTTCATAAACCCATTCATAAAATAATATAGGTAACTCATCCTAAATTTGTTTATTCGAAAATATGGGTGGCCAAAAATTGAGCTATATTTCAAAATGAGGATCATATTCCTTAATGGGTAGTTTATTAAATCATTAACCCTTGTATCCAAACATTTAATCTATTTCAAGCAAAAAAATACTCTTTTTTAGTATCATTGACAGGGGAAAATGGCCTAGCAACAACCAAGGGGTTATCTCCTGTATAAGGTCCCAAGTAAACCTCACACCATTTGGGATAATAAACTCATCTAGATTCTTGCATGGTGACTTTTACCCGCTATTTTGTGGGTGATGTCCCAGAAGAATTTTTTTCCAATATGGTCCTCAGTTGGTAGCCAACAACCCCTTATAGCCACCAGCTAGCTCATTGTGTCATTTTCTCCGCCACCTGAGCTAGTTATGTGGTCCCTCGCCCATCTGCCATGATGATATGTTTGAAGGTAGGCATACTGAATCTAAAGTTATGACTTTTCATTTGGAAATTGAGTATTGTTGTTTTCTTATCATGGACACTTTTGGGCATGGATTAATGGGGGGATATGACAAAAATAATGGGTTAGGTCTGGGTTCTTGTCCCCTAGACCCCTTTTACCTATTAACCTTGGATTCTAGTCCTGTGGGATCTATTTTATTGACCATTTGGCTCTAGGGATGGTATTTCATGGGAAACCCCCATTCTGGTTGCGTGGTTTCGCTCCCTTATCCACTTCGATTTCCCTCTTTCCATTCATTACTACCCATTCATCATTTCTACCACCTGGGTCCACATTCCCCCCATTGGGTCCACATAGGGTTGGCATGCCCCTTCCTCTTTCCCACACCTTGGGTCATGGCCTGGAATGAAGCCCAGATGTTGATGCAAGCTAAAAAGAATGATAAAATCATATATGGCCACATTCAATAGGGAAATGTACCATAAGATGCAAAATATGGACGGGATAAACATATTTAGCACATGGGAAAAAGCCAATACATGAAGCTCTACCCCATCTTCATGGCCATCACCCTAGTTCCTACAGGTTCTATGAGCCTTCTTCATCATATAGGAACCCATGATTGTCCCAACCCCTAGTGGGCGATGAACTACCCCACCTTAAAAGGGGGATTTCACTGCTATATCTTATACATCATGCTCTAACCCCTTGAGCCCTGAGCAGTTAATCAAAGAAAATCATAAAAAGGAAAAATGCATTAAAGAAGGGTGGAAAAATCAAGGTCGGGGCACCTCATGTACCACGATTTCTCCCTCCTACACATTATAAACCCAAGTGTGGGCTTCCCTCTTATTAGCTACCCTTGCACCCCAGCATGTGACCTAGAGCTACCCCTTCTCATCCCCTACTTCATTCACCTATCTATCACATACCACCACCTTTTGAAGGATGTACCTTGACTATATTATCCCCTTTAGAAGTAGAAACAACCTAATAGGATTATTGGTTAACCCGATTTCGAGTTTAGGAGACATTGGCACATCCCAAAGCCCATTATGGAAGAGTGGGCCATTATGAAGTCCCCATCTATGGTCCATGATTAGGTAAGCTCATTTACTCGATTTCTCTAATGACTTATTGTACTGGAAGGTTAGGGGATGCATTGAATCTTATGCAAGATTGCAAATGGTTTCCATCTTAGGTTTGGTCTCCCTATACGGGGTCCTAATCCTCTAGAGGGATACAATGGAAAATGTAGGGTGAGCATTGAGATCCATGGGCCTCCACAACAGCAAATTTCACTCCATGGATCTTGACATCCATTCAGATATTGCTCGTGGTTCACTTATTGGATGAGGAGGATGCACTTGATCCATCATGCCTAGCTGGCCCTACATCTATACCATAACCTTGGCAGATGATCCAGGACTTGAGCGATGATGTGGCATCACCTACACCATCATCCTAGCCCTTGTAGGTGATCTACATGCATCTTCAATTTTTTTGGAGACTCATGAGGACACTTGTGTGCCCCCACATGTCATTTGGAGCACCACAAGTTATTACAAGGGGTCAACCCCTTTTACACTGCTTTTGAGGGTCCTATTATTCATTATGGCACCCATGGACCTCATTAAGCCTCTTAGAGGGTCCTACGACATGCATAGATTTTTATTTGACATCTTGAGATACTTACTTTTTTCATTTATCAACGATTTTAGTAGGCTTGTCACCAAAAATTGGATTATTAGAACATTATTTTATTTTTGGGGCTTATGTAGGCCAAGGAGGCTAATTCGAACTCCTAAGTTGTGTATAAATGCATGTGAGATGAGTTTATTTCTGATCATCACTTTGGTTTTCGATCTCTTATCTCTCTCTTGAGATTTTCACACTTTTTCTGGAGGATGAATTGGAGCTTTATGGATGAGTTTTGATGTGTGGATATTGGTCTATCTTCTCTTAGAGCTTCTCTATTGTCAATTGTGAATGGTTGGATATACTCTATTACATGTAGGTATGTTCTTTTTGATGTTATTCTTGTTTACTTTTGTCATATATGTTGCACTGGGATTTTCATTGTTCTAAGGCTAATTGTTGCATGCATTTATTGCTTAAATTTGTGGAATTTGTCTCTATTATTGCATATTTCAATGTATGGGCCATGAAATAGGAGATAAATCTTCGAGGGGTATTTATATCAAATAATTTGACCTTGATAAGCCATTCCTTTTGCACATCCAATGTAAAAGTTGCAAGGTTGCTTCCTCTTGACCTAGAAGGTTAGTGAAGCGATATTAAGGCCTCCTTGATAGGGAACCGATAAATCCCACTCATACTCAACATAGACTCCATTATCCCATAGATTAAGGCACTGATATACCAAGGATGGTCATTAAAAACCATATTCTTTCACCTCCTTTCAGGTCTAGCCACATTCGGGTAACTGGGCATCAATTTCTCGATAAGCTAGCCATAAAAAAAAAATGATCTCCTAGGGTCTCTTGCGATGTCCTTTCCTCTAGCTCTCCCCCAATTTTGAAGACATTTTGATGGTGGAGTTGGGAGAAAAGCTAAGCCCTAGCTCAAGGATCAAAACTTTCCCTGCCATCCCCAAGGCTAGTACCTCATAGGGTCAAAGCAACATCTTCAAGGGAAATTATTTCTTTGATCCTTTCCCCCACGTTGTCTAGGGTAAGAATATCATTGGTTGCTACATACTTTCCTCATACCCTAGATTGGGTCCACTTGGTTTCATGTGTTCTTGCTCCTTTGAAAAATCATTCTTCAAAAACCATCTAGAAACCAACTCTAACAAGGATTTTAGGGATTGGGGAACTCTTTCACAAGTCTTATCCCATAAACCTAACCCTCAAATCCTCTCTTCCTTTCCCTAGAATACATAGTACCTTGCTTAGAAATCCAGTAAGTTCCCTTCAAATTATTTTAGGAAAGGGTTCATTTGAGTCACTCATATCCATTGACTTATCCTTCATTTGTGACTCCATACATACCAGTCTCCTCCCATCGGTGAAAGTTTGTAAATAGAAGGGAGCCTTAGATGAGGTGACAATGGACTAAGCCTCCATTTATTTCCCTTGGCCTAACATTTTCCCTTTAGGGTCCCCCCTTAGGTCCCATGCTAGTTTGAGCGGTAACATTTTGGTGTTGTTGCCAAGGAAGGAGGAGGTCTACCTCCTGAGTGAATCATTGAGGAATTGATTCATTAATGACATTTATAAAATATTCCTCTCGTGACTCCCCTCATTGTCCAATCCCCTAGTTTACTTGAAGGTGACAACATTTCTCCTTTAACTAGGGTTGCTGCAAAAAGGGGAAAGTGAACTCCATCACCTATTAGAACCTCCCTTTTCCACGAATTCAATTTGAGAAGGTCAATGATACATCTCCAAAGATGCCATCTACTTCAAGCACTGAATTTGAAAGGGATCAACCCAAGATGATCAAGAGTGAAATACATTTAGTTAGTGTCTTTGCCCCTTTGAAATTGAGTAATAATCCAAAGCCATTACCTGAAAAATTTAACCGATGGTTGCCCAAATTCAAAGGGGATGCTACTTGGAATGCCCATGGTTGTATTGAATAATTCTACTGGAAAATGTCCCATAGAATGATATTTGATAAAGATAGGATAATGATTCTTTTCGCCTTATCATTTGAGGGACAAGCAAGCGATTGGTATCTTAGCCTTCGTCCTGGTTGCATAAAGGACTCTGATGAATTTGAGGAGCTATTCATGGAAAGGTGGTCATGCAATGCCCGAGGAACCTTCAACATTAAAAAGTTATACCAAATAACCAAGGGAAGGGAATATGTGCAAGAGTTCATTCAAAAGTTTGATAGGGCTGTCAAATATTTACCTGATCATTTAAAGCCACATGAAGCCAACATCCTCGAAAAAATCATAAAATTCATGGGTGGACACCTCACCTATGTGTTGAGGGATAAGAAACTGTCCACTTTGGCCGAGGCTAAAGAAATGGCAATGGAAGTTGAAGAAAACCTGTGAATTTCAAAGGTTGACATCAATGATCACCCTAGAGCCAAATTTGAAACCAAAAAGGAGAAGTCCAAATATCAACATGAAGAAACTCTCCTTGCCATTCTCAAAAATATGGAAAGGTTCAATGAAGAAGCCAATGCACATGATAGGGTTATCATGAACAAAATCACCACCTTAGAAAAGGCCCAAAAATCAAGTTACGTCCCTAAAGGAAAGCATCCTCCCAAAAATAAAAGTGAAGAAGATAGGTTGAGCTCTTCTCAAAGCCCAAACACATTGGCTCCAACTAATGTTGTTGAGTCGGATTCTTCATTTGAGGATGAGGAAAGTGAAGGGGATGAAAGTGAGGATGAACAAACTGATGAGAAATCCAATCTTGTGGAATCTAATCTCTTTAACATTTTTCTAAGAGGATCATAGATGCATCCTTCCATTAGTGAGGTCACCCTCAAGGAAGAAAAGGAAGAATCCATTCTTAATTTTGGTAGCCAGGGAAGATTCAAAGGGGTCCAATATTCCCGAAAGGAAAAGAAAAAAATTCCATCACCTCCTAAGGAATCACCCAAGGAAGATATATCCCCTAAGCAAGCCCCTCCTAAATCCCCAAAGTTCCTCCGAAGAAGTATCCCCCAAAAGTCAAATAAAAAAAGGATCCTCCTAGGAAAGAATATAGGAAGAAGGAAAAGGAGAAGGAAATTAAACTTGACATTGACATAGGGGCTGTCGTGGGAAAGATGAATATACCTATTCCTCTAAATGAGATTGTTAAGCTTTCCGAGCAACAAATTTTACTTAAGAAGTCCCTGGGGATTCAACATGAAGAATTACTTGAAGAATTGTAAAACATTCATATTCTTGACCGAAACCCTGGGCACGATCCTTTCTTGCTTACTTTTGCTATCAATGACCTCTTCTTACACAATTTTATGTTAGACTTAGGGGCTTCCGCTAATATCATGCGTTTGACTATTATGAAGCAATTGGGCCTCATCATCACTCAACCATATAAAAGGGTGTGTGGTTTTAATTCCAAACCTGTGGAAGTGGAAGGGATCATCAAATACCTTAAGGCTTGTTTAGCTAGGAATTCCGATGTATCCCTCCTCATGGATGTTATTGTTATTGAAATTCCTGATGTGTGAGGGATGTTGTTATTCTAGAAATGGGGAGTTACCATTGGGGGTAATGTTCAAATGGGCCTATCATACACAACTATCCCGCAATACAATGGCACCCCTTTTATCCTTTATAGGGAGCCTACCTATTTGTCGCATGACATCAAGCCTAGACCATACTATGAGACATGCAAGGCCGAGAAACCTTCCCATATCCTTCCTACCCAGGAAATCTGAATCCTCAAGAACCCAATCTCTAAAACAAGCAAGAAGTGGAAGCCTAAGAAAGAATATAAGGTTGGGGATTTAGTCTTGGTAGATAAGGATTCCTTACCTGTCAGGATTCATGGAAAGGTTGGGGATGACTATTACTACATTGCTAAACTTAACGACAAAATTTGGCTTGAGCTTGTCAAATTAAGTCATATCACCTCCTTCCTTGAGACTTGATATTATATCATATGCATGGTAGAGTAGGATGCATTGCATGCTGACTTTTTCATTAGAAATAACATCATATGACTTTTCACATGGTAGATAGATGCATATTTTATTTTCTGTTGATTTTATGGCCTAACATACTAGCATGTGCAATCATTAGACATCACGAAAGCATGCTTCCCCATGTTTTTGCACCTATTATATGTGCAAGTGACAGGTCTACAGTAACCAAGAGATTGCTGGATTTCTCGTGGCCTCCCATTCGAGTAGATTCACCCACTTCTTCAAGAGACCACGTCCTAGTTGGATCCAAATGTTACCCACCATTTTGTGGGTAATATCCCCAAGAGATTTTTTTTCCCGAGATGGTCCTCAACCGGCAACCAGCAGCCCCTTGCAACCACTAGCTAGTTCATTGTGCCACTTTCTCTGCCACCTGAGCCAGCCATGTGGTCCCTCACTAATATGCCATGATCGTATCTTGGAAGGTTGTCCTCCCGAATATAAAGGTATGACTTTTCGTTTGGAAATTGAGTATTATATTTGCTTATCATGGACACTTTTGGGCATGGATTAATGGGGTGATTTGGTGGAAAGAATGGGTTAGGTCTGTGTTGTTGTGTCCTATAACCCTTTTAGGTATTAACCTTGGATTCTAGTCCCATGGGATCTCTTTTACTGACCATTTGGCTATAGGGATGGTATTTCATGGAAAACCCTGATTCTGGCTACATGTTCCTGCTCCCTTATCCGCTTATATTACCCTCTTTCCATTCATTACTACCTCATTCATCATTTCTCCCACTTGGGTCCACATAGGGTTGGCATGCCCCTTCCTCTTGCCCACACCTTGGGTCATAGCCTGGAATGAAGCCCGAAGGTTGATGCAAGCTAAAAAGAAAGATAAAAGAATATATGGCCACATTCAACAGGAAAATGTACCACAAAATGAAAAATATGGCTAGGACAAACATATTTAGCACGTGGTAAAAAACCATTACATGAAGCTCTACCCCAACATCATGCCCATCACCTTAGCTCCTACAGGTTCTATGAGCCTTCTTCATCATATAGGAACCCATGATTGTCCCAACCCCTGGTGGGCGATGAAATGCCCCACCTTAAAAGGGGTATTTCACTGCTATATCTTATAGATCATGCTCTAACCCCTTGAGCCCCGAGCAGTTAATCAAAGAAAATCATAAAAAGGAAAAAGGAATTAAAGAAGGGTGGAAAAATCAAGGTCAAGGAGACTCAGGTATCACGATTTCTCCCTCCTACACATTATAAACCCAAGTGTGGGCTTCCCTCTTATTAGCTACTCTTGTACCCCAACATGTGACCCAGGTCTGCCTCTTCTCATCCCCTACTTCATTCACCTATCTATCACATGCCACCACCTTTTGAAGGATCTACGTTGACTATGTTATCCCCTTTAGAAGTATAAACCACCTAATAGGATTATTGGTTAACCCCCTTAGAGTTTAGGAGACAATGGCACATACCAAAGCCCATTATGGAAGGGCAGTCCATTATGAAGTACCCACCTGTGGTCCATGATTAGGTAAGCGCATTTACTCGATTTCTCTAATGACTTGTTGTACTGGAAGTTCAGGGGACACATTGGATCTTATGCAAGATTGCAAATGGTTTCCATCTTGGTTTTGGTCTCCCTATATGCGGTCCTAATCCTCCAAAGGGCTACATCGACACATGTAGGGTGAGTGTTGAGAGACATGGGTCTCCATAATAGCAGGTTGCACTCCATTGAACCCCACAACGATTCAGAGATTGCTCGTGGTTCACTTATTGGATGAGGAGGATGCACCTGATCCATCATGTCCAGTTGGCCCCAGATCTACACCATACACTTGGAAGATGATCCAATACTTGCATGATGATGTGGCATCACCTACACCATCATCCTAGCCCTTTCAGGCGATCTACAAGAATCTTCGATTTGTTTGGAGACCCACGAGGACACTTGTGTGCCACCACATGTCATTTGGAGCACCGCAGGTTATTACAAGGGGCCAACCGCTTGGCCACTTCTTTTGAGGGTCCTATTATTCGTTGTCGCACCCATGGACCTCACTAGGCCTCTTAGAGGCCCCTACAACATGCATAGATTATTATTTGACCTCTTGAGAGGCTTACGTTTTTAATTTATGAGCCAGTTTGGTGGGCTTGTCACCAAAAGTTGGATTATTAGAACATTATTTTATTTTTATGGCTAATGTAGGTCAAGGAGGCTAATTCGAACTCCTATGTTGTGTATAAATTCAAGTGATATGAGTTCATTTCTCATCATCACTTTGGTTTTGGATCTCTTATCTCTCTCTTGAGATTGTCACACTTTTTCTAGAGGATGAATTGGAGCTTTATGGATGAGTTTTGATGTGTGGATATTGGTCTATCTTCCCTTGGAGCTTCTCTATTGCCAATTGTGAATGGTTGGATATAATCTATTACATGTAAGTACGTTCTTTTTGATGTTATTCTTGTTTACTTTTTTCATATACATTGGACTGGGATTTTTGTTGTTCTAAGGCTAATTGTTGCATGCATTAACTGCTTAAATTTGTGGAATTTGTCTCTATTATAACATCTTTGAATGTATGGTCCATGTAATAGGAGTGAAATCACCTAGGGGTGTTTCTATCAAAGAATTTGACCTTGATAAGCCATTCCTTTTGCACATTGAACAATAAAAGTTGCAAGGTTGCTTCCTCTTGTCCTAGAAGGCTAGTGAAGCGATCATAAGGCATCCTTGACCGAGAACCAATAAATACCACTCATACTCAACATAGACTCCATTATCCCAAATATTAAGGCACTAACATACCAAGGGTGGTCATTAAAAACCATTTTCTTTCACCTCCTCTCAGGTCTAGCCAAATTGGGGTAACTAGGGCATCAATTTCTCGACAAGCTAGCCATAAAAAAAATTCGATCTCCTAGAGTCTCCTGTGCATGCCTTTGCTCTATCTATCCCACAATTTTGAAGACATTTCGATGGTGTAGTTGGGAGAAAATCCAAGCCCTAGCTCTCAGATAAAAACTTTCCCTTCTATCCCCAAGGCTAGTACCTCATAGGGCCAAAGCAACATCTTCAAGGGAAATGATTTCTTTGATCCTTTCCCCCACCTTGTCTAGGGTAAGAATATCATTGGTTGCTACATACTTTCCTCATACCCTAGACCGAGTCCACTTGGCCCCATTTGGTCCCACTCTTTTAAAAAATCATTCTTCAAAAACCATCCGGGATACCAACTCTAACAAGGATTTTAGGGATCAGGGAACTCTTTGACAAGTCTTATCCCATGAACCGAACCCTCAAATCCTCTCTTCCTTTCCCTAGAATATGTAGTACTTTTCTTAGAAAGCAAGCAAGTTCCATCCTTCAAATTCTTCTGGGAAAGGGTTCATTTGGGTCACTCACATCCATTGACTTATTCTTCATTGGTGACTCCATACATATTGGGTCTCCTCCCATCAGTGAAAGTCTGTAAATAGAAGGGAGCCTCAGCTGAGGTGATAGTGGGCTAAGTCTCCATTTGTTTCCCTTGGCCTAGCATTTTCCCGTAGGTCCCCTGCTAGTTTGAGCATCAACAGTGACCATTTTTCATTGCGTATGAGTTTTGTGAGATGTATGTGATCCTCATAGCAGTGAGGTGCACCTATCGAACTAGAAACTATTCTAAAAGCATGAATGCAAATATTCTAACCTATATAAAGGTAAATATAGATAAGAAAATGGAAGTAATGAGTGAAAAACAACACATATATACAATCAAGGAAACAATTAGTTGATATTCTGGAAAACACTATACATTTAAATTCTTAGAAAAATACATAATAGTCAGATCCTGAACCAACAAGTAGTTAATATAGAAAGCAACAATATTGAATCCACAGGTGAGAAATTACAAGCCAATTCACATATTAGTCTAAGAACTTGCAATAATATATCTCGCATATACATACATAAATGAATTGCTTAAGAGTAGTAAAAATCAAAGTTACCATATATGTGGAATGAAGCTTCAACAATGGCCTTCAAGGCTTCTTTACGTTAATTGGCTAAAGAAATATAGATTTAGCGGATTCTAATATATAGTCTGCAAGTTATATCAAGAAAAATTGAAAAATTGCAACCCCTTATAGTGAGAGTTTTACAACATTTATAGATTGAGTTACTAACTACCTCCTACGACTGTTGAACTTTTGTTAGGTCAATTACAACTCTTCAAATTCCCATGATTTACAAATATAACAAGGGAAAATATTTTGAAACTCTCAGGAAATAGGTTGACATATGTTACACTCTGATTCGATCTCCAATTAAGAACATCTAGATATCTTGAAGGTATGCCACCTAGACTTCATGATGTGATGCAATCATTTCATCTCTTCTAGATAGTTGACTTTCCATGACTATGTGGTATTCTGTTGTGCACTAGGAGAGCACTGACACATCCTTTTTAGTGAAACTAGGAGAGAATTTAGGGCAATATGTTACTTTATAGATTATGTAGGTTATCTCTATCAACTACATCAATGAAGATATCAGAGGACAACTTCTTTGCATTAAGCAACACTTCCAATTCTTGGCTCACTTCTTTACTTGGTTTGGCTTTCCCATGGATTTTGATTGATGCCGTTCATTAATTCCACAGATACTTTCCACTATTCTAACCAATTTGTAGCATACTTTACTTCTTATAGCTAAGGGTTTCACTCCTTGGTTAGCTCCCAAAATGGTAGTAACTAGGTTGAAATCTCTTTCAAAACCAATGAAAATAATAGGAACTCATTATGAAAATTATCTGACCATGCTAGATGTAGAGAAATGAGGGGCTTGGTTTCAAGGAATGGTTATGCTTATGCTAAAGTAGCAGGTTTTGATGGTGAGAAGATAGTAAAATTACGAAAATAAACCCGAGGAGCATTCCTAACCATCACAGTTAAGATATTCAATTTTTTTACTAGGATGGTTATCAAGGAATTTTTTTTAGGGGTGAAATTTCACCAATTGGATATTTTTGGACTTTTTTTTTACTGAAAAATAAAAATATTCGCCCATTTGTTTAAAAAATTGCCTATTTTTTACATATAAATGATTAAATTGATGATATTCACCAAAAAATTGCCAATTTTAATAGTAAATTACATGTTTTTTTACTGAATATTCGCTTAGATTCTATATATATGATTTTTCAAATTAGAATAGTTGCCTATAATACTATACATAAGCATAATATTTAAATCCTTAAAAATACCCTAATGTATGGACTCATTATTTAAAATACCCTAATGGTTATGTATTTTCCAATGAAGGGTTTTCTTTGTGCTAATAGGGTTTCATGGTAGGAGAACACTTTTTTATGTGCCCATTCTTGAAGACAAATATTTGGTCAAGATTTAATACAATAGATGATTTGAGAGCATTGAGAGGGTTTCAGGGCAAAAAACCCTAATAGTTTTGGTGAGGGGAAACCCTGGGAAGATAAGGAGGAAAAAATCTTGAAGTTACTAGGGCCATGGTAAAATATAGTTTTCATAAGTTTTTAATTCCATTAAGTAATCCTCTCTTTTGAATTGACTTTCACCCTCAATTAAGTTATTATTGTTACATTAGGTAAATCTCGTTCCAACATTAACATGATCTTTATCAAATTCCTGACAAGTGTGGAGTTCTATACTCTTAGCATGAATAATTATAGTCCCAACAAGTGGTAGTCATGTAGAGTTACTCTCCCTAAGGCCACTCTAAAATAGTTCCTTCGGATTCAATAGATAGTCCTCTTCTAGACTTGAATGCTCATGTTCCCAGAAATTTGCAACATGGAAATCATGCATAGCAGTTTCATCTCCTCACAAGATTCTTTACATCTAGTGATTTACTATCCTTATATTAGGAATCTTCTACAAGGACTATAAAAATTATATTTTTTATTTTTTGTTCTCTTTTCTCCATATCCTACTAAGAATACTCATAAAAAAATAGATATGCTTTAGAGCCTTGTAAAGGTTACCAAGATGTATTTTTTGAATGCATCTCATTGATGAAAATTTTCTAATATAAAATATACCCCAGTTCTCATAAAATAAAATAAAATTTAAAAAATAATAAATTATAATTTTTTATTATTAAAAATTGAAAAAAATTACAAATAAATTGTGTAAACTACTTAGGTGTGGCTTAAAAATAGAGATACACAATTAACTGTTTATGTGAGTGAGTGCCTTATTAACTTTGTATGTGAGAGAGTACCTTATTACATCTGTATGTGAGTCAAAGACAATGAGGATGATGACAATAATAGTAGGTCAATCATACAATTTTATGACTGAGAGGCATGAGACAAGGGTTGGGGGGGGATATGTACCCTCACCTTATTTTAACACAAACTATTGTCCTTTTTAGGGAATGATGGCTTAACATCTAGGTGTTGCTTAATGACACACCTAATCATCACCTATTTAACACCTTACAAACTCATTGGGAACATGTTAGGAAGGCATTCAAGGTTGATTCCAATAATTGGTACCAATCCATTGAGGAGGATATTTATTTCATTAATAGATTTTTTAAGGGAGGGGAGGGCTTTAACTAATTCCTTGATATCTTGATTCACATTGTCGGAGAGGGTAATATTGCATATGTGTATGGATATGTCAAGACATACATCATTGACCTTAGTGATTTCCAAGTTGTTGGTGGTTAATGCATTTACATGCATTAGGTGCTCTTCACATATGGTCACAACACTAGCACATTATACCTCTAATGGGTAGTGCATTAGTTCCCCTCTAATGCACTATGTATATATTTTATCATAGAAGCATAGAATTATTAGGTGGCCTTCCATTTTTTTGTAATGGTTTTGTTTTCCTCTAGATCATTGTCATCATGTGTTTAATGGAAGGATGGTATTCCCTTTTCCTTCAGAGTATTTACTTTAGTTTTTGAGAGGTTTCTAATTACTCAACTAACATTCAATCACCTCCTATCTAGGCTAATGATTGATGTATATATGCACTCGTGGGTGCATATGTTTCCCAAGAGGGTCCAATCAAAGTTGACATAGGTTGGTTAGTTTAGATGTATTGGAGTTGCTAGTTAGTGAATATGATTAGATCCTCAATCAACTTATATAATACCTATATGTAGGGACAGATTAGTGAGGATGAATGAACATCCTACTTAGTGAGGCCAAGCCACTATATGTTATAGGTAATATTATCTTTGTATTTTGATCAATCTAGTTGCATATTTTTAATTTTTTTTTAATGTTATTCACATGTAATTTATTGTAACATTTTGTTTCTAATTATTGTTGTCTACTATTTTGTAGATGTTGGCATGTATGCTGGGTAGGTACCTCCCTAATAGGATGAGGAGATGGTTTATTATAATGAGAAACTTCATATATAGAGACCCAACTTGTAACACATACTAGATCATAGATTCTATCAAGAGCTAATAGATCAAATATCTACATTAATGGCTCACCATGGAGTTATGATTGTACAAGTTATGGAGACCATGTAGAACCCTAATATTGCTCCAACATCGGTGATCTTTTCCCATGACATGAAATTATTAATGTGACATGTTGTCAGTTCCCTCACTCTACTCAAGTGGTTGAGAGTTCACCATTCCCACTTATCGTCTTCCATGGATTTGTCTACTTTGCTTCATCTACAAAGGATGGTAATCCTCCACATCCACATCCACCATCTCCTCCTCCAACAATTGACCAATCACCATATCGTCCTTCAATAGTCAACCTAATATCATATCCTATATAAAATAATCAATCACCATCTCCTATAGTATCCAACTGGCAAAATACTACACCCATTGTACTCACTGTTATTGCTATAGAGATTATGGTCACGTCAACTGATATAGTTTTTAATAGATAGATATATCATATGATACATTCTACATTATTGTTGGGTAGAGGCACCATTGCTTCTTGCTACAGTGGTGGACCTAGCTTATAGAAATTGTTGATATGTATATATTGTTGCAATGTGTATTTTAAATGTTATATATATGTCATTCATATTTGAATTTAATTAGACCCTCATATACCATAATTAATTTATTGGCCATAAGCTCACTGCTATCACTTAAAAATAGCTAATATCCATACAATCATCACTAAGTTCATCATGACTAAGAAAATTCACCTTGGAGGCATTAATATACCCATCATATGAATTGCTCAAAACGCTATGGAACTTTAGCTTTTTGTATACTTGCATAGGTTTCCTCCAAAGAGCATGCACATATTGCATGGATTCTCCCTTAATAGTTGTGCAATTCAGAAAATCATACAAAAGTGACTCTTTCCATTTGGGGAAAAGCCATTTATGGTAGCTCAAGGGGAAAGTTTGAACATCTTTAGTTAATTGTGCCTTTAGGGACCTAAAATCACGATAACGTGTAAGTTCACTCTAGCTAAATCAAACTTTTATAGTCAAAATAAATAGGTCTTGGGTGCATGAACCTATACCATTCATGGTACCAAATCTTCACTATATAATGAGGCCATATGCATGCATTTAAAAAATAGTTGGAGTTTAGAGGAAATGTTATGATGTCATATTCACTATTAAGGTCCACTGTCTTGAGATCTATTTGCATTTATTTGACATATATCTATATATATATATCTATATATATATATATATATATATATATATATATATATATATATATATATATATATAGAGAGAGAGAGAGAGAGAGAGAGAGAGACCCTCATGAGGAGAAGAAGAATGAACTCACCACTTTCCACTTCTTCTTGGTGTCTCAAAAAGGCCTTTTTACCTTACCATTGGTCAATAAGGGTATACTTGCTTTGCAATTTTGTTCACTTTAAGTTTTCCAATTTTTTTCTTTGATTTTTATTTCTGATGCATGTTGCTATCCCACTAAACATGTAGCTATTCAATTCTCCAAATAGCTTGACAAATCCATTGGGTTTGAATACAAATAATTCACCCTTTGATTGGTTATGGAGCCATCTCTACTAACCAAATTTGTTATGCAAGAGTTCATATAAGCCTTATAACTATTTTGTTTTCTATGTACACACACATATTTCTCAATTCTATTCATTGGAAAACTTGCATGACTTTCAAAGAATGATCATGCAACACTGTGCAAGCTCTATGTTTCTCCCCTGTGGAAGTTCCATATTTTTTTTTTCTTTTAATTCTACATGTTTAAATTTATTTTTTCTACATTGCATACAAGCTCCTCAAACTCTATTACTCACCCTCACTTTAGCCTGTGCATGTGCTATCTTGTTGATTTTTTTTTTTTTCGCAAACAATGAATTTGAGGATTCAAGAATTTTTTTACAATTGTAATATGCTCCCCACTTTGAACCTATAAGGTGATATGAGTGGATCAAGAAACAATTTGCGAAACTTTAATCATTCCCTTTCCAACATACATTGAAATATTAAGTAAGCACTACCCAAATGTTCTCATGATACTCATATTTTCCTTATTGTTGTTTTTCAACAAACACACATAGCTAATTGTGCCACCTATAAGAACCCACAATGTGCAAATATTCAATTTGTATTTGTAGAGTAGATTAAGGATTTTAATTCTTTACCTTAAAATTTATGCAACCATCTCACAAAAAGATAGATCAACGACTTTAAAAGTATCCTCTTTGAGTAGGAAACCTCCTTAACATTACATAAATGAACAATTCTTGGATGATACAAATGATAAGACCTCCTTTGTATATATAGGAATCTAAAGGGTCACAATATAATTAGATCCTAAAGAACAATAATAATGTAAGGGCACAACAATAAAAATAGTGGGCTTCTATGGGGCACCACAATAACAATATGGGGGCTACATGTGCACAACAATAATAATAAGAGGGCTACACTAAAAATAACAATAAGGTGGATACACTAGTATTATAGGGACCTAGCGTGCCCCTCTCCTTCAAAATTTTTTTGTCCTAAATGCTTGAGTTGTTTTGGTTATTTCTGTATAAAATTTTCATCCTCCCACATGGAATCTTCAATGGGTAAGTTCTTCCACTTAATGAGATACTCTGATATTGATTGATTCTGTAGTCGTCAGGTTCTTGTTTCCATGACTGCTTCAGGCTCAAATATGATTTTTCCTTCTTCGATAAGTTCTGGAAACACTGTTTGAACTGGAAGCTTGTCACCAATAACCTTCTTTAAGCATGAAACACAGAAAACTAGGTGTACTCGAGAAGATGCAGACAAATCCAATTTGTATGCCATAGTACCAATATTTTGCAACACCTTGTAAGTACTATATTACTTGGGTGATAATTTATTGTCCTTATTATCTTTCTTGAGAGACATTTGTTTGTATGGTTGTATCTGTAAAAATACCCAGTCACCTACATCAAAACTTGTTTCACTGCGATGTTGATTTTCCTATTGTTTCATTCGATTCTATGCCATAGTGAGGTTATCCTTTAGAGTTAGAGAACTTTCTGTTGATTCTCGATGTGATCTTCCACTGCTTGAACCTTAAAATGTTCTCTTAAAGATGATGTGATGGATGGTGGATGATATCCTTAACGGGCCATAAATGGGGTCGTTTTTGTTGCAATATGGAAGGATGTGTTATAGCACCATTTAGCTAGAGGTAACCACTTGATCTATTGTGTTTTTTTATCATATACAAAGCAATGAAGATATCCTTCCAAACATTTGTTCTCTATCTCAATTTTCCCATTAGATTGAGGATGATAATATGAGTTATGAGCTAATTGAGTACCAAGATAAGAAATAAATCTGTCCAAAAATTTCCAATGAAAATGGGATCTCTGTCACTTACTATAATCTTTGGGTTTCCATGAAGCTTTTGAATTGTTTCCTTAAATGTAGTAGTAACTGTACTGGCTTTAAAAGGATGAGATAATGTACAAAAGTGTGCATACTTGGTAAGTGTATTAACTACCACCATGATGACGCTCTTTCCTTTAGACTTGGGTAAACCTATGGTAAAATCCATTGGGACCTCATCCCAACACTGACTTGGAATGGCTAAAGGTTGTAACAGACCTGGGGTCTTAATTGTCTCAACTTTATTTGGTTGGAAAACCAAACATTCTGCCACAAACTTTTGAATATCATATTTAATGCCATCCCAAAAAAATTCCTTTTTGACCCTATGGTGAGTTCTTAAAAATCTTGAGTGCCCTCCTAAGGGAGAGGTGTGAAATTCAAAAAGAATATTTTGTTTGAGTTGGGAATTCTTACGAATATACAAATTCTCTTTGTACCAGAATGAATACTTTTTCCAACTAAATGTGTTAGATGTACTGGGATCTTGCTGCAACTTTTGAATAAGTGACCACACCTCTTCATCATTCTTTGATTCATCCCTTCCTTTGGTTATCTACTCAGGTTGGATAATAGAAATGACACAAAGCAATGCTTCCACATCCTCATCCTTTCTTGAGAGTGCATCTGCAACAACATTTTGCTTCCCTTTTTTATAGATGATTTCAAAGTCATAACCCAACATCTTTGTCACCCATTTTTTTTGCTCTTCTAAATAAAATATTTGTTTCGAAAAGTATTTAAGACTATCATGATTTTTTTTACCTTGAAGTTTCTTCCCATCAGGTAAGGTCGTCATTACTTTAGTGCACATAGTATTGCCAACATTTCCTTCTAATAAATAGATTTGTGTAAATACTTTCCTTTGGTTGCACGACTTTCAAAAGCAATGGGTCTTCCTTCTTGCATTAAACAACACCAATTCTATTTCTTGAAGCATCACATTCCGCAATAAAAGTTTTTGTGAAGTGTGGCATAGCTAAGGTCGATGCTTGGCACATTTCCTCTTTAAGATGTTCAAAGGCCTTTGTTGCTTCTAGAGTCTAAGAAAATGCATCTTTCTTCAGTAATGATGTTAGAGGTGCCACTATTCTCCCATAATTATTAACAAACTTGCAATAATACCCTGTCAACCTGAGAAATCCTCGAATATGCTTTATGGTTGTGGGGATTTTCCATTCCTTAATGGATTTAATTTTGTTAGGGTCTACCTTAACACCTTCATGAGATACAATATGACCCAAATATTCCACCTCCTGTACTCCAAAGAAACATTTGGAGGTTTTTTCATATAATTGTTTCTCCTCCAATAGTTTGAGCACCTTGTCAACATGTTGAACATGATCCTTCCAAGACTTGTTGTAGATTAGTATATCATAAAAAAATACTAACACAAATTTTCTAAATAAGAGTTTGAAAATGGAATTCATCAAACGTTGAAATATGGAATCTACATTAGTAAGGCCGAAAGACATGACCAAAAATTCATAATGACCCTCATGAGTTTTGAATGTTGTTTTCAAAATGTATTTAGTCTTCATTCTAATTTGATGATATCCTAAATGAAGATCCAACTTGGTGAAGTAAATTGCTCCATGTAATTCATCCAACAATTCATAAATGATAGGAATGATAAATTTATATTTAATAGTGAGCTTTTTAAGCTCCCTATAATCTCGACACATATGTCATGATCCATCCTTCTTGTGCACCAAGATTATTGGAGCAGAGAATGAAATTTAAATAGGTTGAATTATACCAGCTTCTAACATTTCTGCAACCACACTTTCAATTTCACTCTTTTGGGCATAAGGATATCTGTAAGGCCTGATGTTTGGAGGAACACTACCTGGAATTAAATGAATAACATGATCATGATCACAAATAGGTGTGAGGCCTTTGGGAGTCTCAAATCCTTCGAATGGTTATCCAATACTTTTTGGAGATCTGGAGAAATAAATGCTTTTGATGTTTGAACCTCTAGTGAGCATAATTGTGCCATTACGCCCTGTTGTTCTTTCTTAAGAAGATTTTTCATGCCTTTAGAGTTGATTATCTTTCCTAGTTTCCCTACGATACCCCTTAATTCAACTTCCTTTCCTTCCCAAAAAAACTCAAGAAAAGTTCTTGAAAATTGAAAGTTATCGTCCCCAAAGATTATAACCATTGGACTCCTAGTACAACATCGACACTACCCATTGGAATGGAAGGCATTGGACTATTCAATACATATTACCCCATGGTTATCTTGATATTATGACACTTTTCATAGCAATTTATAGTCCCTCCATTTGCAACCATCACTTGACACTCTGGTGCTGGATATATGAAGCAATTTTATTTCTTGGATATCTTACAATGAATAAAACTATGGGTACAACCCAAATCAATCAACACTATTGTCATTTTCTTCTTGACATATCCTTCTATATTGAGAGTTTGAGGAGTGGTAATTCCTGTCAATGCATTACAAGATATGGTCGGATTAATTTCTTCTTTCTCTAGGGTTGGTTCCTGGTGTATATCCTCTTCTGTTGACTTTTCTTGTTTCTTTTCTTCCTCCTGTTCATAATCTACCTAGAATAATTTCTTCTTAGCACACTTATGACCTTTGGTGTATTTGATATCACAACTATAACAAAGCCCTTTTGCTATTTTTTCCTCCAATTTTGTGGTGTCAACCTTGTAGGTTGTGGAAGACTAGGATCAACAACACTGCCATATTTATAGTTGTGAGTGGTAGAATTCCTTGTTTCCATAATTTTTCTTTCAATTTTTCTTGCCACCGTGAATGCCTTCTCCAATGAATTGGGTTCCCAAAGACAAAACTCATGTTGGATGTTATCTTTTAAAGTCCATATGAATAAATCAATCCTATGCTCGTCTGGAACATCAATTACCCTAATATTCAATTTTTGGAAGTCTTCAATGTGCTCCTCCATTGAACCCTTTTTTTTTAGATTTATCAATTGGCTAAAGAAGGTGTTGCTCTTTGTATCTTCATAATGTGTTATCATTTCCTTCGTAAAATTTGACAAGGTTACAAGTGGTTTATGAGAACATATCCATGTATACCATACAAATTGATTGGGTTCTAAATATAGAGATGCAATACGTACCTTTTGTGAGTGTTGCACATCCTGTAGATCAAAATATTGCTCCATCTGTAGTATCCATGTTACCGGATCATTGCCATCAAACTTCCTCATATCTGTATTTGGAATGTGGTGGTTCTTAAATCCCACATTGGAGTCTCTAAAATCATAATTCATATTCCTTTTTTCCTCATCATGATTTTCATGGATTACCTTGTCACCACCTAGAAGCCTTTCTTGCAACAACTTTGTCAATCCTTCCATCTAGGTATTTATCATTGCTTCCATGTCTGCTTTTAAACCTTTCATGTAGCCTTTTATTTCTATTTTTCAACCATCCATGTCGCCTTTTAATCCATATATGTCCCCTTTTAAGCCATCCATGTCATCTTTTGTTTCTCTTTGTCAGATCCAAATTTGTTGCAGTTGGTCCCGTAATTTTGATATATCATGCTGCAATTCTTCCTCTTCACGCGTCATAGTAGAGCTTTTTGAGGGATTAATGGGTATAAAATTATTTTGTTTTGGAGGCATTTTAGAACCAAATATTGATATCTATGCTTCAATATGCCCTTTGAATCACTTCAAACAAATTTTTCAAACAAAAGTTATGCAAAATTTAAAAAATACACACCTTTTCCTTGCTTTTTAGGAGCTCCATATTGAAATTGTTGTATCTCTAGAATTTCAGATTTCCAAGGTCTGATATTAAGCCCTATGGTACCCTATTAATATTCTTTCAAATTCCACAATTTAGACCAATATTGGATTCTTCAATATAGAGTTATGCCAAATCTCCCATGAGGACCTTATTATGGACTAGTTCTGTAGAGTGCAGTTGTACGAGATGCCACATGTCACTATTTTAACCTTCAGCACTAAAATTTATACACAAAAAGATACAGTCCATTCAATTTCAACAATTTTTTCAAAATTCAAATCCTATTTCTAAAACGAAAGTTATGACAATTTTCCCTAGGTCACCTATTTGAGACTGAATTATGGAGCCTTAAAAACCTCTAACTGCTTTAGACCATATATTAGAAAATATAATGAACCAAGATCTAAAATTTCGGCACAAAGTTCACCAATATTTCAGCTCCATGTGTTCACAATTTCATCTTCTGAATATTTTTAGAAAATAATATATAGAAAAAATTCCACAATGTCCTGTATGAAGCAACAAAACCCTAGAAGCCAAAGCTCTGATACCAAATGTTATGTAACCAACTCACAAAAAGATATATCAACAACTTAAAAAGTATCCTTTTCGAGGGGGAAACCTCCTTTATATTAAATAAATGAACAATTGTTGGATGATACAAATGACATGATCTCCTTTGTATATATAGGAGTCTAAGGGGTCACAATATAATTAGAGCCTACATAACAATAATTATTTAAGGGAACAACAATAACAATAGCAGGCTTCTATGGGGCACAACAATAACAATATGGGGACTACATGGGAACAACAATAATAATAAGGGGGCTAAACTAAAAATACCAATAAGGGGGCTACACTAGTATTATAGGGACCTAACATACATTGAAATATTAAGTAAAGTAAGCACTACCCAAATGTGCGTGCGCTACTCAACTTTTCCTTATTTTTGTTTTTCAACAAAAACACATATCTAATTGTGCCAACTATAAGCACCCACAATGTGAAAATATTCAGTTTTTATTTGCAAATTAGATTAAGGATTTTAATTCTTTACTTTAAACTAGAAAATAAAACATTAGGGAAGTTTTTTTTTTTTTTAGCATTTCATTTTTTGTTTTGTTTTTTTTCAGCATTTCATTTTTGTGCTTGCTTACTCTCTCACATAGTTTAATTAGGGGAATTGTGAGGACCAAAAGGTTTTCCACATGTTTCAATTCAAATGTGAGAGATTACTCACATTAACCATGCATTCATACCCTAGGATAAAATAAATGGGCCACTGCCTTAGTCACATACTCTTAAAAATACAACTCTAAGTAAACCAACTAAAGTCCTCCATTGCAAGGTCACCAAATAAAATTAATTTGGGTTATGACTTTGAGAATATGCATCCAAATAATCCCCCTCTATCATTCTACATTTGAAACATAGAATTTGTCTTTTTAGGGGACTTAAATATTCCATCATTTGTGTGCCAAAAAATCCAAGGTAAAGGGACACTCATGAATGGTCAATGGTTGAGATCAAAATTCCCTTATAGGATTTTCTTGAGTTTTCCAACTCTTGTGAGGTCCTCTACCCATGATCACATTGTTTATAATCTATAATCCCTTTATCTGCATCGATGGAAGTAACTTGTTGACCATATCATAAGTGTTGGTCAATTAAATTGCACTAGAATTCCATTACATTTAATTCATCAATTAGGTTGGTGGATTTGTGAAGTGTAATGCACAAAATATGATAGGATTTGGTTGCTAAATCAAACTACTAAATTCTCGAATTGATATTACAGTTCTAGTGTATGAAAAGTATTAACAAATTAGTTAGTCCAAGATAGTCATGGTAGTTGGCCTACGGTTGGGTGGAGAGTTGAAGTCCCTCCCTCAATTTCCAACCTCTCACTATATATATATATATATATATATATATATATATATATATATATATATATATATATATATATATATATATATATAATTCTTGAGTTAGTGTTTGCAAATAATAGCTTCTATTCATTTGGAAAACTTTGTGATTAGCCTTCACTATATGGACATGCAAGCAAATTAAAGTTTAAATATTAAACTCAAATTATAATGAATTAAACATGTTAACTGTAAGCAATTTAAATTGTGAATAATAAACGTAAATGATCACTTGTCCAATGAATTGTCTACTAATATGCAAATGAATAAACTCATTCTGAAATGAAATGAAACTAATCCAGAAAATGAAAAAAGAGCAACGTGATTCCTTGTCACAGGGGGCCCTTCCTAGCTTGGTCACACATGCAAGAAGTAAACCAATACTCTAAATAATTGTAAAAATCACTAGAACTTCATTCATAAATAGCGAATAACACATGAGAATTAAGGATTAGCAACAATGTTTATATTACTCTAGAATGTTTCCATACAACCAACTTATTTCCCATCATAGGAGCCATGCGTATTTATACAATTTATGACAATAACAATTGAGAATATTAGTGCAAAGTTTTAGAACAATGTAATAACTTTAGACTTCATGGATCTACTTCAACAATACGTGGATGAGAAATTGATGATGGTACACATGAATTTCTCATGCAAATCCTTATAATCTTTTGGCTTGATTGTAATGCTCCCTCCCACATCCTGGCTCCTTCTAGGTCGAATGGGATGTGTTACCTTGTTCTAACCCGACCTCCATGGTCTCATTATGAAAATGGGGTTACAAAATTTCCTCTTTACCAAAATTAGCGGAATTAAATTTAGATAGCACCATCATGTTCAACTAATCGAGAGCTTTTTAAATTTTATCAAACTCTGACACTTGGTTCAAAAGTTATGGCGATTTAAAGTTTACCACTTTAAACCTTTCCATGTTGCACCTACATGATTCCCATGTGATAATCCCACCATATAGATTAACTATATTTTTAGTAGATAATAGAAAGCCTACATATTAGGAAATATATTAGCATACACAGGAATCCCTAATCCCTTTATCTATATATATATATATATAGTGAGAGGCTGGCAATTAAGGGAGGGACTCCAACTCTCCACCCAACCATAGGCCAACTACATTGCAATATTTCTTGCAGCTGACCACCACCAAGCCAGATTCAAAGTCTAAGGAGGTAATCGCTGAAGAGTTCTCTCACCAATGACCAATTAATAAAAGGTAAGGAGTCCTTTTCTCAGGTGATCTATCAATAGCCCCCAACCATATGGCACCACAGAGACTCTCAACCAATACAACAACCAAGGCGGTTTGGAGTCCATTCAAGGCCTATATAGTTCACAATTTAGTTCCTCTAGAAGGATTACATAAGCATAATGGGAGGTTTATTAGTTGGGTTAGATACTGGAAGAGTTAGAGTAGTTTATTAGTGGTACAAGCACTAGTGTTTTCAGCCAAAAGGCTACACTCGATGGTTTATCAGTCCCCACAAGTACCTATGTGTCTTAGCTCGACTAGTAGTTTATCATCCCAACAAGTTCCCAATGGTTTATCAGCCCAAAAAAAGCCACTACCCAAGTGGTTTATCAATGAGAAATCCCTCACGAGTTTATCTTCCTAGAAAGCACCAAAGTATCATAACTCCATCGAACTTTCTTTGGAAAAAAAACACACAATAACAAAACATACCTCAACAAAAACATAGTGAATCCATCCCACACAGGTAAACACACGCTTAGATATAGTCAATTCTTTCAGGTAGATTCACAACCACTGCCAAATTCAAGATTTTCATTCTTTTTCTCAATACACTCCTTCCCTGGGACTTCTCTCCTTCTCGAACATTAGGCGTGTTGTCCACTTCCCACATCTCTACGAGAATTGAGGTTGCAGGATCATCCTCCACTCAAGAGGCCCATTTCCCACATTCAATGTTTGCACAATAATGCCATTAAACTAACAAGGATATAAGTGATGAAATAAATGAAAGGGTTGGGTTTACAAGCAACTCCTCCTCCCCATTCCTCTAAATCCATGTCCACTTCCTCAAATAGTCATTATCTTTCATTTTCATAGTAATTACATGAATTACAATTCATACAATATTTAGAATAGGAAATAGCACACAGGCTATCTTAAACCCCACCCCCATATAGGAACATCGTCCTCCATGTTTTATACCAAGCACACACTTTAAAAGATAATTATATAACCATCTCTTTACATTCATTTACATTTAAATTTCTTAACCAACAAAAAAAATGGGTATGATACCCTCATCTGCTCAACCATCTCCTGAGTGGTTTTATCTAGTCCAATGTGCCTCCACACTACCTTGAACTACTTGATCACTCAATTCTAGAGTGTGATATTCCTCCAATCTAGAATGCATAGTGGCTCTGACTGGAATTCTCCTATGGATTCCACCTGTATCATAGACCAATCAACAACACGATTAGCATCATGCACATACTTCTTAAGTAAAGAGAGATGGAAAACATCATGTGTCTTCAATATGGGTGGAAATTCCAATATGTAGGCCACCAGCCCCACTCTTTCTAGAATCTCAAATTCTCCACAAAACCATGGTGTCAACTTGGCATAAGACCCAATCCTTAAATAATGTTTCCTTGGTTTGATACAGATATACACTTGATCACCAACTTGAAATTCCTTGTGCATCCTTTGTTGATCTACATACCTCTTCTACATGTCCTAAGATATATTCAATTGTTTCTTAAACTTATTTTTCAAACTCCTTCAACATATTAGGTCTAATATGCACCCTATTCAATGGATCGCTCCTGTTGATGGCTATATTGCATTTTCTTCCATAAATAGCCTAGGACTCATCTTCAATGACTCTTGGTACCCATTATTATAGGAAAACTCTACCAAGGGTAGAAATTCTTACCACATTTTTGGTTTATGCATGACATACATTCTTAGCATGTCTTCCATCACTCTATTTACCCTTTCAGTATGTCCATCCATTTGAGGATGATGCACTATATTGAATTCTAATTCTATTCCAATACCAACAAACAATTCTCTCCAAAACTTAGAGGTAAATTTAGCATCCCTATCTAAGATGATCTTCTTGGGTACTCCATAGAATCTCATTATTTCCCTTATAAAAATCTAGGCAATTTCACTTGCCTTATGGATTTAAAAGCTATAATGTGAGCTACCTTGCTCAACATATCCACCACCACCATTATGGTATCGTGCCACCTAGTTTTCCTTGGAATTCCAGTAATGAATACCATCAAGATGACTTCCCTCTTCCACTCTAGAATGTGGATTGGTTGTAACAATACCGTTGGGTGTTTACATTCCAATTTTACTTACTATCACTCCAAGCATTTGGTGATGTATTCAACCACATCCCTTTTCATGCCTAGCCAATAATATAACTTCTTCATAGCTATTATCATTTTATGATAATAAGGATGACCATAATGTGGTCTAGTTTTGTGAAATTCATTTGATATGAGCTTCTTCAAGTTGACCATGCAAGGGATATACCATCTTCCTGAACCTCATCAGTTTATCCCCCTTGAGAAAGTAGCTCTTTCTCAATGCCCCTTGAGGCTCTTGCTACAAATGTTCTTTTATTTTCTGGTACTTCTCATCTTATTGTTATACCTCAATCTTTTCTTAAATACTAACTTCACAATAACTTACATATGCCACATGAGATACCTGCGACCTTTTGTTGAGTGCATAAAATACCTTGTTTCCCTTTCCCTTGATGATTTGAAAATCAAACGCACTAATTAGGGCCAACCATCTTGTCTACCTTTCATTTAGGTTAGTTTGATCAAGTAGATACTTCAAGCCTCCATGATCTGACATTAATACAAATTTTATTATGAGGATCTAATGCATCCACATCTTCAATGTGTGGACTATTGTTACCAACTCTAAATCATGAATAACATAGTTTTTCTCATGTTCATTCAACTTTCTAGATTCATAGCACACAACTTTTCCTTCTTGCATGAGGACTCCAATGAGCTCTTCCTTACATGAATCCATGCACATGATAAATTCTTTATCTAGATTTTCTATTCTCAGTATTAGTGTGTGGGTGAGTAAATATTTGAATTTCTCAAATCTGACTTGACATTCTAGTGTCCACTAGAATTTAATCCATTTTATTTGAATGCAATGATTGGGTGTCCAATCTTGGAGAAATTTTAGAGGAATCTTTGGTAATAACCGATCAAATGCATAAAATATCTTACTTTTATCACATTTTGCGAAGCAAGCCACTCCACAATGGCTTTAATCTTCTTTGGGTCTACAACTACTCCATCCTCGGAAACAATATGTCAAAAATATTGAACCTGTGACTGGAAGAAGTCACCCTTACTGAGTTAGCATAAATCTTATTCTCTCTCAGCAGTTGCAATACAACTAATAAATTCTTTTCTGCATGTTCCTACTTGGTATTTGAATAAACCAAGATGTTATCAACAAAAACTAGTAAAAATTTATCCAAATATGGGCTTAAGACATTATTCATTAAACACATGAATGTTTTTGGGGTGTTTGTGAGTCCAAAAGGCACAAATACAAACTCATAGTTCCCATAGTTAACTCTAAATATTGTTTTATGAATGCATTTTTCCTTGATGCATACTTGATGGTACCTGGATCTTAAATAGATCTTTTAAAAGATCATTGCTCCTCTTAACTGGTCAAATAAATCATCAATCCATGGTAGGGGACACCTATTCTTGATTGTGGGCTTATTGAGCTGTTTGTAATCAATACACAACCTCAATGTGCCCTCATTTTTATTCACAAATAATATGCGTTCTCCTTAGGGTGATACACTGGGTCCAATATATCCTTTATCTAGCATCTCTTTCAATTGTAGTTTTATTTCTACTAATTCTAGGGTACTCATTCGATATGGAGCTTTGGATATTTGAGCTAATATTGGCAATAATTCTATGGAGAAATCGATTTCCCTATGCAGTAGCAGTCTTGGGACTTCTTCAGGGAACACATCGTTCAACTATTTCAAGATAGTATGCTCTCTCTCATTGTCAATGTTACCTTCAGAGTCGTTAGTTACTTGCATAATGAAAAATTCACATCCATTTTTTTGCACTACTTCAACTGCAACATGTTATTTTCTTGATTTTCATTGGCCTCTTCTTCCCTTGCATCATCATTCTTTCTTTGTTTTTATTCAGGCATTTGATTGATTTTTTAAAACAATCAATATTTTTCTTGTGCCTTGCCAACCAATCCATGCCCATTAATACGTTGTATGAACCCAATGGTAGTAGTTTCAAGTCAACCAACATAGGCATATTCTCCATTACAACTGGAAATGTCCTTCCCACATGATCGACCTTCTTCTTAGTCCTGGTGGCCAACTGAACCAACCAATGATTGTCACGTGATATGCTCTTCAATGCACAATTCTCTACAATTTATGGACTCACATAACTGAAATTTGAGTTGGTTTCAATTAGAATGGAAATAAATTTGTTGTTGATCATACCTTCCATTTATACCATTGAGGCTTGGTGATGGGCCTAATTATTTTCCAATGTTGCATAGACATATATTATGTTCTAAGCCACATCATTTACTGTCTTTACTTCTCATACATTATACAATCTTGGGTGATTCTTTTGTAGCTGAGGAAAATCCTTTCGTAGGTGGTATCCCCACAATTCCATCAATGTATGGGTTTTCTCCCAGACCCATCTATTTCTCCTCTTGTAGACTTAGATAATTAGTCTCAACTAGAAATAGTGGGTTTCTACTAAAACTCACCTCTTAAAGGAAACTCACATCTCAACCTTGTTGGTGTCTTGTAGTTCTCTATGAATTTCCTCTAAAGTTGGGTTTTCCGTTTTCTTTCCAATTAGTCTTGTACTTGGACTTGTGCCTGGATTTCTCATAGTAGTACCTTGACTTCTTGATAGTGTCCTCGAGAGTTTATGGCTCATCAAAATCTATTCTTTCCCTGAATGCTTGTGGAAACCAACTGAGATACCTTTGAATATTTGGTTTCTCATCCTTCGAGTCAGGCACATGCCTCAACAACTCCAGGAATCTATTTTTATATTCACCAGTTTTGAGTTTCCCTAGCTTATGTTCATAAATTTCTTTTTCCTTGCTATCGTAGTACCCCTTAGAAAAGTAATTCTCTCGGAAATATATTTGAAATATCCTCCAAGACAGCTCTTCATTTTGAATGTTCTTAACATTCTTCAGGTCTCCCCATCAGATGTCATCCTTTCCTGCTAGGCTGAAGCTGGCTACCCTTGCCTTCATATTTTCAGAGTAATTATGGACCTTGAAAATTTTCTTCATTCCAAGTAGCCATGCCTCTGCTTCCCCAAACTTCTTCACTTCTCCATTAAATGTAGGAGGATTTTCCTTTTTGAATTATTCTGACATGAAATATTTCCCTTTCCTTTTTTGCTAACAATGCCTTTTTGTTGTAGCACTAGGCAACTTCTCATAACTTCATGTCCTCCTCTTTGGAGTACTTAAATGATTTCCACCCCACACTGTGTCTTCACTTCCCAACCTATGTCTTTTCTTGGATCTGTTTCCTTTTGCACCATCAATCTTCAATTCATGTCTTCCAAGTCCTGATGAAATCTACTTAAACTTGTAATGATCCAAGTGGCTTTAGAAATGCTTATAATTCAAAAGTGGCTTTAGAAAATATTGAAAATAAAAATTACTATATTAAAGTGAAACTAGGGTCAGATCGAATATCTCGTCGTAATATTTCCAACGATGCAAACAATACCTCAATCCGAGTTCGTATGTGAAAGTTATGGCCATTCAAAGTTTTGGTCAAACTAGGCCTAGTGGCAGCCACTAACGAGGCAACAATTTGGCACTTATCAGTGCATGGATTCTAGTGGCCAGAATGAGCGAATTTGTAACCTCTTTAATTTGACCAATGACCCCAAATTTGGTTGACAGGATTTTTAACTAATTCAATATATATCTATATATATATATATATATATATATATATATATATATATATATATATATATATATATATATATATATATATATATATATAGATAGATATATATATATATATATATATATAGATATATATAGATATATATATATATATATATATATAGGTGGTGGGTCACCAGCCCTACCACCCACCAACCATATATTATATATATATTATAAAAAAAAAGGTCAGAACTGTTAGCGCTTGAAATTTCACCTCAGGCTGAGAAAGGTAAACCTCAAGGCTACATTAAACCATTCAGCCCCGTAGCTAGCCCTACGGGGCAGGAGAAGGCTCTCTCCGGTCAATCTCGGTAGATCTTCAATGAGATGAGATGACCAACAAAGGTAACACTGATATTAGGCTAGTAAACTGATTATAAAGGTTGATTTTGGGTTTTTGGGGTTTTTGGTGGCAAATTGAGGAGCTGCAATTTTGGGTGCGGGGATTGGACACAGTTTCTGCAGGGGGTTCCTTGGGGCGAGGTAGGAAACAGTATTGATGCCTTAACTTGAGATGGATGATCAGGAATGAAAAATGAGGAGCTAAAGAGAGCAAACAATGACTTTGAATTCCCTTTAGACAGTAGAAAACATGGAAATTAAACAAATTTAAAAGCAAAGCATGGCTAGCATGAATTCCTACTTTAACACTTCATTTGTTTAATGTGCAGCAGTAAAGAAAGGAAATGAATCACATAACAAAGCTTACAAGAAAATTGAGAAACACACCATCAACACATGAGTCCACAAGAATCCCAAAGATGACTGCAAAACCCTGGTCTTCCTTAGCCAAAAATTGCAGAGATACAAGTGATAATACAATGATAGCTTCTCCCTCAAGAGTCCAACCATGAAAATGAGCAAGAAAGTACATAATATAGATGATCTAACCTCTTTCCCTGCCTCCATGGGTCGAGCTCACTATCCTAGGAGCTGTTTGAACCACTTCTCAACTAAGTACTACAAAATAGGCAGTCAAAACAACTTGCCTCTATAAACTTGGAAACCAGTTCATACATTCAATTTTTACCCTTTACATGCAAGAATCTTCTAGAAGAGTTAAACAAGAGTAAAAAATTCCAAAAATTGTCACAATTACATCCAAGAGGACCACCATCCACCTCAAAAAGTCAAACTGGAGCCAAACTGCGTTTTCTGGGCTGAACTGGTCAAATCTGGCAAAGTTTCCTCAACGGGTCTCGCACTTTGGAGCTCTGTTTGGAGGCCTTCCCGGTGTCAGAATTGGGTACAGGATAGCTCGTTGGAAAGGTATTTGAGTCTAATTTCCAACCCAACTGGAATTTTTCAATTTTGAGTTTATTTGACCTGTCCAAAATCAAATCTCCCAAGACTGGTCAAAAAGTACCAAATGAGGCTGCCTCAAGGAAGAGTGCTGTTGCAGTCAACTTTTGAATGCCTTACTCAACCCCAAATTGAGCTCATGATAGCTCATTGGAAATATATTTGTGTCTAGTTATCATTTTACCCATCAAGAAAATCATTTGGCCCACCAAGCTAGGAGAAAACTTGATTTTACCAAGGTCACTTCAGAGGTGTCTTTGATTCTCCTGAGGCAACGATATTCTTGACATTTCTCTCAAAAAATGACACCTGTGAAAAAAGTGAAGGAGGTTTTTCTTCTTTGGCATGTTCTGGACAAAAACCTCTCTCATTTTCCCAAAATTCATCTTTGATTTCTCTGAAACATCATTTGAGTGAAACTTGTCCCGATGTGTGAAACAAGGAATTCTGTCGAAATGAAGCGAAATGAAGGGGATAGGGGGCTTCTAAATTATTGAGGAAATTTTTTGGAGTGGGGAGGGATGTTAGGAAGTAGGGGAAAGTGGAATCTCAGAGATTGAGTGAGGGGAAGGGGTCCAAAAGGGCAAAACACAGGCCAAACCTAGAAAATTGCCAGGTTGTAGCTAGAAGCTAGGGTTTGTGCAAAAATGAGGATTTTGGGGGATCTGAGTGTTGGGAAGTGCTTGATAAGGTACATTAAGGATAGGGGAAGGTGTATGAACATTAGGATATGAGTTTTGCCGATTATTTAGCCGCCCAAGAGAAATTGCCTTCAAAACCCTAGGAGAGGGAAATGACCTTACCTAGGCACAACTGAAGCATGAATAAGGTGTAAAATGACTCGTTCGACACTGACATGATAATGACAACCCTATGAATGATGATAGGCTCAGCTGAATGATGACATGGACTGACATTTGGGCAACTTTGACCAGAGTGAAAGCAAACCCTAGACCTAATGCCTAGTGACCAAATTTTGCTTGAAGACTCATTGAAATGACAAAATTTGACCTTGACACTTCAAAATCACTTTGTAAGAGCACATTTGATCACTGGAGGAAGGCTGGAAAGACTGACACTAACAGGAGCCACGGGTGACTTGGACCCTGCCCGACCACTGTGCAACGGTGTATTACTATGGTGAGGCTGACTTGCCAAAATGGGCGGCCATATTACCAAAAAAAACAAACGCGCCAACTGTAATACCAAAATGGGGGTTCCACAGGTTGGACCCTAGAACCTCCCCAAGCACAACACTTTAATTATATGCCACTAACCAATGAGTCATTGGCCCTTGGTTGAAATCTCTACCACCTAAACATTATATGAACTTTCATAATGTGCCCAACGAGTGGAGAGTGGAGATCCGATCAGTGGAACAACGAGCAGAACCAAGAGGGCGAAACCCTGATTGTTATGAAACCAGCTCACAAAAAGATAGAAAAGAGAGATCAACGCCTTAGAATTCAGCCTCTTCGAGGGGGCAACCTCCTTTACATTACACAAATGAGCAATTCTTGGATGATTCAAATGACAAAACCTCCTTTCTATATATAGGAGTCTAAGGAGTCACAATATAACCCAGTCGACCTAACAATAATAATATAAAGTCACAAAAATAACAATAGAGGGATTCTATGGGGCACAGTAATAACAATATGGGGACAATAGGGGCACAACAATATTAATAAGGGATACAACTACAATATTAATGGGGTAATCACTAGTATTATAGGGACCCAACATGCCCCTCTCCTTCAAAAAAAGTGTTGTCCTCAATGCTTGAGTAGTTCTGGATGCTTCTATATAAAATTCTCATCCTCCCATGTGGAATCTTCAGTGGATAAGTTCTTCCACTTGATAAGATACTCCGAAATTGATCGATTTCGTAACTGTCGAGTTCTTGTTTCTGTGACTGCCTCTGGTTCCAATATAATTTTTCCTTCCTTGTCAAGTTCTGGCAATATTGTTTGAAGTGGGAGCTTGTCACCTATAACCTTCTTTAAACATGAAACATGGAAAACTGGGTGCAATCGAGAAGCTGCAGGAAGCTCCAATTTGTATGCCATAGTACCAATCTTTTGCAACACCTTGTACGGACCATAATACTTTGGTGATAATTTATTATCCTTCTTAGCTTGCTTGAGGGACATTTTCTTATATGGTTGTAGCGGTAGGAATACCCAATCACCTACATCAAAACTTCTTTCACTGCGATGTTGATCTGCCTGTTGTTTCATTCTATTCTGTGCCAACACGAGATTATCCTTTAAGAGTTGGAGGACTTGTTTTGATGTTCGATGTGATGTTCCACTGCTTGAACCTTAGAATTTTCTCTTAAATATGATGTGATGGATGGTGGCTGATATCCATAAAGTGCCATAAATGGGGTCATTTTTGTTGCTGTATGGAAGGAAGTGTTATACCACCATTCAGCCAGAGGCAACCATTTGACCCATTGTGTCTGTTTATCAGATACAAAGCAACGAAGATATCCTTCCAAACATTTGTTTACTATCTCAGTTTGCCCATCAGATTGAGGATGATAAGATGAGCTATGAGCTAACTGAGTACCAAGACAAGAAAATAATTCTGTCCAAAAATTTCCAGTGAAAATGGGATCTCTGTCACTTACAATAATCTTTGGGTTTCCATGTAGCTTTTGAATTGTTTCCATAAATGCAGTAGAAACTGTACTGGCTTTAAATGGATGTGATAATGCACAAAAGTGTGCATACTTGGTAAGTCTGTCAACTACCACCATGATGACACTCTTTCCCTCAGACTTGGGTAAACCTGTGATAAAATCCATTGAAACCTCCTCCCAACGTTGGCTTGGAATGGATAAAGGTTGTAATAGACCCGGTGTCTTAATTGTTTCAACTTTATTTTGTTGGCAAACCAAACATTCCGCCACAAACTTTTGAATATCTGATTTAAGGCCATCCCAAAAAAATTCCTTCTTAACCCTGTGGTAAGTTTTTAAAAATCCTGAGTGCCCTCCTAAGGGAGAAGTGTGCAATTCCATAAGAATCTTTTGTTTTAGTTGGGAATTCTTACAGAGGTATAAGCGATCTTTGTACCATAACGAATCATTTTTCCAGCTAAATGTATCAGACATACTGGAATCTTGTTGTAACTTTCGAATAAGTGCCCACACTTCTTCATCATTCTTCCATTCCTCCCTTGCTTCGTTTATCCAATCTGGTTGGATAATAGAAATGGCGCACAACAATGCTTCCACATCCTCATCCTTTCTTGAGAGTGCATCTGCCACCACATTTTGCTTCCCTTTTTTGTAGATGATTTCAAAGTCATAACCCAACATCTTTGTGACCCACTTTTGTTTCTCTTCAGAGGATAATCTTTGTTCTAAAAAGTATTTAAGGCTATCATGATCCATTTTTACCTTGAAGTGTCTTCCCATTAGGTAGGGTCACCATTTCTTAAGTGCATGGAGTATTGCCAACATTTCCTTCTCATAAATAGCTTTGTGTAAAAACTTTCCCTTGATTGGACGACTTTCAAAAGCAATGGGTCTTTCATCTTGCACAGCACCAATTCCATTTCTTGAAGCATCACATTCCACAATAAAGGTTTTTGTGAAGTCTGGTGTAGCTAAGACCATTGCTTGGCACATTGCCTCTTTAAGATGTTCAAAGGCCTTTGTTGCTTCTGGAGTCCATGAAAATGCATCTTTCTTCAATAATGTTGTTAGAGGTGCTACTATTCTCCCATAATTCTTAACAAACTTGTGATAATACCCTGTCAACCCAAGAAATCCTCGTAGATGCTTTATGGATGTGGGGATTTTCCATTCCTTAATGGCTTTAATTTTGCTAGGGTCTACCTTAACTCCTTCATGAGATACAATATGACCCAGGTATTCCACCTCTTCTACTCCAAAGAAACATTTGGATCTTTTTGCATATAATTGTTTCTCCTCCAATAGTTGTAGCACCCTGTCAACATGTTCAACATGATCCTTCCAAGACTTGCTGTAGATTAGTATATCATCAAAAAATACTAACACAAATTTTCTAAGGAATGGTTTGAAAATGGAATTCATCAAACCTTGAAATGTTGAAGGTGCATTGGTAAGGCCAAAAGGCATGACCAAAAATTCATAATGACCCTCATGAGTTCTAAATGTTGCTTTCGGAATGTCTTTAGTCTTCATTCTGATTTGATGATATCCTGAACGAAGATCCAACTTGGTGAAGTAAATTGATCCATGCAATTCATCCAGTAATTCATCAATGACAGGAATGGGAAACTTATCTTTAATAGTGAGCTTGTTGAGCTCCCTATAATTCGGACACATGCACCATGATCCATCCTTCTTGTGCACCAATACTACTGGAGCAGAGAAAGAACTTTGACTCGGTTGAATTATACCAGCCTCTAGCATTTCTGCAACCATACGTTCAATTTCACTCTTTTGGGCATAGGGATATCTGTACGACTTGATGTTTGGAGGAACACTTCCTGGAATCATATGAATAGCATGATCATGATCACAAATAGGTGGGAGACCTTTGGGAGTCTCAAATACCTTGGAATGATTGTCCAAGACTTTTTGGAGATCTGGAGAAATAGATGATTCCAATGTGGAAACATCTAGCGAACATAATTGTGCAATTACACCTCTTTGTTCCTTTTTTAGAAGCTTTGTCATACCGTTAGAGCTGATTATCTTTCCCGGTTTCCCTGCAATACCCCTTAATTCAACTTCCTTTCCTTCCACAGAAAATTTCATGAAAAGTTCTTGAAAATTAAAAGCTATTGTACCCAAGGATTGTAGCCATTGGACTCCTAGTACAACATCAACACCTCCCATTGGAATGGAAAGCATTGGGCTAGTCAATACATATTCTCCCATGGATAACTTGATATTATGGCACTTTCCAGAGCAATTTATTGTTCCTCCATTTGCAACCATCACTTGACACTCTGGTGCTGGATATAAGAAGCAATTCAATTCTTTTGCTACCTTACAATGAATGAATTTGTGGGTACTTCCTGAATCAATCAAAACTATTACCTTTTTCTTCTTGATTTGTCCTTCTATCTTGATGGTTTGAGGCGTGGTAATTCCCGCCAATGCATTACAAGATATGGTCAGATTCATTTCTTCTTTATCTAGGCTTTGTTCCTGGAGTATATTCTCTTCTTTTGACCTTTCTTGCTCCTTTTCTTCTTCCTCTTCACAATCTATGTAAAATAATTTCTTCTCAGCACACTTATGACCTTTAGTGTATTTGCTATCACAACTGTAACAAAGCCCTTTTTCTCTTTTTTCTTCCAATTGTTGTGGTGTCAACCTTATAGGTTGTGGAAGACTAGGGGCAACAACATTTCCATCTTTATAGTTGTGAGTGGTATGCTTCCTGGTTGCCATAATTTTGCTTTCCATTTTTCTTGCTAACCTGAATGCCTTCTCTAATGAATTAGGTTTCCAAATGCGAACATCATGTTGGATATTATCCTTTAAAGTCCCTATGAACACATCAATCCTATGCTCCTTTGGAATATTTTTTACCCTTATGTTCAATTTTTGGAACTCCTTAATGTGCTCCATTATTGAACCCTTTTGTTTGAGACTTATCAATTGGCTAAAAAAAGTGTTGCCTTTTGTATCCTCATAATGTGCTGTCAATTCTTCCGTAAAAATTGCCCAAGTGATAATTTGTTTACGAGAGCAAAGCCATTGATACCATACAAACTGATTTGGTTCCAAATATAAAGTTGCAATACGTACCTTTTGTGTGTTTTGCACATTATTGAGATCGAAAAATTGCTCCATCTGTAATATCCATGTTGCGGGATCCTTGCCATCAAACTTCCTCATATCAATTTTTGGAATATGGTGGGTCTTTGATCCAACATTAGAGTCTATGGAATCATGATTAACATTTCTTTTGTTCTCATCATGAGTTTCCTTTACTACCTTTTCACCATTAGTGACCATTTCTTGTAGCAACTTATTCATATTTATCTTCAATTCTTCCATCTTATCATCCATGCCATCAATTTTAGCGTCCTCTTTCTGTATCTTCTTACAAAATTTCAATCCGATGCTTAGAGAGAAAGTTATGACGATTTTCCCCAGGTCACCTGTTTGGAATGTAATTCAGGAATCTGCAAAAAGACCAACTTCCTCAGATCATATCTCTGCAAATATAGCGTGAAAACCTCTGAAATTCGGACCCAAGATTTAGCGCGATTTCTTCTCAAATGGGTTTTTTTTTTAGCTTCTGAAACGTTGCAGAAAAAAAGTTATAGTTAAAATGCCACGATGACCTGTTTGGAGCAGCGAAACCCTAGAATCCAAAGCTCTGATACCAAATGTTATGAAAACAGCTCACAAAAGGATAGAAAAGAGAGATCAATGCCTTAGAATTCAGCCTTTTTGAGGGGGAAACCTCCTTTACGTTACACAAATGAGCAATTCTTGGATGATTCAAATGACAAAACCTCCTTTCTATATATAGGAGTCTAAGGAGTCACAATATAACTAGCCGACCTAACAATAATAATATAAAGCCACAAAAATAACAATAGAGGCATTCTATGGGGCACAGTAATAACAATATGGGGACAATAGGGGCACAACAATATTAATAAGGGATACAACTACAATAGTAATGGGGTAATCACTAGTATTATAGGGACCCAACACTGATGCTAGGTTCCAGGAGCGGAACCTTGATGTAGGGGTATCTTTTTAATGCTGAGAAGATTTATTAGGGGTCTAGAAATGTTAGTGTCAGAAAGGGGTTAACTTTATAGTCATTTTTCATGATTTTTCACCAGGAATCCAACCATGCAGCTTGTTTCTCCATCATAGACCTACATTTTCAGGCCATCCTCGGAAGTGGAGGTATAAGGTGGTATTTTGTAATTTCTTTTAATTTATTTCTGCGTCCATTTAATGAAAAATGACTCCCCATATTGAGCAGGGCCCGGAGACATAGCCCACATTGGGTGAACTCCGTTATCAAATTGTCTTGTGCCTTTGATCTCATGCTTGCTTTTGATTTTCACTTCTTTCATGTGTTTATGTTACTCGGTTACATGCTCTTTTAAATGCAATTATGTATTCATCCTTGAAGTAAAATATCCAATTCAATTTTGGTATCAGAGCAGGTCTTCTTGATGCGAGTTGCATGAGTGAATGGTAACTTGGAACAAGCTCTAAAGAGGAGAAGGTAAACTCAAATATTTTGATCTCGAAGTGGGGCATGCAAGATGAAGACAAAACATGACAAATGAGGAAGGTCAAATGGAGGAAGAGAAAAATTATTGAAATATCTTCTTCACCATGTAGAGAACATTAACAAGTTGTTTGCAGAATATGAGAAGACAATCAAGCTTGAGTAGAAAGAAATAGATGATCATGCCTCGGTAAATCATGAAGTTGGAAGATGAGAGCCTCCTGAACGACCCTCTCCATCCTCTAGTGATAGTTCTTCTTATTCCTCTTCTCATTATTCTAACAGAATCATATGAATGCATCTACGAAGCCATTTTTAAAGCTAGATGTAAATTTTGATTTGCGCACATATAATGGAGAATGTAGTGCAGATAAATTAAACAATTGGATCAAACAGATCGAGGTTTATTTCCGGATTCAGTAGATCAAGGAGGATGAAGCCAAGATCCAATTAGCATCTCTTCGACTGAGTGGCACCACCCTCATTTGGTGGAAGAGAAAGTTGCAAAAAGGCAGCAAAAACTTGGGTAATCTCCTTTCTTCTTGGTCCAATTTTGTTTATGCATTAAAATATTAGTTTTATCCCTTGGGTTATCGACAAAAGGGTTTAATGGAATGGAAATATGTGAGACAAGGAAAGGGTTAACATGTACAAAGATTCACAAAAGAGTTTAGAACACAAGCTTTGAATTTGGGAAGTTTACTTGATTCGCCAAAAACTGTAACAAAGTATATTGGCGCTTTACACAGTTACATCAGGAATTCTTTGTTGTTATTTGATCCTACTACTATTGATGCAGCCAGTGTGAAGGCCATTCACCTTGAAAGCAGGGTAAATAATGACAAAGAAGATCAACCCAAGAAATCATCTATAAAACCTCATAATGGCAAGTTCAAAGGAAAAGGCAAGGGAAAGGACAACAAGGAAGCTACAACCAAGGAGGAAGGAGCAAAGCCATTGCACACATTGCAAGAAGGAAGGCCATGATGATGAACACTGTTGGACATTGCATCCAAAGTTGAAACCAAATATATTTGGTGGTAAGAACAAGCAAAAGGTGGTGGCAACCGTATAACAGGACCTTGGATCTGACGCTGGTGACGAGACACAAATCACAACAATGGGCATACAAGGTACTCTTTCTCTTCATGTTAATGAAAATTTTGAATTACATGCAAGTACAAGTTCTTCAAATGAGTCTCTTGTTAATGAACGAAAGAGGATTGAATTGTTCCACATTAGAGTCGTAATGAAACATACTAAAGTGGAAACCTTGTTTGATCTGGGCTCACAAGCAAATTTGATTTCAGAATCCTTGGTTAAGAAGTTAGGGTTAGAGACCAAGCCTCATATGAAACCCTACCCTCTTGGTTGGGTGTGTGATAAATCCAAATTACATGTAACCAAGAAGTGTAGAGCTAGATTTGTGATTGCATCCAAACTAGTAGATGAGGTTGACCTTGATGTTGTACCTTTGGATATATGTGGCATTATATTAGGGAGTCCATATTTGTATGATAGGAAAGAAATTTTCTTTCACCATGAAAACAAGTATCATCTCACGAAAGATGAGGTGGAATACATTGTTATAGCTCATCATGCCAAAATCAGTGCCAATCTTGTAAGTGCAGGTCAGATGAAGAGATTGATCAATTCCAGCAAAGGGTGCATGCTCATGGTTGTGAGAGAAAAAGATGCAGAGATATCCAAAGCTTTCCAAGGTTGTGATCCCACTCATAATTTTATTTTGTATGAAATTGTTTCTAACTATAATGGGCTTTTTCAGGAACCAAGTGGGTTTCCTCCAAATCATGAAATTCAACATGAGATTCACTTGCAGTAGGATTCTCCTTTACCCAACATTGGTATGTACAAGGTGTCGGCCATTGAGATGGAGGAGATAAAGAAGCAGGTGCGTGAATTGTTGAACCAAGGGGTCATAAGGCCAAGTTACTCTCCATGCGGTTCACTTATTGTGTTGGTGCCAAAGAAGGATGGCACATGTATGGTGTGCGTAGACTACAAGGCACTCAACAAAACAAAGGTGAAGAATTGGTACCCTCTCCCTTGCGTTGATAATTTATTAGATCAGTTGAAAAATGTTGTATATTTCACAAAACTGGACTTGCACATTGGCTATCATTAGGCTAGGATTGTAGAACAGGATGTATGAAAGTGTGAATTCAAGATAAAACAGGGGTTGCTTGAATGGTTGGTGATGCAATTCAGACTATGCAATGCTCTGAACACATTCATGAGGGTGATGAATGATATTTTTAGACCTTTCCTTGATGATTTTTTTCTTGTGTATCTTGATAGCATTCTTTTTTACAATCGAACATGGGAAGATCATGTGAGTCATGTTAAAAAGGTGCTTGATGTTTTGAAAAAAGAAAAATTGTATGTCAAAATGTCTAAGTGTGAATTTGGTAAGAGCTTTTTGGTTTACTTGGGTCATATTGTTGGAGATGGACAGTTAAATATAGATCCTTCTAAAGTTGATCTGGTTGTAAAATGGCCTAAACCCACCATTGCTACAGAGGTGCGTAGCTTTTTAGGTTCAGTACAATACTGGAGAAGGTTCATTGCCAACTTCTCCATCATTGCATCCCCCTTACATGCATTGAAAAGTGTGAAGCAAACCTTTCAGTGGGGAAGAAAGAAATAGAAAGACTTTGATACACTGAAAGAGAAGATCAATATTGTACTAGTTTTCGCCTTACCTAACCCCCAACAACCTTTTGAGATCGAGATAGATGCCAGTGGGTACACCATGGGAGAAGTGTTGATGCAGTAGAGGAAACCTGTATGTTACTAATCAGAGACATTCTCCAAAGTTGTTGTGAACTATCCCACATATGACAAGGAGTTGTATGCCTTGGTTCAAAGTGTGAAAAAATAGAAGCACTAATTGATTAGAAAGGAGACCATCATTCACACATATCACCCTCCCTTGCAGTACCTCCGGTCACAAACCAAGCTTCAACAAACACGTCATTTCAGATGGATGGGATTCTTCCAGTAGTTTCACTTGGTAATAAAATACAAGAAGGGAACCAACAACAAAGTGGAAGAGATGCTTTCTCGCTTTCCTATTTCTGCATCTATAGTTTTGCAAAATGCTTCTTTATCTTTTGAAAGTTATGTTGAACAATATGTTGATGAAAAATATTTTAAGGAGATTTATGCAAAGCTGACTCATGGATCACAGGTGAATAATTACTATTTGTAGGGAAAATTGTTGTACCACCTTGGAAAATTTTGTATCCCCACCAATGAGAGAATATATGTAATCATAGAGCCATATACCTCTCTTGTGTCAGGGTGTAGGGAAATATTTGTGTCATTTGCAGAGCTTGTGTTATTGGCCTCACATGAAAAATATTGTGACTCGATATGTAAAGGGATTTGTGTTGTGTTTAGTTAGCAAGACCACTAATAGAAATTTGGGGCTCTACACACCACTCCCTGTTCTAAGTCGTCCATGGGAAAGTGTGTCAATGGATTTTGTTGGCGGTTTTCCTTTGTCTAGGAGAGGTCATGATTATTTGTATGTCGTTGTGGATTGATTTAGCAAAATGTGTGTCTTAATTCCTTGTAAAAAGCAGATCACTGCAGAGCAGATTACTCATCTCTTATTCCAATTTGTATGGGTCCACTTTGGGCTGCCCACATCCATTGTGTTTGATCGAGACTCTCACTTCCTTGGAGAGTTTTGGATGAGTTTGTGGAGAATGATGGACACCAAGTTGAAGAGGAGCACGAAATAGCATCTGTAGATCAATGGACCAAGAAAAGTTGTCAATCGCACAAAGATACATTTACTCCGGTGCTATTGTGGAAAGCATCCCAAGTTGTGGGACGAGCAGCTTCCCTATGTACAACACGCATACAACCGGGCAGTGCATTCATCCACTCAGAGCTCACCGTTTGAGACGTGCTTTGGATATTTTCCAAAGGATCCTTAGACATGGTGTATGGGAGAGATTAATATTCCAGTGGGAAATATGACAGGGACAAAGTACGAAAGTTCATTCAGCGAATTCAGATGATTCACCGGGTAGTGCAGGAGTAGTTGGAGAAAATTCAAGGGTTGATCACCAATTCCAGGTTGGACACAGGGGGTGGCTCCACATCAGCAAGGACAAAATTAAAGGGGAAGGAAAGAAGTTGATACCATTCGGCTATGGTCCATTCACCATATTACAAAATATTGGAGATAATTCTTTTCGTCTTGATTTGCCAACATACATGTAGATGTACTTAGTGGTGAACGTTGAAACCTTGAAGCTTTAATATGAGCCTCCTTTGATCATGGACACCGAAGAGGTTGGAGAGGTTCCTACAGTGGATGACTTTGCACCCGAATACTTGGACAAGCTACCTGAGTATATCATTATTGACAGGAGGATTAGGACTTCACGATGGGGATACGTGTAGTACCTTCATATTGGTTTCAAGGGAATACATCCAAGTAAGGTTCATTGGATTGAAAAAGAGAAAGTGAGGGAGAAATTCCCTCACTTTCCAATTGAATGATAAATATTTTGGCAAAGCAAAATCTCATTACTGGGGAGGAATGATCCAGGTGGCTCTAGAAATGCTTCGAATTCAGAATTGGCTTTAGAAAAGCTTGAAAATCAAAGTAACTGGATTGAAGTGGAACCAAGGTCAGATCAAAGATCTCCTTGCAAGATTTCTAATGGCGTGAAGTACACCTCAATCCAAGTTTGTATGTGAAATTTATGGCCAGTCAAATTTTTGGTCAAACTAGGTCCAATTGCAACCAATAATGAGGCAACAATTTGGCACTTATCAGTGCATGGATTCTGGTGGCTGGAATGGGCAAATTTTTCACCTCTTTAATTTGACCATTGACCCCAAACTTGGAAGACAAGTTTTTTAACTAATTCATTATATATATATATATATATATATATATAGATATATATATATATATATTAAAAAATAGGTTGCGGGCCACCAAACTCGCCACCCACTAATGATATATTATATATATATTAAAACAAAAAAGGGTCAGGGCCACGGGAGCCTAGACCTCGCCTGACCACCATGCAACGGTGTATTACTATGGTGAGGCCAGTAGTATTTGAACCCGCTAGGCCCACCGAAATGGGCGACCGAGTTACCAAAACAAACAAACTCGCCAACGGTGATACCAAAATGGGGGTTCTGTGGGTTGGACCCCAGAGCCTCCCCAACCACAACGCTTTAATTATATGTCACCAGCCAATGACCATTGGCACTTGGTTGAAAGCTCTGCCAACCAAACATTATATGAACCTTCACAATGTGCCCAATGAGCAGGGCGCAGAGAGCAGAGATCCAACCAGCGGAACATCGAGTGAAACCAGGGGGGTAGAACCCTGATGTTGGGTTCCAGGATTGGAACCCTAACACAGGGGTATCTTTTTTATGCTAAGAAGATTCCTTAGGGGTCTAGAAGTGCCAATGTCAAAAAGGGGTCAACTTTATAGTCATTTTTCATGATTTTTCACCAGGAATCCAACTATGCAGCCCATTTCTCAAGTAGAAGCCTACATTTTCAGGCCATCCTCAAAAGTGGAGGTATAAGGTGTCATTCTGTAATTTCTTGTAATTTATTTCTGTTTCCATTTAATGAAATAGGCCTCCCCACATTGAGCAGGGCCCGGAGACATAGCCCACATTGGGTGAACTCCATTATCAAATTGTCGTGTGCCTTTGATCTCATGGTTGCTTTTGATCTCTTCTTCTTTCATGTGTTTATGTTACTTGGTTACATGCTCTTTTAAATGCAATTCTATATGCATCCGTGAAGTAAAATATCTGGATCATGTAACTAGCTCCCAACTCATGTTGTTTCTGTCTTTGCATATTTGATAAGCTGTACAATATGACTGCATTTACTTCTTTACGCTTCTCCTAAGCTCCGATGATATTCTCATTTAAGTAAAGCCTTTTAGTAGAAATCACATAAGAGAAATTTTTGGCCGATGCATTTTGAACCAACAAGTGTGGTTCATCATCAGGACCAGATGATGAACCACACTTGTTGGTTCGAGACGCTATGGCCAAAAATTTCTGTAATGTGATTTCTACCGAAAGGCTTTGCTTAATTCATTATGGATCACAAAAGCTTGAATACAGAAAATATACTCATTGTCAGCCTTGTAGCTCCTTAGTTCATCCCTTAAACTTCTAAGAGTATCCATTGAGTCAAGGAAGCCTTCCTCTCTCCTTTTCTCCACTGACTCCTCTTCATGTTTGTGTTGATATCTATCAGTGCTATACTCCACCATTTTCCTTCTCATTCCTTTTTCTCTTTGTTTTCATACACATACAACTATTAGATAATCCAAAACATAAATACATATTCTTACCCATCACCTTGGCTCAATCACAATAAGCCTGCTGGTGTCTAGTTATCTAAAACATCACATCTCAAGTTAGCATGCCTATTAGCAATAATAATTAAATCAAATTTAGTAATTGCATACAACATGAAATCAACAAACAAATGCTACAAGAATCTCACAGCAACTAACCACTATGGTTGCTACACTTGGGTAACAAACTCTAACACGTTGTCATGCTGCATTAGAGTCACAATTTTATTTATGGAGATCTAGTATTTAACCTTCAGCTCTAATACCACCTTGTAACACTCCCCCCCACCCCTAGCTCCTTCTAGGTCAAATGGTACCTATTAAATTGTCCTAACCCAACCTCCATGGTCTTGTTATGGAAACAGGTTTAAAAATTTCCCTCCTCACCAAATTTTGTAGAATTAACTTGGGATAATATCATCATGTTCAACTCATCGAGAGATTCCTGGTGATACAAATTTTATCAAAATCCAAAAGTTATGGCCATTTAAATTTTTATCACTTTAAACCCTTCCACATCAACAAGACCTACCATGTAGCACCCACATGGTTCCCACATGACAACCCCAACTCACCTAGATGGTCCACTTCATCTTCGGGTGCCAACATGTCCTTTGCTACACTTATGTGGCACCTTCCAGATTACTAATCCATACACGCTCACAGATATGGCCCATAGTGTTTCATGTGACAATTCTAAATTATAAAGAATTATCATAGATCTAGCTCCCTCTATAATTCAACACTTGAATCAAGTCTTGACCATTGGGTCCAAAACTAACTACTATCCACGCAATAGCTTAGGTCTGGCCCACATCCAACCTCCAAACTTTCTCGATTGTGTGCACCTCTATATTGGCCCAGATCTTGACCTTCAGACTAATGCTTCACTTGAATCTGGTGATGTAACATCCTCCTCCCACATTTACCCAAGTTAACTAGTTTTCTAGAGTAAGCACGTGATGAGATGCTACTATGATGTGATTCAGCTCTCAATGTTTAGTTAAGGAAGTGGAACCGACAAAACCAAACCAATCCAACCTTCCTCGGGACCTACAAACCCTTTAGGAGGAAACCAACCCTGCTAAGTGCTTAACCCCTGAGACAACTTGACATGTTACTGATATGGACCCTCAGCCGCTCCCATGACAAGCCATGCATGTGGTTGAGTCCTTCGAGGCGCTCCCATAGCAAGGCATGCCAGTGACTATGGAATTTTTTAGTCATTTCTATGCCAACGACACTAGATTCTGAGCCACTTTTTCAGGGCTAGGTCCCAGGCCACTGCCCATAACTTCATGGAACCTTCATAAATTATAGTTAACATTGGAACAAGGTTACTAATGCAATCACTGGTACAAGTACTTGATTTGACCCCTACTAACCATGATAGGCATTTCGTCAAACATGTCACAAATACGTAATATACAGTTCATAAAAACATATTTGAGCATAGTGGTCTCATACTTATCTGAGATTCATAAAGAAGCATTGTTGTCTTATCACAATAGTTTCATTATCATCTATTAGGTCATATATTCATTGTACATTCATATGACAATCAAAACATGATGGGAGTCATTCATCAAGTATGTCATAAAATACACTCATAACCAACATATAACCAATATAAATAACAAGGATATAGTGTCAACCATAAGAATCACATTTGAACCAATACATCTACACATGAAATACCAAGGAGAAGGAGCTCTTATTACTGAATGCATAAGCCAACTAGGTTTGGGACTTTCACAAACCACTAACCATAGATTGGGCTGAACCAAATATTTCTTTCAACCAATCACCCCTATGTCATATTCCAAGCATGAATGTGGGACTCACAACAAAACCAACCAGGGCTTCCTCAGGATTTATCGTATATCCCACTAGGATATTCCTAGGCCCGAACCCTCATCAATACAACCAGGCTTTACCGCAATTCCCACTGGATCACTAGGACCTAAACAAGCAAGGATGCCTCTAAATCTCTCCACCTAAATCGTGAGGAATTTGTTCATCTCAACCTCTTGGCTTTACCATGGACCCCACCATTATTGGTTAAGGGATTCCTAGGCCTACGAGGTCAACACCCTCTAGGCTTTACCGTGTATCCCAACATTACCGATTAAGGGATTCCTAGGCCCAATCAAGGGTATTCACATTTGAGATTTACCATGTATCCTGCCATTACCGGTTAAGAGATTCCTAGGCTCAATCGAGGTGTTCACAACCAAGATTTACCATATATCCCATCCTGAGATTCCTAGGCCTCATGAATAATCCTAATACAACCCCACTCAGCTTCAAGTCCATCCGACAATCCATCTCAACCAAATACAAGAGAACCCACCACACCATGGTTATCTAGAAATGGCGAGGCAAGGTTGAAGAACATTGTCACACCTAGAAAAACCCATGCCAATGACAGCAAGAGAACCAAGAACACACATGCATGTACCATGAATGCCATATCTACAAAGGAAATGATACATGAAAATCAATACCGATAATCCCATTCTAACTGCTTGATCTTGCTCTTCCTTGCTTGATCTTTGCTTCTCTTTGCCTTATTTTTCCTTCCGTTTCTTTCCTTGATCCAATGCTGGAGTGCTCCAAGAATGCTTTAAGTGTCCAAGAGTATGAGGGAGAGAGTATAGAGAGAGAGATATCTAAACTTGAACTAACAAAAGGGTACCAACTGATCCTCATAAGACTTTTTATTAATGAGGCCTCTATTTTCTTCATTTTCCATTATTTTCCTTCATTTTCCTCCTCACATGCAACCTGTGACCTTTCACCTTCCTTCTCTCCTAATTTCCATTACTTTCATAAATAAAATGCCAATTAATGCCACTTTTCCTTTCCAAATCCTTTTCCATTGCCTTTTCTAGTTTCCTTATCCATAATAAACCAAATGAACACCCACACTAGGATGTTTTTCCCAACATTCAGCTTGGAATACCTATCCCATGACCTTGATCTTATTTTTCCTTTATTAACTTTATTACATGTTGTTTAGTCAATTTAGTATGTCCTAAATTGCTACATTAATTATCAATCCAGGAGTCGTAAACTAATGAAGTGTGGCGCACTATATGTGCAAGACAACCTCTTTCTTACTTTTTATTGTTTTCAATTTTATTTTGTTTTTGGGGGTTTTATCTTTGCTTGTCTCCTAATGCGAATGGAAATCCTATTCCTAAGTTTTAAGAATACTAAGAAGGCAAGTATGGATATAAATTTTAAGGCAATTATGTCCTTTATGATGACTTCCAGAGCTTAACACTTTAGAGGATCTCAAAACATACTAGTGATGAAATTAGTACTTGAACAAGAATGTAAATGTGCAACTATTCAAATCAAACAAATGATGAACTACTGATCATGAAATCACTATCTCTACTGCTCATCTAAATACAGAAATAAAAGTTAAGCTATTGCACTCAAACAAATCAAAAAATGAAAACTAATAAAAGTAAAACTAATTCACTTCACTTATAGTCCGATAGCTGGCCAAGTAGCTTTTTGGGGTTAAGCCATGGCTCTGGAGATAACGTCAATAACATGAGGAATTGATATCTAAATTACCTACTTGCAAATGAAAATAAAATCAAGTCACTTCACTTATAGTCTGATAGCTCGCCAAGTAGCTTTTTGGGGTTAAGCCATGGCTCTGGAGATAACGTCAATAACATGAAGAACCTGATATCTAATTAAAAAAATAAAAGTAAAATCAAATCACTTCACTCATAATCCGATAGCTCGCCAAGTGGCTTTTGGAGGTTAAGAGATGGTTCTAGAGATAACATTAAATGACATGAAGAATTTGATATCTAAACTAACTAACAACAACAAATAAATAAGACTGAAATCAGAGCATAACTGAAATTGAAAAGCTAAGAAAACAAAGTCAGCAGAGAGGCCAATCTCATGTCACTATTTGATGCAAAAATTATATGAAAATGCTCGAGCGTAACCTATCCTGAAACACACCGATCAGTGTTAGCAAAAATATACAGTGCTGGAAAATCATGTACAGGAATGAAACGTTAACATCATAAATGAATCAGGAAATATATACACAGATGAACAAACTATGAAATATCTACAATGGAAATAAGACAACAACACATAAAAACTTTACGGAAATAAAGAAACAAAACCTCAGCCAGCAGGGGCCCTCTGCACGGCCTTGGTTAACACGCTGTCAGTCTGAAATTACGCTCACACAGTCATATAAAACAGAGTCTTGTTATATTGCAAAACAGAGGAAGGATCCTCTCGTTACAACAGTAGGACCAATGTCACGGCACAGTACATGAACTAACAGCAAGACTACATAAAAAAACTAGCTACATGCATTTGCAAATGCATTATTTATAAAGGAAATTACATAACTGTTTTTCCTATGGAACACCTTCAGCAGAGGACACGTAAAAAGACAGCACCCGTGAGCTTAGCATGTTGGTTGCCATGATCATTCAATCTACCAAAAGGTGGCTATTGGATTTGCGTCGTGGAGGCAGTCTACAGCTGTCAAAATGAATCCATGGATCTAGGAATGGTCTCGGACCCTTCACGTGTTGAAAACAGAGACCTGTTTGCTGTAGAACTCCTCATTTGACCATTGTTTGACCAAGGCTTTCCTCTATGAATTTGGCTGAACCAATAGGACCTGGTCCATGTCCAGATCATTTCTGAACTACCCATGTGCCTTGTTTTGCTTGCTGACACCTGTAACCTAGAGATCAACAAAAACAGCTGTAGAATCTCGAGTCAGCTGCAAAAAGTGGCTGCATTCTGCAGCTGATGAGAAAAATCTAAGTCAAATAGCAAACACAAAAATATAGTTAGAAAACCACTTAAATGCACTCTTAGAATCAATATGTAATGATCTTTGATAGCTTATGAGGCACTGGTGAGGGGAAAAAGTCTAGGAAAGTGTGTAGAAGGGATGTAGTTTCAGGGCTCAACACATGTATTTTTTACCAGGGATGTTAAAAAACCCTCCCCTTGGGGGAACATTGTCCTCAGTGTTAAATGACAACTACAACCAGAAAGACAACTGAAAAGAAAAAACATATTGCCCATGGAGCTTTAGAAGATAACTTATTGCAGTATTTACAATGACCACTGTTGAAAACATGACAAACATACCATTTACTGGAGCTTTATAGCACCACTAATTATGTTATTTACAATAACAACCACATATACTATCATAAACATTTGCTTCAACCAACAAATAACCATATTGTCCATGGAGCTTTATAAATCTAGCTCGATACAATATTTACAATTATATACACATATTCACATTTGCTCTAACCCACAAATAAAAGGATACAATGCCTGCATCTGCAACAAGGGAATCTAGAGGCTCACATCTCAACCCTCAGAAGTAGTACCATGATTCACCTCCCTCCTAGGAATTCCAAAATACATTTCCAAAGTCAAATTTGCATCCAATGTCCAACGCCACAATCTTGAACCACTTGTGCTCTGAGTGAACAGTTAGCAGCTCATTGTTCTAGGGTGCACTCCTAATGTGCTTCTGATTCCATATGGAAATTCTAATGACCAAAATAAATACATTCCTTGGCCTTCCCTTCTCTGCTACATAGTCCCTTGGGCAATCCAGTCACCCCCTTTCGTGCAATCACTCACCTTCCAAGTTCCCCAGCACCCCCTATCCTGAGCAATCCATACCTTGGAAAGGTTTGCTTGCATCAAAAGGTCCAAAAACCAAGGCATATCCCTACCGAAAAAACATCATACCAGTCATAACATGCTCATGGAAATCGATGGATACTATTGGGTACCAGTGTCCCATAATGGCCATGCTCCTAAAGTCCTTTACCATCATATTGTTGCATGTTCCAATTCCTTTTGTTGTTACTACTAAAAATATGGTAGTCAATACAACCACCCAAACCAGGAATTTCCATTCTTTCCTGTACCAAGCACATAACTTCCATTAGACTTAAAATAAATTCAAATTATACCTCATTGGTAGCTCGTCAATAAGGTACACCTGCAATTATGTTTACTTCCTATCACAACAAGTCAAACTAGTTGTTTGATCAAATCATCATGAATAAACATATCACATCTAGTTAGCTTAAAACACAACCATCATAGATCAAAATCATGAATCACATGCAATCATTATAAACCAGAATCATAGATCACATGTAACCATCATAAATCAAAATCATAGGTCACATGCATGATAAAACTAAAATAAAATACTGATACTTAATTTTTAAGCAGTCCTTTATCCTCTTCGTACACACCGGATTAGTTGCCACACCCGGTAAGCATCTAGTGCATTTCTTCTCTTCAGTCACTTACACATACACATAGTGTACACCACATGCATACAACCACACACAACATACAACACCACACAATACATATACATACACCTACATCCAGTGCACAACACAACACAATACATACACCTACTCCTAGTGTACCACACAATATATATATGCACACAAAGTACAACACAACGTATACACATGTCACGATACCACGACTACACATACACATTACCACATGTGCACAACACAACATGTACACCATGCACACAATACCACATGTACAACATGTATACAATACCACATATACACAACATTGCCTACACCATGTGTACACAACACCACATGCACACAGCACCACCTGCACAATGTGTACACAACACTACATGTACACAACACCACCTGCACAATGTGTACACAACACCACATGCACGACATGTACACAATACCACATGCACGACATGTACGCAACACCACTTGCACACAGCACCCCATGTACAACATGTACACAACACCACATGCACATAGCACCACATGTACAATCATGCACACAAGACCACATGTACATAGCACCATATGTACAACATGCACACCATGCCATATGTACACAACACCACATATCCAACATGCGCATAACACCATTTGTACACAACACTGCATAAACAACATGTACACAACACCATTTGTACACAGCACTGCATAAACAACTTGTACACATCGACATCTGTACATAGCACTGCATATACAACATGTACATAGCACCACCAGTACACAACACCGCTTATGAAATATGAACACAAAACTATAGGTACACAATACCACATATGCAACATGCACACAACACCATATATGCAACATGTAGACAAAACCATATGTACACAATACTACATATGCTACATGTACACAACACCAGTACTGCACATCCTAAGACCACACTGTCCTTACCAAGCAACCTTGCTTCTAGTGTCTTATCCATGCTTGTCCCAGCATGCCACGGGTCACACTACTTTCATTCCATTGATGCATCCTTCATAATATCCTATCCATAACATACACATAGACATAATATAATCACATAATATCAATTCATATCCACAATATACTGACCTCATAGATCTGTCAGGGCTACTCTTCCCACTTGATTCCTCATAAGACCAAGAACCTCTTCATGTCATTCACCTACATAAGAAATCATTCCTCCAAAAGAATTATCCCTGACAACCCTGTCAGACAATGACATACATACATACATACATATAAACATTAGCATAATCATGATCACAACATAGTTACTAAATAACATAACATCATGGTTATCCATTTATCCGTGCACAACATGCACAACATTGAGAGAAACATTTCCCAACATAGCTAAGGCATATGATGCCTCAAATACACTTACTTTACCCTTCCAGTTACTTTTCTTATGACTATCCCACCATCGTCCATTTATCCCAATGGACCCAACCAATCCAACCCACTGTCATACTCTTTCCCTCAGTTTCCCTTTACTTATGCACCGAGCTTCATCTAGGTCTTACATTACATGTTGGGTTCCATTCATCTCTCCTTGAGCTCCATTAACTTTCCTCTTTCCCAAACCAATTCCCAAGACCCTCAAAAAATAAAAGACAAGAACAAGAAACAAACAATAATAAAACCATGAAAACCAATAACAATATGACACCACAAACAAAGTGGCATGGCCATGTACCACACAAACAAAACTATAAACCAAGTGAAAACAAATAACAAAAGACTGAAAGCACAAAACTTCCAACAAACTCCATGACTCAATCCCCATGGGTTCGCAATGCCTCCAAGGGAATGCTCAACCCGAGCCTTTTCCAAGATTTCATAGTAGTCTCTTTTTCCATGCAATCCCTACATCGTACTACCATAAACACATAGTTGTTAATGTATAAATAAATATAACAATACACTGGTTACCTTACATTGTACCATGCACGTTGCCTTGTATCTGAATACATACACTGTATCATCTCTCAAGGGACTCCAATTCCTTGATGAATCTAGCCATAATTGGAAACCAGTTGTTTACATGTCAAGTACATGTTCATGAATATAGTACATATCGACAAAATCAAGGTTAAGAAGACTTCTCATATTCATGCAAAGCACTCATTTATTTGGAATTGCGGTTTCCAAATCTTGCAAAGGAATTCTCACCCCATTCCTTTATTTTACTTTTACTTTGCTACAATTGAGTCTTATTTTCTGCTATCACATCACCCAACTGTTAGTTGTATAAACAAATCAATTGTTACCTTGTCATGCTAATACCAAACATGTTTCCTTGCAACTGATCACACATGTTAGCCACATGTTCCAAAGATAAATACATAATGCCTATCCATTTGAAATCAACCTTTACCAAGGCTAACAACCATGTCATGATAAACTATCATTCATTAATCATAATACTACAACTAGCACCCACTAGCACTCAAGTGCATATAAGATATCTCAAAACATATTGTGTTAGTGAAATTGTCTTAAAACAAAATCATTCCTTCATGCAATCTTACAGACACATACTCATATCATGCAATTAATCAAACATTCAAACAAAATGTAAACGTACCATGTTAGATAAATCAACTAGATGACATAATCAAACACCAAATAGACGACATAATCAAACTCATACCTCAATGTATCTCAGGGGAGGCTATCACATCTACACAAGTCAATCCAGATTAGTGCAACACAATATCACAATTATATCAACTCATACCTGAGTATCATAACCACAATCATCTGCATAGACCAATCCAGATTAACACGATACATATAACATCAATATCTTAAGTACAATGTCCATAACCATCATGCATATGACCATAATGCATATAACAAGAAGTTTTCATCCTTCATGACTAAATGACGCATGTACATATGATCACACTTATTAATTAACGTCTATCATACATGTAACTGCAACAACCATAGACTGTCAGACATGTACATAACCCTAACGTTTATAACAACCATTAACCAACATACCTACATGCCCACTATACAAACCTATACTCTGATCTTCTCTTACCCCGAGGTCCAGTGTTGCAACCTCATTCTGATGATTTGCTTCTCCTGCTTCATCTCAATCAACACATCAACATCATAACATACAAATAACATCATGATGACTTAAATTTCATACAATGACCTCATTATGCATGTCTTACCTACTATACATGCATAACCATAACCATGACAATGCACGCATAACAACATATAGACACTGACATGCGCAACAAATTCATATAAAAATCACATGTATGCATGATGAACACATCACAACAACAACATCATCAAATCCTACATGAAAACACAACTATAACAATGACTGTCACCATGCATACATAACAAGCACATATACATCCTTCATGCATGCATGACAAACACATTCTGCCCATCCAGTCCAAGAGTTGAACCATGCTCTAACACCACTTTGTAACACACTCCTCCCACATTTACCCAAGTTAATCGGCTCGCTAAGGTAAACATGTGATGAGAGGCTACTGTGATGTGATTCAACTCCCCATGTTCAGTTAAGGAAGTGGAACCGAAAAAACCAAACCAATTTGACCTTCCTCAAGAGCTACAGACCCTTCAAGAGGCAACCAACCCTTCTAGGTGCTTAACCCCTAAGACAATTTGACATGTTACTGATCTGGACCCTCAACTACTCCCATGACAAGCCATGCATGTGAATGAGGCCTTCCAGTCGCTCCCACAACAAGGCATCCCAATGACTATGGACATTTTCAGCCATTTCTATGCTAGTGACCTCGAATTCTGAGCCATTTTTTCAGGGCTAGGTCTTAGGCCACTGCTCAGAACTTCATGAAACCTTCAGAAGTGATAAATAACATTGAAACAAGGTTACTAATGCAATCACTAGTCTAAGTACTTGATCTAACCACTACTAGCCATGACAAGAATTTCGTTAAACATGTCACACATATGTAATCTACAAGTCACAACAATAGATCTGAGCATAGGGGTCTCATACTTATCTGAGATTCGTAAAGAAGAATTGTTGCCTTATCACAATAGTTGCATTATAATCTATTAGTTCATATATTCATTGTACATTCATTTGAAAATAAAAACATGATGGGAGCCATACATCAAGTTTGTCATAAAATATACTCATAACCAGCATATAACTAACATAAATAACAAGGATACAACAACCATAAGAATCACATATGAACCAATACATTTACACATGAAATACCAAGGAGAAGGAGCTCTTATTAATGAATGCATAAGCTAACTAGGTCTGGGACTTCCATGAACCACCTGACCATAGATTGGGCTGAACCAAATCTTTCTTTTAGTTAATCACCCCTGTGCCATATTCCAAGCATGAATGTGGGACTCACAACAAAACCAACCAGGGCTTCCTCAGGCTTTACCGTATATCCCACCAAGGGATTCCTAGGCCCAAACCCTCATCAATACAACTAGGCTTTACCATAATCCCCACCAAATCACTAGGCCCTAAACAAGCATGGATGCCTCCGGATATCTACACCTAAACCATAGGGAATTTGTCCATCTCAACCTCTCGCCTTTACCATGTATCCTGCCATTATTGGTCAAGGGATTCCTAGGCCCAATCAAGGGTATTCAACTTTGAGCTTTATAGTGTATCCTGCCATTACTGGTCAAGGGATTCTTAGGCCCAATCAAGGGTATTCACCTTTAAGCTTTACCGTGTATCTCTCCTTTACCAGTCAAGGGATTCCTAGGCTCAATCAAGGTGTTCACAACCAGGCTTTACCGTGTATCCCATCCCAGGATAACTAGGCCTTATGAATAATCTTGAGACCACCTCACTCAGCTTCGAGTCCATTCGACAATCCATCTCAACCAAATACAATAGAACTCACCAAACCATGGTTATTCAGAAATGGCAAGGAAAGGCTGAAGAACATTGTCACACCTGGAAAAACCCATGCCAATGTTAGTTTTTGTATCATTGGATGTGTTCCAGCCACAAAATTTGGTGGAGAGGCTAGAATACATGATATCTCCAATACCCAGAAAGTGTTTCTCAAAATTCTGCCTAAAAGTATCGCAATTAGATTATTAACAGTTTTTTAAATATTTCCTAAGTCTAAACTTAGGGAATCTAGTTAATTAATAGGTATTAATTGAGATAAGGTGAGAATAGTCTAGAAACTCACACATATTGATCCAAAGATGATCCTATCCATCGATTATGTTTTAATCTTGGTCGGTGGTGCTCCAACAATGTATTATAAGAGGAGATCGATGTGGTGATGGAGAATACACTTGAGTAGTTCGATTTGTTCGAAGATTGATTTCCAAAGTAGAAAAAGTCAGCTACCGGAGAGACATACATCGAAGCAGTGAGTGAGAGGCAAGGACAGTGAGTCCGGAGAAATTTTTCCAAATCTGGAGTGATAACATCAAGAGGGACGATTTATTCCTAGTGAGACAGTGCAGAGGACTACGCAGTTGCTTCCAAGAGGGAAGTTTGATTTGTTGAGGAGAAAATTCGTTCTCAGTTCCAGTGGCCGAGCAGATGTTTTAGAGGGATAGAGAGATGATTTCCACAGTAGAAGAAGGTAGAATGACTTCATCAGAGATGAGTCAGAAGCTTGATGTTTTAGAGATTGCACAGTGCAACATAGAGGCTTCAGGAGGCCGAGTTCTCTATAGGCAGGTTGTGCCAGGATTTATTGTGGAGGAAGATTAATTCCCTTCAATAATTTTTCCTAGATTTTCTTGTTGTGGATTGCCAGTTTTAGGCATCCAAGTTGTACTCAGATTTTCATTGCTGCATAATAATAAAAACCCTCACTGCTGCACCAATTTTCCCGCATTGGGTTTTTCTGGGGAATTTTGTCCAAAAACAACGGTGTTATTTCTATGTGTGTGTGTGTGTGTATTTTCTCAGTTCTAGTGCTATTTATTTTCCATAGTTTTATTCGTGAAGGTTGCAGTGTGTTTATTTTGATGTTGTTGTAGTAATAAATTGAATAGTTAATTTATCAGTTAGGAGAAATAATACCAGTTGTTGCAATAGGATTCCAGTTTGTGGAATTTTCACATGGTATCAGAGCACAATTGATCATCTAGAGAGCTCAGAAGTGAAATAATGAATTTCTATGTTCAGTACGAGTATTAGGCCAAAATTCCAAGGGGAAACACAGTGTTTTTCCAGGAGGCCGAATTACTTGAGGAAACTTGATTTTTCAGGGCTAAAAAATTCGATTGTCTCGATCGAGTAATTCCAGAAGAAGAGGGAGTAGCTCAGGTTTTTTCGTTGAGAAAATATCTAGCTAGATGCAAAGGGTTTTGCAACAGTTCACTAGAGCAGAGGTAGCATTGGGTGGAAGAGAGAAGCACACACAGTTGAGGGAAAAGTTTCCTCAGGGAACTTCTAGTCTCAAAAGTTTGATTTTCCTTACAGATTGGCAGTAGTTGTGAGCAGATCTTCTCACTCCATAAGGGAGTGTGAATAGCAGAGCAACAACCAAGAAGAAGGAAAGAGGGAGTTTTCGGAAGTTCGTTGAGATGGCCATTGAAGGGATTCGTGACTAGGATAGGTTGGATGGAGCTTCCAACTATGTCATCTGGAAGGCTAGGATGTCCTTCCTTTCATATGAATATGGCCTAAAAGCGTTCATGGATAATGGAGTGCCAATTCCCCAGGATGCAGATCAACAAAAAGAATACAAGAAAGAGATGGCGTAGGTGATGCGGTTGATATTGGATGGAGTCCAGGATCATATTGTCTCACATATAGCTGGAAAAGATACTGCCAAATAGATGTGGGATGCTCTCTCCATGTTATAGCAGGGAACTTCCAAGCAGCAGAAGATGTTTCTTTAGGAGAAGGTGAGATGCATATGAATGCAGAAGGGGGAAGGCATATATCCCTTCCTTACCAAGATTCAGGAGGTCTGAGATCAGTTGTCAGTCGTTAGGGAAACGCCTCAACCCACGGAGTTAGTGTGCTTGCCACTCAACAGTGTCTCAAAGGATTGGGGGGTATTTGTCCAAATCATATTGGACAGAGATATGATACCAAAGTGGGGCAGGATGTGGGTCGATTTGCAGTAGGAGGATTTGAGACGAGCTCTGTTAAAGAGCTCCATCAGTGGAAGCAACAGGATTGGATCGAAGTGGTGAAGGAGGAGGAGAATGTGGCCCTCACATCAAAGGGTCCCAATCAAGGACAGGGGGAGCAGAGGAAGAAGAAGAAGGACATGTCAAAGGTCAAATGCTTCAAATGTGGTGAGCTTGGTCACTACAGTCCCTAGTGTCCTCTTAGGAAGAAGGACAAGGAGGAGAAGCAAGACTAATAGGCAGCTTCTCAGAGATCAACAGGTTGTCCTCTAGGTTGTAGGAATACTTTGTGATTTTTACAGATATACCTCAAGGAGTGAGGTGGGGAGATTTGGTACTGTAGTCCCAAAGAACTACAAAGATTGGGCAGGGTCCTTGAGGAGTCCACCTCATGGATCATTACCTAGCTATGAGGGCCCACAATATTCAATAGCAGGATGGATCAGTGGTAGTTGATGCAGTCAGAGACTGAGTGACATTTGCAGAGACTAGTAACAGTCAGAGACTTAGGAGACAAATGCATCATATTGAACACGGTTGATTTAGTATTTTGGATGCTTTTCAGTTAAAGATGTTGTAGTTGTAGCATCAACATATGAGAGGGAGTTGGCAGATGTAGTGTTGGCAACAATATGGTAGTGTCAGCAGCAACACATATGCAATGTGTATCAGAGTTACATAGTACTTGGTGAGAAGCAACATCCAAACATCAACAACATAACAAGAGATGATATAGAGACAAAGTGTTGTGAAAAAGTGTGCAACACTAGAACACATTCATCGCTAAGAGGGAGTGTCAGTATTTGTATAATAAGATGTGTTCTAGCCACAAAATTTGGTGGAGAGGCTAGAATACATGAGATCTCCAAAACCCATAAATTGTTTCTGGAAATTCTTCCTAAAAGTGTCTCAATTAGATTATTAATTGTTTTTAAATATTTCCCATGTATAAACTTAGGGAATATAGTTAATTAATCAGTATTAATTGAGATAAGGTGAGAATAGTCTAGAAACTATCACTGATCGATCCAGAGATGATCCTAGCCATCGATTATATTTTAATATTGGTCTTTAGTGATCCAATAATGGTTTATAATAGGAGGTCGATGTGGTGATGGAGAATACACTTGAGCAATTCGATTTCTTGGTAGATTGATTTCCAGAGTAGCAGCAGTTAGCTGTCGGAGAGCCAGATGTCAAAGAAGTGAGTGAGGAGCAGGGACACTGGACAATGAGTTCGAAGGAATTTTTCCAGAACCGTAGAGGCAATAGCAAGAGGGTCAAGTTATTCCAGTGAGGAAACGCAAAGGAATGTGTAGTTGCTTTAGAGAGGGCAGTTTGATTTGTTGAGGAGAAATTTCATTCTCAGTTCTAGTGACCGGGTAGAGGTTCTAGATGGCCAGAGAGATGATTTCTTCAGAAACAAAAGACAAAACAACTTCATCAGAGACTAGTTAGAGGCTTGACGTCATAGAGAATGTGCAGTGTAGCACAAAGGCTGACACAAAGGCTTCAGGAGGCCAAGTTCTCTGTAGCGAGGTTGTGTTAGCCCATATTTTCTTGTTGTGGATTGTCAGTTTCAGGCATCCAGATTGTACTCAAACTTTCACTGCTGCATAATAATAAAAACCCTCACTGTTGCACCAATTTTCCCGCATTGGGTTTTTCCAGGGAATTTTATCCAAAAACAACGATGTTATTTCTATGTGTGTTTGCTAGTATTTTCTCAGTTCCATCGCTATTTATTTTGAGAAGTTTTATTTGTGAAGGTTATAGTGTGTTTATTTTGATGTTGTCGTAGTAATAAACTAAATAGTTAATTTATCAGTTAGGATAAATAATACTAGTTGCTTCAATAGGAGTTTAGTTTGTGGAATTTTCATAGCCAATGACAATAAGAGAACCAAGAACACACATGCATGTACCATGAATTCCACATCTAGCAAGGAAATCACACATGCAAATTGATACCTGCAAATAATAGACTCGTTGTAGTTGCTCGATCCTTCTCTTTCTTGCTTGATATTTTCTTCTCTTTGCATTATGTGTCCTTCCTTTTCTTTCCTTGATCCAATTCTAGAGTTCTCCAAGAATGCTCTAAGTATCCAAGAGTATGAGGGAGAGACTAGAGAGAGAGAGCTACAAAACTAAACTGACAAAAAGGTACCAACTGATCCTCAAAATCCTTTTTATTAATGAGGCCTCTATTTTCTTCATTTTCCATTATTTTCCTTCATTTTCCTCCTCACATGCAACTTGTGACCTTTCACCTTCCTTTTCTACTAATTTCCATTATTTTCTTAAATAAAATGCCAATTAATGCCACTTTTCCTTTCCAAAGCCTTTTCCATTTCCTTTTCCAATTTCCTTAGCCATAATAAACCAAATGAAAACCCACATTGGGATGTTTTTCCCAACTTCAACTTGGAATATCTATCCCATGACCTTGGTCTTATTTTGCCTTTATTAACTTTATTACATGTATTTTACCAGGTTTGTTTTTACTTCTCACTACAAGGGCCCCACCACATACCTCCACTTAGCCCAATTCACTTATCCCTTGAGTATAACCAAGTCTGGCCCATATGGGTTTGACCCAATGGAGGTAATTCTCTTGCCTCTTGTTCCAATGGCTCGGACCTCTGAAACTTCCCATTTTAAACCAAGTTTGGCCTTAAATACAAATGATTTCTTCCTTTTGCAACATCATCACTTTCTGGGTTTTTTTTAATTAATTTAGGGAATTAACTGAGCACTCAACTAGGACTTAGTTCTTCCCAGAGCTTGCATAATTACACAAAACCACATTTTTTCATCAATACAATGAATTACAAACACTTATCCATGAAATAAACACATTCATGACAAGATAAACATGTATGCTACTCAGACATTACAAGCAAGCCAAATCACGGCTAATGTACTCTTTAGATCCAATTACAACATCACAAGACTTGTCCAACACAGGTCCCCAAACAACATCTTTAAACCTCTAGGCATGCCCATGCATACAACATTATTCCAAGCATTGTTCTAGAACAAAAAGACGAGAATCGGTAAACAAAAAGGAACCATGTTAACTTACAACAAAAACTTCTAGTCCCTTAAAGCAGTCAAACCATGAATAGTCATCATAGAGAATCCTCTAATAAGAACATTGGTTAAACCATGGAATTTCAAACAACATAGAAATTAACTAGATTTTTAGTAGATAACATCAATATTGCACATAAATCTTGCATATTACGAAATTTATCAGCATACGCAGGGAGCCTCAAGCCATTTACATCCTTGACAACAATTATATCTATATATATATATACCCATTCCTTCATCAACCTTTCTCATACACCCAATACATGAATACCCATTCCTTCATCAACCTTGCTCATACACCCAATATTATACAACAATAAGCATCAGATATGAAAGTGGACACTTATTTTATTATCTTGAGAGGCTAACAACTGAGGGAGGGACTTCAACTCTCCACCCAGCCATATGCTAGCTACACTGCAATCTTTCTTGCAGTTGACCAGCCTCAAGTCAGGTTAAGTGTCCAAGGAGGTAGTTTCTTAGGAGTTATCTCACAAAAATCCAGTCAACAAAAGGTAAGAGGCATAGTCCATTTCTTAAGTGAACTATCAACAACCCCCAACCATGACACCGCAAGGGCTCTCAACCAGTACAACAATGAAATGGGTTCAAATTTCATTCAAGACACATAGATTTCTCAACTTGGTTCTTGGAGAAGGATTACATAAGCATAATGGGAGGTTTATCAATTGGATTAGCTACTGCAAGAGTTAGAGTACAATCATCCAGTAATTTTATTAGTGGTACAAGCACTAGTGTTCTCAGCCCTAAGGCTACAATTGATGGTTTATCAGTCCCCACAAGTACACATGTGTCTTAACCCGACTAGTAGTTTATCAGCCGAACAAGTTCCTAGTGGCTTATCAGCCCCAAGGTAATCCATTGCCCAGGTGGTTTATGAGTGAGCAAGCCCTTACAGGTTTATCAGCCTAACAAGCGCCCAAGTACAACAAATCCACCAAACTCTCTCTAACAAAAAAAACACATCACAGGTAAACACAATATTAGGTATAGTCAATTATTTCAGGAAAATTCACAATCACTGCTAAATTTGAGCTCTATGTGCTTCTTCCCTGATACTTCTCTCCTTCTCGTATGTCAGGCATGTTGACCACTACCCATGTCTCTATGAGAATCGGGGCTGCAATCTCGTCCTCCACTCAGAAGGCCCATTCCCCCCATTCAATGTTTGCGCAACAATGTCATTAATCCAATAGGGATATAGGTGACGAAACAAATGCAAGGATTAGGTTTATAAGCAACTCCTCCTCAATCCTCTGAATTCGTGTCCACTTCCTCAACAAATCATTGTGTTACATTTCCACAATATTTACATGAATTAAAATTCATACAATATTTATAATAGGGAATAACATAGGGGTTGTCACATTGATTCTCATGATTTAGTGCACTATTTATGGCATAATAACTCTACTTCAGATCACAACTCTATGACCAGTATTTTTCCACTATTTGACTATAGGTTTGAATAGGCCTTTGCAATGACATGGATGGGTTTTGGTTGTTCTCAACGGGTGGAGATCCTTTTATGGGATTTTCACCACATCCTACAGTCTTGAATTTTGTTGAGTCATGTCTGTAATTATAACAACCTTCATTTCGGCTACATAATGCAAAACCAACAACAAAATAGGTAAGTTTATGTAACTATGTCATTTTGAACTGTTTTTACAAAGAAACATACAAAAATATAGAAGAATAGAGACATTCAACTTTAAAGTTTCCACTTGTAACCTATGTAGCTCAAACATGATTCTTATGCACAAATGATAACAATGGATTGTAAAATGATGGAAGTAGTAAGCTTCTAAGGATAAAATAGGAAAAGCTAGGGTTAAAAAAATGACAAAAAGAGTTTGTTTTCAAGTCTCAACAATAATTCATCTACCAAAGGTGGTGATTGTGGGATGCGATTACACCTAGAGGAAATTTTGAATTGTTGTTGGAAAATGTTGCTAACCACGCCATAATGTTCCCCCCAATATTCCTTGTTGTAACCCTCCTTTCATCGTTCACTAGTTTCTTTTGGTGGATTCATGCCCAAATGTTGAAAGTTTTAGAAGATCCATTTACAAATTGAGAGGAAATATGCTAGGTCCTTAGGAATTGCATTTTTTTTTTGTACTCATGTTTCAAAGAGATCATTGCTATTAAAACAAATAAGATATATTACACTATTATATCACTTTATTTTGGATCATTTTGTCCTAATTTTCTTTGTCAAGTAGTCCATATTTATAAACACTTTTTGTATTTCTATCCACTCTTCACACTTATCACCACAAGTTGAGGAACTTATGAGATCTAGTAGGACCCCATAATTGCCAATGCCTATAATATCTCCCACCATTTCTTGAATTTGTTTCTGGTCTTGGTAGGCCACCTACCATATCTCCCTTGCATTCAAATATGAATGCATCTCTTTTAGGACTAGCCTCACTTGAATCATCCTTGTTATGAAGTCCTAATACCAATACTTGATAGAGTACTGAACCTAGTCCAATGGCCAAAACATACCATTCCTGAATGTGACTAGGAATGTACAAAATCAAAACCCCTAGTAAAATCCCAACAAATAAAACCAATGTGTAATTTATGGAATCACTAAATTTATCCAACCTCACAAAGTTCACCAATGATCTCATCTTGAACATTGCTACTTGTCCCACTATGCCAACAAAACTACTTTTTGACATTCCTAAATTTGAATATAAAGTACGTGGCGATCATGGAAATCATCTTATGATTTTCCACTTGTGGTGCTCCTGTAACAACATACTAGAGGACTTTGTGAAGTTAAGGTTTTTTAGAGAACCTTGACCAAGCCAACATCCAAGTGGTATGTCGATGAACCTATGACTACTCACACCACATTTGCGTCTCTTGCAAAAAATATCAATCTATTATGACTTGGGATTGGAGATCCTTTTAAAGTTCCAACAAACTTCATCCATCCACATTATGGACCACATCCATGAGTGGTGCAAATGGCATAGTTCATGTACAATTCATGTCCATGATAAATTATTCCTAAACTAGTTTTTGAAATATTTATTTCCTTTGATTGTCAAAGATGTGACTACCACCATGTCACAGCCTAAACATGAAGCAACCACTAAGGTGCAACAATTTGATTTGATTTATACCCATTTACGGTATTTATACATAGTCATCCCCGATGCTCCTCATCCTCAACATTTTGTGCATGAGAAACGAAGGACGTCTCATATAGTAAATGGATTGATCAGATATTTGAGCTAGCTCACTTTAACCCATCCTCTTATATTATTAGTCATTGTGGAAACCATCACGGTAGCATGAAAACTCACACCTCCATCACTTTTGACATGTCATCTTACCCTGATCAACAACAAGGGAGACCCATTTCACAATTAATGGGACCCCTCATGACTCCACTATGCATGTTGGGTCCTTCTCAAATCCCACATCCTCCCTTAAATGGTCCACCCTTTGAGGGGGGGTGCTTTAACCTCTTACAACCCTATGGACCTCCCTAAGTGAGTAGTCCATGTTATCCCTTCTCTAGTCCCCCTGAACCTTAGAAAACTGAACCACATGCTAGAGTTAATTTTTTTCAACCCTCGACCCAAACTAAAAGGATTCAAGCCTTCAAGTAGTGGAACAAAATCAACCCTTCCAACAGAAAGAAAGGAATGAGAATACATAACACAAACTAGGGACAAGGGGGAAAACCCAACAAAAAAATGTTGGGGGCAACCCCAATGTGGGTAACCAATAGTAGAATCTAGAAATCAACCAACTAAAACAAGGGAAAAATAATGGGCTCCACACTAATTTCTCTTGCACCTTATGTGAAGAGTATGGCCAGTATACTGACCAATGCCCCCAAATTGAAGACTTCATATGGATGAAGGAAGTATTTTCCAATATACGTGCTACTCCCCCAAAGGGAGCATCACCCCCTCAACAAATACTCCCCCAAAGGGAGCATCACCCCCTCAACAAACATTCCCTCATCCAAAACTAGAAACTATTCCCCAAAACCCCTCCCTCAACAATGGTTTTTTGCTACCTGGTTGGGGATAAAACACCCTATCTCCCACCAAATAAAATTCATAACTAAACACTAGTCATGTAAACTTGGAGGTATCCCTTCCACTTCTAATGCCAAAATTTTCACTATACCTTCAACATTGAAGGAACCTACATGTATTATTCCATAACCATCACAAGCCATCACCTTTGATTGGAACTACTATCACCAAGCATGACTCACATATTCTACTATGTTTCAAATATAGGTCATTGTTTAGAACATTATGGTTCATCAATGTATCATAGATTATGGGACATATTCATGTATTATGTCCTCATCAACTTGGAAACAATTAGTAAAGTTTTTCCTCCCATAGGGACCTTACCTAACCCCCCCATCAAATTATGGGGTAAGAGTATTGTGATCAATAGTACTACATGATTTTCATGTTGGAAGCCTATTGCAGAACTAAAAAAAACATCATTTAGGGGTCAAAATAGCTCCAGAAGTTTAGGACCCGACAAATTGCTAAAAACAGTAAATGTTGCTATAATCAAGGAAACAAATGAAACCAACTGGAGGTCTAGGTGGAATACGTGGGTGGCTACCAATATCCACCTAGATCAGGTTTTAAGCAATACAAACACATCACTTGGAAAATTCTCTATGGAGTGGATTAATATTAATTAAGGTTATTTGCATTAAATACAACAATTAGAAGCTATTTTTTTAATCAATTAATTAATTTATTTATTTTGGTTCATGGACACGTAGTGGTTGTTACATCCACGGGAAAATCTAGGTAGATCAACCCAAAGGGATCTACCCGCTGACCAAACTAGTAATACCTAAGCCCAATGATGTCGAGGATATTTGACCTCGTGACCTCCCGATAGGTGAGGTACTTAGCAACAATAACTTGACCAACTAGGCTATCCCCTAGGGCTTCTAATCCAAAATTATTAACTAGGAAGGTGCTTTTGTAGGAAAATCAAGTTTTTCACGATATAATGTAATAAGCGACGTGTCAATAGTGGCACTTGAACATTTGTGGAGTTAAAAAAATCAATATGATTTGCATTGAATATTATTGAAATTATAAATGCTTTGATAAATTCGACTAATCCCAACATTTTAATTCTTTGTGTTCTAGGCTTCATGCTCTATAAATTGTCTTAGGACACACATCATGGGCAAGAAATCTAAGAAAGTTCAGAAAACTCAGCAAAAAATGTTGGAGGATGCAGACAATAAGAATCTGAATGACAACTTTTTTCTCAGATACTATCGTTTCAAAATTAGAAATCAACACATCTTCTTAGTACAATGTATATAAACTTTTTCAGAATGAATCTCAAGGTATCATAAAGGAGGAAGAGTCAAATGAAGTCTAGGCAATTGGAAGTCTTGACACTACTCTTAACCAAATTCCCAAGTCTGCTCTGCATAAGATAGTGGTGCGACATAAACTCTTGCCATATATTATGGATTGTTGGGCCATGGACCATGTACATGTTCCAACATGCTCTATTTGTAGTACCAAAGGCATCATCATGGGTTCTTTCTAGCTTGAAAATATCAAATTAATGTATAAACTCTCTGAAGTTGAGATCCATTATAACGTTGATTTTATTCAAAAGTTTACTTAGAAGGAATGTCTAGGATATGGAAAAACTATGCCTGATTTGATAAGACCATGGAGAACTAATGAACATAAATTTAAAGAATAGAGTTCAAAGGAATATGCAATTGCACCTTTGAAACTTGGTCCAACTATGTGAAACCCATGCTCAACAAAATATTTGGTAGGAAGGGAGATGCCCATTTCCATTTATACTAGGTTCCCTTAATTAAGAGACCTTTACATGGTTACTCTTTCAATTAGGAAAATATCATTTATGAATATTTTTGTAAACAAGTTAACAATTTTCAAGCTTACAAAATTGAGAAGTTTAACCCTCCATTCTATATCTCAACCTATATTATGGATGTAATTTTTTTTCAACCTCTTTTCCTTTAATGCAATGGAAATGTACAATTAATGAACCAAAGCCAATCCATATTTACCACTCTAAATTTTGGGAGGAAAATGGAGGTGAAATTTTTTACTGCATCAAGCCCTTAGGGGTGTGGCTTGTTGGAAAACAAACACACTGCTAAGGCATTCGTGCCAATATGTAGGTCACAGGTTCAAACTTCAACTTACATGTGCACTATCCTTAGGGGTGGTGCAGTTGCACATGGAGGTTATAGTGGTAGCTGTCGAGGGTCGACCCCATCTCACGCGAGTATGAGAGCTTGTGAGTTATTGATTCTTCCAATCATTAAAAAAGAAAAGAAAATTTGTACTACATCTTCCATTATGTTATTATCCCTATTTATGAGAAACTTTTTCATATAAAGCCTCCTTATATTTCCAAAGAATCCAAGCTAGACATTGCTTAGATAGGTGACCAATTTTTTAATGATATCTTTTCATACCTTAGAATCTATGGATGCCAAGCAACTCCACACGCCCTTTCTCTATTTTTTCCCAACAAACGTATTTGTAAGGAAATAAGATACCAAACTATTGAAACTAGCATTGCTGATCATTTACATAAGAACTTTAAGAAAATATAGCACAATTTTCTCATTCATATTAGTATTTATAATTTGGAGAATCATGCTCATGCCAAGAAAGAAGCCTTGACTCTTAATACCATTAATATAGTTTCCATATGATGATGTTTAGTCTTATGAGGAATTCTAGCAAAAAGTTCAAAAGTTCTCTCATGTATGTACCAACATTTCCTTACTTTTAATTAAGACAAAAAAAATTCCCCGCTACCCATTCTTCATCAAACAATCAGTGAATCCAATGTTATTGAGGCTACTACATCTAAAACACCTATAGTGATTCCATATGAGGATTCATGAGAAATCAAGAAAGCACTAGTAGAAATTGTTGACGAGCTCAAAAAGGACATTATAGAGAAAGTTGATGCCAATATCAAAATGCAATAGGAATGGGATAAGTTCCTATAGTATATAACAAGAAATTAAGAGCAGAAAAATGCTTCTGAAGTTCCTCCTGATAACTCTACCCCTGCACAAAATCCACAACAACAAATAAATTTTTCTCTTACCATTGCTCACATTGATTCAATAGCTTTCTTAGTCGCTTCCGAGGTTTTAATGAAAACTCATATTAGTACTCTCCTTGTAGAGAATTCAAAAAATGTGGCAATGGTCAGCTCTTTTCCTCCCCTTGAGATGGAATACATACCTCCATTGGATTACTATTTCAGCCCATAGAAAAAGGTTGTAGTTAAAAGGAGTAGAAAGAAGAGGAAGGTTGAATGTGAAAAGGAAGATACATACGCTACACCTCAAATAATTTGGGATGGTTTTGAGTTAAGTCAAGAAAAGATACTAAAGAGTTGGCACATTCTATTGGAGCCTATGAAAATTCTAATGTTTGGTATGTTACCATATTATTGAGAATTATTGCGCAAAATGATATTAAAAATCAAAACTAGAACAACGACTGTCATACAAAGCAGAACAATTGAAGAATTGTGAGACAACGAGATGTTGAGTCTCAAAAACAACATGCCTGACACATTGATGTATTGCATAAGGAGTTGAAATATGAAATCAGCAAATTGCAACATGAATTTGATGTCTCTTATTACCAGAAGGATACCTAGTTATTTGAGCTTCAATTGAAAATTCAAGAAACAACCAATAATACAGTTGGCTTGGAGAAGTTCAAGAAGGAAGCTATTGATGTCAACAAATAGTTCCTTCATATACATGAACAATTTTGCAATGAGCCAAGTTTAGCTCAAGCTCAATAAAACTTAGTAAATGAATTCTTTAGTGACATGGTTGAAAAAGAGATGGAGTACAAATAAGTTGACAAGCAATTAACCCAACTAATTACTTGGAAAAATACAAAGAAGATAATCCCACCCATCCTATCAAAAATCAAGATGATGGAGAAGAAAATAATCCTTAAAGCTTGGAAAACTCGCCTACATAGTTCTAAGGAACTAGTGAAGATTGCATATTAAAGTTGTTCTTCATTGATGCAATCAGTAATGCAAGTGGTCAAAGACACTAAAATGTAATCCGATAATTATGTTGATAAGACACTCGAAGATGACATGCTTAAGAAAAAGGTTCAAATCGATCAGTTGAAGAAATTTCACCTGTATTCTATTTGGAGATATCTAGTCAAATCTTAGAGTCATTACTTGCTGACTAAGTTAATCACTGAAATTTAATCACTGAAAGGACATCATAAAAATTGCCAACGATCGAAGCACATGTGTTTGAATGCCAGGTCAACATTCAGGTCAATATTATCTAGGGTGAATCAGTATTATCTAGTTCTTTTTAATAAATCTTCCTTATTTAAACTTTGAATTATTCTTGTATGTCAGTACCATAAAACAATGAGCATGAACAAGAAAAATAGATAGTCACACCAAAGAACACCAGATGTAAGGTGGAAACCCAATGTGGGTGAAAACCACCTGCTGCAATATGTCTCTATCTTCTTTCAATTAGAAACTCCTTTTACAATGATTTTGTACTGGTGCAGTCCTTTACCAGTACGCAGGCTGCAACCTGCAGGGAGCTACAACTCTCTCTCATTTTCCAGTCTCTCCTGGAAGGGAGCTACAACCCCCTACTTCTTTTCTTTCAAGGACCACTTTTCATAAATTTTCAAACTGGATCCATGACATCAAATCATCATCAAGTACAAGTAAATCACCCAGTCAACTGCAGTAACCAGATCAATAGTAACAGAAAACTAAACCCAGAACACCTTATCAACAGAGAAAAGTCAGTCAAATAAAAGCCTTAAGACAGGTACGCAATTTTTCTTTATCTGGCATGCGTTGCTACGCACTTCACCTTCTGCACCTCTGCGTATCCCTGCAGAGAGCCTTGAGTTGTACTGCGTATCCACGCACTGTTCCTTTAAACGTGCCGCGTACCTTCACTGTGCCCACGCACCCACTGCTTCTATCGCGCCGCGTACTACTACTGTGGCCACGCACTCTAAGATGCTATCGCGCCGCGTATCTACGCACCTGCGGCTTCTGTAGCGTCGCGTACTTTCACTGTGTCTACGCACCTGAACCTCTGTCGTGCTGCGTACCCACGCACCGCGCCTTCTTCTGCTCTGCGTACCCATGCACTGCGCCTTCTTTGCTGTGCGTACCCACGCACTTGCACTGTTAATCACCTGCGTACCTCTGATTAGGGCCGAATTGGCAGTTCCCCAGTGTGCCACCGATAGTCAGATGCCCAGATCTGATCATGCGCCCAAGAGATCACACTTCATAGATTCACTTTCAACTTCACTTTTATATAGATCAAGCTTTTAAACTGATAACCCAATATTTCAGATCTTAAGATATTCAATTTGCAAAAGATGCCTTAGCCAAGTGATCTCCTTCCCTATTTATAGTCAAGCCCTTATTCACACCATGGGACAAAACCATCAATAACCAATACAAGGGATCCAAACCGGGGCAAAATTAGATCCTATACCACGGGCCAAAACCATAGAATCAAGAACGGCGGGCTAAATACCACGGGCCAAACATAAGAAACCCCACGTGAGCGTGCTTCTCTGCCTTGAAGTAAGTGAACTGGGGGTCCGCACCTTCTGAACGGGTGACCTGCGTGTATGGCCGCAGCTCCTGCACGGCGTACCTGCGGGTACGCACGCTTTTCACTGAGCACATGCGTACCTCTTAATTTTTATCATTTTGAGAGCCTGATCAGAGTTTTGCCACTTGAGGGTGTTGCCATCAAGTACAACATCTGTAACATAGAGCCATACCAGAATCATAATGCCAACAATCTCCCCCTTTGGACTTGATGGCAACCTCAAGATCCTCAACGTCATTCTCCCCCTTTGACATCAAGGGCAAAGGGTTATGCTCCCCCTGAGAACATGCTCCCCTTGACTGTAAACCAGATCTGCAAAGAAGAACCATAATCCACTAAACACCATAAATGACCATGAAAGAGATAGAGGCATATTGCAGCAATATTCAGACCAGCATCCATGATCTCCTTCTGTACTTCCTCCATAATGCCAACAATGCATTATATGCTCCCCCTGAACTTGTGCCATTCGATCTTCGACCAATCCGCAACCCAGAACATGTACGCATATACCCCAGATGAGCCTTGCGTACAACCAACAATCAGAAGAGATTCAACAATATGATGATATATCAACAACCCCCAGCTTTTGCCTGAGGTATTCAAAAGTCTCCCTGGGCAATGGTTTGGTGAGTATATCAGCAACTTGTTCCTTAGAAGGAACATATTCCGACTTGACCTTTTGTTCAAGCACTTGTTCCTGGAGAAAGTGATACTTGATTGGTATGTGCTTGGTCTTTGAATGCATGACTGGGTTCTTTGAAATGTTGATTGCACTTGTATTATCACATAATATGGAGATGGGTGGAATACAAGTGATTTGAAAATATTGCAAGGTCTACATCATCCAAAGGAGTTGAGTGCAGCAAGATGCAGCAGCAACATATTCCGCTTCAGCTGTAGACAAGGCAATCGAACTCTGTTTCTTGCTGAACCAAGATACTAATCTGGAACCCATAAAGAATGCACCACCACTTGTGCTCTTCCTGTCATCCACGCTTCCGGCCCAATCTGCATCTGTATAAGCATGAAGTGTGAGATTTGTATCTCTAGGATACCATAAGCCATAGTTTTGAGTTCCTTGAAGATATTTGAAGATTCTCTTTACTGCCTAAAGATGAGTTTCCCTTGGATTTGCCTGAAATCTTCCAACTATTCCTACTGCATGCATTATGTCTGGTCGGGTACCTGTCAAATAAAGTAGACTTCCAATCATAGATCTGTAGGTTGGTTGATGCACTGCTGCTGATTCATCATTTGCACTGAGGTTACATCCTGTGACCATGGGTGTACATACTGGTTTTGCATCTTCCATGCCATATTTCTTCAAAATCTGCTTGAGATACTTGGTTTGAGACAAAAAGATCCCTCCTTCTTTTTGTTGGATTTGCAAACCAAGAAAATATGTCAGTTCTCCCAGCAAGGAAATTTCGAATTCTTTCTGCATTACCAAGGCAAAGCTTTGACTCATAGCTTCTTCATTGCTGCCAAAGATAATGTCATCTACATACACAACAAGTATTAGCAATTTGTTGTTTTCAACTTTTATATAAAGACTGCTATTTGCTGATCCTTTTGAAAAACCTTGTTGATGAAGATATTTGTCCAAACGATAGTACCAAGCCCTTGGAGCTTGTTTGAGACCATAGAGAGCCTTTTTCAATCTGCATACAAGATTTGGATCACTTCCAAGAATGAAACCATCTGGCTGCTCAATGTATACTTCTTCTTCCAAGTCTCCATTCAGAAAGGCTGATTTCACATCCATTTGAAATACTTTGAAGTTTTGAAAGCTTGAGAGAGCAAGGAACATTCGGATGGACTCAAGTCTTGCAACAGGAGCAAAAGTTTCTTCAAAATCTATTCCTTCTTGCTGCGCATACCCTTTACAAACAAGTCTGGCCTTGTTTCTAATTACTTCTCCATTTTCATTCAATTTATTTTTGAAGACCCATTTTGTCCCTATAACATTCTTATCCTTTGGTCTAGGAACCAACTCCCAAGTGTTGTTCTTTTCGATCTGCTCAAGTTCTTCATCCATTGCTTTGACCCAACATTCATCTTTGCATGCCTCTTTCACATTTTGTGGTTCAGCGGAAGAGAGTAATGCCAAATAGCTTGAAGCTTCTGCAATTGTTCTTCTTGTTTGTACACCTGCTTCTTTCTGCCCCAAAATCTGAGATTCTGGATGATTCTTCTGAACATATCTGGATGGAGTCTTCTCTTCTATCCTTATCTGTTCCTCTGGTTCTTCTTGAGGTTCTTCTTCTTCATCATTCTGTCTTTGAGGGTAGTCTTCATCTTCTTCGATATCTTCATGATTTACTTGCCTAGGAATGTATCCCTTCTCATCAACCACTACATCAATGCTGTCAACAATTCTTCCAAGTCTTTTATTGTAGCACTTGTATGCTTTGCTGTGTGGGGAATAACCAAGAAGAATGCCTTCATCTGCTCTAGGTTCAAGTTTGCCAAGTTGCTCATCAGTATTCTTAATATAGCATTTGCTCCCAAAGATTTTGAAGTGCTTTACCGAAGGAGTCTCACCATACCAGAGCTCATGAGGAGTTTGAGTGCTGTTCACCCGGACATTTGTTTTGTTGAGAATAACAACCGCAGCATATGCAGCTTCACCCCAGAAAGTTGCGCGAGTTCCAGACTCATCAAGCATAGCACGAGCCATTTGTTGGACTGTTCTGTTCATTCTTTCCACTACTCCATTTTGCTGAGGAGTTCTAGCTGTAGAGAATTCTCTTCTTATCCCATGTTCTTCACAGAAATCGAAAAATTCATTTGAGGTAAACTCCCCACCTCTGTCGGATCTGAGGCACTTAATTTTGTATCCTGATTCATTTTCAACCAAGGCTTTAAAGGATTTGAATTTTTCGAATGCTTCATCTTTGTGCTTCATAAGTCCTATCCAGACAAACCTGGAGAAATCGTCAATGAATAATATCAAGTATTCTTCTCCTCGAGGTGTCCTTTTCCTGAATGGTCCACATACATCTGTATGTACAAGCTCAAGAGGCATGCTAGCTGATCCTTCCTTCTTTGGAAAGTTAGTTCTGGTTTGCTTTCCAAACTGACATGATTTGCATATGGTGTTGTCTAGAATTTTGATATCTGGAAGACCGCGAACTGCCTGATATTTGCATGCTTTCCTTATTTGTGAAAAGCTTAGATGCCCCAACTTCTGGTGCCATAACCAGTGTTTATCATCCTTGCTTAGATAGCATTATTGTTGTCCTTCTTCAAATATGTATAGATTATTTGGAGTTCTTCACCTTTGATCACCGTTTTACCTGTATCAAGATCACGAACAAGACATCCATTTGATCTAAATATCACCTCGGTTCCTTGATCACACATCTGGCTGACACTCAGAAGATTATGCTTCAATCCATCAACATACAAAACATTTCCAGCTTTGACCTTTTCTTTTAACTGAGCAGTGCCTTTTCCTTTTATAGCTACAGGAGTATCATTTCCAAAAGAAACTTTCTTTCCCTTTTCTAAAGCAGAATACGATTCAAGTTTTTCTTTATCACCTATCATATGCTTCGAACATCCACTGTCAATGTACCATAGATTTTCCTGTCCCTCTGCATAAAATGCTATCCCACATCTTTCTGTTTGTGGTTCCTTTATTCTCCATGTTTTGGTGCTTCAGGCTTGTTCCTTTGTCTGCTGAAACCTGCTCTTGCATTCAGAATCTTCATGACCAAAGTTATTGCAAATAGAACATTAAACTTCATTTTCAAGAGCCGAAAAGTTGTTATAGGTCCTTTTTGTAATCCCGGTCATACTTCTTTGTTTTTGAGCTTCTCTAGTCATGATTGTTTTATATGCAACACATTGAGCTGCTTTGTGACCAAAGTTATGGCAAGAGAAGCATTGTCCATTGAAGAAACTTCTGCGGTTGTTAAATCTTCCGGCCAAATGATTGTAATTTCTATTGTCATCCATTCTTGAAGCAAATTGAGAGGATTTTACCTGTGGCTGGTTGTAGCTTTTGTTCATCCTTAGGACGGATTGCCCCTGGTTTACCTGATAGTCTTTGTTTGATGTAATTTGTCCCTGCTTTACCTGGAGATCTTCATTGTGCTTTTGCTCATTCCTTCTTGCTACATCAAGATAACTCTTTGAGGTGGATGGTTGAGAAGTTTCTCCATTATAGCCCAGACCTGTCTTGTTTAGAGGAGAACGTTGTACATTGATGATCTCATCCAGAGTTTCAGATCCTTTGACAAACTTAATATTAATAGCCTTTGTTTTCTCAATCTCTTTTCTAAGACCAACAATTTCACCTTCTAACTTTTCAAGATATTTTTCCTTTTCATCAATTTGAGATTGTAGGGTATCAATGATCATATTCTTTTCTTCTATACATGTCTTGAGTCTAGAAATTTCTTCATAAAAGCTATCCACATCTATAGCATCCATGTAATCATCATCTTCAAATGCCATTAAAAGTTTATAGTCATTACCTCGTTCATCTTCATCACTATTTGATAGACCATCACTATCTTCATGAGTGTAGTAGCTTTTCTTATTTGCATTTTGTTTCTTGTTCCATCTAGCAGGTTCCTTTCCTTTCTCAATCTTATCCTTATGCAGACATTTCGCAGCATAATGACCTACTCTTCCACAAGCAAAACATTTAAAAGGTAACTTACCTCTGAACCTTCCAGTACCCCGTTGAAGATTTCTGACAAAATTTGATTCTTCTTCTTCTTCTAACACGTGACTTGCTTCATAGTAGTCTCCTTTGCCTGAAGCCTTGAAAGCAGCTTCTCTCCTGTCTGATGGACCTCCCTTTCTCATTTCATAAGCAGTTAGAATCCCGTGTAGCTGAGACATAGTAAGAATTCGTAGATTTTCCTTTTCTTCTATTGCAGACACTTTAGATTCAAACTTGGGGGACAATGATCTTAAAACTTTTTCAACCACAATAGCCTCTTTTATTTCTTCACCCAAGTTTTTCATGCAATTAACAATCTCGTCTACCCGAAGAAAATAGCTAGCCACACTTTCATCATTATACATTCTGAGATTCTCATACTGAATCCTGAAGGTTTGAAGTTTAGCACGCTTTACCTGTTCATCTCCTTCGTAGCTCAAGACAATCTTGTCCCATATTTCCTTTGCGGATTTATATTACATAACCTTTACGAATTCTGTTTGAGATAAGCATCCCAGCAGAGTATTGACTGCTTTAGCATTTGTTTCATATTTCTTCTTCTCGGCCGAATCTGTAGGAGTAGCTGAAGGAAAAGTGTAGCCTGTATCTCTAATATCCCAAACTTCTGTACCAAGAGATTGAAGATAGGCAGTAACTCTTACCTTCCAATAATTGAAGTTTGTCCCATCAAAAATTGGTGGCCTGATCGATGCTTCCCTCTCGTAATTGCTCATGATGAATGATCTTCCTTCAAGCGATCAAGCTTCTCTGAAGGACCTGCTCTGATACCAATTTTTGGAAATAATACTAGGGGGGGGGTGAATCAGTATTATCTAGTTCTTTTTAATAAATCTTCCTTATTTAAACTTTGAATTATTCTTGTATGTCAGTACCATAAAACAATGAGCATGAACAAGAAAAATAGATAGTCACACCAAAGAACACCAGATGTAAGGTGGAAACCCAATGTGGGTGAAAACCACCTGCTGCAATATGTCTCTATCTTCTTTCAATTAGAAACTCCTTTTACAATGATTTTGTACTGGTGCAGTCCTTTACCAGTACGCAGGCTGCAACCTGCAGAGAGCTACAACTCTCTCTCGTTTTCCAGTCTCTCCTGGAAGGGAGCTACAACCCCCTACTTCTTTTCTTTCAAGGACCACTTTTCATAAATTTTCAAACTGGATCCATGAACATCAAATGATCATCAAGTACAAGTAAATCACCCAGTCAACTGCAGTAACCAGATCAATAGTAACAGAAAACTAAACCCAGAACACCTTATCAACAGAGAAAAGTCAGTCAAATAAAAGCCTTAAGACAGGTACGCAATTTTTCTTTATCTGGCATGCGTTGCTACGCACTTCACCTTCTGCACCTCTGCGTATCCCCGCAGAGAGCCTTGAGCTGCACTGCGTATCCACGCACTGTTCCTTTAAACGCGTCGCGTACCTTCACTGTGCCCATGCACCCACTGCTTCTATCGCGTCGCGTACTACTACTGTGGCCACGCACTCTAAGATGCTATCGCGCCGCGTATCTATGCACCTGCGGCTTCTGTAGCGCCGCGTACTTTCACTGTGTCTACGCACCTGAACCTCTGTCACGCTGCGTACCCACGCACCACGCCTTCTTCTTCTCTGCGTACCCACGCACTGCGCCTTCTTCTGCTGTGCGTACCCACGCACTTGCACTGTTAATCACCTGCGTACCTCTGATTAGGGCTGAATTGGCAGTTCCCCAGTGTGCCACCGATAGTCAGATGCCCAGATCTGATCATGCGCCCGAGAGATCACACTTCATAGATTCACTTTCAACTTCACTTTTATATAGATCAAGCTTTTAAACCGATAACCCAATATTTCAGATCTTAAGATATTCAATTTGCAAAAGATGCCTTAGCCAAGTGATCTCCTTCCCTATTTATAGTCAAGCCCTTATTCACACCATGGGACAAAACCATCAATAACCAATACAAGGGATCCAAACCGGGGCAAAATTAGATCCTATACCACGAGCCAAAACCATAGAATCAAGAACGGTGGGCTAAATACCACGGGCCAAACATAAGAAACCCCACGTGAGCACGCTTCTCTGCCTTGAAGTAAGTGAACTGGGGGTCCGCACCTTCTGAACGGGTGACCTGCGTGTATGGTCGCAGCTCCTGCACGGCGTACCTGCGGGTATGCACGCTTTTCACTGAGCACATGCGTATCTCTTAATTTTTATCATTTTGAGAGCCTGATCAGAGTTTTGCCACTTGAGGGTGTTGCCATCAAGTACAACATCTGTAACATAGAGCCATACCAGAATCATAATACCAACAGATGATAAATCACCAAATTCCTTATTAGTAGAACTTTCTAGGTTAAAAATGGGTTCAAAAGAAAAAAATAAAGTTTTTAAGCAAAGGTTTCTTAAACTTCTTAATAAAATTCCTGATACATCCAATCTTGGAGCCCATGTGAAAATTTAATTCTATACTTCTACCCTTCCTACATCTACTGCTATGTTCATGAAATGTGCAATCAAAATCAGTTTCAATTAGAGAAGTTTTGAGGTATAAAATGGGCCTGAAAACAAAAATATACAGCCAAAATCAACTTTATAAGAAGAAATAGGATTCATGATGATGATGCAACCATGCAGGATGGTTCACCATTTTTGGAGTGTAAAAAAAAAGAAAAAAAAAGGAAAAAAGAAAAAAATGTAGAAATAAAAACTATTTTTTCAACTCGTATTTTCAACTTATCTCCCTGCGGTTTTACTCAAATTTCAAGATGGAGCACTCGTTAAATGTAGAATTTAATTCCTTATCCAAGGAATTCCCATGTTGTATACTTTTGATGGACAATGCTACATGAAAAATGAGAAAAACATGGAAAAATGTGATTGCAATCACGTTTTTCCATGTTTTTCTCATTTTTCATGTGGCAGTGTCCATCGAAAGTATGCAACATGGGAAATCTTTGTATTAGGAATTAAATTACGCATCCAACGAGTGCTCACGCTCAAAATTTGAGTAAAACTGTAGGGAGATAAGTTGAAAATACGAGTTGAAAAAGTATTTTTTTCTTTTTCCCTCTAAAATTTGGTGATGTAATATAATCTTATTTTATTATTTCCACTATTATTTTATAATATTCCTTAGGAAGATCATTTTAAACCTCAAAATTTCTCTACTGCAGTTGATGCAATGCAAGTAGAGACGATTAGTGTTGCTAATAGAATTGTTGTAGAAGAAAATAAGCCTTCTCAACATCAACAAGTCACCTTTAAAGATGCTTTTGATATGGAAAGCTTGGAAAAAGCTATCAAAAGTCTATCTAATGAAGCAGTGGACCTGAAAAAACAAGTAGGAAAAAAATCTTCTTCTAGAATACCTTTAAGGCCATTTATCAAAATAAATCCTGCAACCCCTCTCAGTGGTCATATTTCCATGGCAGATAGTGAAGAACAAGATGAAGAAAAAGAACCACAAACTTTAGATGCTAATGTTACATGGGATGTAGCTAGAACTCACATAGATGAAAGTGAAGAAGAAATTATGGAAGTTCGAACTTGAAGTAAAAGTTCGCTTACTACAACTTCAACTACAAATCCTTCTTCTCCAGCTAAATCCCCAAGGAAATATTCCTCTCAAGAAATACTAGTCCCTAAAGCCTTGATCAATTTTATCAAATAGACTATGATATAGTAGTGGGCATTAAGAAAACAAGAGCTAATATATCATTTTTTTAGTTAAGAAAATTAAAAGAATAAAAGAATACTTTGCTTAAATCTTTAGATGTTACAGATAAACCATGTTTACCATCTACTGTTGTTGCACACAAGAATATTCTCAAACTTCAATTCCTAACAACAATAAACAAACTAATGTTATTCCAATAGGTGATAATTAAAACTATCATACTACTCCTTTTCTACTTACTTTGGAAAAAATTAACAAAAATGTACATAATTGTTTGGTTGAATCAAGAGCTTCCTCAAACATCATGCTATATTTTGTTTTCCCTAAGATAAATGACTATCCACAAGATTCAACTACAAAAATAGTACAGCTAGACAGAACAAAAATTCAAGGTCTTAGGAGAATTAAACATGTATTTGTTAGATTAGCATCTCATCCAAAAGTCTATCAAGTCATTGACATTGTGATCACTAATATACCTGAATCATATGGCTTAATCTTGAGCTGTGATTGGTCTGAAAAATTAAATGGTTACTTTTCTACTGACTAGTCACATCTTTTGTTTTCATTCAATGGTAAATCACACTAGATAAAAGTTGAATGTGAAAATCACATGAAGCACATTGTCACTGACATTGATAGGGGAAACAAACATGTCAGTTTAATGAATAATATTATTGGTAACTATTGTGATTCATTTTTTGCAAGTTTCCTGTAAAAAGTTCCTCTTTCCCTCAATCATCCATGTATTCTAAAATTGAAAATTATTCACAAACAAATTCTTCACGATGTGAAAATTTTGTACATAATTCTATATATTATGTTGTAGCTAGATAACCAAATGCAGTCACTTTATTTCAATGGATCTAGATCTAATGACGGTGCGAGAGAAAGTTGTATCCTACAAAGTCCCAATGAGGAAAACTATGCTAACCTGCAGACTAAAGTTTTAATGCACGAACAATGTAGTTGATTACGAAGTGTTAATACACAATTTAAAGAAGGATATAGGCATGAAAGTGAAAAACATTAAAGTATTTGGAGATTCTAAAATCATGATCAAACATGTAAGAAATACTATACATTGTGTTTTTATCATCTGAAAAATTATCAACAATTAATCCAACATTGGATTTGTAATTTATTAGTATTCAATATTATTGTTATTCCTAGATTACATAATGTTGGTGTTTACCTTCTTGCCATTTTATCTTCCAAACATATACTGCCTCAATATTTTAGTCCAGATAGGTTTTTGATAGAATCAGTTTTTAGACCCTCTGTACCAGATAATATATCAAATTGGAGAGATTTCAAGGATGATGATGACATCATACATTTCCTCACTTCTGAGGGAGCTTATGATGGCACTATCATTGATGATGAAAATCATGATCAAGAGTTAAATAAAACATCTAAAGAAGACAAGCTTAAATTAGAAAGCATTATCCCAAGTCAAGCTGCAATATTTCTATGAATTAAAAGATAGATTCAAAACCCATACCAATTGTAAAACAAACATTTCTATTGTGGATTATGAAGTAATTAATCTAGGAACTAAGTAGAATCCTCAAAATGTAAACTTAGGCCTAGCTTGTTCACCTAAACAGAGAATTTTTTTTCTTACATCTTTTAAGACAATAAAAATATGTGTTTTCTTGGTCCTATGATGATCTTAATACTTATGACACATTGATAATTCAACATATAATACTTATGATAACTCATGCAAAGTCTGCCCAACAAAGGTTAAGGAAGATCCATCCTAACTTTGAAACCCAAATTAAGAATGAACTGAATAAACTTTTAAGAGAAAAAATATTTTTTCATATCACACATTCTAAACAAGTTTCCAATCTAGTTCCAGTAAGAAATAAGAATGGAGCTCATCATGCATAGATTTTACAATCCTTAACAAGGCTTCTGAAAAAAAGATATTTTTCCTTTGCCTCCTGAGGAACATATACTACAATTTGTCGTTGGATTTGAGTTAATGTATTTAGCTGACAGTTTAATTAGCTACAATCATATTCTGGTTGATCTGAATGATTGTTTAAAAATGACTTTTAAAAATAAATGTGACACTTTCGCCTATCAAAAAATTCCATTCAGACTAATCAACGTTGGAGCCACCTTCGAGAGAGCCATGGGAATAATAGTTAGAGAACTGATAAATAAATTGGTCGTCGTTTATTTGGATTATATCCCAATTTACTCTAAGGAAAGGTTAGATAATTTACATCATTTAAAACATATTTCCGAAAGATGCAGAAAATACGAAATATATTTAAATCCTAAACAAATATTCTTTGCATTAGAAAAAGGGAAGTTATTAGGATTTATAATTTATAAAATCATAGAACCATCTAGAGTCAAAGCGATCTCTAATATTCCACTTCCACATAATAAAAATTTTATACAGTCATTTCTAGGACAAATCAACTTTGTAAGGCGCTTTGTCCTTAGTTTCTCTTAGATCACACTGCCCTTGCAAAATATGATTAAGAAAAATGTGGCATTTAAGTGAAATTTACTTGAAAAATAAGCTTTTGATTTGATAAAGCAGACAATTATTCAAGCTCATTCCCTTCTTTCTCTTGATTATAATAAATAATTTATTCTTTATACTTTTGCCTGTGATCAGTCATATGTTGCAGTTCTTACCTAGAAAAATGATCAAAATGATAAAGTACCTATATCTTTTACTAGCTAAAATTTCCAAGGTGGAGAGCTTAATTACATGGAAGTTGAAAAACAGGCATACATTGTTTTCAAATCAATAAAACTTTTAGGCCCTTTCTTCTCAAATCACATACTAAAGTAATAGTTCCTTCTTTTGCAATAAGAAATTTATTTGATCAAAAGGTGTTGCGGGTGAGATCACCCTAGGGTCTTGGGTTGAAAACCCCAACAAAGCGGAGGGCAAACAATAACAAGAAATGCTCAGGCAAACAACCTATATGCTTATTCTACTGAACTGTGCAAGAGTGTCCTTACCCGGAGGTCCTACGTTTGGGTAGATCCCGCAGGGGGCAAACCCTCAGCTTCTCCTGATGTCTTTGAAACCTGTAGATATTCAAATGAAACATATATAGCAGTAGAAACATAAAGCATGTTCATGATATTTACTTTAGATCATATAAATGAATGAACAATTACACATCAATATAAGATTCATAAACAAATTACAATATAAATCAATGCATAAACACATTTAATATCGGGAACAGAACAACAGTTACTTATTGAAGTAAGCTACAAGAAAAGTGGAGAAATACAACTTGAGTCTTTCTCCGGATCCAAGTGGAACCGTCCTTTAGATCCATCCTTTCCCAACCTCAGCAATCTTCCTCCATCATCATACACAAGGATATCTCAAGAAAGATGAAGGATATCTTCAACAAGGAAACAAGGTTTTCCTGAAGCTTTGGGGAGTGCAAGAGGCACAAGGATCTCGTCAGACTCGATCAGTGATAATCTCACTATAGTATCAATATCTCATATCTTCTCCTTTAAGGCCTTCCCATGGAGATTTATTTATACTTCTCCAAATTAGTTTTTTCAGTTGGGAAACAGTTGGGCCACAGGCTATAGGAGGTGAGTAACAGGTAAAACCCGTGATCCCCTCCCAAAATTAAGTAAATTTATTGTTTTTAAGTGTTTTAACACTTGTACGCGGGTTGGGTATATGCTGACTCGTGTGTACACGCTTTTATCACAGGGAAAAGTAGCGTCTAGGAAATAAAACACTATTTTTTAGATTTTTGACCAAGTCCGGAAGGAAGGGTTGCCCTAGGCCATAATCAGAGCATTAGATCTACCAAGAGCGGTAAATGGTGCTATAACAAAAGGATCATGGGGAAAAGAGGGCTCATTGGGTAACAACACTCGAAGAGTATGACCTTGAAATTAAGCCTTCCAAAATTATCAGAGGTTAAGGTTTGTGTAAATTGGTTACAAAATCAATTGATTCTTGAACTAATAAAGTTTGTGATGATATGAAATTTGAGGATACTTCTTAGGAATTACAATAAGCATGCGTCATTCTTGATTCTTTTGATTCATTGTATTCAAATTTAATTTATTACTTATCTCATGGTTCAACTCCACCACATTTAGATTTCAAGAAGATATTAGCTTTGAGGTTGAAATCCAATCAATATCAGCTAATAAATGCAGTTCTATGTCGAAAAAAATATGATTATGTTTTATTTAGGTGTTTAGAAAAGTATAATGCTTGCAGAGTATTACATGATCTGTATGATGGACTTGTAGGTGGACACTATAGTGGGGATACTACCACTCATAAAATTTTGAATGTGGGTTACTATTGACCTACATTGTTTAAAGATGCACATGCTTACTTTGCAAATGTCAGGTCTGTCAAACTGTAACAAGTAGGGATAAGAAATCAACCTTACCACTCCAACTGATTATTATTGAACAACCATTCGAGCAGTGGGGACTCGATGTTATAGGTGAAATTATACCTAATTCTTCAAAGTAACATAATTATATTCTGACAACAAAATATTATTTTACTAAATGGGTGGAGGCCATTCCTTTGAAAAATGTTACATCTGAACAAGTAATATCTTTCATCAAGAATTTTATAATTTCTAGGTTTGGCGTCCTGAGGGCGTCATTATTTGACCATGCAACTTAGTTTTCCTTAGCACAACTCACTGAATCTTCACTTCAAAATGGAATTAAAATCAAATACTCTACAAATTACTACCCTCAGGGTAATGTTGGGTTGTGTTATATTCTTTCCACGACTAGCCCCCCTAGCTAAACCAAGGGGATAGAAGGGGGGTGGAGCGGGGGGATCACAGGAGGGGCGACAACCCCCCCCCTGTACGTGGGGTTTGATGGAGGCGACAACGCCCCTTGTACGTGGGGTTTGAGGGGGGCAGTTAGCCCCCCTCTACGAAGTCCGGGGCAATGCCCTAGGGAAATCTATTTGTTGGACCCATGGTTTTTCCCATGGTTTTGTGCATGGTTTTCGCACATGGTTTTGGGCGCGATGGCTTTCATTCCATGGTATTGGATGCTTCGACATGTATATATATGTATTGTAACATTCAAAGGAACATAATGAAAAATCAATCTGGTAGTCCCGATTTTGGGATCTAGGGTAAAATCTCTGTGTATATTTGTTTTATGTGTTATGCTCTCGCTCTTGTTTATTTTCTATTTTTAGAATTTGCGTGCAGGTAATTTTTATACGAGGTTAAAACCTACAGGTAATGGGTTAATGAAATCATAAATAAAAAACTTTTGAAAATCACTAAGAAAATTGTTGTTGATAATCATAAAAATTAGCATAAGTCTCTAATCAATGCACTATGGGTAGATAGAATTACATATAAAGCCTCAATAAGAAACTCCCCCTATTTCCTTCTCTATGGAAAGGAAGCAATCCTTCCTCCTAATATGGCATTACCATATTTATTGTTGTTTCAATCGATTCAAGAAGAACCCTGCTCCAACATGCAACATTGGCTTTCGCAATTGCTTAAACTGGAAAAGGTTAGAGAAAAAGCAAACAAACTTTTTCAAACCACCAAAAGGTTCTCAAGTAGTAGTTTGAAAATCATTCAGTGAGTGATAAAAACTTTAAAATTGGTGATCTCATTATGAAATGGGATAAAACCCATGAGGATAAGGGTAAGCACACAAAATTTTAGTTTTGGCTATGTCCCTTTCAAATTTCCAAAAAGAGTGACTCATCTAGCTTTTTATTGCAATCTTTATATGGGGAAGAGGAAACTTTCCCTGTCAATGGGAAAATCTTAAAAAAATATTTTACTTGAAATTTGAATGAATCATTTTTTTAAATATGTAAATATTTCCTTTATTGTCAATGATTTTTATTTTTGGGTTATTGTCCATTATTAACGATAAGAAACATGTTGTATTTTTATTTATCTCTATTGTATATATGTATGAAAAAGATTCTCATTAATATGGTTGTGATAAGGATTATAAATTTTTAATAAGTATGGTCTTACCATGATCAATAAAACTTTTATAGTTGATTTATTTCTATAAAGAAAACATCTTATTGGAAAGTAATTAGAAATGAAGTGTTGCTCCAGAACTTAATTCCCATGCATATTAAAGAGTACGAGCTGATAGGAATGGAAAATTTTAAGACAAAAAGCTTAGTATTACGTCATGATATGCAATACAACAAAGTCACTTTCATATCACCCTACTTCCTATTCACCATTATGAATAAAAATTAAAAATTTTCCTATCAAAAGGAGATTAATAATTTATATCATAGGAAGTTGAAAGCATAAAAAGGCTTTGCGAAGTGTATACAAACACGTTGGGGATACGGACATTTACAGGCAAAAAGTCAATGTATTCATGATTTCAAGGCAACTTCATCGGGGTTGTGGATGGTCACGAGCAGTGAAGCAATGTTGGGTCATATAAAGATGAGCTAAACTAATTGCATCAAAATTGTGGTTTGTAAGCTTTGCCTATTAGTCCTACTAAAAGCATGTTTTCCTGTTTAAAAATTTCTTTAATAAAGTTTTAATCCCTTTTATCCCTTTGGAAGGACATAATGGAAAAGTTACAAGTATAGATGTGTTTTTCGTATTTATAATGATTTATTCATAAAAGAAATACTCATGATAACGCTTGAAAGTTATAGACTTATATCCTTTGCAATCTAATTTTATGTTTCTCTTATTATTTGATTGAGAGAGATAACTGGTTCTTCCAACATGACACTAATTGTTGTGGAAATATAACAACCCCCATTTTGTATATAACTCCTAATAAAAATAGGGACCCTTTAAAATTTATCACTTATGTTTTAAGTTATTTTTACATATTCCCCCTTGTTTCCTATGTTTTCCTTTATTTCTTTATCCTTTGTTTTTTGTATATACATATTTTCCTCCATTGTATGTTCGCATGTATATCACTCCCTTTTGTATAAAACCCATTATCGAAACTCTTCCTTCTCCTAAAACATTATAAAACCCAAAAAATGACTAAGTCTTAGGTATTTTGTTACATAATGTACTTTGTCTGATTCCCCGGGACCTAAATCATCCAATCTCGCGCCCTCTATCTATAACGCTAAGTATTGGAAAAGTACTTTATGAAAATTATCCACAGTGCGATGGGGATAATTCTTATTAATATCATAAATATTCCCATCTTGCGCCTTCATCCACCGTGCCAGGAATCAATGGAATGCTCTATACAAATCTAATGATCATTTTCTCTATCAAATACCACACCTTTTCTCCTATGTGAACCCTAATCCAACCTATGCACATTTGAACCCTAATCCAACCTATGTGAAAGTCATGCTCTACAGACTACTTGGTAGGAAGGGAGCTACCAATATCCATTTAGTTTGGGTTCCTTTAATTAAGAGAAATTTGGATGATTACTCTTTCAATTGGGCTAATATAATTTTTTTTTAAATTTGTGTAAACAAGTTAGCAACGTTTGAGCTTCAAAAACTGAGAAGTTTAACCATCCATTCTATATGTTAGCCTATATTATTGATGCAAATTGTTTTTCAACCTCCTTTCCTTTAATGGGATGGAAATAGACAATTAATGAACCAAAGTCAATCCACATATACCACTCCTAAATTTGGGAGAAAAATGCATGTGAACATTGTTACAAGATTTTCCATTACATTATCATCCCTATTAATGAGAAACTCTTCCATACAAAACCTCCTCGTATTTTAGAAGAAACCAAGCTAGGAATTATCCATATAGGTGATTGATTTTCTATGAGACTTTTTCATACCTCAGAATCTATTGGTTCCAAGCAACTCCACGTTCCCTTCCTTTGTTTGTTCCTAACATACTTATTTGTAAGGAAATAGCATACCAAATAGTTGAAATGAGAATTGTAAATGATTTTCATAGGAACTCTAAGAAAATATGGCCCAATTTTCCCATTCATATTGGCATTTATACTTTGGAGAATCCTTCTCATGCCAAGAAAGAAGCCTTGACTCCTCGTACCATTAATCTAACCCATATTCCTGTTAAACATCATGATCCCCTGGGAATTGTGGGTAATCATTTCCTTATGGTTAGCATGAAGAAGTATATGCATGAAAAGTATCCATATGATGATATATTCCACAGAGTTCATTCTTATGAGGAAGCCTACCAAAAAGCTCAAAAAATTCTCTCATGATATGTACCAACATTTCCTTACTTTTAAGGAAGATAGAAAAGCTTCTCTGTCGCTCATTATTTAGTAAACAGTCAATGAATCTAGTGTTACTGAGGCTACTACATCTAAAATACTTATAGTGATTCTAGACGATGAGTTAAGAGAAATTGAGAAAGTAATAGTATAAATTGTTTATGATTTTCTCAAAAAGGACACTATAGTGAAAGTTGCAGCCACTATCATAATGCAACATGAATTGGATAAGTTCATACAATCTACAACGATAAATTCAGAACAACAAAATGCTCCTGAAATTTCTCCTAATAACTCTACCCCTATACAACATCCATAACAATAGATTACTCTTTCTCCTACCATTGATCGTATTGATTCAACAACTTGCTTGGTCTCTTTTGAGGTTTTAATGAAAACTCCTATTAGTACTCTTCATGGAGGGAGTTCACAAAATGTGGTAATGGTTGGCTCTTTTCCTCCCCTTGAAATGGAATACATACCTTGATTGAATTACTATTTTAGCCCAAAAAAAGGTTGTAGTTAACAGGAGCAGAAAGAAGAGGAAGGTTGAAAATGAAAAGGAAGACAAATACACTACACCTCAAGTAATCTAGGATGGTTCTTAGTTAAGTGAAGAACAAACAACTAAAGAATTGGCACATTCTATTGGAGCCCATGAAAATGCTAATGCCTAGTATGTTACCATATTATTAAACATTATTGAGAAAAAGGATATTAAAATCTCAAAATTGGAATAACAATTTTCTCAAAAAGAGGAATAGTTGGGATAACGAGATGTTGAGTCTCAAAAACGACATGCCAAGAAGATTATTGTATTGCAACATAAGTTGAAATACGAAATTAGAAAATGTCAACATGAATTTTATGCCTCTGATCAGAAGAAGGATACCCATTTAGATAAGCTTTGTAACACTGTAACACCCTCCTGCCACATCTACCCATGTAACTGGCCAACCGGTGTAAACATGTGATGAGAAGTTACTATGATATGATTCAAATCCCTATGTGTCTGTTAAGGAAGTGGAATCGATGGAAACACACCATACAAACCTTCCACATCAGCAACGGAACTCCCAAGAGACATCCCAACCACTCAGGTAACCAAACCCTGAGACCAACTGAAGTTTTAAGACCATTAAACCCCTAGAATCTCCTTTGATATGGAAAAGCATGCTTACAGGAGGCTCCATATGCTCCCACATCATGCATATGCATGTGTCCAGGGACTTTTTTGCCCAGTGTTGTGCCTGCCTCTCCAGGATTTGAGCCACTTATTCAAGCCCAGAGCCCAAGTCACTTCCCAGAATTCAATGACACTTCTAGAACTAAAAGATAACAATAGAACAATGATACAAAGGAAATTACTTGAACGAGGACTTGACTGGACCCCTACTAGCCATGATAGGCATTTTGTCAAACATGTCACAAATATGTAATCTACAGGTTTAAACAACATATCTGAGCATAGGGGTCTCATACTCATTTGATAATTTCTAAGAAGCATTGATGTCTCAACAAATTAGTTGCAATTTCATCCATTAGGTCATAGATACATTGTTCATTCATTTACAAGTAAAAACATGATGAGAGCCATACATAGCCACTATCATAATACATGTTCATAACCAGCATAATAGCAACATAAATACCAAGGAAACAACATCCATATAATCCACATATAAACCAGTATAATACTCATGAATTAACAAGGATAAATAACCTCATATTAATGATGCAAAGGCCAACCAGTTTTGGGACTTCCACAAACCACCCAACCGTAGACATGGCTGAGCCAAATCTCTCTTCATCCAATCACCCCCGTTCCATATTCCAAGCATGAATGTGGGATCTCACAAAACACATCAATCAAAACCATCCAAGTCTTCCAGAGGCCAAACCACCTCAACCCATCAAATAGTGATTCCACCTCATAGTCAGACATCACAAAACCATCACCAGACTGGTATCTACCCAAGCCTTTCAGGGCTCCAAAGAATTTGTTTCAACCAAGGCTCCAGGACTAATAACTCAACCCACAACTAATACAGGGCTCCAGAGTGTTTTTCCAACAAAGGTTGCAGGACTAGTAAATAAACCCACCAAGGGCTCCGGAGTGTTTGTCCAACCAAGGCTCCAGGACTAGTAACTCAACCCACAGCTGATACAGGGCTCCAGAGCATTTTTTCAACCAAGGCTTATAGGAAATAGTAACTCAACCCAAGCTAAAGGAAACACGAGAACCAACCAGAAAACAAAGAAATAAACCCACAAAACCATGGTTATCCAAGAAATGGAAAGGTTAGGAAAATCCACTTTCAATCTAGGCAATCCTCCATGCTAATGAGAAATCATGACCAATAAACCACATGCATATGCCATGCATTCCAAAACCAGTGAGGAAAACATACATGCAACTCTGTACCTATGAGAAAACTGCATTGTAGCTGCTTATCCCAATATCCTCTTGCACGTTCCTGCTCTTCCTTTGCCTTCTTTCTCCAAAACTGAACTAACAAAAGTCCGTGAACTGATCCTCAGGAGCCTTTTCATTAATGAGACCTCTATTTTCTTCATTTTCCATTATTTTCCTTCATTTTCTTCTCACTTGCAACCTATGACCTTTCACCTTCCTTTTCTCCTAATTTCCGTTATTTTCACAAATAAATGTGCCTAAAATGCCATTTTGTCTTTCCAAAGCCTTTTCCATTAATTAATCACCAGTGATCCCCATCACTATGATTTTCACCAACATTAAGCTCGAAATAAGTGTCCCATCAACTATGGTTATTATTTTTCCTTTATTAACCTTTATTACATGGAATTTTCACTAAGCTTGTTACAACCCCCCCCCCTTGGGGGAACATCGTCCTCGGTGTTAAACAACACCTACAACCAACAAGGTTGTTGTAAGCAAAACATACTACCCATGGAGCTTTATAACTTAGCTCGTTGTAGTATTTACAATGATCATCCCGCTGAGAAGCAAACCAACATGACAACATAACAAGTATAACATCATAATGACATGACACCCATACCACTTATTGGAGCTTTATAACATATCTCATGGCGGTATTACATTCATATACATATGTACATATACCAAATCATCTGCTTAACTAGCGAATAAGGAAGGATACATAGCCCACATCTGATCTGCCATCTCCCATGTAGCTTCATTGGGACCAAAGTACTTCCATTTCACTTTAACCTGCTTAATTGTTTGGTTCTGAAGCATGACCATACTTCTCTGCAAAATATATTGCGGTTCCGGCGAGAATTCTCTGTTTGGATCCACCTGCAATACAAACCAGTCAATCACATGATTTGCATCTTTAACATACTTCTTAAGCAATGACACATGGAAAACATATTGTAATTTCACTGTCGGAGGCAGTGCAAGTCTATAGGCTACTGGCCCAATCCTCTCAATAATCCTGAAAGGTCCACAAAATTAGGGTGCCATCTTTCCCGCTCCATGTTTGCCAACATGTCCAGTCCAATCAAAACCCTGTTAACTAGATCACTCCAACTGATGGGGGTATTACAACTCCACCCATACAATGCCTCAAATGAACTCATCGTCGGTGACTCCTAGTACCCATTGTTATAAGCAGACTCTACCAATGGAAGGTACTCTTCCAACTTCTGTTGCTGATGCATCACATACATCCTCAACATGTCCTCCAATATCCTGTTGACCCTCTATCTCTGTCCATCTATCTGTGGATGATAAGTTGTACTAAAGGCTAACTTTGTGCCCAAACCTACAAATAAATCCTTCCAAAACTTGGAAGTGAACTTCACATCCCTTTCTGACACAATATTCTTTGAAACTCCATGCAATCTGACCACGTCCCTGATGAAGACTTGTGCTACATCACTCGCTGAGAATGTAGACTTCACTAGAATGAAGTGCGCTACCTTTTTCAATCTATCCACCATTACCATGATGGAATCATGTTGTCTCACTGTCCTCCGTAGACCTGTGATAGAGTCCATGCAAATGACCTCCCATTTCCACTCTAGAATCAGAATCAGTTGTAGCAATCCACCTAGATGCTTACACTCTACCTTCACTTGCTGACAATCCAAGCACCTAGCCACAAACTCTGCTACATCTCTCTTCAAATTCGACCAATAATAAAATTTCTTCACTGTTGTCAGCGTCTTCTGATAACTTGGGTGACCTGAATATGGTTTCGTATGAAACTCCCTCAAGATCACCTTCTTGAGCTCACTTCTATCTGGCACATATATCCTGTCCCTAAATTTAACCAATCCATCTATTGTAAGGAAATAGTCCACATCTTGTGCACCTTCACCTGTACTTGTACCTATACCACTACCTATACATGTACCTGTACCACCGCATGTACCTGTACCTATACCACTACCTGAACTCTATTGTAAACTATGTGCAATCTCCAGATACCTAACATCCTACTAACCTGCCTAGAAGATCTTATCCTATAAATCTGTCCTGTAGGAGCTCATAGATGATATGTGATTTACCTGTATATGCCCACTAAGAGCACATGCCACCCTTTTCTTTTTACCTTTGATATACCTGATCTCAAAATCGAACTCACTGATCGTGGCCAAACACCGAGCTTGCCTCCCATTCATATTTGGTTGGTCAAATAGATACAGTAAGCCACTGTAATCACTCATCAATACAAACCTCCTGCCAAGAAGATAATGCCTCCACATCTTCAATGCATGTATGATTGCTACCAACTCAAGATCATGTTTCAGGTAGTTCTTCTCGTGCTCATTTAGTTTCCATGACTCATAGCATACGAATCCACCAAGTCCTCTCTTGTAAGCATTTGTACATACTACAAACTCTTTGTATGGATTTGTAATATTTACTACTGGTGCATGTGTTAACAACTACTTGAGATGCTCAAAACATGTCGCCCACTCCTCTGTCCATTCAAAATTCTTACCTTTCCTTTGCAATGATGTGATAGGATAAGAAAGTTGTGAGAAATTCTTAATGAACTTCATGTAATAACCTACTAACCCCATGAAATATCTCACCTCATCTACATTCCCGGGAGTTTCCCACTCCATGATAACTCTTACCTTTTATGGGTCCACTACTATACCTTCCTTGGAAACCACATGTCCCAAGAATTGGACTTCAGCCTGAAAGAAACTGCACTTGCTGAGATTAGCATACAATTGATTCTCTCTCAATAATATTAACACTGTTGCTAAGTGTTCGTCATGCTCTTCTTCATTTTTAGAATATACCAATATATCATCAATGAATACAATAACAAACTTATCCAAATATGGATGAAACACACTATTCATCAAGCACATAAAGGTAGCTGGAGCATTAGTGAAACCAAATAGAACTACAACAAACTCATAATTCCCTACCTGGTTCGAAAACTTGTCTTGTAGATGTCCTCTTCTTTAAGGCGTACCTGATGATATACAGATCTTAGATAATCTTCTAGAACACTGCTTCTCCTTTCAATTGATTAAAAAAGTCATCAATCCTCGGTAACAAATACTTGTTCTTGATGATCACTTTGTTTAATTGCCTATAGTCAATGCATAGCCTGAGAGCACCATCTTTCTTCTTCACAAATAGTACTGGTGTACCGCAAGATGATACACTTGGCCTAATGTATCCCTTGTCAAGCATCTCTTTCAGTTGCAACTTTAACTCTACAAACTCAGGTGTGCTCATCCTGTAAGGTGCTTTTGATGTTGGAGCTTCCCCTGGAACCAACTCAATAGAAAAGTCTACTTCACTAGAACTGTGCACTACAAATAACACACACCATTTCCTGCGACTACGCTTGGCTTGCATAGATTTTACCATTCTAAATGATGTTTCTTTCTTCTTACCCTGTAAAACTCTTTGTTATCCCTTATCATCCAAGCACTCAATGGATTTGTCACAACAATCCACCTTGGTTCTATGAATGTACAACCAATCCATGTCCAACAACATACTATATGATCCCAACAGTAATACATTCAAATGTGCTAAGGTAGGCATACCATTCAAATCAAATGTACAACCTCTTACCCAGTGATGAACTTGATTATTTGTACCTGTAGCCAACTGCACTAACCAAGACTCTGCATGCACTTCTTTATTCAAACCACACTTATCCACCAGGTCAGGATTAACATAACTATAATTAGATCCAGGGTCAATCAAAATAAAAATAACTTGATCACAAAGCTTACCGTCCATCTCAATGATAGATGCCTGATGGTCTGCCTGTCTATTATCCAACTCTGCATAGGTCCTAGGAATACTTTGCCCAGAATCCCCCACTGTTTATGCCTCCTAAGAGCTGTAGATCTATGGTATACCACCCTTCTGTTGTGGAAAATCTCTCCTATGATGATCTTTGCCACAAGTCCAACACTCTATAGGTTTCCAACCTGCATCCTTGTTCTTCTCCTCAGATCGAAGTCCCTGTCCTCTATCAGATGCATTGAACTTCTTAAATGACACTGCATTCTCTTTATTACTTGTACCTTGAGGTCTTGCTCGCTTATTTTCCCATTTTCCTTTATTCTTATCATTACCCTTGCAAATTTTTTTAGTCTCAAATCCGCGCTTCAATTGCTCCTATCAATACTTTAGCTTTCAGATGGCCCCCTCCAATGATCTAGGCCCATCGAACTCAATCCTATCTTTGAATGTAATCGATAATCCACTAATGAATCTCTGACATTCTTCACATATTCCCTCCAAATATCTGCTTTGCCTTTGAGGTTGAATGTAGTTATTCTGGCTTTCGTGTTCTCTGACTAACCATTCAACCTGAAGAACTTCATCATACCAAGCAACCATGCTTCTTTATCTTGTGACTTCTTCATCTCTCCATCAAATGTAGGTGTATTTTTCTTTCTTAAACTCATCTGGCAAGTATCCCTTGTCACTCTTCCTGTAAGGATGATAATGATGTCGATCATCATGCCTATCAGAACCAAAACTAGATTAGTACATGTGTCTATCACCTTTCCTATTTGGAGTGTCCAAGAACCTACCATCTTTGGTCGTGTCATCTCTATATGACCTATACTCACCATGAGACCTGCTTCCATATGCCCCATTATTTTTTTCATCCTTCTTATGGTTGATCCGAAGTGATCCCTGTCGCTACAATTCTAAAAAACTCTGAAGTATCATTGCATTTATCTCTACTTGTTTTTCCTATGCATGTATGATTCTGTCATTGTCTGCCTTACAACTCCTTATTTATTCCTTTAAGCTTCTCAGTATATCTGCCAAATTAGAAGAATTCCCAACACCACGCTTCTCATCTAATCCATAGGGAGAGTCTTGGGAACTATATTCTACCATCTTGCTAGTCATCTATGATATTATTCCTACAAGGTATATCATGTCAACTAAACCAAATCGCAATAAACCAACGTAGCTTATCATGATTCGGGGAGGATACCTTGCCTGCAAGATCAAAAAATCAGTGTAATACATGTATAACATAATCATGACATCATATAAAAATATAACACATGAGCATATAACCATATAACCATAATTCTAGCTAGAGTCTAGTCATCAATGCATGACCACATCAACTACACATGCCATGACCTTATGCATGACAAAAACCACCACATCACTGTACAATGGACCACATGTGAATACTAACATGCATAATCAACCATACACTCACGACGACACACTCCACAATGACACTGTTAACTTTCCATGACGACCTCACTGCAACCATAACCCATACCATACAAGTGAAACAAGCACATGGTCTTACAAAACAAGAAACACATATGCAACTAACATGAATGCATGACCAACACACATCCCATCCAGTCTAAGGGGTGAACCATGCTCTGATACCACTTTGTAGTATCATATATCACCCAAAGAGAGCGCAACCAGCTCTGATACCACTTTGTAACACCCTCCTCCCACATCTACCCAAGTAACCGGCCAACCGGGGTAAACATGTGACAAGAAGTTACTATGATATGATTCGACTCCATATATGTCAGTTAAGGAAGTGGAATCGATGGAAACACACTATATAGACCTTCCACATCAGCAACAGAACTCCCAGGAGCCATCCCAACCACTCAAGTAAGCAAACCCTGAGACCAACTGAAGTTTTAAGACCATTAAACCCCCAGACGTCCCTTGATATTGACATGCATGCATCCAGGAGGCTCCAGATGCTCCCATAACATGGGTATGCATGCATCTAGGGAATTTTCTGCCCAGTGTTGTGCCTATGTCTCCGAGATTTGAGCCACTTATTTAGGCCCAGAGCCCCGGTCACTGCCCAGAACTCAATGACACTTGCAGAACTGAAAGATAACAATAGAACCATGATACAAAGGCAATTACTTGAATAAGGACTTGACTGGACCCCTACTAGCCATGAGAGGCATTTTGTCAAACATGTCACAACTATGTAATCTGCAGGTTTAAACAATAGATCTAAGCATATGTGTCTCATAATCATCTGAGAATCACTAAGAAGAAATGATGCCTCAACACATTAACTTAAGTTTCATCCATTAGGTCATAGATACAATGTTCATTAATTTACAAGTAAAAACATGATGAGAGCCATACATAGCCACTATCATAATACATGTTCATAACCAACACAATAGCAAAAACAATACCAAGGAAACAACAACCATATAATCCACATATAAAATAGTATAATACTCATGAATTAACAAGGAGAAACAACCTCATATTAATGATGCAAAGGCCACCCAAGTTCAGGACTTCCACAAACCATCCGATTATAGACGTTGCTGAGCCAAATATCTCTTTAGCTAATCACCCCTATCCCATATTCGAAATATGAATGTGGGATCTCATAAAACTCATAAATCAAAACCATCTAGGGCTTCCAAAGGAAAAACCACCTCAACCCATCAAACAAATATTCCACCTCACGGTCAAACATCACAAAACCATAACCAGATTGGTCTCTACCTAAGCCTTCCAGGGCTCCAGAGCATTTGTTCCAACCAAGTCTCCAGGACTAGTAACTCAACCCACAAATGATCCAGGGCTCGAAAGAATTTGTCCAACCAAGGCTCCAGTACTAGTAACTCAACCCACCGAGGGCTCCAGAGCATTTGGCCAACCAAGGCTCTAGGACTAGTAACTCAACCCACAACTGATACAAGGTTCAAGAGTGTTTGTCCAACTAAGGCTTCCAGGAGCTAGTAACGCAACCCAAGCTAAAGGAAACATTTGAACCAACCAGAAAATAAAGAAATGAACCCACAACACCATGGCTATCTAGGAAATGGAAAGGCTATGCAAATCCACTATCAATCCAGGCAATCCTCCATGCCAATCATAAATCATAACCAATAAACCACATGCATATGCCATGCATGCCAAAACTAGCGAGCAAAACCCGTTGTAGTTGTTGATCCCGATGTCCTCTTGTGCTTTCCTACTCTTCCTTTTCCTTCTTTCTCTAGAACTCCAAGTATGCCACACTCCTCCAAGAGTTCTCCAAGAAACTCTAAGTGTCCAAGAGTATGAGAGAGAAAGAGAATAGAGAGGGAGCTCCAAAAATGAACTGACAAAATTCTATGAACTAATCCTTGGAAGCCTTTTTATTAATGAGGCCTCTATTTTCTTAGTTTTCCATTATTTTCCTTCATTTCCTCCTCACATGCAACCTGTGACCTTTCACCTGCCTTTTCTCCTAATTTCTATTATTTTCATAAATAAATGTGCCAAAAATGCCATTTTGTCTTTCCAAATCCTTTACCATTAAATAATCACCAATAATCCCCATCACTATGTTTTTTCCCAACATTCAGCTTGGAATAAGTGTCCCATCAACCGTGGTTATTATTTTTCCTTTATTAACTTTTATTACATGCAATTTTCACCAAGATTGTTACAAACACCCCCCTCCCACATTTACTCAAGCTAACTGGTCCACTAGGGTAAATATGTAATGGAGAGTTACTATGATATGATTCAACTCCCCAAGTACAATTAAGGAAGTGGAACTGACATGCCAAGGCCAATCTGACCTTCCACACATGCTACAGAACCTTCAGGAGCCAACCAACCCTTCCAAGTGACCAACCCATGAGGCAACTTGCTTTTTCACTGCCCTAGAGCCTCAGTAGTTCCCATGACAAGGCATTCATGTGAATGGGACCCTCCATTCGCTCCCAAAACAGGGAATCCATGCAACTATGACCTTTTTCATGAATTTTTGTGCCAACAACCCCAGATTTTGTGCCACTTTTTTAGGGCTAGGAATCAGGCCATTGTCCAGGACTTCATGAAACTTCCAGAAATGATGAATAACATAGAAACAAGAGTACTAGTGAAAACACTTGAACAAGTATTTGACCTAGCCCCTACTAGCCATGACATGAATTTCATCAAACATATCATAAACATGTAATCTACTGGTCACAACAACATATCTGAGCATAGGTATCTCATACTTATCTGAGAATCGTTAAAGATGATTGATATCTCCTCACAATAGCTGCTTGTTATCTATTAGGTCATTGATTCACTAACATTTCATATACTAACCAAAACATGATAAGATCCATACATCACAACTATCATCAGACATACTTATAACCATGGAAAATTTTAGGGGCTAATGTTCGCCCAGTGGGCTAATTTTCCATGATTTTTCCACAAAAACGATTCTCCAATTTCCAATTTTATAAAAGGCGATTCACCCAAATTTTAGAATATAAAATTATTTTACCTTAAAAATCGCCAACATTATATAGAGACTATATATAAAATCATTATAAATTTGAATAATTTTACAAATATATCAATAAACATTTTATAGTTTGCATATTAGGGATTAGTGGGATTCACCAATGTTTTTAAACTTCAAGAAAATTTTCCTTGCTTATAACCAACAACTAACTAGAGATATATCAGTGAGGGAACAAACATTAAAGCCACAAGATATCAAGCACATTTACTCATGAAAATACCAAGGAAAAGGATCTCTTATTAACATATGAAAATCCAACCAAGTCAGGGACTTCCACATACCACCTGACCATATATTGGGTTGAACTAAATCTCTCTTTCAACCAATCACCCGCGTGCCATATTCCAAGCATAAATGTGGGATCTTTTGAAACAAATTTCAGAAGCCAAACCACCTCAACCCTGAACCAGTGATTCCACCTTGTGGTCAGACATCAGCAACCATCACCAAATCAGTCTCTACCCAAGTTGTCAAGGGCTCCAGAGCGTTTGTTCCAACCAAGGCTTCCAGGACTACTAACTCTACCCACAACTGTTGTCAGTCTCCAGAGTGTTTATCCAACCAAGGATTCCAAGACTAGTAACTCAACCCACCAAGGGCTCCAGAGCATTTTTCTAACAAAGGCTTCCAGAACTAGTAACTCAACCCAAGTTGTTACAGGGCTTCCAGAGCGTTTGTCCAAACAAGGCTCCATGAACTAGTCACTCAACCCACAACCAAAGGAACATGAGAACCAAGCAGAAAAAAAAAGGAAAGAAACCCACAACTCTATGGTTATCCAGGACAAGGCTAGGAAAAAACCATTATCAATCCATGAAATCCTCCATGCTAATGACAGATTATGACCAAGAAACCACATGTATGTTCCATGCATGCCAAAACTAGCAAGGAAATCATACATGTAACTCGGTACCTACAAGCAAAACCCACTGTAGATGTTGATCCTGATGTCCTCTTGCACTTTCCTGCTCTTCTTTTTCCTTCTTGCTCCAAATCCCAAGTATTCCACACTCCTCCAAGAGTGCTCCAAGAAAAAACTAAGTGTCTAAGAGTATGAGAGAGAGTAGAAAATGAGAGCTCCAAAATTGAACTGATAAAAAGCTACAAACTTATCCTCAGAAGCCTTTTTATTAATGAGACATCTATTTTCTTCAATTTTCAATTATTTTCCTTCATTTTCCTCCTCACATGTAACCGGTGACCTTTCTGTTGGGTGTGGAGCATGATTATCTTCTGTATTCAAAGGTATCGCCGCATTGGACCCCAGTTCATAATGGGGTGACAACGCCGCCGTAAAATATTCACTGCAGGGGGGTCTGCGGGGGGGGGGCCTGCGACCTTTGGGAGCCCCCTCCTAGCGGGGGGATCAGGGGACAGTGCCCCCGAAGCTAAGAATAGATGTAAAATTGCCTTGTAAAATGTTGTAATTTCGTAGTCAATCTGGGTCGTTCATTAGGCGGAGATCTGACGATAGAAGTTATGTTTAATTTAGGGTTTTTTGCCCTAGAAGGCAACCCCTCGCTATATATGAGCGAATTGTATTGCGTCTACGGACATATGTATTCTGAGTGAGGAAGAGAGAGGATATTGAGTGCGAAGAGGGAATTACAGCGGACCTGTTGTAGGTTGTATCTCTTCAGTTTGCTAGATAATATAAAAAAAAAGGACTGGCTGTTTCTCCATGGACATAGCCCAAATTGGGTGAACCACGTATATCTGTGTCTCTCTTGTTTTATGCGCTTTCTGTGTTTATATTTCTGCAATATTTATGTGTTCCATTGCTCTGTAATATATAATTCTCTAACAATTTCACCTCCCTTTTCTCCTAATTTCCATTATTTTCATAAATAAAATGCCAATTAATGCCACTTTTCCTTTCCAAATCCTTTGCCATTGCCTTTTCCAATTTCCATAGCCATTAATTAATCACAAGTGATCCCCATCACTTATGTTTTTTTCCAACATTCAACGTGAAATATGGGTCCCATGACATTGATTATTATTTTTCATTTATTAACGTTATTACATGGATTTTTTACCAGGGTTGTTACAGAACCTTCCCCCTTGCAGGAACATCATCCTCGGTGTTCAATGACACCTACAACCAACAAGATTGATGAAAACAAAAACATATTAACCATGGATCTTTCTAACTTAGCTTGTGGCGGTATTTACAACGATCATCCTGTTGAGATTCAAACCAACATGAGAAAAATAACAACATGACAACCATAACGACATGACACCCATACCGCTTATCGGAGCTTTATAAAACATCTCATGGTTGTATTTGCATCCATATACATATATACATATATACATATGCCAAAAACATTCGATCAACCAATGAATAGAGAAGGATACATAGCCTACATTTGATCCACCATCTCCCATGTAGCTTCATCGGGCCCAAAGTGTTTCCATTACACTTTAACCTGCTCGATTACTCGGTTCCAGAGCATGAGCATCTTTCTCTTCAAAATGCACTGAGGTTACGACTGGAATTATCCTTTTGGTTCGACCTACAATATAGACCAATCAATCACATGATCAACATGTTTAACATACTTCTTAAGCAATGGCACATGGAAAATATCATGGAATTTCATTGTCGAAGGCAGTACAAGTCGATAGGCTACTAGTCCAATCCTCTCAAGAATCTTGAAAGGTCCACAATATCGAGGTTCAAAATTAGCACATGATCCAATCCTCAAGGATATCTTCTTTAGTTTGATGCACGAGTACACATGTTCCCCAACCTGAAACTCATTAAACAACTTGTTCCGATCTGCATAACTTTTTTGTTTGTCCTGTATACCTTCAAATTCTTCTTGATTACCTGCATTTCCTATTCTATCTCTACCAACATGTCTGGTCCAATCAACACCCTGTTCAATGGATCACTCCAACTGATGGGTGTATTACAACTCCACCCATACACTGCCTCGAACAAACTCATCCTCAAAGATTCATGGTACCCATTATTGTAATCAAACTCAACCAGTGGAAGATACTCTTCCCACCTCTGTTGTTGATGCATCACATACATCCTCAACGTGTCCTACAATATCTTGTTGACCCTCTCTGTCTATCCATTTGTCTGCAGATGATAAGTTGTATTGAAGGCTAAATCTGTACCCAAACTGACAAATAACTCTTTCCATAATGTAGAAGTGAACTTGGCATCCTTGTCTGACACAATCTTCTTCGATACACCATGCAACCTCACTAAATCTCTGATGAAGACATGTGCTACATCATTATTTGAATATGTAGACTTTACTGGAGTGAAGTGTGCTACCTTTATCAACCTATCAACCACGACCATGATAAAATCATGATGTTTAGATATCCTCGGCAAACCTATAATGAAATCCATGGAAATGACCTCTCATTTCCACTCTAAAATCGGAATCGACTATAGTAGGCCACCTGGATGCTTACACTTTTCTTTTACTTGTTGACAATCCAAGCACCTAGCCACAAAATATGCCACTTCCTTCTTCAAATTTGGCCAATAGTAGAACTTCTTCATCTCTATCAATGTATTCTAATATCCTAGGTGACCTGAATATGTCTTAGCTTGAAATTCCCTCAATATAATCTTCTTGAGCTCACTGTCTTCCGACACATATATCTTGTCCCTAAATCTAACCAAGTCATTTTCTATGAGATGATAGTCCACATCCTGATCACTTGTACCCTATGGTAACCTATGCATACGATCCCTATCCCTATCATCATGTTTTCTTGCCTGCAAGATTCGATCCTATAGATTTGTCCCGTAGGATCTCATAGCTGCTATATGATTTACGTGTATCCTCCTGCTAAGAACTTTTGCATCCCTATTCTCTTTCCCCTTGATGTGTCTGATCTCAAAGTCGAACTCATTGATCATGGACAACCATCTAGCTTGTCTAGAATTCAGATTTGGTTGGTCAAATAGATACCTCAATCCATTGTGATCACTCATCAAGATGAACCACCTTCCAAGAAGATATTGCCTCCACATCTTCAAAGCATGGATTATCTCTGCCAACTCAAGATCATGTATTGGATAATTATGCTCGTTCTCATTAAGTTTCCATGATTCATAACATACTACTTGTCCTTCCTATATAAGGACTCTACCAAGACCTCTCTTGAAAGAATATGTACATACCACAAACTCTTTATTTGGATCTGCAATCTTTAGAACTATAGAATTTGTCAACAACTGCCTTAACTGCTCAAAACTGGCTGCACATTCTTTTGTCCATTCAAATTTCTTACTTTCCTTTGCAATGATGTAATAGGATAAGAAATATGTGAGAAGTTCCTGATGAATCTCTTGTAATAACCTGCTAACCCCATGAATGATCTTACTTGATCCACATTTATAAGAGTTGCCAACTCCATGATATCCCTTATCTTTTCTAGATCTACTGTTATGCCTTCCTTGGCAACCACATGTCCCAAGTAATGTACCTTTGTTTGAAAGAAGTTGCATTTACTGAGCTTAGCATACAACTAATGCTCTCTCAGCAATCTCAATACTTCTACTAAATGTTCAACATGTTATTCCTCATTCTTAGAATATACCAATATTATCAATGAATACAATTACAAACTTGTCTAGATAAGGACACAATACACTATTCATCAAGCACATAAAAGTAGTTGGAGCATTAGTAAAACTAAATGGAACTACAACAAACTCATAATTCCCATACTTGGTCCGGAAAGTAGCCTTGAAGATGTCTTCTTCCTTAATGCATACCTAATGGTATCATGATCTCAGATCAATATTCAAGAACATTGCTTCTCCCTTCAACTGAGAAAAAAAGTCATCAATCCTCGGAAATGGATACATGTTCTTGATGGTCACCTTATTCAACTTCCTGTAATCAATGCATAACCTAAGAGTACCATCCTTCTTCTTCACAAACAACATTGGTGCACCCCAAGATGACACACTTGGCCTAATGTATCCCTTGTCAAACATTTACTTCAATTACAACTTCAACTCCACCAACTCTAGTGTGCTCATCCTGTAAGGTGCCATTGATGTTGGTGCTTCCCATGGTACCAACTCCATAGAAAATTCCACTTCCCTGTGAGGCGGAAACTCTAAAAAAAATTCCAGTAACACATCCTAAAACTGTTGTAAAATCAAGTACCTGCTCAATACATCTGTATCCTCAACTTCCTTACCTTTTTCACTGGAAATATGCACTATGAATAACACACACCTTTCTTGTGACTGCACTTCACCTACATAGTTGTCACCATTCTAACTGATGTTTCCTTCTTCTTACCCTGCAAGACTCTTTGTTCCCCATTGTCATCTAGGCACTCAATAGCCTTGTCATAAAAATCCACCTTGGTTCTAGGAATATACAATCGGTCCATACCCAAAAACATATTGTATGATCCCAATGGAAGTACATTCAAATGTGCTGAAGTAGACATACCATTCAACTCAAATGCACAAGCTCTTACCTAGTGATGAACTCTCTTCTTTGTACCTGTAGCCAACTGCACTAACCAAGATTCTGCATGCACTTATTTATTCAAACCACACTTATCCACTAGGTTAGGATTAACATAACTATAATTAGATCCAAGGTCAATCAAAATAGAAATAACTTAATAAAAAATCTTACCATCCATCTCAATAATAGACGCCTGGTGATCTTCCTGCCTAATATCCAATGCTACATAGATTCGTGGAATACTTTGTCCAACATCCCCCACCATATGTGCCTCCTGAGCACTGTAGATATGTGGTCTACCATCCTAATGTTGTGGAAAATATCTCCTGATGCTCTCCACCATAAGTCAAACACTGTAAATGTTTCCTATCATCACCCTTGTTCAGCTCCTCAGACTGAAATCCTTGTCCTCTGTCAGATGCATTGAAATTCTGAGGTGTTTCCGCATTCTATTTGTTACCTATGCCCCGAGGTCTTGTTCGATTCTTATCCAATTTCCATTTATTATTCCCATTACCTTTCCAAACCTACTTAGCCTCAGATCTGCGCTTTGATTTCTCATGACAATGCTTTAGATTCTTGATGGCCTCCTCCAATGATATAGGCTCATCAAAATCAATCCTATATTTGAATGCTACCGACAACCCACTGATGAATCTCTGAATCTTGGCCTTCTCCTCCTTGAGGTAAGGCACATATCTCAATAACTCCAAAAATCTGCTAGTGTACTCCTCATCGGCCATAGATCCCATCTTTAGCTCATAGAATTACTTTGTCATGTCGTCATAGTATCTCTCTGATAGATACTTCTTCCAAAATAGTCTCTCGAACTCACTCCAAGTCAACTCCTCTTCATAAATACCTCTGAAATTTCTTCACATCTTCCCACCAAATATATGTTTTACCTTTAAGACTGAATGTATCTATTATTGCTTTCATGTTCACTCAATAATCATGCAATCTGAAGAAATTATTCATCCTAAGAAACCATGCTTTGACATCCTGTGACTTGTTCATTTCTCCATCAAATGTAGGTAGCTTTGCTTTATTGAACTCATCTATAAAATATCCCCCATCACTCCTCCTGCAAGGATGATAGCAATGACGACCATGATACCTAGTAGAGTAAATCCCATGTCCACTGCCTCATTATTAGGTGTATCCAAGAATCTTCCATATCTGACTGTGTCATCTTTATCCAACATGTGCCCACCATGATACCTGCTACCATATGCTCCATTAGTCTTATCCTCCTCGCCGTGACTGATCCTAAGTGGTCCCTGTCTTTGCAAGTCTGACAAGCTTTGAAGGATCACCACATTGACCTCTGCTTGCTTATAATGTGCCCTAACAAGTATCTCTTGTGATTGAATGATTTGGTCATTATATTCTTTGGAACTCCTTATTTATGCCTTCAAACTTCTCAAAGTGTCTGTTATGTCAGGAGAATATCCCTCACCATTATGCTCATCTGATATATAGGGAGAATCTTGTGAGTTGTAGTTTACCATCTTGCTAGTCATATTTGATCTTCTCTTCCTGTAAGGTATATCATGTCAGCTAAAACAAATTATAAACAAACCAACGTACCTCAATGTAGTTCAGGGGAGGATATATTGTCTGCAAGATAAACCAGATTAGCACAATACATGTATAATCATAATCATCACAGTATATAGACATCATCTCAATCAACATCCAGTTACCATGCATGATGCCACAACTACAACATCAACCAGACACAATGCATGCATAACAACATGTGTACGACACACATGCATACATAATACATATAAACACTAACATGCATTCATGATGAACACATTCTGACAGCAACACCATCAACTTATGCATGACATGACAACGGCAACCATGATCACCACCATGCATACACAATAAGCACATAGACAAAAAGCACAAGGACACATATGAACTGACATGTACATATGAAAACACATTCATCCAAGGAGAACGAAAACCAGACGTCACCCAAGGGGAACATAACCATGCTATGATACCACTCTATAACACCCTCCTCCCACATTTACCCAAGATAACCGGTCCACTAGGGTAAATATGTGATGATGAGTTACTATGATATGATTCAAATCCCAAAGTACAGTTAAGGAAGTGGAACCAGCATAAAAATATCAATATGACCTTCCACACATGCTATAGAACCTTCAGGAACCAACCAACCCTTCCAGGTGACCAACCATTGAGGAAACTTCTTTTTCATTTCCCTAGAGCCTCAGTCACTCCCATGACAATGCATGCATGTGATTGGGACCCTCCAGTCGCTCCCATAATAGGGAATCCATGCGACTGTGGCCTTTTTCAGGAAGTTCTGTGCTAGTGACCCCAGATTTTGTGCCACTTTTTTAGGGCCAGGACTCAGGCCACTACCCAGAACTTCATGAAACTTCTAGAAATTATAAATAACATAGAAACAAGGGTACTAATTCAAACACTTGAACATGGAATTGACTTGACCCTACTAGCCATGACAGGCATTTCGTAAGACATATCACAAACATGTAATCTATAGGTCACAACAACAAATCTGAGCATAAGGGTCTCATACTTATATGAGAATCGTCAAACAGGAATGATATCTCCTCACAATAGCTAAAATGTTATCTAATAGGTCATTCATTCATTAAAATTTCATATACTAAGCAAAACATGATAAGATCCATACATCATAATTATCATAAAACATAATTATAACCAAAAAATAACCAAAGATATATCAATGAGGGAACAACCATTAAAGCCACATAATATCAAGCACATTTACTCATGAAAATACCAAGGAAAAGGAACTCTTATTAACATATGAAAATCCAACCAAGTTAGGGACTTCCATGTACCACTCGACCATAGATTGGGTTGAACCAAATATCTCTTTTAGCCAATCACCCTTGCGCCATATTCCAAGCATGAATGTGGGATCTCATGAAACAAATCAAACAAAACCAAACCATGGCTTCCAAAGGCCAAACCACCTCAACCCTCAACCAATGATTCCACCTCATGATCAAACATCACTAACCATCACCATATCGGTCTCTACCCAAGCTGTCCAGGGCTCCAAAGCATTTGTTCCAACCAAGGCTTCCAGGACTAGTAACTCAACCCACAATTGTTTTCGAGCTCCAAAGTGTTTGTCCAACCAGGGCTTCCAAGACTAGTAACTCAACCCACCAAGGGCTCTAAAGCATTTTTCCAACCAAGGCTTCCAGGACTAGTAACTCAACCCAAGTTGTTATAGGGCTTCCAGAGCATTTTTCCAACCAAGGCTCCAGGAACTAGTAACTCAACCCACATCCAAACGAACATGAGAACCAACCAAAAAAAAAAAGGAAAGAAACCCACAACACCATGGCTATCCAGGAAATGTAAAGGCTAGGAAAAGCCACTGTCAATCTAGGAAATCTTCCATGCCAACGACAGATCATGACCAACAAACCACATGCATGCCAAAACTAGTAAGGAAATCATACATGCAACTTGGTACCTATAAGAAAAACTTGTTTTAGCTATTGATATTGATGTCCTCTTGTGCTTTCCTTCTCTTCTTTTGGCTTCTTGCTCCAAATCCCAAGTATGCCACACTCCTCCAAGATTTCTCCAAGAAAACTCTAAGTGTCCAAGAGTATGAGAGAGAGAGTAGAAAATGAGAGCTCCAAAACTGAACTGAAAAAAAGATACAAACTAATCCTTAGAAGCCTTTTTATTAGTGAGGCCTCTATTTTCTTCAATTTTCCATTATTTTCTGTCATTTTCCTCCTCACATGCAACTTGTGACCTTTCACCTCCCTTTTCTTCTAATTTCCATTATTTTCATAATTAAAATGCCACTTTGCCTTTCCAAAGCCTTTGTCATTGCCTTTGCCAATTTCCATAGCCATAAATTAATCACAAGTGATCCCCATCACTTATGTTTTTGCCCAACATTCAACTTGGAATACGTTTCCAATGACATTGGTTATTATTTTGCCTTTATTAACATTATTACATGGATTTTTGACCTGGGCTATTACAAGATTCCAGTTGAAATCCAAGAAACAACCAATAATAAAATTGACTTAGAGAAGTTCAAGTATGAAGCTACTAAGGTCAACAAACAATTCCTTCATATATAAAACAATTCTGCAATGAAATAAGTTTAGCTCAAGCTCAACAGAACTTGGTAAATGAATTCTTTAGTGACATGATTGACAAAGAGATGGAGTACAAATGAGCTAATAAGAAATCAACCTAACTAATTGCTTGGAAAAACAAATAGAAGATAATCCCACCTAGCCTACCCAAAATCAGCATGATGAAGAAGAAAAAAATCCTTAAACCTTGGAAAACCAGCCTACATAGTTCTATGGAACTAGTGAATATTGCATAACAAAGTTGTTCTCCATTGATGCAATCAGTAATGTAGGTGGCTAGAGAAACTAAAATGTAATCAAATATTTCTGATGATAAACCATTGGAAACTAACATAATTAGCAAGAAGGTGTAGGAATACAAACTAAAACACCAAATTTAAATTGACCTATTGAATAAAGTTGATGTGGGTTCTATTTGGAGATATATAGTCAAACCTTAATCACTACTTGATGACTAGGTTAGTCATTGAAAGGATATCAAAAGAATTTTCAACGATTGAAGCACATGTGTTTGAATTCCATCTCAACATTTGAGTGGCTCCTCCTTCACAACTCACTCACCTTCTTGAAGTCCATTCATAATGAAAATCATCCATCGAATCTTCCCAAAGCGTCACCTCAACAAGCTAAAGGCTTATTTCATCTATACATCATAGAAAAAATTCTACTTTTCTATTATTATTTGAAAGTTGTTAGTTAGAAAATTTGGATAATATCTTTATCCTTTATTTTGTAATTTTTTTAAAGGGCGAAATGATCCTAAACAAAGGTGTTGGGTGTGTGTTATATTCTTTCGGTGACTCATATAATGCAAAGGGGGGGTCACAGGGGGGCGACATCCCCCCCTGTCAGGGGGTTTGTAGGGGAACAGTAGCCCGGGAGTATGTGGCAACGCCCTTGGAATTTTTTTATGTGGACCCAAGGATGGGGATGGACCTAAAGATGGTGGGCGAACCTACCCATGGTTTTGTGCATGGCTTTTGCACATGGTTTTGGGCATGATGGTTTTCTACCCATGGTATTTTGTAGATCTAGTCAAGGGAACTATGGTTATGTTCTAATCTAGGGTTAATGGATTGGGGTTTATGAATGATTCAACACGTATATATATATATATATAGATATATATATATATATATATATATATATATATATATATATATATATATATATATATATATATATACATATACATATACATATACATATACATACATATACATATACATATACATATACATATACATATACATATACATATATATATATATATATCTGTGTGTGTGTGTGTGTGTATTGTAACATTAAAAGGAACATAATGAAAAAATAAATATGACAATCCTGGTTTTGGGATCTAGGGGAAAATCTCTGTGTATATTCGTTTTATGTTCTCGCCATTGTTTATTTTTATTTTTGAAGAATTTTTTTGTAGATAATTTATATATAGTGTTAAAACATACATTTGGTATCAGAGTTGTTTCAACTTCAAGGGAACGTCGTTGTTGCTGAGGGGTTTTGCTCGGGCCTATGGTAGACCCTGTTCAGTGGGAGATCCATGAGATCAATTCTTGCAGTGAAAGAAGATGGTGAACAATGGAAAGATAGAGATCGAGAAATTTAATGGTAAGAGTTTTGAGTTGTGGAAACTCAAGATGGAGGATTGATGGATAAATATCAGTGGATCATGGTAGATCCGGGCACTAAACCAACGACAATGTTAGCAAAAGACTGGGTGAAGTTGGATCGGAAGGAAAAGAGCACAATACAGTTGTGTATCTCAGTTTCAGTATTGTTGAATGAATTAGGTGAAGCTACGATGAAGGATTTATGGGACAAGTTAAGGACTTTGTACCAATCTAAGTGTCTGGTGAGCAAACTATTCCTGTAGAAAAAGTTGTATAACCTGAGGATGAAGGATGAAGACTCAGTAACAGAGAATCTAAATGCCTTTAATATTGTGGTAAGCTAGTTATTATCTATTGATATAAAAATTTCAGATGAAGATAAGTGCATCAATTTGGTGTGTTATCTACCAGATTCATGGGAGATATAAATCTCTAGGAAAACCTGTAAAGGTGTGCTTGAAATGCAAAAAGAAAGGGAACTACAAAAATGATTGTAGATCTAAAGCTCATGAGAAAGGAAAGGGATCTGATGATGCTTCTTCTGCAGAGGCGAAAACCACCTCAGATGAAGGTGGGTATGTGTACTTGGCTTCTTCTACAAGTACGCATGTAGATCATGAGGCATGGTTGATTGAATCAGGTGCATCCTTTCACTTCACTCCCCATAGGGAGTGGTTCTGCGAGTACGTAAATATGATGGTGGTGATGTCTTCTTAGGGGATGATAGGAAGGCCATAATCATTGGAAATGGAAAATTCAATCTGAAGTTGAAAGGTGGAAGGATTAGAATACTTCCCGGTGTTCTACATATTCCTGCATTGGCCAAAAATCTGTTTTCTGTCAGCAATATGGATGATGTAGGTGTAAAAACAATGTTCGATAAAGATACCTGCAAGATGGTTCAGGGAGCACTGGTATTGATGTAGGAAGTTTGGATTGGAACTCTATACAAGCTTCTACGTAGCACTATTATTTATGGGTGCAACAATTCTTTGGTTCCTGAAAGTGGAGCAGAAAACCTAGTGGTCTATGGAGAAAATACCATGTTGCATGCTAATACTGCATGGTAATGGTATGGTAGAAGGTATGTTTAATTTCTCTCTGTATTTTGATTTCTATGAACATTGTGTATATGGGAAGTAAAATTGGGTGAGTTTCCCCTCTGGTGCTAAGAGGGCGAAAGGGATATTAGAGATTGTGAATAGTGATGTGTTTGGACCTGTGTCAGTTCCTTCATTGGTAAGTCTATGTACTATGTCTCATTTGTAGATGAATTCTCAAGGAATACATGGATATATTTCCTCAGGAAGAAATTTGAAGTCTTTGACCAGTTTAAAGAATTTAAGGCTCTAGTGGAAAATCAGGCGAAGAAGAAGATCAAGGTGTTGAGGACATATAATGGTGGAGAATTTTGCAAGAAGGAATTTGGATAGTTCTGTAAGAAGTGTGGTATAGCACGACAGAAGACTACTCCATACACACCTCAGCAAAATGGAGTTGCAAAAAGAATGAATAGGACATTGATGGAAAAGGAAAGAAGCATGCTCAGTGGTGTCAAGTTAGGACAAGAATTATGGGCAGAGGCATTGGAGACTGCATGTTACCTATTTGATAGATCATCTTCATTAGTGTTGGAGGATAAGACTCCACATAAGGTATGGAATGGTAAAAAAATCCCTCTCTTTCACAAATGAGGGTATTTGGCTGTGATGCATATGTACATGTTCCAAAGGAGAAAAGAACCAAGTTGGATAGTAAATCTGAAAGGTGCATCTTTATTGGGTATAAGAATGGTTTAAAAGGTTATAAGCTTTGGAACCTAGAAATAAGGAAGGTTGTGTACAACTGAGATGTGGTGTTTAGAGAGATGAAAGAAGTTATTAAACATGAAGTCCTACCAAAGGAACCTGAGAAGATATAGTTTGAGCTAAAGGAGGAATAATCAGACTCTGCAAAAAATGAAGAATCAGAAGAGGAAGAGCCACAAACTCCAGTTTTGAGAAGATTAGTTTGAGAAAGAAGGAAGACATAAAGGTATAGTCCATCTGCTTTTTGTTCAATTTTTTCTTTATTTATTACTAATGATGATCCCAAAACTATTAGGGAGGCAGTAGATTTAGAGGATGACAAACTTTGGAAAGAGGCCATGGTTGATGAAATGGCATCTCTGGACAAAAATGAGGTTTGGGATCTGGTGGAGTTGTTGGTTGGAAGGAAACCCAATGGAAGAAAATGGGTGTTTAAGAAGAAGATGAATGTAGAAGGCAAGGTGGAGAAATACAAAGATTGGTTGGTAGAAAAAGTTATTCCATGTGTTGATAATTGATTTTGGTGATATTTTTTCTCATGTTGCCAAGTTTGCTTCTATTAGATTACTTTTATTTGTTGTTGTTACTTTTGATTTTGAGGTGGAATAGATGGATGTGAATAAAACATTTCTTAATGGGGATTTGGAAGAAGAGATCAACATGAAGCAACTTGAAGGATATGAAATGGAGGGTAAGAAAGAACTTGTATGTAGGCTAAAAAAGTCTCGGTATGGGTTAAACAATGACCAAGAATGTGGTATCAGAAATTTGATCATATATACGGGGCCTTGGCTTCACTAGAAGTAAAGCGGATCACTGTGTGTATTTTAAATTAATTGGTGACCGTGTTATTTATTTGGTCTTGTATGTGGATGATATGTTATTGATTGGAAATGACAAAGAAATTATCCAGGATTTGAAGACCCAATTGTGCTTCAAATTCGACATGAAGAATCTTGGTGCTGCAAACTATATTTTGGACATGGAAATTAATTGAGATTGGGAAAAGAGGAAGCTCTGGTTAAACCAGAGTAAGTATGTTGAGACAATATTGCATAGGTTTAATATGCAGGATAATAAATCGGTGAAGGTTCCTATTGTTATAAGTGTAAAAATTTTTGTTTAACATTGTCCCAAGACACAAGAAGAGGAAGAGGACATGTCCTGTGTTCTATATGTGGGTGAAATTGGTAGCCTATTGCATGCAATGGTATGTACTAGACTAGACATTGCACAAGTAGTGGGAGTATTGAGCAGGTTTATGTCAAAACCAGGGAAGGAGCATTGGACAATAGTGAGGCAGGTTTTCAGTTATTTGTGTGGAACTAGTGATTATGGTTTGTGCTATCAAGGAAAACCATGTTTGGATAGAGTTTTGGAAATTCATGGATTTGTTGATGTAGGCTGGGCTAGAGATCTAGATTAGAGAAGGTCTACAAATGGGTATGTGTTTAACCTATTTGGAGGAGCAGTCCACTGGATGAGCAAGAGATAGTTTGTAGTGGCAATTTCAACTACAAATACAGAATGCATGGCAACCACTCATGCAAGAAAGGAATCAATTTAGTTGCAAAGTTTGTGTTCAAGTATGGGGTTGGTACAATGAGCTATAACGATAGACTGTGACAACCAGAGTGCAATTTTATTGGCAAAGAACCATGTTTATCATTCAAAGACAAAACACATTGATATTCAATATCACTCTGTGAGGGATATGGTTGAGGACAAAAAGGTGTTGCTGGTAAACGTGGAGACTTTGAAGAATTTTTCAGATGCATTGACGAAGTCTGTGAGCACTGAGAAGTTTTCTTGGTGTAGAGAAACAATATGCATTGCAAGTCTGGACCAATGACTAAGCTCTCCTGTGACCCCTTGTGTGGAAATAAAATAATAAGCGGGATAATGTTAGGTGTGTGTTATATTATTTCTATGACTAGTACCACACAATAGGGGGGTCACAGGGGAAGTGGTAGCCCCCCCATCAAGGGGTTTGCAGGGGGCGGTAGCCTCCCTGCATGGGGTCTAGGGAAACACCCCAAGATTATTATTTTTTATTCGGACCCGAAGATGGTGGGCAAACCTACCCATGGTTTTGTGCATGGGTTTTGCACATGGTTTTAGGAATGATGGTTTTCTTCCCATGGTGTTTTGTAGATCCGATCAAGGGAACTATGGTTATTTTCTAATCTAGGGTTAATGGATTGGGGTTTATGAATGCTTCTACGTGTACATATATGTGTTGTAACATTAAAAGGGACATAATGAAAAAATCAATCTGGTAGTCCTAGTTTTGGGATCCAGGGGAAAAACTCTGTGTATATTTGTTTTATGTTCTCGCCATTGTTTATTTTTATGTTTGAAGAATTTGTTTGCAGGTAATTTATGTACAGGGTTAAAACCTACTAAAAGGTTCTTGAGTTTTTCAAGGAAATAGACTTTGCACTGTTGTAAAGTTTATTTTTTCTTCAATATATAATTCTAGATCACCGAGATTTTAAGTTTTAATGGTTTAAAGTGATTATGGTATTGTTTCTCTAATTTACTTGTTCATTTTAAATTGAAATGGAAATTTCTTTATTTTTTTATTGTTTTGATATTCGATGATTACAGTTAGCTATTGTTGACTGATAACCATCATTATTATTGAAGCATTTAAGGGAAGAATACATATGCGAACATTGTGAGGGAATGTGATTCAATTAACTATTTAAGTGAAGTTTAGTTTCATTTATAGTTAATTTCTTTTGGACAATAAATGTGTAGAGTTGTATCACAAATATATTGTTGATCATTCGATTTCACATACAAAAGTTATAATACCTGGGATATAATTAGCTTACAGAAATAGAAGTAGTAAAAGGTTAATTATTCATATTGCTTTCATTGGGATAGAATTACAAGATTCTTTTACATTTTCTCATTTTAAAATCAATTTATTCATAATCTTTGCAATAAGTCTCCATCTGTTGGAGCAAATTCCTTGAGTGGAAAACGGTCCCACATACCGATGAAATCACCATATCAAACGGAAAAGGATCTAATTTCGGTTCGGACCGGGTGATTTCTCAAATGTTGATATGGTCAATTTTGGCCATCAACACTTCTTTTATCAAGTTCCTTTTCTAACAACTCATCATTCCTTGGCCTCTATAAGGAGCACTAACAAATTTCATTCAAGGGCCATTTTTTCTATCAAATCCCCTAGTAAGACCCCTCTAAAGAACCCTAACCCTTGTAATTATGTGCACATGTGCTATATTTCTATAGCCATTAGGATGATATCGTCAACTATTTTCCCATCATTTTAAATGCTGAGATATGTCCTCCATCTAAGGACCTAGCTCCTCCTATCCACAGACTAATTCAATTTGTATAATATCAACACTCATCAACCCAATGAATCTTAGCTTTGTGTCACACACTAGCAACGTGTTTTGCACCAAATAATCTACCCATATTGGATGTGCCTTCAAGATCCAATCAATGGGTTATAATTGAAGGTTTGTTCTCCCAACAAAGGTCGTATGTGGATCATCTCTATATATACAAAAATCACAAGTTATATCCAACCATATCATCATAGTATGGTCAAAATTCACTTAAAGGCCCTTCATATTGTCATTTAATCCAAGAAGGCATGTAGCTTAATATTCATGTTATAGATTATGAGCATAACAAAGTGTATTTATCATTAGTAATTTCACTTTGGGTATTCAGTTTCATATATGTAGGTATTGATTACAAGTCCCTTCAGGGCATGCAAAATACATCTCATAGGGGCACATACATCTTTTCCTATAGCTATATACGTCTTCAAAGCATGTAAAACTCTCCCTCCAAGATCCATGCATAAATTAATGTCTCCCCATTAAGTATGTTGTGCTTGCAACTCCACGTAGTTGCTGGGTGTGTGTTATATTCTTTCCACAACTACCCCACACATGGGGGGTTCATAGGTGGGGCGGTAGTCGCCCCTGTATGTTGCGTTGGGCGCATCCAGGGGGAAGTTGTCCCCCCATCTGGGGGTATGTAAGGGGGGGATAGACCCCCTGCATGGGGTTTGGGGAAACGACCCAGGAATTTTTTTTTGGACCCTATATTAGGTGGTTAGACCTACCTATGGTTTTGTGCATGGATTTCGCACATGGTTTTGGGCATGATGGTTTTCTATCCATGGTATTTTGTAGATCCAGTCAATGGAACTACGGTTATGTTCTAATCCAGGGTTAATGGATTGGGGTTTATCGATGCTTCGGCATGTATATATATGTATTGTAACATTGAAAGGAATATAATGAAAAACCAATCTGGTAGTCCCGATTTTGGGATCCAGGGGAAAATCTTTGTGTATATCTGTTTTATTTTTATGCTCTCATCATTGTTTATTTTCTATTTTTTAGAATTCGTATGCAGGTAATTTCTATACCGGGTTAAACCTACATTTGGTATTAGAGTTTTTTTGGCTTCAAGGGGATGCCTTTGCTGTTGAGGGGTTTTGCCCAGGCCTGTGGTAGATCTTGTTCAATGGGAGATCGACGGGATCGATTCTTGTGGTAAAATAAGATGGCGAGTAGTGGAAAGATAGAGATTGAGAAATTTAATGGTCAGAGTTTTGAGTTGTGGAAACTCAAGATGGAGGATCTACTCGTGGATAAAGATCATTGGATCATAGTAGATCCGAGTATTAAACGAATGGAAATGTCAACTGAAGACTGGGCGAAGTTGGATCGGAAGGAAAAGAGCACAATAAAAATGTGTGTCTCAGATTCGGTATTGCTAAATGTATCAAGGGAAGCTTCGATGAAGGCTTTGGACAAGTTAGGGACTTTGTACCAATCTAAGTCTTCGGTGAATAAACTGTTCCTACAAAAAAAGTTGTATAACCTGAGTATGAAAGATGGAGACTTGGTGACAGAGCATCTGAACACCTTTAATACTGTGGTAAGACAGTTATTATCTGTTGATATTAAAATTTCATGTGAAAATAAGTGCATCAGTTTGTTGTGTTCTCTACCATATTGGTGGGATAGTTTAGTTGTTGCAATAGGTAGCAATGCAACTGCCTTGCAGTTTGATGAAATAGTCTCATTCTTGTTGTCGGAGGATATGAGATGAAAAAATATGGAGGGCCAAAATTGTGATGCCTTGTTTGTATGAGGACGGTCCCAAAATAGAAACAAAAGTAAGTCCTCAAGTGGGAGATCTAAATCTAGAGGGAGATATAAATCTCTAGGAAAACCTGTAAAGGTGTGCTGGAAATGTGGAAAGTAAGGGCACTTCAAAAGGGACTGTAAATCTAAAGCTCCTGAGAAAGGAAAGGGATCTGATGATGCTCCTTCTTCAAAAGTTAAAACCACCTCAGATGAAGGTGGGGATGTGTACTTGGCTTCTTCTTCAAGTACACATGTAGATCATGAGGCATGGTTGATTGAATCAGGTGCATCCTTTCACTTCACTCCACATAGAGAGTGGTTCTGTGAGTATGAGAAATATGATGGTGGTGATTTCTTCTTAGGGTATGACAGGAAGGATAGAATCGTTGGTCGTGGAAAATTCAAGTTGAGGTTGCAAGATGGAAGGATTAGAACACTTTCGGGTGTTCTGCATATTTCTGCATTGGCCAGAAATCTGATTTCTATAAGTAAGCTGGATGATGCAGGTGTAAAAACAATATTCGGGAAAGATACCTACAAGATGGTTTGGGGAGCACTGGTATTGATGGGGGAGTTAGGATTGGAACTCTGTATAAGCTTTAGGGTAGCACTGTTATTGATGGGTGCAATAGTTCTGTGCTTCCTGAAAGTGGAGCAGAAAATCTAGTGGTCTATGGAGAAAATACCATGCTATGGCATCAAAGGTTTGGACATGTTGGGGAGAAGGACCTTCGAATACTTCATGGTAATGGTATGGTAGAAGGTATGTCTAATTTCTCTCTGGATTTTGATTTCTATGAAAATTGTGTATATGGGAAGCAGAATTGAGTGAGTTTCCCCTCTGGTGCTAAGAGGATGAAACATATATTAGAGCTTGTGCACTATGATGTGTCTGGACCTATTTCGGTTCCATCATTGGGTAAGTTTGTGTATTATGTATCATTTATAGATGACTTTTCAAGGAATACATCGATGTATTTCCCCAAGAAGAAATATAGAGTCTTTTACAGGTTTAAGGAATTTAAGGCTCTCGTGGAAAACCAAACAGAGAAGAAGATAAAGGTGTCGAGGACAGATAACAGTGGAGAGTTTTGCAAGAAGGAATTTGAAGAGTTTTGTAAGAAGTGTGGTATATCATGAAAAAATACTACTCCATACACACCTCAGAAAAATGGAGTTGCAGAAAGAATGAACAAGACGTTGATAGAAAAGGCAAGAAGCATGCTCAGTGGTGCCAAGTTAGGACAAGAATGTTGGGAAGAGGTGGCGGAGACTGCATGTTACCTGGTCAATAGATCACCTTCATCAGTGTTGGAGGATAAGACTCCACAAGAAGTATGGACTGGTAAGAAACCCTCTCTTTCACATCTAAGGGTATTTGTATGTGATGCATATGTACATGTTCCAAAGGAAAAAATAACCAAGTTGGATAGTAAATCTAAAAGGTGCATCTTTATTGGGTATAAGGATGGTTTAAAAGGTTATAAGCTTTGGAACCCAGAAACAAGGAAGGTTATGTACAGTTGAAATGTGGTGTTTAGAGAGGTAAAATATGTTATTAAACATGAATTCATACCAAAGGAACCTAAGAAGATAGAGTTTGAGGTAAAGGAGGAAGAATCAGACTCTACAGCAGAAGAGGAATCAGAAGATGAAGAGCCACAAACTCCAACTGAGAGAAGATCAGTTCGGGAAAGAAGGAAACCAAAAAGGTATAGTCCATCTTCTTTCTGTTCCAATTTTACTTTATCTATTATTGATGATGATCCCAGAACTGTCAGTGAGGCAATAGATTCAGAGGATGGAAAACTCTGGAAAGAGGCCATGGTTGATGAAATGGCATCTTTGCACAAAAATGAGGCTTGGGATCTGGTGGAGTTGTCGGCTAGAAGGAAACCCATTGGAAGAAAATGGGTGTTTAAGAAGAAGATGAATGCAGAAGGCAAGGTGGAGAAATACAAATCTCGGTTGGTAGCAAAAGGTTATTCCCAGGTGTCGAGAATTGATTTTGGTGATATTTTTTCTCCTGTTGCCAAGGTAACTTCTATTAGATTAATTTTATCTGTTGTTGTTGCTTTTGATTTTGAGGTAGAACAGATGGATGTGAAGACAACATTTCTTCACGGGGATCTGGAAGAAGAGATCTACATGAAGCAACCTAAAGGCTTTACGGTGAAGGGTAAGAAATAACTACTATGTAAGTTAAAAAAGTCTCTGTATGGGTTGAAATAGTCACCAAGGATGTGGTATCAGAAATTTGATACATTTATACGGGGACTTGGCTTCACCAGAAGCAAAGTAGATCACTGTGTGTATTTTAAATTAATTGGTGACTGTGTTATTTATCTAGTCTTGTATGTGGATGATATGTTGATGTTTGGAAATGACAAAGAAATTATCCATGATTTGAAGACCCAATTGTCCTCCAAGTTCGACATGAAATATCTTGGTGTTGCAAACTATATTTTGGGCTTGGAAATTAAACGAGATCAGGCAAAGAGGAAGCTCTGGTTAAACTAGAGGAAGTATGTCGAGACAATACTTCAGAGGTTTAATATGCAGGATAGTAAATCGGTGAAGGTTCCTATTCCTGTAGGTGTAAAGTTATCCGCGAAACAATGTCCCAAGACACAAGAAGAGGAAGAGGACATGTCACGTGTTCCCTATGAAAGTGCAATCAGTAGCCTGATGTATGCAATGGTCTGTACTAGACCAAACATTGCACATGCAATGGGAGTATTGAGCAGGTTTATGTCAAAACCAGGGAAGGAGAATTGGACAACAGTGAAGTGGGTTTTTAGGTATTTGCGTGGCACTAGTGATTATGGTTTGTGCTACCAAGGAAGACCAGGATTGGACAAAGTTTTCGACATCCGCTTTGTTGATGTAGACTGGGCTAGAGATCTGGATCAGAGAAGACCTACAAGTGGGTATGGTATTAACCTATTTGGAGGTGCAGTCATTTGGATGAGTAAGAGACAATTTGTAGTGTCACTTTCAACTACAGAAGCAGAATACATGGTAGCCACTCATGCAAGAAAGGAAGCAATTTGGTTGCAGAGATTGTGTTCAAGTATGGGGTTAGTACAACGAGCTATAATGATAGACTGTGACAGCCAAAGTGCAATTTTCTTGGCAAAGAACCCTGCTTATCATTCAAAGACAGAGCACAATGATGTTCAATATGACTTTTGAGGGATATGGTTGAGGACAAAAAGGTGTTGCTGGTAAAGGTGGACACTTTATTGCAGATGCAGTGACAAAGTTTGTGAGCATTGAGAAGTTCTCTTGGTGTAGAGAAACAATGGGCGTTGCAGGGTTGGATCAATGAATAAGCTCTTATGTGGCCCTTTTGGAAAGAAAACAACAAGTGAGAGAATGTTGGGTGTGTGTTATATTCTTTCCACGACTACCCCACGCGCAGGGGTGTCACAGGGGGGGCAGTAGCCCCCCTGCACGAGGTCAAGGGAATATTAGGTGGGCAGACCTACCTATGGTTTTGTGCATGGATTTCACACATGGTTTTGGGCATGGTGGTTTTTTGTCCATGGTATTTTGTAGATACGGTTAAGGGAACTACGGTTATGTTCTAATCCAGGGTTAATGGATTGGGGTTTATGGATGCTTTGGCATGTATATATATGTATTATAACATTGAAAGGAATATAATGAAAAATCAATCTGGAAGTCCTGGTTTTGGGGTCTAGGGGAAAATCTATGTGTATATATGATTTATGTTTTATTCTCTCACCATTGTTTATTTTCTGTTTTTTAGAATTCGTATGCAGGTAATTTCTATACGGGCTTAAACCTACACTAGCTCCATTTGATTTCTATGGCAACCAACTGGTAGCACTCTACCTCCATGGGTTGCCTCATTTGAAAGCATTGTTTCCATTTCATCACCCATGCTACTTAACCTCATACGATGGAAATATAATAGTCCACATCCTAGAGAATGAGCCTCATACATAATTCTCACCATTATGTTGGCCCATCCCTCTGTCTCCCATTGGTTCATTAGTATTGGTTGGTTATGTTGAATGCAATCCTACATTTTCATTGGCCTCTCTTTCCCCCAAGATCAATAGACCATATGTATTCCAACCATCCATTCATAAACCTCCATAGAGACTCATCCATGGGGCCCCCTCCCCTATTTTTCTATCATTACTCTCCTCTTAAGGTCAAGCTATTCAACTGATGGGGAACCTATCTCAATGTTTGTACTTTCCACTCAATTATTCTTTATTCATTTTTTATTATAGAAAGCATTTTTTTTCCCAAAGCAAGTGTCACCATTTTTTTTACATCATTCTTTTCACTTGGAAGTAAACCCATTCTCCCCTAGTTCAAAACATCCACACTAAGTCACATGTACCTACATGGTCATTGTGTCGAGAGGTGCTATATAACCCAATATAGGTGAGATGTGTAGGCATAATGTAAGATTGTATGTCAATATTTTTTATATATTGGGAATATATATATATCTATATATATATATATATATATATATATATTAAAAAAAGAAAGTAAATGTTAGCTTCATACATTTTAATTAATCTTCAAATGAAAAACACATATAAATATAAAATGAAAATGAAAATTAAATCATTCCCCCAACAATGATCTATCTTGGTCATTTTAATTTATAAAAGAAAATTTAGCAAACAAAAAATTATAAATAAGATAAATATAAATTACAATAACAAAACCATGGACAAAAACTAATAGAACAAAACCGTTGGTTATAATCAAACCATGGGTGATAACACTTGTCTCAAAAGCTACTTTAACACAATAAAATCTCATTGCTAAAAATGAATGGTTTAATAAGTTATAGACTCAAGTGATATTTATCCATAATATTTAATTTAACAGAAACTAAAAAATTCATAATTTAATAATATTTTAAAATCAATTGAGATGAATAAAAAATAACTAATATAAATGTAGGGTAGTTAAATTTGGCCATCAAAATTTAACATAGTAATAAATTTATTATACAAATTATGTTTGTGGTCCATTAAAATAGTTAATATAAAATATTACTATATATATTAGTGATTTAATAAATGCAAATACAAATCGGTTGTATATGAGAAACACATTAAACATTTTAACAATAATTATAGTAAATAATATATATGAAAATGTCCATCTCAATTTATAAGTGAAATTCAAAAATTATAAATAAATAAATCAAGAATTAAACACTATAATTTATAAATGGATTAATAATTAAAGGTTATGACATCTTTGCACTGAGAGGCAGTCCATAATGGTAGAGTCAAAATAAAAATAACCCTATAAAAATAAAATAATAATAATAATAATAAAGATGAACCATGGTATTCATGTGGAATATAGTCTATTTAAAGGGGAAATTTAACCAAGTCTAGATTGAGAACCCATGTTATTGACCAATGGTATTCATGTGGAATATAGTCTATTTAAAGGAGAAATTTAACCGAGTCTAGATCCATCTTAACTCTGGATCTACAAAGTGTCGAGGGGATCAAATCTTTTGACATATAAACCTCTTTTAAAATGAAAAGAGATTTGATCTCTCTAAGTGCTTGGTAGATCTAGAATTAAGATAAATCTAGGTTGGTTACTCATTACAAACAACCTTAGTGTCCAAATAAATTACATTATGATCCCCAAAAATATCACCATCAATTACATATACCTTCTCAAGCTACTATAAACACAGTTACCACTAGAATTCAACCTACCATATATTTTTGTACCCTCTCAAACTACTATAGATACAGTTACAACTGAATTCAACCTACCATATATTTTTGCCCTCCCTGCATGTTTTCCTCATAGAGATTTATTTGAGTGACTCTTTATATACTTATATTTTTTATGCATACGAGAAAAATGTTTTTTTAGAAACATCTAGACTGGAACTAACGCATTGTTTTTATGTGTTTACAAGTTGCAGTGGCTTAATATTAAGTTGTTGTTAAGTGTGTTACACTACATACTCACAATAAAATTAAGCATGCTTATCTACCACCATGCTATAGAGCTTTGCAAGTCGAACTATCCATTATGAGTGCATTTGTATGTTGCACTAAGCAATTATCCAACCCAACATTAGGTAAGGCACAGGCATCTTCTCTTGATTAATGATTTGTATTATAAGATCTATGGAAGGTTGTTTGGAAACATATGCATGTATTGGCAAGCACAATGGTGGTTTTCTATTGTAGTTATTTTCGAATGCCCATGTAAAGTGTTGCTTCGCATAACATCCTCACAACCATTAAATTTTCAAAATGATAATACACGAATTTTATTTGTTTTATATTAAAAAGGAAATGCTGCACTTTAAATATCATAACTTATTCGAAGCATATTATGCTTCTCAGCATATGGATTAATTATGTCTTTGAAACAATTATCTCATTGGCACTTGTGGGTACTACAGACTTGGATAAATTCCTAATTATATAGAAGTGATAATACTCTGCAGTTGCAATCATAAACTACTTGTGGCAAATTTCGAAAAGGGCCCTTGTTCAAGTGCTTTCTCGTGTGACTGAATATTGAATAGGTATTGAATTCCATTTCTTTAAATTTTGCTTTCTATACAATGACTTTACTTACAATATGTCTTGACATCTTCTTATATTGGAGTTTACGAGAAAATCCACATCATTTAGAAAGAATTTGTCTAGGTGTTATAAATGTTTTTAAAATCTAATATCAGAAAGAATTTGTCTAGGTGTTATAAATGTTTTTAAAATGTAATGCTAGGTAAATTTTGTTTTTTTTGGACAATTTTAATGTTGGAAGGAAAAATATGTGTCTAACTATAAAACATTATTATTGGGATTAATTTTGTTTTTTTGGACAACTTTAATGTTGGAAGGGAAAATATGTGTTTAACTACAAAATATTATCACTAAGATTATGTAAGGCCCAATCGAGCTTAGACACCCCTTGGACAATGTTTATAGCTCATAATTTGCTCCAAACATTTAAACCTAAAATCTAACGAAAACTAAACCCTACACAAATCAATTAATTTATTATACAAATAATAAAACATAAAATCCAAAATATTTGGTATGTTAATTATGACATAAATATAGATTCTTAATTTTTGTTAGGTTTTAGATGGTCATGTTTTTCCTTGGGCCTAAAAAGTTGTTAGAGTCATGCTAGAGGTGAAGCAACTGGCATTCAGTAAGGACATTTATTGGGACCGGGTATTTGGACTACAGAAAAGGACTCCCATTGGACGTTGGGTTTTTTGGTGGATAGACAAGGAGGAAATGAAGCAGTGGGTGGAGAAAAATTGGTTTCCCATTCTAAAATATAGACCTAAGGTTGGTGTTTTACTAAAGAAATGGTTTGATTTTCATTTTTTACATCAAGAGGATGTTGATAGGAAACTACAGACTCCATGCGTCAAGTGTAGAAGTTTCTGGACCCGCAACAATGGTACATAGGTTCCAATCCTATTATGGAGGCTCCCAATAGAATTTTGGTTTGAGTGAAGCTCTCGAGCCTGCCTTTAGAGCTCTGGACAAAGAAGTTTATGGTCGAAATTTGGAAATTAATCAAAATATTTGTCGATGTGGATGAAGGGTGTCTGGGGGGGCTAGATAAGAGGATTTTGTGGTTCCTTGTGGAACCAAATTTTGTGGATGAACTTTCGGCTGAGATTGACCTTCAATGTGATGGCCCTACTATCAGGCAATGTATCGACTATTGGGGAATCCCATTCTGCTGCCTTGCATGTCACCAAACTGGGCACCTGTTAGAAAAATTCCCTTACATATTTTTTGGTTTATCTACGGGTATTTAAGGCAGGACCATGGATCAGGTTACTTCTAGGGAGGTCAATTGCTCTTCTCCTCCTATGGTAAACAAGGTTGATGCCACCCAGATATCACCTCCTATAAGTACAAACCATACAAATGATTCTCTCATTTCTCCTCTTGTTTATGACCTTAATTTTCAAAATATGGATGAAATGGATGGTTCATACACTTCTTATAAATATGATTCCAATATTTCCCCTTTCTAAAACCCCACAATTTTTGTGGGTTCTGAATGTCTTTCTAAGCTCCAAAATCCCTTCCCCTCCTGCAGAATGGATTTCCCCCAAAACCCTTTGGTAATTCCACAAATTCAAAGGAGCTTGTTTCAAATGTAAACATCCTTCCTCCACTAGTTTTACCTAGGATGATTTACCCTCTCCTATATGTTTTGGGACTTTTTAGGGTACCCAATCCCCTACAAACTCTGTGAGTGATTTAGAATCTTTTAGACAATCGCAGGCCCTAGAGATGGAGTTACTCTCTGTGAAACTCCCATCTGGGTCTCCTAGGCCACATATTAGCCCAAATTCTACGATGAATGTCACAATTCACAATAAGAGGAAGGGACACAACAAGTGGGCTCCTCCAAGGCCTTCAATCCAATCAAACATTTCTATTAACTTGTTGGACAATGTGAAAATTTCATCTATCACAATAACTAGAAATTAGTTTCCTAATTGTTAATTTATTTAACAATTTATTTGCAGTTTTCTATGACAAATACCAAATAATTCACACTGTGATTTTCACAAATAAATATCGTGAAAGGAAAATAATGCCGGAAACTGAGAAAATTCTAGCACACAATAAAAATATGACACAATTATTTTTCGACAATTGTCCCCGGAAAACCCCAACTTGGGAAAACCAGTGCAGCAGTGAGGGTTTTAATTATTATGCAATAGTGAAACATGAGTACAATCTATGGATGCCCAACTGGAAATCCAAACACCAAGAAAATCTAGCCAAAATTATCTAAGGGAACTACCCTTCTTCCACAAGCAACCTCGACACAACTTCCCTTCAGAAAACGCATCCTCTTGGACCCTCTACGTTAGCCTCTACGTAGTGCTTATGCAGGCCCTATGACATCTAGCCTCTGAATTGCCTCTGATGAATTCATTATTCCTATCTCTATTGAGGAAATCACTTCTCTGGCACTTGTTGGAAATAATACTGAGAGGGGAGGTGAATCAGTATTATCAAGCCAAATATTCCCTTTTAAAAATCAGAGGATATACGCTACTTCAATTAGTAAAACCCGCGTATATACGCAACTATGTAGAAGGAAACCCGTGTATACAATGCAAACTTATGATTTACTTTATCTTTCAGATGTTGATTATTAATCTGTGTATCTGAGTGAAATAAACAGTAACCAGACCAGTAAAACAGAACAGAAGACAATCACACACAAGAACACAAGATATAAGGTGGAAACCCAATGTGGGTGAAAACCACCTGCTGCAATTCGTCTCTATCTTTCTTTAATTAGAAACTTCCTTTTACAATGTACTGGTGCAGTCCTTTACCAGTACGCAGGCTACAACCTGCAGAGAGCTACAACCCCCTTAGCTCTTGTGCTAGCCAAGATACTAGTATGTAGGTGCTAGCCTACTGAAGGCTACAACCTTCTCTTTCTTCCAGGGACCATGTTTCATAAATTTTCAGACTGGATCCATGAACATTAATCAATCATCAAGTATATCTGCATCAAACAATCTCATTTTCCCCAATTAGCACTGAATCAAGTAAACACTTCTCTGACAGCTATACCCAGAACACAGTAACAGTAACCACACACCAAATTCTGAACCCAGAATACTGCAGCAATAAACAGAGGCAGCTAGATCATAATTTAAAAGATATACGCTACTTCAACAACCTAAAACCTGCGTGCATACGCTCCTGTGTTTGGACCAACCTGCGTATACGCCGTTTTCATTCACTGAACCAGCGTGTATACGCTCTTTCACTTCACTGAACTTGCGTACAGATCTATAAAGGATAATTTATTCTTTCAAATATTCAGACACTAATTAACCCAGATTGTCAGATTTATAGATCAAGCATGCGCCTCATATAACATATCAAAATCATACAAAGATACTATTATTCAAGCTTAAAGATTATGACCCATCAATAAAACTTATCCTTCTTTATGCGCTAAGGTTCCTCCTTCATTCAAATCCAGATCTGCACCATAACCCCAATCACAAATATTTCAGATCTAGCACTTATTAGATATTCAATTCATCAGATTAATTGCCTTGCCAAATGATCTCCTTCCTCTTTTATAGTCTTAGGCCTTTCACAATACCACGGTCCAAAACCATAATAACACAATACCATGAACCCAATACTTGGGGTCAACACTTTTGGATGCAATACCACGGACCAAAACCATAGGATCAAAAACTGTCAGACTAATACCATGAGCCAACCATGAAAGTGCGTGAACTTTTCTCTTCATGAAAGGAACTTTTCTCTGCATGAAAGTGCGTGAACTTTTCTCTATATGAAAGAAACTTTTCTCTGCATGAAAGTGCGTGAACTTTTCTCTACATGAAAGAAACTTTTCTCTGCATGAAAGTGCGTGAACTTTTCTTTACATGAAAGAACCTTTTATCTTCATGAAAGTGCGTGAACTTTTCTCTACATGAAAGAAACTTTTATCTTCATGAAAGTGCGTGAACTTTTCTCTACATGAAAGAAACTTTTATCTTCATGAAAGTGCGTGAACTTTGCTGCACTATAATTTATCATCTGAGATGAGTGGGTTGCCATCAAGTACAACATATGTATCATAATGCCAACAATCTCCCCCTTTGGACTTGATGGCAACAACAACCAATCACTCTCCCCCTTTGTCATCAAGGGCAAAGGGCAGACCAAGATAATCTCTTTCCTAGATAAACTTTTCGTTGCCCATACTCCCCCTAAGTACTTGCTGAAATCTCTGAATGAGCTCCCCCTTTGTATATGCCAAGGTGTACCACTCTTTCCATGCTTCCTCTGAGTACATGTTGAAGTCTCTGCTCTGCTGAAGTGTGTTGTTCATGCTCCCCCTGACTATAAGCAAGGTCTGCAAAAAGATGTTTTACAAGAAGAACGATGACTTATACATCATAAAAGACCTTCCTATCACCAAAAGACTCAATACATACATCCATCACCCAACCAAGTGGGGATCATCCACCCAACCAAGTGGGGATACATCAGAGAATTACATGTGACAACCAAATACATTACATCTTCATCCCAGGCATAGTGGGGAACCAAAAATAGGCCGTTACATGACCTTGACACCATAAAAGAGATACATGACATAGAGATGAAATATCTAGAGCAAGGCTTATGAAAGTCACAATAACTGATAGCAGCAGCATCTGTCAATCACCATTCAGATCAGCAACCATGATTTCCTTCTGTTCTCCCTCTGCATTTGTTCCACCTGAATCCAACAACAGTTGTGAACTAGAACCAAAAGCTTCTAAGATAATGCCAACAATGCATCATTAGAAGTTTATCTGCTCCCCCTGAACCTGTGCCAGATGGTCTCTGTCAGACCCATACCAAACTATCTTCAACCAAAGCCTGTCCCTACTGATATCCATCAAACCTCCATATACGCGACTATCTCTGCACAAACCTGCGTATGTACGCAGATCCTCCTTAGGCAACTCGCGTACCCCCATTTTTCTCTGAAACAGACAAGATTTAACAGCAAGATGATGCATCAACTACACCCAGCTTCTATCTGAGGTATTCAAATGTCTCCCTGGGTAGTGGTTTGGTGAGAATATCAGCAACTTGTTCCTTAGAAGGAACATACTCCAACTTGACCTTTTGTTCCAACACTTGTTCCCGGAGAAAGTGATACTTGATTGGTATGTGCTTGGTTTTTGAATGCATGACTGGGTTCTTTGAAATGTTGATTGCACTTGTATTATCACATAAGATGGAGATAGGTGGTGTACAAGTGATTTGAAAGAACTGCAAGGTTTGCATCATCCAAAGAAGTTGAGTGCAACAAGATGCAGCAGCCACATATTCCGCTTCAACTGTAGATAAAGCAATCGAACTCTGTTTCTTGCTGAACCAAGATACTAATCTGGAACCCATAAAGAATGCTCCACCACTTGTGCTCTTTCTGTCATCCATGCTTCCAGCCCAATCTGCATTTGTATAAGCATGTAGAGTGAGATCTGTATCTCTAGGATACCATAAGCCATAGTTTTGAGTTCCTTGAAGATACTTGAAAATTCTCTTTACTGCCTGAAGATGGGTTTCTTTAGGATTTGCCTGAAATCTTCCAACTATTCCCACTGCATGCATGATGTCTGGTCGAGTACCTGTCAAATAAAGAAGACTTCCAATCATGGATCTATAGGTTGGTTGATGCACTGCTGCAGATTCATCATTTGCACTGAGGCTGCATCCTGTAACCATAGGGGTACACACTGGTTTTGAATCTTCCATGCCATATTTCTTCAAGATCTGCTTGAGATACTTGGTTTGAGACAAAAAGATACTGCCTTCATTTTGTTGAATTTGCAATCCAAGAAAGTATGTCAGTTCTCCAAGCAAAGACATTTTGAATTCTTTCTGCATCACCAAGGCAAAGCTTTGACTCATAGCTTCTTCATTGCTGCCGAAGATAATATCATCTACATACACAACAAGTATTAGCAATTTGTCATTTTCAATTTTTATATAAAGATTGCTATCTGCTGATCCTTTTGAGAATCCTTGTTGATGAAGATATTTGTCCAAACGGTAGTACCAAGCCCTTGGAGCCTGTTTAAGACCATAGAGAGCCTTTTTTAGTCTGCATACAAGATTTGGATCATTCCCAAGAATGAAACCATCTGGTTGCTCAATGTACACTTCTTCTTCTAAGTCTCCATTCAGAAAGGCTGATTTCACGTCCATTTGAAATACTTTGAACTTCTGAAAGCTTGAGAGAGCAAGGAACATTCAGATGGCCTCTAGTCTAGCAATGGGAGAAAAAGTTTCTTCAAAGTCTATTCCTTTTTGTTGAGCATACCCTTTACAAACAAGTCTGGCCTTGTTTCTAATCACTTCTCCATTTGCATTCAACTTATTTTTAAAGATCCATTTTGTCCCTATGACATTCTTCTCTTTTGGTCTAGGAACCAACTCCCAAGTGTTTTTCTTTTCGATCTGCTCAAGTTCTTCATCCATTGCCTTGACCCAGCATTCATCTTTGCATGCCTCTTTTACATTTTGTGGCTCAGTGGAGGAGAGCAAAGCCAAATAGCTTGAGGCTTCTGCAATTGTTCTTCTTGTTTGTATACCTGCCTCTTTCTGCCCCAAAATTTGAGATTCTAGATGATTCTTCTGAACATACCTGGATGGAGTCTTCTCTTCTATCCTTATCTGTTCCTCTGGTGCCTCTTGAGGTTCTTCTTCATCATCAGTCTGATTTGGAGAGTAGTCTTCATCCTCTTCGATATTTTCATAATTTACTTGCCTAGGAATGTATCCTTTTTCATCAACCACTACATCAATGTTGTCAACAATTCTTCCAAGTCTTTTATTGTAACACTTATATGCTTTGCTGTGGGGAGAATAACCAAGGAGAATGCCTTCATCTACTCTAGGTTCAAGTTTTCCAAGCTGTTCATCATTATTCTTAATATAGCATTTGCTTCCAAAAATTTTGAAATGCTTTACCGAAGGAGTCTCACCATACCAAAGCTCATGAGGAGTTTGAGTGTTGTTCACTCAGACATTTGTTTTGTTGAGAATAACAACCGCAGCAAATGCAGCTTCACCCCAGAAGGTTGCGGGAGTTCCAGACTCATCAAGCATAGCACGAGCCATTTGTTGGACCGTTCTGTTCATCCTTTCCACCACTCCATTTTGCTGAGGAGTCCTAGCTGTAGAGAATTCCCTTCTTATTCCATATTCTTCAAAGAAATCAAAAAATTCATTTGAGGTAAACTCCCCACCTCTGTCGGACCTGAGGCACTTAATTTTGTGATCTGATTCATTTTCAGCCAAGGCTTTGAAGGATTTGAACTTTTCGAATGCTTCGTCTTTGTGCTTCATAAGTCCTAACTAAACCATCCTGGAGAAGTCGTCAATGAATAATATAAAGTATTCTTCTCCTCGAGGTGACCTTGTCCTAAATGGACCACATACATCTGTATGGACTAGCTCAAGAGGCCTGCTAGCTGATCCTTCCTTCTCAGGGAAGTCAGTTCTGGTTTGCTTACCAAACTGACATGATTTGCATATTGTGTTGTCTGGAATTTTGATATCTGGAAGACCACGAACTGCCTGGTATTTGCATGCTTTCCTTATTTGTGAAAAGCTTAGATGCCTCAACCTCCGGTGCCATAACCAGTGTTCATCATCCTTGCTCAAATAGCATTGTTGTTGTCCTTCTTCAAATATGTATAAATTATTTGGAGTTCTTCTATCTTTGATCATTGTTTTTCCTGTATCAAGATCACGAACACTACATCCATTTGATCGAAATATTACCTCGGTTCGTTGATCGCACATCTGACTAACACTCAGTAGATTATGCTTCAAGCCATCAACATACAAAACATTTCCAGCTTTGACCTTTTCTTTCAACTGAGCAGTGCCTCTTCCTTTTATGACTGCAGGGGTATCATTTCCAAAAGAAACTTTCTTTCCCTTTTCTAAAACACTATATGATTCAAGTTTTTCTTTATCACTTGTCATATGCTTCGAACATCCACTGTCGATGTACCATAGATTTTCCTGTCCTTCTGCATAAAAATCTATCCCACATCTTTCTGGTTGTGGTTCCTTTATTCTCCATGTTCTAGTGCTTGAGGCTTGTTCCTTTGTCTGCCGAAACCTGCTCCTGCATTCAGAATCTTCATGACCGAAGTTATTACAGATAGAACATTCAATTTCATTTTCAAGGGCTGAAAAGTTGTTATAGGTCCTTTTCGTAATCCCAGTCATACTTCTTTGTTTTTGAGCTTCTCTAGTCATGATTGTTTTATAGGCAACACATTGAGCTGCTTTGTGACCAAAGTTATGGCAAGAGAAACATTGGCCATTGAAGAAACTTCTACGATTATCAAATCTACCAGCCAAATGATTGTAGTTTCTATTGTCATCCATTCTTGAAGCAAATTGAGAAGTTTTTACCTGTGGCTGGTTGTAGCTTTTTTTCACCCTTAAGATGGATTGCCCCTTATTTACCTGGTAGTCTTTGTTTATTCTTGATGTAATTCATCCCTGTTTTACCTGGTGATCTCCATTGGGCTTTTGCTCATTCCTCCTTGCTGCATCAAGATAACTCTTTGAGGTGGATGCTTGAGATGCTTCTCCATTATACCCCAGACCTGTCTTGATTAGTGGAGAACGTTGTACATTGATAATCTCATCCAGAGTTTCAGATCCTTTAACAAATTCAAGATTAAGAGCCTTTTTTTTCTCAATTTCTTTTCTAAGGCCAACAATTTCACATTCTAACTTCTCAAGAAATTTTTCTTTTTCATCAAGTTGGAATTGCAGAGTATCAATGATCATATCTTTTTCTTCTAAACATGTTTTGAGTCTAGAAATCTCTTCATAAAAACCATCTACATCTATAGCATCCATGTAATCATCATCTTCAAAACCCATTAAAAGTTTATAATCATTACCTCGTTCATCTTCGTCACTATTTGATAGGCCATCACTGTCTTCATGAGTGCAGTAACTTTTCTTAGTTGCATTATGTTTCTTGTTCCATCTAACAGGTTCCTTCCCTTTGTCAATCTTATCCTTATGAGAACACTTGGCAACATAATGACCGACTCTTCCACAAGCAAAGCATTTGAAAGGTAACTTACCTTGGAATCTTCCAGCACCCCATTGAAGATTCTTGACAAAATTTGATTCTTCTTCTTCTGACACGTGTCCTGACTCATAGTAGTCTCCTTTGCCTGAAGCCTTGAAAACAGCTTCTCTCCTATCCGATGGTCCTCCTTTCCTCATTTCATAAGCAGTTAGAATCCCGTGCAGCTGTGACATGGTAAGGTTTCGTAGATTCTCTTTTTCTTCTATTGCAGAAACTTTAGATTCAAACCTAGGGGACAAAGATCTTAGAACTTTTTCAACCACAACAGCCTCTTTTATTTCTTCACCCAAGTTTTTCATACAATTAACAATCTCATCTACATGAAGGAAATAGTTAGCCACACTTTCATCATTGTGCATTCTGAGATTTTCATACTGAATTCTGAGGGTTTGAAGTTTTGCTCGTTTTACCTGTTCATCTCCTTCATAGCTCAGAACAATCTTGTCCCATATTTCCTTTGCGGATTTATACTGCATAACCTTGACGAATTCTGATTGAGATAGACATCCTAATAGGGTATTGACTGCCTTTGCATTTGTTTCATATTTCTTCTTCTCAGCCGGATCTGTAGGAGTTGTCGATGGAAAAGTGTACCCTGTATCGATGATATCCCGACTTCTGTACCAAGAGATTGAAGATAGGCAGTAACTCTTACCTTCCAATATACGAAGTTTGTCCCATCAAAAATCGGTGCCCTGATAGATGCTTCTCTCTCGTAGTTGCTCATGATGATAATTCTTCCTCCAAGCGATCAAGCTTCTGCAAAAGGACCTGCTCTGATTCCAATTGTTGGAAATAATACTGAGAGGGGGGGTGAATCAGTATTATCAAGCCAAATATTCCCTTTTAAAAATCAGAGGATATACGCTACTTCAGTTAGTAAAACCCGCGTATATACGCAACTATGTAGAAGGAAACCCGCGTATACAATGCAAACTTATGATTTACTTTATCTTTCAGATGTTGATTATTAATCTGTGTATCTGAGTGAAATAAACAGTAACTAGACCAGTAAAACAGAACAGAAGACAGTCACACACAAGAACACAAGATATAAGGTGGAAACCCAATGTGGGTGAAAACCACCTGCTGCAATTCGTCTCTATCTTTCTTTAATTAGAAACTTCCTTTTACAATGTATTGGTGCAATCCTTTACCAGTACGCAGGCTACAACCTGCAGAGAGCTACAACCCCCTTAGCTCTTGTACTAGCCAAGATACTAGTACGTAGGTGCTAGCCTACTGAAGGCTACAACCTTCTCTTTCTTCCAGGGACCACGTTTCATAAATTTTCAGACTGGATCCATGAACATCAATCAATCATCAAGTATATCTGCATCAAACAATCTCCTTTTCCCCAATTAGCACTGAATCAAGTAAACACTTCTCTGACAGCTATACCCAGAACACAGTAACAGTAACCACACACCAAATTCTGAACCCAGAATACTGCAGCAATAAACAGAGGCAGCTAGATCATAATTTAAAAGATATACGCTACTTCAACAACCTGAAACCTGCATGCATACGCTCCTGTGTTTGGACCAACCTGTGTATACGCTGTTTTCATTCACTAAACCAGCGTGTATATGCTCTTTCACTTCACTGAACCTGCGTACAGATCTATAAAGGATAATTCATTCTTTCAAATATTCAAACACTAATTAACCTAGATTGTCAGATTTATAGATCAAGCATGCGCCTCATATAACAGATCAAAATCATTCAAAGATACTATTATTCAAGCTTAAAGATTATGACCCATCAATAGAACTTATCCTTCTTTATGCGCTAAGGTTCCTCCTTCATTCAGATCTAGATCTGCACCATAACCCCAATCACAAATATTTCAGATCTAGCACTTATTAGATATTCAATTCATTCAGATTAATTGCCTTGCCAAATGATCTCCTTCCTCTTTTATAGTCTTAGGCCTTTCACAATACCACGGTCCAAAACCATAATAACAGAATACCATGAACCCAATACTTGGGGTCAACACTTTTGGATGCAATACCACGGACCAAAACCATAGGATAAAAAACTATCGGACTAATATCATGAGCCAACCATGAAAGTGCATGAACTTTTCTCTTCATGAAAGGAACTTTTCTCTGCATGAAAGTGCGTGAACTTTTCTCTATATGAAAGAAACTTTTCTGTACATGAAAGTGCGTGAACTTTTCTCTACATGAAAGAAACTTTTCTCTGTATGAAAGTGCGTGAACTTTTCTTTACATGAAAGAACCTTTTATCTTCATGAAAGTGTGTGAACTTTTCTCTACATGAAAGAAACTTTTATCTTCATGAAAGTGCGTGAACTTTTCTCTACATGAAAGAAACTTTTATCTTCATGAAAGTGCGTGAACTTTGCTGCACTATAATTTATTATCTGAGATGAGTGGGTTGCCATCAAATACAACATATGTATCATAATGCCAACAGCACTCTAGAACCTCTGCCCGACCTCTGGAACTGAAAACAATTTTCCCTCTGGCTAGTTCGAGTTGCTCTTCTGAAGCAATTATGTAGTCCTATGTGTTGTCTCATTGGGAATAACTCGATCTCCTTGTTGTTGCCTCTCCGGATCTGGACAACTTTCCTCCAGATCACTATATTTTCCCCTCACTGACTCTGCTTCAATCTCTAGCTCTTCGGAAACTACTGTTGCTCTCTGTAAATCGATCTTCCAAGGAAATCTAAATGCATAAGTGTCTTTGGTGTATTCTCCATCACCACATCAATCCCTTCTTATATCTTCACATTGGGACTCCAATGGACAAGATTAAATCTTAATCGATGGCTCAGATCATTTCTGGATCGATCCGTGTGTTTCTAGACTATTCTCAGCTTGACTTAATTAATTCTGATTAATTAACCATATTCCTTAAGTTTAGACTTAGGAAATATTTTAAAAATGACTAATAATATAATTAAATCATCTCTAGGTGAAATTTTGAGAAATGATTTATGGGTTTTGGAGATCTCATGTATTCTAGCCTCTCCACCAAATTTCGTGACTAGAAAAAATTCAATGCTACAGAAACTAACAGATAAGTTAGACCTTCATGATGTCCCTATTCTCAATGACTCTAAACCTCGAGCCATTGGATCGAATGTGGCCATTAACAATTACCAAATATGATCATTATGTCTAATCAGGTGCTCAAAATTAGGCTCAAAAACTAAAGTATCAGAATCTTGATAAACTCGTCTTCATATCGAAGAGCTCATTATTTTGATTCCAACAGTGTGAATGACATTGGAATCCGAGCTTGTATGAAGAACTTAGAGCAAGTAAAAGTTCAAGTTTGACTTGGACAAATGGCAGGAAAAGATGATGTGGCAAGGCCCTTCAGCGAATGGGGAAGCACCAAGTCACAGGACGCCATTGGCCCCGATTTTGCTAATCGCATATCGCATGCAGGTCGTGTTAAAGAATCGACCCCAAGCAAGTCAAGGTTGTGATGCAATAAATCGCAATCATACTTCGCAAAAGATAGAGGTCCTCGTGTTAAAGAATCGACCCCAAGCGTACCTAGGTTGCGATGCGATAATCGCAATCGCAGATCACAATTGCACACCACAGAAGGCAGAGTCCCACATTATGTTACCCTCTGGTCCTCCACCGATTGTGATTTGTGAAAGGATCCCGGATGCGATGCGACTAAGTGTTACAATTAATAGTACCGTTGAGTCCGCCATATCACATTCGCACATCGCCCTGTCACATTCACATACCATAAGACTGTTGGTTTCCACGGATTATGATTTGCGATGGTACAGTCGATGCCGACAGATTATGGACCGCAACGCGGTGAAGTTTTCGCTCAGTTGGCGCTTTTTGGAGCTAATTTGTAGGATCATGCCGAAAATGGGCCAATTTGTGGAGCGAATATTGGGAAAACAAGGAGAAGTCATAAATTCTTCAGTTTTTCACCAGATTGGATACAAAAATAGGCTAGATGGTCATTTTTGGATATTCTGGACTCATTGGAGCAGGTTTCGGAATAATTTGAGCATTGTAAACACATATTTTTACAGTTTTGAGCATAATAGAGAGGCCCAAGCCATTGGAAGCTGGACCAAGGAGATGTAGCCTAGAAGGGGTGAACTCCTTTGTCATGTTCCTATTGTAATGTGTTTTTGATGATGTTCTGTAGATGTTTATGCTATTGTTCAATCTCTTATTTAAGTTAAATTTCTCATAAAACTAATATAAAAACTCGTCATTTCACTTGCAAAAATTCATGAATCCTTAAACATAATGAATGCATTTTGTTTCTAATCTGAGGAGGATATTAGCACAACAATCTAATATTCTAAATCAGATCAATATGGTATCAGAGCTCTAGGTTTTATTTGTGAAAGAAGGATTTAATTGTTTTCAAGTTTATGTCATGCTTACAAGGTTAAAACTCAAAAGAGAAGGAAAGCTAGTTGAAAGCCCTGAAGTTGGGTCAAGGGGAAGGAGAGCAAGGTTGCCACAATCTCCAACACCAATTTAGCCTCAAGTTGCAGTTGACATTCCACAGATCATGTCTCATGAAGGAGAACCTACAAACATGACAGAAGATGAGAAGACCTTCAGAAAGGCTTTCCTTGATATGACAGAGATGGTGAAGGTCCTCTATGAATAGAGGAATACCAGGTTGCAAGGATAAAGTTCCAAACCTCCCAAAGGAGAAGGCTCTTCAAGAGGGGGTAATGGAAATGGAGACAAACCTCCACCCTCTCCACCATATTCTTCATCTTCTTCTTCACAAGCATCTTCATTGTCTTCCACTAACCCAACCCTTACTCATACTCATCATCATTCTTCAAAAGGAACTGGTAAATCACCTTTTTTAAAACTTGATGTTAAATTCGAGTTGCCCATGTATAATGGTGAAGTGAATGCAGAGAAGCTTGATAATTGGATTCATCAGTTGGAGGTCTATTGCAGGATTCAAAACCTTCAAGAGGATGACATAAAGATTCAATTAGCTTCCTTGAGAATGGAGGGTGTAGCACTGGTATGGTGGGAATCAAAGACCCAAGAGGAGATTAAAAAAACATGGTAAGATCTCAATTTCTTGGAATGATTTCATTGCTGCAATCAAAAGACAATTCTACCCTCTAGCTTATATGCAGAAAGCCATCATGAATTGGCAAAACTTTAGACAGCTTAAAGGTCAAAATGTGCAAGATTACACCCAAGAATTCAGAAAAAAGTTCTTTGATGTTAGGTGTAGATTTGCAATCACAGGACACATTGTTGAAGTACATAGGGGGTTTACACAGTTACCTTAGGCATACTATATTAATGTTTAATCCCAATAATCTAGATGATGTGTGTGTGCAAGCCACTCATCTTGAGGCAAGAGGGAAAAACACCCCAGAAGAAGGTAGTAAAAATCCATTTAAGAGTAAAGGAAAGGAAAAGGCTTTCAAAGGGAAGGCAAAGAAAAATGCATCTATCAAAAAAGGAGAGAAAATTACATGAAAACATTGTTCCAGAGAGGGTCACGATGAATCTCATTGTTGGAAGCTTCATCCTAAAATGAGACCAAAGAAAAACAACAACAAGGGAAAACAAAAGACAACTACAACCACTCAACAGGATTTGGGATCCGATTTGGGTGATGAAACTAAAATCACAGCCATGGGGTTAAAAGAAAAATAATCCATTGCTAGCACTAGTTCTTCAAACTCACAAAATGAAACTCCAAACGAAAAGAGGAGAATAGAACTTTTTCACATAAGGGTGATATCAAAACACAACAAGATTGATACGTTGTTCGATAGCGTCTCTCAAGCCAATCTTATCTCTAAAAACATTGTCAAAAGTTTAAATTTGGAAACCGTTCCACATCATAAACCGTATCCACTTGGATGGGTGTGTGACAATGTGCAATTGCAGGTTACGAGAAAGTGTAAACTGAAATTTTCCATTACTGCAAATTTCATAGATGAAGTGGAGCTTGACGTTGTGTTGTTAGATATCTATGGCATAGTTTTGGGCAACCCGTACTTTTATGAAATAAAATCTATATTCCATAGACATGAAAACAAATATCATTTATTCAAAGATGGAGTATGATATATTGTGAGAGCTCACAGCAAGGAAACAAATCGTTCACTTGTTAATGCAGGGCATATGAAAAGACTAGTGAATTAGAGCAAGAATTTTATGCTTCTCATGATCAAACCCAAGAATGATGTTGATAATGAAGCTTTTAAAGGTTGTGATTCCAATTTTAAATATGCATTGGTTGACGTAGTTAACCAATATGATGAGATGTTTCAGGAACCAAAGGGATTACCTCCCAAGAGAGGAATCGAACATGAGATACAGTTGCAGCAAGATTGTCCTCTTCCTAACATGGGCATGTATAGGATGTCAGTGATGGAAAGCGCAGAAATTAAGAAGAAAATTCAAGAGTTGTTGAATAAAGGGATCATCAGACCATATTCCTTACCGTGTATTTCACCTATTGTCTTGGTGCCAGAGAAGGATGGAACATGGCGCATGTGTGTGGACTTTCGTGCATTGAACAAAATTACAGTAAAGAACCAGTACCCACTGCCCAGAATAGATGATTTACTTGATCAATTGAAACATGCAATTATTTTACTAAGTTGGACTTAAGAAGTGGCTACCATCAAATTAGAATAGTTAAAGGAGACATTTGGAAGAAAACATTCAAAACAAAATAGGGTTTGTTTGAATGGATAGTTATGTCGTTTGGTTTATGTAATGCTCCCGCTACATTCATGCGTGTGATGAATGATGTATTGAGGCCATTTATTGATGAGATTGTCATATTCTACTTAGATGACATATTAATTCTCAGTGAATCTCATGATGAACATGTCATGCATGTAAGAAAAGTACTTGATGTCTTGAGAAAGAACAATTGTATCTTAACATGTCAAAGTGCGAGTTTGGAAAAACTTCTTTAGTTTACTTAGGTCATATTGTTGGAGGAGGTGAGCTGAAAATAGATTCCCTCCAAGGTTGATGTCATTGTGAATTGGCCAAGGCCCAAGAAATTTATGGAGGTAAGAAGTTTTTTGGGAGCAACCTAATATTGGAGGAAATCCATTGCTAATTTTTCTCTTATAGCAGCTCCTTTGCATGCGTTGAAAAGTGTGAAAAAGGTATTTCGGTTGGGAGGCAAAATGTGTTGAAGAAAAATATTAGTACAACTCCAGTACTCGCACTTCCATACTTGAGACAGTCGTTTGAGATTCAGACTAATGCTAGTGATTACACTATGGGTGCAGTCCTCATACAACATGGTAAGCCTATCTATTTTCATTTGAAAATTTTAATGGTGCAGTGATTAACTATCCTACATATGACAAGGAATTGTATGCGTTGGTGCAAAGTGTGAAAAAATGGAAGCACTACTTGATGGGTAAGGAAACAGTCATTCACACTGATCATCAACCATTGCAATACCTACAATCACAATCAAAGTTGCAGCAATCAAGGCACTTCCGATGGATGGGTTTTCTTCAACAATTCCACTTGGTAATTAGGTATAAGAAAGGTATCTACAATAAAGTTGTTGATATGCTTTCTCAGCATATTGTTAGTGCAACTACTTTACTCAAGCATAATTTTGTTTTACATGAAAGTTATATTGAGAAAGCTTGAGTCAAGGTAACCAAGTAGAGGAATTGGATTATCATTTGCATGATAACTTGTTGTACCATCTTGGCAAGCTTTGTATTCCACAGGGAGAAAGAGTTAACATCATAAGAGAGGCACATACTTCTCTTATTGCTGGTCATTTTGGTGTAAGTAAGATGGTGGCACATCTACAGAGGTATTGTTATTGGCCTCGTATGCTTGAAAGTGTGTCTCGTTTTATTAAAGGATGTTCATTATGTTGAATCGGTAAGCCTAGTAATAGGAAGTTAGGATTGTACACACCACTTACAATTCCTTCACGATTGTGGGAGAGTGTTTCTATGGATTTCGTGGGAGGTCTTCCATTTTCAAAAAGAGGTCATGATTATTTGTATGTAGTTGTGGATAGGTTCAGCAAAATGTGTTTTTTGATGCCATGTAAAATGCAAGTTATAGCTAAACAAACTACTTAGTTATTTTTTTAGAATGTTTGGGTGCATTTTGGATTGCCCACATCCATTGTTAGTGACCGAGATTCTCTCTTTGTTGGGAATTTTTGGTCAAGCTTGTGGGGATTCATGGAAACCAACTTGAAAAATAGTATAGCCTTTCATCCAAAAACAAATGGTCAAACAGAAGTGTTGAACAGAACAGTGATACATATTCTTCATGGGTATTGCAGCAAGAATCCTAAGTTGTGGGATGAACATTTGCACTATGTTCAGCATGCTTACAACTGATCCAAGCACTCTTCAACTCAAACTTCTCCATTTGAGGCATGCTTGGGATACTTGCCTAAATCTCCTTTGGATTTTATGTTTGGAAAAGATGTTTCTATTGAAGGTCATAGCGACATAGACAAAGTAAGAAAGTTCATTGAACAAATCCAATTAGTACACCAAAAGGTTCAAGAACAACTTGAGAAAATCCAAGGCAAGTACAAAGAAAGGCACGATAAGCATCGTCAAGATCACAAGTTCCAAGTTGGTGATGAAGTTTGGCTTCACATTAAAAAATAGAGGCTCCAAGGAGAAGGTAAAAAGATAAAACCAATTAGATATGGTTCATTCAGAATTTTGTAAAAGATTGGTAACAATGCCTTCAGGTTGGATTTGCCTTCATATATGAAAATTTATGTTGTTGTTAATGTTGATAATTTAAGGTTGTATGAGCCTCCTTTGATTGAAGATCAAGGAGAGAATAGTCAAATTCCATCTATTGAAGAATTTTCTCCAGAATTCCTTGATGAGCTTCAACAAGACACTATACTTGACAGAAGAACAAGGACATCAAAAAGGGGAAGTATCGATTATCTTCGAGTGGGGCTCAAGGGTACAAATCCTTTAAAATCCAAATGGATAGAGGTTGGAAAGGTGAGGGAACTGTACCCTCACCTACTGGACAATTGAGAGTGATAATTTTTGGGTCCAAAAGGTTTCCAGTGGAGAGAAGTGATTAGGTGCTCAAAATAAGGCTCAAAACTCAAAGTGTCAGAATCTTGATAAACTTAGCTTCAAATCAAATAGCTTATCATTATGATTCCAACGGTGCGAATGACACTTGAATCTGAGCTTGTATGAAGAATTTAGAGCAAGTCAAAGTTCAGGTTTGACTTAGACAAAAGGCAGGAAAAGATGATGTGGCAAGGCCCTTCAGCGAATGGGGAAGCGCCAAGTGGCAGGCCACCATTGGCCCCCACATTTTTCTAACCACATATTGCAGGCGGGTCATGTTAAAGAATTGGCCCCAAGCAAGTCAAGGCTGTGATGCGATAAATCACAATCGCAATTCGCAAAATATAAAGGTCCTCGTGATAAAGAATTAGCCCCAAGCGTACCCAGGTTGTGATGTGACAATCGCAATCACACACCATAGAAGGTAGAGTCCCAAAAAAACTTATCCATCGATCCTCTGCCGATTGCAATTTGTGAAAGGATCCCGGATGCGATGCGACTAAGGGTTACAATTAATAGTACCGTCGAGTCCACCATATCGCAATCGCACATCGCCTCGCCGCATTCACAAACCATAAGACCATCAGTTTTCCGCCAATTGCAATTTGCGATGGGACAGTCGGTGCTGACAAATTATGGACTGCCATGCGGTGAAATTTTCACTCAGTTAGCGCTTTTTGGAGCTAATTTGTAGGATCATGCCAGAAATGGGGCAATTTGTGGAGCGAATATTGGGAAAACAAGGAGAAGTCATAACTTCTTCAGTTTTCACCAAATTGGATGCAAAAAGAGGCTAGATGGCCATTTTTTAATATTCTAGACTCATTGGAGCAGGTTTCAGAAGCATTTGAGCATTGTAAACACATGTTTTTACACTTTTGAGCATAATAGAGAAGCCCAAGCCATTAGAAGATGGACCAAGGAGACGTAGCCCAAGAGGGGTGAACTCCTTTAACATGTTCATGTTGTAATGTGTTTTTTATGATGTTCTGTACATGTTTATGGTGTTGTTCAGTCTCTTATTTATGTTAAATTTCTCAAAATATTAACATAAAAACTCATCATTTCACTTGCAAAATTCATGAATCCTTAAACACAATGAAAGCATTTTGTTTCTAATATGAGGAGGATCTTAGCACAACAATATAATATTCTAAATTAGATCAATGTCCCTCAACTCATGGGGTTTGGAGGATGCCCCTAAAAGAAATTCCATTTCCCATATTTTTCATTCTTCTACTCCTATAATCTTGATACAAGAATATATGGTGGCGAGAGACTGGGTGTGAGCGTACTTTCACAAAATATGCCTTCGATGGAATATTGTTCCTACTGATGATAATGGGATTTCTGGGGGACTAGTCGTACTTTGGGATCCATCTTTGGTTAATATAATGAGTTTTAAAATATTTGTAGGCATTCTATTAACATGTTTTATTAGAGGGTCACCGGACATGATACATATATTAAATACATATGCTCCATATGTATCTAGATCATACTTATGGGAAAGACTAGATGGTTGTGGACTACTAAAGATAGGATCCCATATCCTGGCGGGTGACTTGAACCTGACGATCTCTAGTGCTGAAATTTGGGAAATAAGGGTGAGATGTACCCTATGGGTCCTTATTTCAGGAAGATTTTTTACTAGAACTATCTAGTGGACATCTCTCCATGCCTGCTTTCTCCCACATAGAGAAATGCCAGATCACGGTAGGATTATATTTCCAAATGATCAGATTGATACTTAATTCACACGAATTTGGCTGAAATATTGGGTCACATGAAGTCTTGGGTTTCCCATGCCAAATTATCAGATCACTCACCGATTTTCTTACAGTGGAGTGGGGAGCACATTTGGAGCGGGATACCCTTTAAATTTAATTGTACTTGGCTTGGGAACCAGAACTTTGTTTCCCTTGTTCGGAGGACATGGAAATCTATGCCTTATACTAGAGAGTCTAATTGGATGGAATATGTGGAAGACAAATTTTAGTTTTTGAGAAAGGTTGTCCGAAGGTGGGAAATAAAGACAAAACGATCCTATAGAGATGAATTGATGGAGATCGATGTTCATTTGTGTAGCTTGGGAGGTACTATAATCCCTAGGGTTCAGGGTTTGGAGGGAAAAGCGCAACAAGGGTCACTTGTGGGCTTGGAGCCCAAGGATGGGGTTTTGCACCCAATCATGTTTGGGGAAATTTTGGAAGCACATTTCTACATGTGATGGCATGAGACGAGAGAAGGAAGAAACGAGAATCCAACGCTTCAAGAATCATCGAATTCTGAGTTGTAGAAATGGAGAAATGAATTTTTGAAGTTGACAAATAATTATTGGTATTCAAGTCATGTAGGCTTGAAGTAAAATTGTCCAATAGATGTGTCTCTTCATGAATTTGTGGAGCCCCTTTATTGGTGTATAAATAAAGGGTGAATTGGAGTCATTAATGAATCCATTGTGCAACACATTATACATCAAAGAGGAACTCGTTGAGGAGGACACTTCTGAGCCCTAGCCGCAACAAAGAAGGAGGCAGAACAACGAAGTGGGAGGACTGTCTTTGGGTCCGAAATTGTTGTAGTGGAGGCTAAGGGTGTTGGAGGCTAGGCCGAGTTGAAGAGCCTCCTCGCAAGTATGTTTTGGAGCAACTCTTGGGGACAAAATCTACCTAACAGTGCTGGTCATTAGCTACAAAATTGTTGTGTGCTAGGCTGAAGGCCATAGCACCACAATAGGGTGTGTGGATGAGGGTTTAAGGGGCTGGTTTAAGCCTACAACAATAACGTGGTAGAGGAGGGATATTCTAAGTGGATGGCGTATTGTATTGATTTTGTTTGAGGGTTGTTCAGTGGAAGGTTAAGAGTTGTATATGCATGCTAAAGAAGCCCTAACTAGTGAAATTCAAGGGCACCGTGGGACAACAGACTTGGAGCGGAAGGTTAATGTGTGTTGGGTCAAGCAATGACTAGGTTGGATCAGTTTGATATTGCAACCTGTTAGTGTCATGTGGAGGAATTTTTGAGGAGGCGAAGAGTCCATCTTAGGAGCAAAACTGATAGTAAAGTATTGGGTGCCATTGATCTGGTGGAGGGTAATGTGTTGGCTACCCAAAGTAGCCCTAGAGGACTTATCTTGAAGTGATGAAGAGGCGCTGAAGATCGGGTGAATATTGTTGCTGAAGTGCAACACTTTGATGGACAAAGATAACTACTAGCCTAGTATTTGGAGATCGAGAATTAGGCCTACCCAGAGAGCAGATTAGATCAACCCATGTACATGCTACAAAAGTGGCATGCAATAGTGTTAGAGGGAATCCCTCTTGGAGTCTCAATGTGTAGTGGTCTTGATGGACTAAGACACTACTAGTGAGCAGTACAGGTGCAAAGGACCGACAGGAAAAGATACAACATAGGAGTTGCAACAATTTTGTCACTGTATCTTGTATACCATAGACTGTTGTATTATTTATATTTGGTTTAATATAATGAAGACTGGAGATTGTACATATTGTATAATTTTGTTAAAAACTATGTATATTTGTGCATACACGATTTACTGCTTTATATTTCCGCTATGCAAAGTGGTTACGGTTGAGATTATTGGTTTGGTAGTGTCAGTGATTTTAAGACTCTAACCTAGACCCAAGGTCGTGGAAATTCAACATGGAATCAGAGTGTGTTTGAGCTACTTTGGAAGTAATTAAATCAAAGATATGTGCAATGAAGTACAACGTGAGAGGGAGTTGGTCATAGTGTAAGTGAAGGGCTCACTACAATGTCCGGGAAGAACAATGCACATGATATGTGGATGGCTCTTCAGAATTTGTTCCAGAATAAGAATGAGAACTAGGTATTGGTCTTGGAGGACAAGTTGAAGTCCACCAAGAAGATAAAGGGTGAAAATGTGACCTCGTATCTGACAAGCTTGTCTCAGGTCAAAGATGAGCTTGCTACCATCGATGTGACTATCTCATATGGAGATATGGTAAGGATTTCCTTAAAAGGGTTCACCGAGGAATGGAAGCCCTTCATTAAAGGGATTGTTTCCAGGGAGAAGCTACCAAACTAGGATAGGTTGTGAGATGACTTAATTTAGGAAGAGTTGTGAGACGAGGATCTTCATCCAAAGAAGAAGTCTTTCGATGATGATGTGGCACTTGCAGCACGAATGAAGGATAAGAAAAATAAGGACTTGAGTAAAGTAAAGTGTTTCAATTATGGCGAGATGGGTCATTATTCGTCGAGATGTCCAATGAAGAAGAAGGGATATGATGAGAAGAGGAAAGGAAAGCAGACCACCTATGTTTCCACTTCAACTGAGATACATGATCTCACCAAGATATTAGAAGAGGAGGAATTTGATATGATTTCTCATTTCTCACATGGTACTATCAATGAGGATGGATGGTATGTGGCCAATGGTGCAAAGAATCATATGGCATGGTCACAAGAGGTTTTTGAGACTCTAGCTGAATGGGACTCGAAGTTGCACATGGTGTTGGGTGACAAGAGTCAGTTAGAGATCTAAGGATGGGGCATTGTGCCATTCATGATGGAGACAGGACGTGTGATGTGAGTCCAAAATGTATTGTTTGTACTAGGACTTAGATATAGCGTGATTTCCATCTCGATGATCAAGAGGAAGGGGTTTTAGGTCTTGTTTCAAGATGGGAAGGCAAGACTCAGGCCTAGAGGCTCTAAGTTCGATGGGATTGTACTCGGAGTTAGACAGCATGGTCTCTATAGGTTGACGGGCAAGCCCGTGGATCATGGAAAGAAGCAGGGGGAGCAGGTGCAGGTTCTAGAGAAGCAAGAGCAGGTGAAGGTGCAGATGTAGACTTCATAGGAGTAGGTACAGGTTCTCGATAAGAAGGTACACCTTCCCAAGAAGAAGGTCCAGGTTCCAGAGACTTAGAGGGAGTCGAGTTCGAGAGGGAGCTTGTAGATTCATAGGGATACTTTGCACTCCAAGAAAAGCGCGTGGTCAGTGGGGAGCAAGGGTTCTCCTACAACTGCCAAGAAGGAATCATGGAGAGAGTGGAAGGCATTACATGATAATAAGAAGAAGTAGGGTGCTTCCAACATTGATAGCAACACTTCCGAGAAGGGTGTAGTTCATTGTATAAGGATTATTGTGATTGTGAGTGCCAGGAGTTATGAAAGTGTTGTGAGTAGTGATGATGATGACGGAGTACTTCCTAGTCTTGGAATCACCTCCCTCGGTAAGAGGGAGTGTTGATTTGTGTAGCTTGGGAGGTAGTCCAAGCCCTAGGGTTCAAGTTTTGGAGGGAAAAGCGCCACAAGGGTCACTTGTGGGCTTGGAACCCAAGGATATGTTTTTGCACCCAATCGTGTTTGGGGCAATTTTGGAAGCACAAATCTACATGTGATGGCATGCGATGAGAAAGGGTGGAAAGGATAATCCAACGCTTTGAGAATCGTTGAATTCTGAGTTGTAGAAGTGGAGAAATGAATTTTTTAAGTTGACAAATAATTATTGGTATTCAAGCCATGTAGGCTTGAAGTAAAATTGTCCAATAGATGTGTCTCTTCATGAATTCATGGAGCCCCTTTATTGGTGTATAAATAAAGGGTGAATTGGAGTCATTAAGGCATCCATTGTGAAACACATTATACATCAAAGAGTAACTCATTGAGGAGGACACTTTTGAGCCCTAGCCATAGAAAAGGAGGTAGAACAACGAAGTGGGAGGATTGTCTTTTGGTCTGAAAGTGTTGTAGTGGAGGCCGAGGATGCTAGAGGTTAGGCCGAGTTGAAGAGCCTCCCCACAAGTTTGTTTTGGAGCAATTCTTAGGGAAATAATCTACCTAATAGTGTTTCCCATTAGCTACAAACTTGATATGTGCTAGGTCGAAGGCCATAGCACCACAACAGGGTGTGGAGAAGAGGGTTTAATGGGTTGGTTTAAGCCTACAACAACAACATGGTAGAGGAGGGATCTTCTAAGTGGATGTCGCAATGTATTGAGGTTGTTTGAGGGTTGTTCAAGGGTCAGTTAAGGGTTGTAGCAACCTGCTAAAGAAGCCCTAACCAGTGACAGTCAAGGGAAACGTGGGACAACAAACTTGGAGTGGAAGGTTGATGTGTGTTGGGTCAAGCAGTGACCAAGTTGGATCAATTTGATATTGCAGTCTGTTGGTTCCGTGTGGAGGAATTTCTGAGGAGGCAAAGAGTCCATCCTAGGTGCAGAATTGAAAGTGAAGTATTGGGTGCCATTGATCTGGTGGAGGGCAGTGTGTTGGCTACCCAAAGTAGCCATAAACGAGCTATCTTGAAGTGATGAAGAGGAGTTGAATATTGGGTGAAGATTGGTGTCGAAATGCAACACTTTTATGGACAAAGGTAGTTTCTAGCTTGGAAGTTAGAGGTGCGGGATTAGGCCTACCTAAAGAGCAGATTGGATCAACCTGTGTACATGCTACAAAAGTGACTAGCAACAGTGTTAGAGGGTAGCCCTCCTGGAATCTCGATGTATAATGGTCTTGATGTACTAAGACACTACTAGTGAGTAGTATGGGTGCAAAGGACCGACAGGACAAGATATGACATAGAAGTCGCAACAAGTTTGTCATTGTATCTTGTATACCATAGACTATTGTATTATTCAAATTTGGTTTAGTACAACGAAGATTGGTGATTATACATATTGTACAATTTTGTTAAAAACTATGTATATTTGTGCATGTGTGATTTACTACTTTATATTTCCGTTGTGCAAAGTAGTTTACGGTTGAGATTGTTGGTTTGGTAGAATCAGAGATTTTAAGACTCTAACCTAGACCCAAGGTCATGGAAATTCAACGATCGATAGGGATATGGAGAGATTGAGTGATCTAGATGATCCAACCTTTTTATCTAAAGAATCATAGGATTTGATTATGACGCTTAAAGGCAGAAAAAGGCACATTTTACGTATTCAAGAAGAAACATGGTGCTTGAATAGTCATGTGACTTGGATATAGGTAGGCGAAAAAAACACCATATTTTTTCATCAATTTTCTTCCCAGTGCAGCTAGATGAACACCATTTGGGAACTTGTAGATGACAAGGGAGCTAAAATATCTAACCTACAAGACCTACATCGAGAAGCTATAAAATTATTTTGGAATCTTTTTTGGGCTCGACAGGGAGTTGATATTTATAAACAACTTTATTATATTCATCTATATCCTCATATATTTGATGAGGAGGATGTTAGGGTTGTTGGGTGTTTGATCTTGATGGCTAAGATAGAGAAGGTTCTTAAATATTTTGCCAATGACAAATGTCTCAGTCCTGATGGATGGACTGTGGAGATATTCATACACATTTTCTATATTATGGGCCATGACTTATTGATGACAGCGGAGGAAGCCAAGGCAACTCACAAGATATCAGATTCCTTGAACTCAACCTTTATTTCTCTTATTCCTAAGATTTATCATGCCTCCTCGTTTAATGATTTCTAGCCTATTTCTCTATGCAACATCACTTACAAGATGATATCCAAAAAAAATCCTTTTGTTTAATGGATAAACTTTCCTGCTATATCTTGTTTGAACAGTTTGACTTCCTAAAAAATAAGAAGATTCAGGATGTCGTGGCTATAGCGCAGGAGTGTATACATTCCTTCAAGGCTAAGAGGTAGAAGGCTCTTATATTAAAGCTAGAATTACACAAATCATATGATTGTGTCGATTGGAATTACTCGAGGATGATCCTACATAAGGTTTTCCTCTCGATTGAGATTGTGGAATGGATTATGGCGTGTGTTCCCTTAGTGTTAGTTTTTGGTAGAAATAGATAGGTTTTCTAGTTCTGTGGTGTCTAAGGGGCTAAGGAACATGATATCTCCAAAACCCATAAAAGGTTTCATAATAAACACTTTAGAAACACCTCATTTAGATTAATTAGCCAATAATTAAATAATTTTCTAAGTCCAACTTAGGAAAACTGGTTAATTAAATCATAGTAATTGAGGGAAATAGATTTTCCTCTAGACACTTCCAGAAAATTCACTTGATGCAGTCAAGATGATCTTAGCCATCAATTGTGATTATATCATAGTCATTGATTTCTCAATGAGAGATTATAAGAGCAAGTTGATGGGATTTGGAGAAGAATAACACAAGACATTCAAGTAGTTTGACTCACCTAGTTGCAGTGATTCAACAAGGGCATAGTTGAAGCAAAGGGAGAAACCTGTAGAGGGGTTTCAACAAGATTTGGGATAATATTTCCTCATATTTTCCAGTGTCTCAATGACAGGAAAGGAGGTCGATTTATCTATAGGAGGAGGCTTTATTCAACTAGTGCGAGTAGCGAGGTTGACAGTGAGAGTGGCAAAGAGGAGCTCGCTTAAGAGCGTTGGTGCCAAATCTATTAGTCAAAGGTGGAGCGAGTGGGACAAGTGAAGTATTGAAGGAAAATTTACTTGTAGGGATGAATTCCCAGATGCTAAGTGAATTACCCAAAGCAGACAGTGAGAATAGCCAAAGGGAGTGCGAGTCTGCTAGAGGAGGCCAAATCAAGTTGTAGAGGAAATTTTGAATCTCTAGTTTATTTTTGACAAAGAATATTGTTATTTGTCGAAGTTTTTCCAGTGAGAGGCAAGCATATCATTGTACTCCAAAATTGTTGAAGATTAATAAGAATAAACCTGTCATTTATTGCACGATTTTTCCCTTTGGGGTTTTTCCAGGGGTGATTGTCCACAAATTTTGGTGTCATCTAATTTGTGTGTGTGTGGATTATTTCTTAGTGCCTACACTTTATTTTCTACAACACTTTTTTTTTTTTTTTTTTTGAAGAATTGCAGTAGTGAGTTTATCAATATTTGTTGTAAATTAATTTATAGAAGACAGGTAAACTACATAAGTTAGGAGATAAATTTCCAGTTACTGCATTCGTGGAAATTTCACATGGTATCATAGCAGATCTAGCACAGAGGGTTTGCCGCAAAGAGCTTGCAGGGTAAATAAGTGTAGAGTAGATCTAGTGCAAAGGGTTTTCCACAAAAGGGTTTTGTAGGAGGAAATCAAAGTAGGGCACATGAAGAAAAAGCATGTAGGTTTTTACAACCCAATTTATTAATTTCCCCAGTGTATTGGAGTCTCGCAAATTTTTCCAATTTTCCATAGTTGGTTGCAGCAGGATTGAGAGATCAAGGCAAGTTGGATGGAGCCTCCAACTTTGGTATCTAGAAGACCATGATGTTGTTTCTATTAGATAAGCATGGTTTGAAGGATTTTTCTATAGTAATTATTGTTATACTAATAGATCCCATCCAGTTTCATGAGTACAAGAGGGACAATGCTAAATCCAAGAGGATGATTCTTGATGGAGTAAGGGATCACATCGTTCTGCATATCACATAGAAAAATACAATGAAGGAGATGTGGGATGCCATCATCAAAGTGTACCAGGATCCTTATAAGAACATAAAAATGATCCTCAAAGAAAAGTTGAGAGCTATCAAGATGAACAAGGGTGAGGATGTAACTTCCTATCTCACCAAAATTCAGTATGTTAGAGATGAACTTGCAACATTTGGAGAAAAAATGAGTAACAACAAGCTAGTGCATATAAAATTCAATGGGTTTACCAAGTAATGCCATAGAAGGCACTACTAGTAGCAGTGGCAAGGGACAAAAGGTGAATGAAGAAAAATAGAATGTCACTCTAGCAAGAAAAGGGAAAGTGAAGCAGGGTCCCAGCAAGGGACAAGGCTCGAAGGGAGAGAAGAATAAGGACCTATAAAAGTTCAAGTGTTTTGGTTGTGGTGAACCTGGACACTATGTTAGCCAATGTCCTAATAAGAAAAGGACAAAAAAGGGAAGCACACAAATACTTCAACACATATCAAGGATTTATCTTCCAGGTTGGAGGATGAATTCATATTTATAACGACAATATCCTTAGAAGGAGGAGGAGCATGACACTCCAATATTCCAGATCGAGCAGGGTCTGACGAATGAGGACTGAGGAGATCTAGATCATATCCAAGGAGGGATTGATCAATAGATCAGATCCAGTTGCTGAGTATGTGATTCCTCATTTGTACCATTACCTTTTCTACGGGAGACCAAGTATTAAAGTAGAAAATAGATCAATGAAAGATAAAGACTCACTATTGCAATGATATCAACAATGTAGGGGTATCAACAATATGTGATCAAAGTAGCGTAGTAGAAGTGTATCTTGGTTCAAATACAACATGTAAAAAGAGAATCAGAGTAGTGTAATGATGGCATGGTCGACAATGATTGCCAGAGGATTTTCTTCATAGAGATTTCCATTTTCTCAGTGACAGAGGAAGATCAATTTTATTTGCAGAAGAGGAGTGTGAATTTCTCCAAGGCGGATGCAGTCCCTCCAGTAGTGTGAGTTTACTGAGGCAGAGGGAGTTGTTGGGGAAACAAGGTACCTTTTTAGTCAGATCAATTTGTAGAGGAGAATCAATTCCCAGTTCATGGCTCAAATTTCCAGTGGAGGTCGTGGTTATTTCCACCCATGCAAGTTTGTTGAAGAGGGAAGAGAAAATTACAACAACGCAATTGTAGAGGTCATTTCAATGTCTCAGAGGGAGGCTGAATTGATTTATAGGGGTCAAGTAGCTTCCAGGAGGTCAGATCAACTAGCAGAAGTGAATAAATGAAATATACCGAAGGTTTGTTAATTCACAGAAACCAATTGCAATATTTTCCAATCACAGATGTTGGACACCAACAACGTAGATTAGTTTGGCTATAGCATGTTCCCATAGATCAACAGGTTGCATATATTCTCATGAATGCCTTGAGTAAGGAAAATTTTTTCTACTTCAGGGATAAGATGGGAGTAGTGGAGATCATCTTCCTCACTAAGAGGGAGTATTAGTTTTTGGTAGCAGCAGACAAGTGTTCTAGTCTATGTGGTGTTGAAGAGGCTAAGGAGCACAAGATCTCCAAAACCCAGAAAATGTTTTGTAAGAAACGCCTTAGAAACACCTCAATTAGATTAATTATCTAATAATTAAATATTTTCCTAAGTCTAATTTAGGAAAACTAGTTAATTAAATCAAATTAATTGAGTGAAATCATTTTTTCTCTAGAAACTTCCAGGAAAGTCACTTAATAAAGTCAATATGATCTTAGCCATCAAAGATGATTAGATCATGGTTGTTGATTTCTCAATGAGAGATTATAACAGAAATTTGATGGGGTTTGGAGAAGAAAGAACACAAGACATTCAAGCAGTTTGACTCATCCAGTTGCAGTGATTCAACAAGGGCGCAATTAAAGTAGAGGGAGACACCTGCAAAGGGGTTTTAGCAGAGATTCAGGAGGAGAATTCTAGAGAATATTTCCTCATATTTTCTAGTGTCTGAGTGGCAGGAAAGGAGGTCGATTTTATCTGTAGGAGGAGGTCATATTCATCTACTACGAGTACCCAATTTGATAGTGAAAGGGGCAGAGAGGAGCTCATTTCAGAGTTTCAATGTTGGATCTATCACCCGAAGGTAGAGTGAGTGGGACAAGCGAAGTACTTGAGGTAGCTTTACTTGTAGGGAAGAATTCCCAGAGGATGTGCGAATTTCCTAAAGCAAGAAATGTGTATTTCTGGCAGGCAATGTGAATAGCTAGAGAGAGTGTGAGTTTTCTATAGGATGCCAAATTGAGTGGCAGAGGAGACTTTGATTCTCTAGTTTAATTTTGACAGAGGTGATTATTATTTGTCGAAGATTTTCCAGTGAGAGGCAAGCATATCATTGTACTCCTAAATTGTTGAAGATTAATAATAATAAAACCCTCATCTGTTGCACTGGTTTCCCTTTAGGGTTTTTCCAAGGACGATTGTCCAAAAATATTGGTGTCATCTAATTTGTGTGTGTGTGGATTATTCTCAGCTCATGCATTCTATTTTCTGCAACGTTTTTTATTTGTGAAGAATTTTAGTAGTGAATTTATCGATATTTTCCATAAGTTAATTTACAAAATACAAATAAACTGCACAAGTTAGAAGATAAATTTTTGATTACTACATTTGAGGAAATTTCACACTCGGTAAATTATGCAGTTTTGATTAATGGAGTGCCTTCTCCTTTTTCCAAGGTTTCGCGGGGATTGCAACAAGGTTGTTACCTCTCCCCTTGTTTATTTCTTTTGGTCATTGATGGATTACATAGGCGTTTATTGGAGGCTAAACACAATGGAATTTTTCTTGGTATTATGGTTACAAGGAAGCCTTTTGTATCCCATCTCTTATTTGTTGATGACATTCTTATATTTGGACGAGTCTCATTAGTCCAATGGGAAAATTTTATTTAATCACTAACAATTTTAGGGAGGCTTCTGATTTATATATGAATGAGAAAAAGTCATTTCTCATTAAAGCCTATGAGGACCATGCACAAATTTCAACAATTGCATCTATATTCTTCACTGTTAAGGCTTCTAATTTGGAATGTGGCTTTGAATATATTGGTTTTAGATTGAAACCAAATCGATATAAAATTATGGATTGACAGTGGCTCATAAAGAAATATGAGGACAAACTACTATCTTAGAATCATAGATGGTTGTCGATAGGTGGAAAATTGACTCTTGCACAATTAATATTTCAGAGTATCTTTGTATATTGGATGCATATTTTATTTCTCCCTAAGTAGGTCATTACATGTATCAATAAAATTACAGCACATTTTATGTGGTCTAGAGCCTGTGGACAAGATCGATCTGGTCAAATTGGAGGATGTCACTAGGTGAAAGGACAACGGGGGTTGGTGTTTAAAATATCTAGAAAGATTTGGATGGTCCCTAATTATAGAAATATTTTGGAGGGATATATATGGATATGGTCTATGGTAGGAAATCATTCAAGAAAAATATTTAAAGGGAAAAATTCTACAGACATGGATAAAAAATGGTGTCATTTCCACGAAGAAATGTTCATACATATGGAATGGCTTTATGAAACTCAAACAATTACTTATGGGTAATCTTGATTGGGATATCAGCTCGGGTACTGAGGTGGAGGTTTGCCTTGAATCGATTCGGGCACTTCGTGGCAATCATATTCTTCCGAGGGAGATCATTCTTCATTTACATAATTTGTGGATCTATAAACTTCACTAGTTGAGGTTGTGTGATGACACGTTGGGTCTCTATCCAATCTAGTATATATCTGGGACACTAGGTTTTGAAGGTCCTATGGTTGTAATTTGGGAACCATATATTAATTACCTTTTTGGTGTTGGTATCATTTTTAGTGACTAGTCTAACTCGCTCATTTGGGAGGGAAGGACCTCCCTGAACTATATATCAGAAGAAATTTGCAATTATATTTCTCCCTCTATAAAGCTACCTTTTGGTACTGAATGGTACAGGAGGATTTGGAAATGGCATATGCCCCTCAAATTGAAATGGTTTGGATGGTTGGTGGGACACAACAATATTCTCACTTGGGGGAACCTGGGGAAGAGGGGATTCCATGGTCCAGGTAGGTGTTATATGTGTCAAAAGGATTTTGAGCAATACATTCATTTATTCCGTTAATGCCCAACTATTGTTGCAATATGGATTGGGGTGTTGCAGAGACTGGAAATCAATGTTGGATGTTTATATTCCTCTATTTATGAGTGCATAATATTGGACTAGCATATTAATTTCAAGGCTTACATGGCACTTACTATCTTCATTCTTTGGGGTTATGGAAATGCAGGAACACACTAATATTTAAAAACATCTTGTTTTGCATTAACAAGGCCTGTAATGACATTTGTTTATACTTTTTTGAATTTAATAGGGAGTCGAGTGCGAGGATACACAAGGGTAATATGCTTATTGGTTCTTGGCAAAATTTCCATGTTGGGTTTTTTTATGGTGTCGCCCAAGATTCGGTATGTGGTTGTGGGGCATATATCACCCTAGCACTGAGGAACTATTACCTTTTTTGTTGGAATTGTGGTCAAGGGACAATCACTAGAGCGTAAATCTTGGCTTTATGGGGCCTTCTTCCCTATGCTCTCTAGTTATCTCTCATGTCCATTTCTGTCTTTGGGGACTCCAAAGTATCTATCAAATGGGTGAATCATAGATCCAATTTTGACCCTCCTCATCTCTCAAATTGGCTAGGGCACATTCGATCCTTGATTGAATACTTTGTTGATATATCCTAGTCTCACATCTGCTGCATTAGACAAATTTTGATGTAAAAAATGGGACTCAAATACAAAATGTACAACAAAAATCAACTTTATAAGAACCATTAAGATTCACTATGATGATGTCAACCATGTAGGAACACACTAATATTTGAAAACATCTTGTTTTATATTAATGGGGCTTGCAATGGCATTTGTTTATATTTTTTGGAATTTAATAGGGAGTCGAGTGTGGGGATACACAAGGGTAATATGCCTATTGATTCTTGGAAAAATTTCCATGTTGGGTTTTTTGATGGTGTCGCCCAAGATTCGGTATGTGGTTGTGGAGCATATATCACCCTAGCACTGAGGAACTATTACCTTTTTTGTTGGAATTGTGGTCAAGGGACCATCACTAGAGCATAAATCTTGGCTTTATGGGGCCTTCTTCCCTATGCTCTTTGGTTATCTCTCATGTCCATTTCTATCTTTGGGGACTCCAAAGTATCTATCAAATTGGTGAGTCATAGATCCAATTTTGACCCTTCCCTTCTCTAAAATTGGTTAGGGCACATTCAATCCTTGATTAAACACTTTGATGATATATCCTTCTCTCACATTTGCTGCATTAGAGAAATTTTGATGTAAAAAATGGGCCTCAAATAAAAAGTGTACAACAAAAATCAACTTTATAAGAACCAGTAGGATTCAATATGATGATGTCAACCATGGGGGATGATTCACCATTTTTGAAGTAAAAAGGTAAAAAGATAAATAAAAAACAAAAAAATATTGTTTCAACTCGTATTTTCAACTTATCTCCCTAATATTTTTCTCAAATTTTGAGCAGGAGCACTCTTTGAATGTGTAATTTAATTTTGCATCTAAGGAGTACCCATGTTGCATACTTCCGATGGACCCTAGTATACAAAAAATGTGAAATACATGAAAAATGTGATTGCAATCATGTTTTTGTCATGTATTTCACATTTATCATGTAGTAGGGTCCATTGAAACTATGCAACATGGGTACTCCTAGAATGAAAAATTAAACTCAGCATCCAACGAGTGCTTTCGATCGAAATTTGAGTAAAATCGTAAGGAGATAAGTTGAAAATATGAGTTTAAAAAGTAGTTTTTTCTTTTTTTCCCCTGTAAAATTTGATAAGGTAATCTAATCTTATTTTATTATTTCCACTATTGTTTTATAGTATTCCTTAGAAGGGCCATTTTAGACCTCAAAATTTCTCTAATGAGAGCAAATTTATATAGCGGATAACCTTTCAAAGAATGGTTTACATATGCTGGAGGAAATGATAAAGTTCCAAATTTTTCAAAACGTCAGTTTCATTGACGAAGGGATTATTCTTGTTATTCGATCCCCTCATTGGCTATGGTTTTGTTTTTCCATTGTCTCGACTTCCCAATATGTTGATTTCTATAACTTTGACCTAGCTACACATATATATGTTGAATATGGAATATGTTTACGATGTTGTCTTTGCAACATGACATAAGGAATTATTATAAATGTCTTTGGATGTTGGATATGGTCATTGTGGTGGCGCTATATGTTGTTTTCCTACATTAGATATTTCTTTGATATAATCCTTATGGATATGGGATGTAGTAGATGTTTGATGATAGACTATCAATATTTGATTAGCATATGTCAACTAGTTTTATTAATATTAACCTATTGTTTTTTTTCTTGCCTAAAAAAAATTAAAAATAAAAATAAATAAAAGAGAGGCTAGATTCTCAACTTTTGTTATCTCATAATGTTAATTATGACATAAATACTTTGTTAAGAGAGAGAAGGCATGTGATATTTATGCGCTTATCTTACAATGTTATTTATCACATAGATAATTTGTTAAGAGAGAGAAGGCATGTGATATTTATGTGTTCTTAAAAATTCTCGAAAGGTACGTTGCTTGAGAGATTCAAACTCTTGTGAGGAAACCCCATGTCTAGTAGGCACATGCCTTAACCACTCGACCAAGGTGACAGTTTAGATAGTTGCTTGCTTTCGTTATGATACACAGAAGTGTAGAATACAGAGAAGCGAAGTCCATACAATCATTTTACGGTTTTCACAAAAAGATATTGTTGTAGCGGCTACAACCACCCTCCAAAATTTTGCCTTAGATTCGTTTTGGAGCCTCCCTACCAACCATCCTCGGCAACATGTCTTGCACTGTCAAGTACACAAGATTCAGTGGTTTTCTGGCAGATTTCCAGCCTATTCATGATAGCTTGTTGCATCCCCCTCACAGGATGTTTCTCCGGACTTGGCCTAGTTGCAGGCTGAGCAACTCCCTCAAGAAATTGCGCAATTCTGGAGGGGAACCATCCTTCCCTCGAGAAATTGCACAATCCTGTCTGGCAGCCTATTGGGCTCCAGAATTGCCCAATTTTGTCTGTCAACCTTCATTGGAAAAACTACACAATCTGTCCCAGCAAGGTTGCTCAACCCAGAAATTGCGCAATTCTGGGTAGCAGTCAGCTGCTCAACCCATAAATTGCACAATCCTTTTGGGCATCTAGCCCATCTCCCCCCCAGAAATGCGAAAATTTTCCCATCAGTCAAGCAGGTTGTTTCATGTGCCATTGGGTTGACCAGTTCCACTCAGGATCGAGAAAAATTGACTTGCATGCATGGGCTGCTTTTTCTCGAAATAGCAAAAATCAACATGCAAAAAGCGTCCCTAGATTTTAGGAAGCTATTTTTAGCAGCTGGAGGTTACATGCAAAGATTGTTTTAGAATCTTTCCTCCAAGTGTCGCTTTTTCCTAGATTTGTGGCATATGCGTCATGATCCTCAAACTTATTTATTCGACACTTTAGAGCTCACTTATTCACATCGATATTGGAGCTCTAACACTCCACAATGCATCTAGGAGTCTTTGGCACATCCATCTCAGCTATTCACGGGTAAGTTATCTTAACTTGTCTTTTGCAGCATTTATGTCGCTTTTTGTGTTTTGGCTTGTGTGAGTGTTGTTTGCTTAATTTCTGTGAACTCTTGCTGTCGTTTGCATGCATATTAGCTTTTACTATCATCGTTTCAGTTTTCGTTAACATCTCACTGTTGTCACATGCATGCCATTATTTTGCACGAACAGTCATCGATTCGGCGACTCGCTTCACACACATGCATGTTGTTCTGTTTTCTGAATCTTTCATTCACTATTTGCATGCACGATCATTCACTCATACTTACACTCAGTATCACCATGCATTCACATTCACATTTGCTTTCAGTTTCCCGTCAACAGGTCTGGGCAGCCTTGGCCCGAACTCTGCCTCACCAAGACAACATTACACAATCCTGAGAGGGAAGGCTCTGCCTTCCTCTCAGAAAATGCACATTTCTGCCTAGTGACTGTCCTCCAGTCTTGCATTGCGTAATTCTAAGAGGCAGTGACTACTGGCCCAGAAAATTGTGCAATGCAGTCACTGGGCCTGCAACCCTTGCCAACAGAAATTATGCATTGTGCAATTCCAGTAGCCAGCAGGGCAGCCTAGATTGTGCATTGCACAATTCCAGCAGCCGGCCAGCCTCCTAGTAGCCCAGACTACCTTTGCGCAGTTTTGGTAGCCAGCTTCCCATCCTTCCAGGAAAAATTGTGTAATCCTTGCCAGTCAATCCCCAGGTATGTTGCATGTCATTCCTCAAGTTTTCTTTGGTTTTAGCTGACATATTTCTTGCCATGCATGTTGCTATGTCTCCAGATCTAGCAGGTGTTCGTCTGCCTCTCAGTAGTTCAGGATCAATGGCCTCCAAGAGAGCAGGATCAAAGGACACTGACAAAAGTGCAACTGGAGCAACAGTTGAGTGAGTGTCTACAAGTCTGTCGATCTATGAAGACACCAAGTTGATTGTAGACAAGGACATCAAGTTGAAATGGCAAGAGGTCAATGATGCATTTGCAGGCACATTTGGGGAAGACCTCGAAGATCACCAGATCTATGTGAACATCTGATGAGCCCCAATTTTGGTACAATTTGGGCTCATTTTTGGCCTATTTTGCTTGCTCAAACCATTCATTTTTATTGTTTATGCATACACTTCTTAGTTTATTCATGTTGTTTGTAGGAGAAAGGATAGGCACTTTATCCACGTAGCTAATGCATTGTGATTCCAGGTTTTGGCATTAAAAGGGAGCAAAAGACAATGAAAAGGTGGCAAGGAGACAACGAGTTGGCATTGCTGACATAAGGAGAGGTTGTCCACGGTTTTGGGGGACATTCCTCGTGATCCTCACCAAGAACTCCGAGCCCACTTCAGCCTCCCTCCGAGCTTAATACACGGCCAGCTGTTCTACAGGAACAGCAGTTCAAAACTGCTCTACAGGAAACAGCATTTATGACCATCCTACAGGATCAGCAGTTAAACTATAGATTGAACAGCCGAGCTCCTAGAATCATGGATATCTGTTGGAGCATCGTTTTGTATAAGTATAGAAGCCTTAGCCTTGGTTAGGTTGTTGAAACTCTCGTATTACTATTGTAATTTTGGAGCACAGCTCAAGTTTCGTTCTCTTTTGTAAGCCAATTTGGCATGTTATCAGATTATGAATAAAGAAGGCCACTTTTGAGTTAGTTCTGAGTTTTCTCAAGGAGCTATAGCTCTCAGGTGAGGGCCCAACCTGAGAGCCATAGTCCTCCTCCGTGTTGTAATGCATTTACCATTAGTTCCAGCACTTGAGTTTGTTTAGTTTCCTATGCAATTCGGATTTCCAGCTTGTTGGTTTAGTTGTTTTCATTAGCATAGATAGGACTGGTATGATGCTTTGCTTTCAGTATTCGAGTTTGATAGGTTGGTAGAATAAATCTCTTGGAGCTCCATCAAAAACAGGTTGCAAAAGGCTCACTGCCATCTCACCGTTGGGATTGGGGTGTAGACCATGATCAGCCACCAAAAAGAACAGCAGTCGTTTCATCTCCACGCAAGTTGCCACATGAACGTTTTTATTGAAAATCCATTCATATATTCTCGACATTGATCCATACTGCACTCTCACGCATTAGTTTCATTTCTTGTTTTCCATTTCGGATTTGTAGGTTTCATGGCATAATAGGTTAATGAATCTCTTGTTTTGATGCACAGGTCATTTGTTTCATTTACGCTGCTCTTTCTCAAGCCACTTCCTTCGTCGTTTTCTCCATCCACCTGCAAGTTCTATTCATCCTCTACCTCACTCACTTGCCCTCCAACTCTCTCATTCCACGTACCGCTCCATTTCCTTCACCCTCGTTGATTTCACCCTTCCAAAACATCAACCCATTGCATGCACCCTTCCTTCGTCTGACTTGCCATTTCCTAAGACATCATTAGGTCCATCTCCATCTCCCTTAGCCTCCCACACCACTCCAACACTCCATCCACTCCTAAAATCTCCACGACCAACCATCCTGTAGACGTGCACAGCCATCCTGTAGAAAACAGAGTATCCTGTAGAATTCCCAGCAGCCTTCCTGTAGGAGGCCATTCACTTCGTTGCCGAGCTTCTGAACGTGAGGGACCTCTGTGGATGGGTGCTGAGGATCCTTAGGAACCTCTCCAAGCCTCCCCAACCTGTCCCACACTTTCCTTCCATCTCCATCCCACCTGCACAATCAAACCCTAGTTAGGCCAAGGTCACAATCACTCCACACACTTAAAGGAAAAACACAAAAACACATTTCTCATGATGCCAGTAGCTTAGACCCATGCATTCATACTTGTTAGAGGCAATGACAGCATTCATAAGAGTTGCACCCACATTCTTTGCATTATAGAGGATAGACTAGTTAAATTAGGGTTTCATAGATTTACATGCTTTAAGTTGCTTTTGATTCAGTTTGTCAAGTAGAGTAGCCTTTCTTTGAAGTTAACTTTCGTCCATCATTGATAAAGCTTCTTTTGTGAGCCTATAGAAGTTGGCTTAAGCCCTAGCGGACTTGTGCCAGCTGACCAAGTGACAGCTGCGACAAGGGCTAGTACTTGTGCATACAGCACCGTCGCTTCCAAGTTTGTACGAACTACCGGGTTGATAAAATTAAGAGACAGGAAGCCCCAGGAGTTGTAGCATTATTGCTACAATACTGGAGCTCACCATCTTTTTGGCGCCGTTGCCGGGGAAGCGTCAGAGTATTAGCACCTGTTGCTTTTCCTCTACTTTCCTACTCTTACCTTCTGCTAAGTAGTTTGCTTCATTTCCATTCTGCAAAAGTAGCATAGACTTTCCTGCTTTCTTAGACTAGTATTTCCTGCTTTCTTAGATTAGTATTTCCTGCTTTCTTAGACTAGTATTTCCTGCTTTCTTAGATTAGTATTTCCTGCTTTCCTAGATTAGTATTCCCTGCTTTCCTAGATTAATATTTCCTGCTTTCCTAGATTAATATTTCCAATTCCGCAAATTTCATTTGAGCAATCTAGTTAGTTGTAGATCACTTTGTTTCAGTTTTGCAGGTACAAGAAAAAAAGCAAAAGCACTAAAAAAAGAGAAGAGTCCTTTCCCTTTCATGCCTCGTAGGAACCGAGATAGATCAGGCAAATTCCTACCAAACACCCCCACCACATCACTAAGTCACCCTTCTCTCTTCTTTGGTGACAGTGACCCAGAGGAACCTATAGGTGAACATCCCGAGATATACCAAGACCCTATAGACGAAGAAGAGTTAGAAACCACTCCATCTGAAGCCATGGCTGATAATGGGAGAGAAGATGAGAGAATAGAAGGAGCTTTCCCCATCCGAGAAACCAATGGGGATATGAAAATGAAAAACATTAGCCCCTCTGCCTTGCCTCACTTCCATGGACTGACCACTGAGGATCCGGATACCTTCTTGTTTGAGTTTGTTGTCCTTTGTCGAACCTATGACTATACTGAGGATGAGCAAAAGTTGAAGCTTTTCCCTTCCACTCTCAAGGATGCAGCACTACGTTGGTTCATGGGATTACCTGGGAATAGCATCACCACTTGGGCTCAGATGCAGCAAGCCTTCAATACCAAGTATAGGGATTATTGTAGGTCCAAGGAAACCAAGGGAGAAATCTTTCGAATGACCATGGGGAATGATGAGTCTTTAGAGGACTATGAGGAGAGGTTCCAACTTAGCTATAAACGGGCCAGGTGCACACTTGACCCTGAATCCCTCAAGTTGGTTCTACTCCAAGGAGTCCCTGAAGATCTCCTAGACACCCTTCACATGTTAGCTGGGGGGGACATTTACCAACTGCCTTATGAGGACATCAAAACTGTGTTTCGAAATCATTCCAGGGCAGCTAGAAAACGAGGTAGAGGAAACCTCCTCTCCACCGGTGTCCCTTTCTCCAAACATGAGCTTACAAACCAATTAGAAGATCTTAAGAGTGAGGTGAGACATACCATTGCCATGCAGCTGGACACATTCAGGATCCAGCAAAAGAAAGAGGAAGCTGAGAGAGCCTTGGCTGTCTTCTGCCCTAGGTGCACCAGAAGACACCCTAAGAACGAATGTCCATTGCATTCGGTTGAAGTGTGTTTCGTTTGTGAGGAGGACCACCCAACAAATCAGTGTCCAACCTTGCCTGGGTTTAAAGCCATGTACCAGGGAACTGAAGCCCCCACTGAACCTCTCTACTTCATCAACCAAAGGAGGCCTCAAGGATCTAGACCTTATCAGCAGGGGATGCAAGGGGCATCTCAAGCTTATTACAACCCCAACCACTTGACTCCCATGCCTTCCTAGGGTCCCCCTGCTCATCCTTCCTGGTCAATGCCTCCTCCATGGTCTTATCCACCTCAGTACCCTACTCAACCTACTTCTCATCCATATCACTCACATACCCAGTCGCAACCTCAATGGAGTGCTCCTCAGTCGGGGTGGAGGCCCCAATACAACACTCCTCCCGCCATTTTGCCTCCACCACCAGTTCAACCTCAGCCTTTACCTCCTGCTCCTCCAAGGCAACCTCAGATGCCTACTCAACCGAACCCGAACCCCAACAATAGACAGGCTCAGCAGGTATATACTGGGGAGACCTCGTGCCCTACCTATGCTGTGGAGATCCAGGAAATCAATCTTAGATCTGGAAAGATTCTTCCAGATCGCCAACCTCCTCCCCCAGAGGATGAGGAAAACCATCAGGAGAGTGAACCAAAGCCTACTCCACCCTTTCCTGAGAGATTAACCGCCACCACACAACCGAACCCAGAAGAAGATGAGCTTTTGGGTGAGCTCAAACAGTTGTGTGTTAAAATCCCACTTCTCCAAGCCATCAAGGATGTGCCAATATATAACAAGCTGATTAAGGAGAAGTGTTTCAAACACCCAGGCAGACGGAAGAAAGATGCCTCAACTATCAACGTCATAGGACAACTGTCTGACCTTATTCTAGGACAAGTCATCTGCCCAAAATACCTAGATCCTAGAAGTCCTGTAGTAGATGTACACATCAATGGCACCATTATCCCCCACACCTTGATTGATCTGGGGGCAGCCATCAATGTGATGACCAGGGATACCATGGTTAAACTCAATCTTCAGGGTTCCTTGAGAAAGACTTCGACAGTATTGCAGTTAGCAGATCGCTCCACCGTGACTCCCGAAGGGATTGTGGAGGATGTCTTGGTCTCAATTGATTCTTGGGAATACCCTACAGATTTCCTGGTCCTGCAACCAAAGGCCAAGCTTACTGGATATCCTCTCATCTTGGGGAGGCCTTGGTTAGCTACTGCAGATGCTTACATAAGTTGTCGGGCAGGGAACATGACCATCAAAAATGGTCCCATGTCCAAGCAGCTAGTCCTATACCCTCCTGCCCAACCTTCTTTAGAGCATGATTTACCACTCTGGTTGGGGGACGGAGAGGAAGACGAGGTGTACTCTGCACCTCTGTGCACCCTAGATACCGCTAGAAGAAATTCTCCTACCGAGGATGATTTAATTGAGACCCTGATCCAGAATCCACCTTCCAGTGCACTATCTTTAGAGAAGTTGGTGGAGGATGCCCAAGCTAGCCCCTTAGTGGACCTTTGTACAACCAGCCCTGTAACTCCCAGAGTCAAAAGTGTGGAGTTCGGCCCTGAGAGAGCGTTAAAGATCAGCTCCTCTCTGTCTCCTTCCCAGGAGAAGGAGTTGTGTAGCCTATTGGCCAGCCACTTAGATGCTTTTGCTTGGAGCTATAAGGAGATGAAAGGAGTCCACCCCTCGGTCTGTACCCATCATATATACATCAAAGAGGATTGTAAACCAGTTAGGCAACCCCAGAGGAGAATGAATCCAGCCCTTAAGGACATTGTCAAGGAAGAATTGCAAAAACTGTTGGACGCCGGATTCATTTACCCCATCTCAGATAGTGAATGGGTGTCCCCTCTGGTGTTGGTTCCCAAGAAGAATGGGAAGTGGAGGATCTGTGTAGATTACCGGGAGCTGAACAAAGCTACCAAGAAGGACCATTTCCCTCTACCCTTCATAGATCAAGTGTTGGATGGACTGGCAGGAAAGAAGTTCTTCTCTTTCCTGGATGGGTTCAGCGGGTACAATCAAATCCAAATCAGCCCGGAAGACCAAGATAAGACCACCTTCACTTGTCCTTGGGGTACCTTTGCCTACCGAGTCCTTCCCTTTGGGCTATGCAATGCTCCTGCTACTTTTCAGAGAGCTGTCTTGAGCATCTTCTCGGAGTTGGTCCATGATGCAGTAGAAATCTACATGGATGACTTTACCCCTTATGGGGCCAACTTCCAGGAAGCATTGTCCAACTTGGGAAGGGTCCTAACCAAGTGCATCGAGATGAACTTGTCCCTTAGCCCTGAGAAATGTGAATTCCTAATGACTGAAGGGACAGTGCTAGGCCATACCATTTCTTCTCAAGGATTGCAGGTGGATCCTAACAAAATTGCTCTCATCAAGAGGGTTCCACCTCCTCAAAAAGTAAGGGATGTCCGGAGTTTCTTGGGATTAGCAGGATACTACCGGAGGTTCATTAAAGACTTCAGCAAGTTAGCCTCACCGTTGTTTGGTTTGTTGGCAAAAGATGTGGAGTTTAATTGGACTGACGATTGTCAGAAGAGTTTGAATGAATTAAAAGACAAGTTAGTGTCAGCTCCAATCCTAAGAGGTCCAAACTGGGCCCTACCTTTCCACATCCACACTGATGCCTCGAACAAAGCCATAGGTGTAGCCTTAGGACAAGTTGAGCAAAAACTTCCATATGCCATTTACTTCGTTAGCAAAAACTTGTCCAAAGCAGAGCTGAATTACACTGTAACCGAGAAGGAATTCTTAGCTGTGGTTCATGCACTGAACAAGTTCCGACATTACATTACTGGTTACCAGACTTTTGTACATACTGACCATGCTGCTATTAGATACTTGATGAATAAACCAGATGTGAATGCTCGTATTATTAGATGGTTACTTTTATTGCAGCAGTTTGATCTAACCATTGTTGATAAACCAGGAAAAGAAAATGTTGTTGTTGACTTCTTGTCTAGATTGGATTTGTCTGCAGATGAATATGGGACGGTGGATGACCAGATGCCTGATGAGCATCTGTTTGCTATCTCAGTACTCTCTCCATGGTTTGCTGACATAGCAAACTACCTCGTTTCAGCTCAGTTTCCTCCGCACCTCTCTTCAAAAGAGAAGAGCAAAATCATCAAAAAGAGTGCCTCATTTACATGGATTGGGGGCAACCTGTTCAAGCTTGGCCCCGATCAGATCTTAAGGCGTTGTGTAAGGGAGGAGGAAGTCTTTGACATTCTCCTCACCTGTCATGATGGGCCTTGTGGAGGACATTTTGCGGCAAAGAGAACTGCCTTCAAGATCCTGCAGGCAGGCTACTATTGGCCCACACTTCATCAAGATGTCAGAAGATATGTTAGCCAGTGTGACCAATGCCAAAGAATGGGGAAACCGACCCAAAGGGATGAGATGCCTCTCCAACCTCAAGTGACTCTCGAGCCATTTGAGAAGTGGGGCATGGACTTTGTGGGCCCAATCAATCCCTCTTCGAGGCAAAGATCCTACATCATAGTGTGTACTGACTACTTGACAAAGTGGGCAGAGACTAAAGCAATCAAAGCAGCAACTGAAGAAAAGGTGGTTGAGTTCTTAAGAGAGAACATCTTCTACAAGTTTGGCTACCCAAGAGAGCTGGTGACCGATCAAGGGAGCCAGTTCACCTCTAACTTGGTTGAAGATTTATTGGCTCATCACAAGATCAAGCATAGGACTTCCACCCCTTATCATCCTCAAGCCAATGGGCAGGTGGAAGTCACCAATAGAGCTCTAGAAGGGATCTTGACCAAAGTGGTAGACAGCAGCAGAAAAGACTGGGCAGATCGCCTAGTTGAAGCCACATGGGCTTACAACACCACTTGGAAGACCACCACCGGTTTCACACCTTATGAGCTGGTCTATGGGAAGAAAGATTTGCTGTCCATTGAATTTGAGTATAACACTTTGAGGTTGGCAGCTCAGCTGGACCTAGATCTCAGCCATGCACAGCAAGAAAGGCTATTGCAGCTGAATGGACTGGATGAACACCGCATGCAGGCCCTCCTTCACTCAGAGGTGGTTCAACTTCAGAGGAAGGTGTGGCATGACCAACATCTCCATGACAAGCAATTTCAGCCGGGAGATTGGGCTTTGTTGTATGATTCCAGATTCAAAGATTTCAAGGGGAAGTTGAGAACCAGATGGCTAGGACCATATGTGGTGGAACAGTGCCATGACAATGGATCTGTCCTCATTCGAACCATTGATGAGGAATCCATTCCCATGCTTGTAAATGGGCACCGATTGAAGATCTATAGAAGACCTCTCTCAAGACAAGAGTTTATCAGCACTATGGAGAAATCTGTTTTGGTCATAGAGAAGGGTTCTGCATCCACTTTGGGCATACCCTGAAGGATCTAAAACACAAAAACAAAAACAAAAAAAAAAAAAACAAAAACAAAAAAAAAAAAAAAAGGGGAAAAATAAAGATCCTTGGGTGAAAACCTCTCTGAGGCGCCCAAGGCAGGCAGTAGGGGTGAAAACCTCATTGAGGCGCTCCTATTGTCTTTCAAGAAAAAAGAGGAAAATAAAGATCCTTGGGTGAAAACCTCTCTGAGGCACCCAAGGCAGGCAGTGGGGGTGAAAACCTCATCGAGGCGCTCCTATTGTCTTTCTAAAAAAAAAAAAAAAGAGAGAAAAAAACAATCAGCACAATAAAAAGGTTTGCATGCAGATGTTCTATGGAGGAGAAGAAGCCTCTCCACTCCAAGCCAGGGGCCTTCATCATGCTAGCCAAGGATGTCATCAGCACCTCCTCCAAGAACAGCAATGTTTTTAAGGTATGTGCAGTTATTATCATGCTTTGGATCTTCTACAGGAGGATACAGTTTTTCTACAGGAACAGACAGTCTTCCTACAGGAAGACGTGGATCTTCTACAGGAAAGTGCCAAATTTCTACAGGAAGCTCTGTGTTCTACAGGAAACTTCCTGTAGAAGGTTACGATGGCCGAAATGTGTTTCAAATGAAGATCTAGTGACTGAGGAGTGGATTGAATGCATGCATGTCAATGATGGCACCCCTGAACATTGCCATTATCGTCCTCCACCACCCTCGTCGCCATGCAACCTAGATCCCTGCAGCAGCACACCAAAGTAATCAGTTCTCGTGAGAAAGCACCTGTCAAAGAGAAACTAAGCACCGAGAACCATACCACATCCATGTTGATACATCAGAAGCGCTGGGATCATGATCGAGAAGCCAGAACTGCCAGCATGCAGCATACACCCGAGAAGAAAGAACGGTGACAAGACCCCTCGCGGGGATCCTGTAACAGTTCGACCTGCTCAAGTGAAGACCGTTCACAGCACCGCCATCTGAGATCAAACACGGGCGCATGAATGCAGATCCATCCACTCCATCGCCAGTATCCTGTAACCACGAGCCTACAGGAATGTGCAGCCACATGCGGCAGGTGGATCCATCGCTAAAAAAATCTAGAAATCATGTGCAGCCGCGCGCAGGTAAGTGTTCTAATCCTTCTCTCCATCAAACTGCATGATTATTACTTCGATTTGTTTTGCATGGCATAAAGGTGAATGGTTGAGCGGCCTAAAGGCCAGTGATGGGCCACGTCGGTTAGTAAAGGGATAGTCAGAGGACGAGGTGGCAGCCACGACGAGAGACACACGCAGCAAGCACGTGAAGATCAGTCCCGCCAACCGAGAAGTGAAGTTTAACCGAAAAGGGCGGCGGCAGATCTGTGGGAATGAATGCGACAACAAACGAATGTGCAGGCGGATGAGGGGTGACGTCACCCAACGGTCCGGCGGGGACAGCTCACCCCCGCGCCACGAGCTGCGCCGATTCAAAATCTAATCGGCTCGATTAAGCGTGTATCTCCATCAACCTCACTTCAAAACTCGAGTAGATCCTCTGCTTACCTCTGCATGTTGACACGCCGAGCTCTCGGCTACCTGAACGCTAGTAAAGCACCTCTCAACCGCCAGCCAGCTAAAAGCTCTTCCCGAAGCCTGCACACTGCTCCTACAGGAACAGTTTCTACAGGAACGCCGTCCTACAGGAAGCAGTTTCTATAGGCACGCGGCTCTACAGGAAGGTGAAGTCTTCACGTAAAAAAAGGTGGCAGAAAAGAGGTAACCCTGCAACTCCTTCCGCAATTGGTTTTTTAAAAGGTGGCAAGGCAATTAGTCACAGTGTGGTCATAAAAAATTTTGGTTTGCCGTGCCTATACTATCGCTCCTACAAGATAGCTGTATAATCACACTGTGGTCTGAAAATTCATTGCATGTTCTGTCTTTAAGACTGAATTTCCTGTGTATCCACCACCTCTGGTACAAACACTGTGTTCATCATGCCTGGCGGGTTTATCAGGCGAGAGCCCACTAATTCAAATGCATTAAGGAGAAACCCGGCAGTGGTTGAGCTCTTCACTAGAGCACAATGGATGCCTTTCTGTGATAAACTACAGGGCTACGATGAGGAAGTAGCCAAGGAATTTTTGCAGGCTCTGCAGCCTAAATCACAGACGTTGGCCACGGTAACCTTCAGAGGTCTCAGCCTCAAACTCACCCCCGAGCATATCAGTCGGATTACAGAGTTGCCCATGGGTCTGCCGTGGGACAAAGAAGAGCGGAAGCAGAGCCAGCAAGCAAAGAAGGAGTTCTTCCCACCGGAAGAGTCATTCACCGAAGACAAAAATGGAGTCAAAAGGGCAAGCCTGTTGCCGCCATGGAACGAAGTCAGTCTACAAATTATGAAATATATCACCTGTGAGGGCCGATATAGCATTGTATATGCGTATCACTTCAGGCTGCTTAACGAACTAAGACACCAGATTGACCTCCCTGCAGCACAGAGGTTGAGCATTCCTTACTTTCTACTACAATCCTTAATGGAGTGTTCCACCAAGCTCAAGGACGGAATTCCGGACCAGATAGCCCACCATGGGCTAGTCAAGCTCCTCGTGGAGGATGCTCTCCGCTCATATAAAGTTCCCCTCGCTTGGGAATCATTTAGGAACTTATCAAGAACGGGGAACATAAAAATGTTGCTTGAAGAAGCGGAATCCTCTAATGGAGAAGAAGACGAGCCGGCAGCCGGGAGTAAGAAAGGAAAAAGCCAAAAAGTTCCGGCTCCAGCACAGAAAAAGGAACGAAAGAAGAAGGAGGAGGGAGAAGATGACAAAGTCAAAGAGGACACCCTCATCCTATCAGCAAGAGAACAGAGGTTGAAGAGCAGGGCAGTCAAAGCTGAGGTGGCCCCTGCCAGCCCAAGCACCTCGTCAGCTTCTGCAGTCAAAGCCAAACGCAAAAGCCACGCAACAAGGCAAGAGAAGGTGGTGAGAATTGCATCTGCAGGAACGCAATCACAGGCTTCTACAGGAAGCCCGAAAACGCAAACTCAGGCTTCTACAGGAAACCCGAAAACAAAGGCAAAGGTTTCTACAGGAAGCCCGAAGATCAGTAAGGAGCAGGCTTCTACAGGAAGCCCAAGAGCAACGACCAAGGCTTCTACAGGAAGCCCGGAAATTGCTGGGAAACAGGCTTCTACAGGAGGCCCAAAGATGGAGATAAAGGCTTCTACAGGAAGCCCGACAGTACAACCACAGGCTTCTACAGGAAGCCCGAAGACAGAGACAGGGGCTCCTACAAGAATCACTAGGCTGGAAAGAGGGGTTCCTACAAGAGGCCCGAAGGTCATTGAAAAACAGCCTCCTCTAGAGAGCCCGAAGACAAAGAAGGAATCTTCTACAGGAGGCCCGAAAGCGGGCAAAGCAGGGTCTTCCACAGGAAGCCCAAAATTTAAAAAGGAGGGGCCCTCTACAAGGAGCTCCGAGAAAGCAAAACACAAGAAAGAGAAGGCTGACATCCTCGATAAGGAGGCAGCAGCGGCACTGGCTGTCCTCAGCACTCCTCCAAAACCGAAAGAGAAAAGGGAGAGGGAGACCCCTCTGCCACCTGAAGCCATGAGAAGCAAGAGGATGTCCCCAAGCAAGCCACAGCCTTCACCCAGTGGCCATACCACTTCAGGGGATGTACCTACTTCACCCATTGCAAGAACCCCCTCTAAACAATCAGCTACCCCCGAAAAAGGGAGCCCAAAAATAACTTCCTGGACACGAAAGATAGGCCAGTCGCCTTCTGAAGCCCGACTCAAGGAAATAGAAAAAGGGAAGGAAGCATCACCCTCATCACCATCAGGGGCAGAAAAGGCAGGACCATCAAAAGCAGAAAAGAAACAGCCTGTTCCGGTCCCGAGTCCTCGGCCAAGGACAAGGAGCAGGGGCAAGGTTGCTCAAGGATGAGCAAATGGTTCAGCTGCTGGGGGTGATGATGAGCCCCAATTTTGGTACAATTTGGGCTCATTTTTTGCCTATTTTGCTTGCTCAAACCATTCATTTTTATTGTTTATGCATACACTTCTTAGTTTATTCATGTTGTTTGTAGGAGAAAGGATAGGCACTTTATCCACGTAGCTAATGCATTGTGATTCCAGGTTTTGGCATTAAAAGGGAGCAAAAAACAACGAAAAGGTGGCAAGGAGACAACGAGTTGGCATTGCTGACATAAGGAGAGGTTGTCCACGGTTTTGGGGGACATTCCTCGTGATCCTCACCAAGAACTCCGAGCCCACTTCAGCCTCCCTCCGAGCTTAATACACGGCCAGCTGTTCTACAGGAACAGCAGTTCAAAACTGCTCTACAGGAAACAGCATTTATGACCATCCTACAGGATCAGCAGTTAAACTATAGAATGAACAGCCGAGCTCCTAGAATCATGGATATCTGTTGGAGCATCGTTTTGTATAAGTATAGAAGCCTTAGCCTTGGTTAGGTTGTTGAAACTCTCATATTACTATTGTAATTTTGGAGCACAGCTCAAGTTTCGTTCTCTTTTGTAAGCCAATTTGGCATGTTATCAGATTATGAATAAAGAAGGCCACTTTTGAGTTAGTTCTGAGTTTTCTCAAGGAGCTATAGCTCTCAGGTGAGGGCCCAACCTGAGAGCCATAGTCCTCCTCCGTGTTGTAATGCATTTACCATTAGTTCCAGCACTTGAGTTTGTTTAGTTTCCTATGCAATTCGGATTTCCAGCTTGTTGGTTTAGTTGTTTTCATTAGCATAGATAGGACTGGTATGATGCTTTGCTTTCAGTATTCGAGTTTGATAGGTTGGTAGAATAAATCTCTTGGAGCTCCATCAAAAACAGGTTGCAAAAGGCTCACTGCCATCTCACCGTTGGGATTGGGGTGTAGACCATGATCAGCCACCAAAAAGAACAGCAGTCGTTTCATCTCCACGCAAGTTGCCACATGAACGTTTTTATTGAAAATCCATTCATATATTCTCGACATTGATCCATACTGCACTCTCACGCATTAGTTTCATTTCTTGTTTTCCATTTCGGATTTGTAGGTTTCATGGCATAATAGGTTAATGAATCTCTTGTTTTGATGCACAGGTCATTTGTTTCATTTACGCTGCTCTTTCTCAAGCCACTTCCTTCGTCGTTTTCTCCATCCACCTGCAAGTTCTATTCATCCTCTACCTCACTCACTTGCCCTCCAACTCTCTCATTCCACGTACCGCTCCATTTCCTTCACCCTCGTTGATTTCACCCTTCCAAAACATCAACCCATTGCATGCACCCTTCCTTTGTCTGACTGGCCATTTCCTAAGACATCATTAGGTCCATCTCCATCTCCCTTAGCCTCCCACACCACTCCAACACTCCATCCACTCCTAAAATCTCCACGACCAACCATCCTGTAGACGTGCACAGCCATCCTGTAGAAAACAGAGTATCCTGTAGAATTCCCAGCAGCCTTCCTATAGGAGGCCATTCACTTCGTTGCCGAGCTTCTGAACGTGAGGGACCTCTGTGGATGGGTGCTGAGGATCCTTAGGAACCTCTCCAAGCCTCCCCAACCTGTCCCACACTTTCCTTCCATCTCCATCCCACCTGCACAATCAAACCCTAGTTAGGCCAAGGTCACAATCACTCCACACACTTAAAGGAAAAACACAAAAACACATTTCTCATGATGCCAGTAGCTTAGACCCATGCATTCATACTTGTTAGAGGCAATGACAGCATTCATAAGAGTTGCACCCACATTCTTTGCATTATAGAGGATAGACTAGTTAAATTAGGGTTTCATAGATTTACATGCTTTAAGTTGCTTTTGATTCAGTTTGTCAAGTAGAGTAGCCTTTCTTTGAAGTTAACTTTCGTCCATCATTGATAAAGCTTCTTCTGTGAGCCTATAGAAGTTGGCTTAAGCCCTAGCGGACTTGTGCCAGCTGACCAAGTGACAGCTGCGACAAGGGCTAGTACTTGTGCATACAGCACCGTCGCTTCCAAGTTTGTACGAACTACCGGGTTGATAAAATTAAGAGACAGGAAGCCCCAGGAGTTGTAGCATTATTGCTACAATACTGGAGCTCACCAACATCCACAAGTCCGACTTGTACCAAATTGCATGCAGGTATCTCGTGCTCCCATGCGTGGACATGATACATTGGATCGTCTCGCACACTGACCCTGAGACGATGACATTGAGTAGTGTGAGAGGGACATAGATTGTGACCTTCAGGGCATAGGATTATGAACATATGTATCATATGTCGAAGCCAATGATCACCATGGATACACCCTTTAGCATACCCAACAGCAATCCCAACTCCAGAGATATCTTGAAGAACTAGGTGAAGGAGTTGGCCAAATTCAGGATGACACCCAACCAGGTCTACAAGACGAAGATACTACGGAAGGCATATCAATACTTGGTCATCTTTGCATGTCGCTTGTATGGCCAAGAGAGCACGGAAACCTTCCCGCAAAGTTGGGTGATCGCGTTGGACCAATTGGCTAGAGAAGGAAAAGCATACAACTGGTTCGGCATGTTTTCTCACTAGATGAAGGAACAAGTAACAAGAGCTTGACAACCACCCAAAGGTCAGTAGGCAGAAATTTACATGTCTGCTTAGATCTTGGATGCAATCTGTGCCCGTTAGGAGTTCCCGGGCTTGAAGTGGGCATGGACGTCGGTGGAGACCTCTCCGAACACTTATTGTAAGATGTTGTCCGAATGCAGCTTCAAAGGAGTTATCATACAACTATCCGATCATTTTGTCACCCCAACATATAAGACAATATTTGAACAAGATCCACCCTGCATGTCGAAGGCAACAATGGAGGCACTGATTGATATAGCAGATTGGTATGCCTCACAGTCCAACACCTTCAAACAGATGTACACCGCAGAGAAGCCTCGCATGTTCTACCGAAGTTTGCGTTGGAAAAACTCATCATGCAGGAAGTATCATATCACATCTCAGCAGGATTGTCAGCCAGGCTACACCAGAAGAATAAGGAACCTTGGCCCACTCTTCCATTGTGGATTATGTTATACGAGATACTGGATTTCAAGCATGCAGATGTCGAAGCAGAAGAGATCAAGAAATATTCATTCGACGCCCGAAGTTACAACCTGTATGACTCGCATTGTCTTGTGAAAGACCACTGCACGAGAGTACAATTTACTTGGATCCACGAGGCATGTCATTGGGTGGAGGAAGACCCATGGAGATATTTTCACAGCTTCTCCAGACCCAATGAACCAGTCGGCCTCACTGTGGAATGGTTAGCGAAGCAACGTGAAGCAGCATCCCGGAGAGCACCAGCACCAGCAGAAGCAGAGGTAAACATACCAGTGCGCGACAAGGGCAAGAGGAAGATTGTCGACATCATGGAGGAGGAACAAAGATGCAAGTTCCGAGTAGACCCACTTGTGCAGAAAGCAACTTTGGAAATAGAGGTGAAGAGGCAACAATGCGATAAGAGGAACATGCAAAGGCAAAGAGAAAAATGGAGAATGGAGGAAACAGAGAAGGAGTTGCATGAGTTGAAGGAGCAACTCCGAAAGGAACAAGAGTTGCGCAGACAGGAGAAGGAAGCACAACAAGAACATGTACAACAGGGGGCGCAACATGTACAGATAGATGAAACTGCATCTGTATAGGTAGTCGACTCATCTGAATAGCTGGCATCAGGCAGACAGGGTGAGCCATCACAGGAGTAGGACTTTGCTCAAGAGATTGAACAAGAACTTGAGCAGATGGATACAGACATGGAGCAACAAGAGTTAGAGCAAGACATCGACCTCATGCCTCACCACCAAGAGGTCAATCCACCAGCTTCACCAGATCCAGAAGTGGAGCAAGTCCCAAGTGACCAAGGAGACACTAAGATCCTTGGAGACAATCTGGAAGAGGAGATGCACAACATCTCATTCGATGAATCCCAACATAGAGTTGTGAAATCTCACAGAGTGTCGACTCTGGATGATCACACATCTCCTGTGCAGTTTGAGGAACGAGTGATCATGTTTGATGTGCACAAACATCCAACAGCATTGGCCGATGCTACTAGAGCATATGCCGAAGCCACTAGCTCGAGTGTTCGCTTCCTGATAGCTAAGAACGAGCGAATGGCTAAGGAGTTACAGATGGCCAAGCAGGGAGGAGAATTGGTTACAGCATCCACCCAAGCAGAGTTGAAGAAGGAAATACTAGATGAAGTATTGTCCCTTGACACAGTCATGCAGGCATTGTATTCCAATTTTGGTACCATGCATAAGGCAGTTGTCCATCTCAATGGTTGGCAGCAGCAATGTGCAAGGAGAGCACGTATCTTATCGAACGTGCATGCTGTTGTTGATTACATGCAAACATGGAAAATGAGATACAAGGGAGCCCCACTACACTTGCCTAAGATGATGAAGCCCAGAGCGGTCGAGCTGAAGGCACGCATCTAGAGTCAGATCTGGAACTATGAAGATCTCTCGCAGCTCATCACTAGTCTACAAGCTTCCCATGCACAGGTATTCAGGAGTATGGATGTTGTTGTGCACGCACATGCGATCCCATCTATTGGGACACTCACCCAGGCGAAGACAAAGGCACAGGTCCAACTGGATCTTGACTCATACTTTGATGAGTTGATGTGCATAGCCACCAACCCAGACTTGGTGATCAGTGTAGACACCATGCACAAGTATGTTGTTGGTCCGGCCGCACTCAAGACAATGATGTTGATCTGGAATTTATCCAGGAGAAAGAATGAAAGGTATTACAGACTCATGTGCATGGATGTGCCTATGTTACTTATGCAATGGATCGATAAGATTTCTAGAATACATAGACACTGAGGCAATTCAGAGAAAACATAATAGTCAAACATGTAAACAAAACAAGTTTAGTAAGGAGTTCACCCAATGCTCCTGGGCTACGTCCCCTGGTCTAGCCTTTCAGTGGTGGCCTCTCTATTATGTTTTCAAGCAGAGTTTTTACAATAGTGAGCTCGATTCGAGTCTCACTAACAGAATGAAGTCAGTGGGAATGGATTGCACAGACTCTCCTTACTGAAGCTTGACCTCTGAGGGTCACAGTAGTATGACAGGCATATGCCGAGGAGTTTGCTTGAACCTCTCAAGCTTTCAATGGAGTACACAAACTCTCTGACTCTCTCTGGCTCTGTCTGGCTGGATGCTACCTTCAGGTCAGCTTGGCTTCTACTCTCTTTTCTCTGCTATTAGCTTTCTGCGTCTCTTCGTTGTCTGCCTCTTCTGCTTCTGTTAGTTCATGGCTTTTAAACCAGCCTGTTCTTCTAACTGCTCGTTTCCACTTCCCGGCCTTCTGGTTTCCTTTCCTCCATCTGTTCGAATTCCTCTGCTCTACGTCATCATCACTGGAAAACACCTCGCAGGGAGGTGGCCACCTGTTTGCTAATGAACTGGGTGTCAGATTCCCTGAATCATATTTGAATGGTCGTTAAATCTATTTGCTTCAAGATTGCCCACGAACGCAAATCGTTTGCCAACTCATCATCCACGTCGAACTTCAAATCCCTTGTCATCTTGCTTTTTGACCTGTCAAATCCGGTCAGTCATCGGGATGTATCTCCGCCGTCGATCTGGGCCCCCCAGATCCTACGGTCATCCTTCATATCAGGCGGACAAGTCACACGACGTTTACCCGTCCGATGCGGGCGATTTTCTCTCTCTTCCGTCGGACGCGTGTTGCTCGATGTGTGGCATCGGGCAAGACTCAGTCAAAACTGCTTACTGCCTCGAAGCCTTTCGATATCCTGTTGTTTTTGGGAATCCCGCGCTACGGAACCGAAACAGTTACTTTTCTGAATTTTATAGCGTTTTCAGGTCTGGGCACTTCGAGGCTTTCCTTCACTAAGGAGGATGCCCTGCGATATGCAATTAGCGCTAATCGCGTATCAGAATCCACCTCTGTTTCCCGAATTAGCCTCCGGTTTTGCCAGTTTTGTGCCATTACGCTTTACCATGGGCCAACGGTCTGCGCACTTGACTGAGGGTCCTCGTTGCTCTGCTTTGGCCACAACTGCAATTGTTATGAGGATTCCTTCTGATAGCTTCGATCTTTTCTAAGACTTGAATCTTTTAGCATAATTTGAAATAGTCATGAAAACTTAGAGATTTTTAGGATCCAATTCAGATCAGATGCACATGTTATCAGACGAGTTGGACAGAGGAGCCCGAGCAGTGTACCCGGATGTTATGGAGGCAAGATTTCATTTCCATAAAGATGTCACCTTAGAGTACACGGACACCATCGCAGACTACCGAGCTTGGCATCAGTTCGCTACTGTCGACCACCACGAGGATGTCGAAGAGCTGATCTTCTCACAGTTTTCCGAGTCATAGTGATGTCTTGCATGGCTTGCTCAAGCCTATTTTGTCTCACATGGGTACATGTGCAAATTGTATGTAATGTCTTGTCAAGTGTAAGTTCAAGTGTCGATAGTTGGATGTAACAGTTATAGGGTAGATGAAGAGTCATGAGGGTAGATGAACTATCACAAAGAGGAATGTCAAGGGTCACCCCACCCTTTGCTATATATAGTCCCTCATATCTCATTGTAGAGGCTTTTGGTCAGCCAAGATTCCAATAAGAGTATCTTAGAGAAATCTTGGATAGTATTGTAACGAGCCTTGGTTTCTCCACTGTGTAGAGCTAGTATATCTCTTTGGAGGGGCAAGCGGTTATGGCTGTAACATTCCACTATCAAAACTAGTGGTTGGACATGGATGTATTGTATGACTGGAACTTACACTTCTTAATATAACAGAGCCAACACGTTTCATGCATATGTCATATTGTATTCTACCTATCTTGTTTACTGTAAATGATATATGTATATGTTTGCTTACGCATGCATGTCTGGACTACTTTGTATAAGTATGTATAAATCTTACTGAAATGTGCTGATTGGTTTAACCATCACTTTGGATTGCTTAGTATCTTGCTTTCCAGCTGGTGATGCATCTTCGCTCATGTGTTCCCTTCCAAGCCGCGTACTATTACAAGTTTCCAAGGGGCGCACTCACCCCACTTTCCGTGTGTTAGAACAGTTCATGCACTTTCCTTGACTCATCACAGTTGTCACACCCTTGCTACCAACAAGGACATCTTACTTGCCTCTGTGCGAAACCATGGTCAAGGCGATACCGTACGACCCACTGCTGGGACTCCTACACCAAACAGTTTGAGGTCTAATTGGGACTTCTTACTGGGGAGATCCCCTGACATGTTGGTGGGTCCAACACCGTCAACAAATATATACTTTTTCTAAATCAAATGATAGTCAGAAATATGTTCTAGTAAGATTGAACAATTACATACCTTGGCGAACAACTTGAAATGGACATATCCTTTTAGAAAAATCATTGTTCCATGATGCATTAAAAAAATAAAAGTAAAAATTGAAAAAGACTACAACTCTTTGATATTGGGCTCCCAAGTCCTCACTCAATGGTGGTCAAACTTATATTGAATTGATTTTTAAAAGTCTCCTAAAGTATGAAAATTTATTTATTGTTAAGATAATTTGTATTTGTAGATTTGTCATTTATTATTAAAAGAGGTTTGAACTTGAGAGAGGCATTGCTCTTATATTCTTGCGCCTAAGGTATCTACCCACAAGCACGTTAGGTGGATTCACCAAGTTTCAAACCCAAGGGGGCCTTAATATTGGTCAACCAACACTTTTTGATGTGGGCATCCACTATTCAACCTAGCTCGATGCGCTAAAAACTTATTTTTTGTTATCATCAAAATCAACAAAAGGCTTATGGCCATAGATTTTGCTATCATGTTAGTATTTATCAAAGTTAAGGAGCTTATCTAAGCCTCAAGTAGTATTTATTTCCGATCAATGTGGACCTTCAACAACATGGGATGATCATTAGTTTGATGATCATGACTTTGGTAATGAAAGTAAGTGTTCAAAACATTAATATGTTTAACAGTTTTGACTAATGACTTTGATAATAATAAAAAAGACCTACCATATAGGTTTGCAACAAGTTGATCCAAATGTACATATGCCTTTGACGACAAAAGTTAAATTATTGATGGGGCTTGTGAAAAATGAATTACCTAAGAGGAGCCAAAATGGGTTCAAGGATATCCTAGAATTTCATGGGGAGGTTTGGGAATTCAATCTAGAGAAGATAGTGCAACAAAAAAGACCCATTTGTTGAGACGTTCTCATGTTACTTAAATAATATGGCAAGGGTGTTGTGACACACATAAGGACCACACATAACGACCTATGAGGCATGATCATGCCAACACCTCTAAGGCATGCTTATGCCCCTTGAAAAAGAAATGGAAAAAACATTTTGTCTAGATCCTAGTGGTTGTCCAAATCCCATCATATAGCTCCCAAGCCTTTTTAACCCAAGCACTAACTACATATTATGGGCCAAGGACTATACTTATGAAATAAACCTATAAAAATTTTATGTGTCAAGCGTTCATCTATAAGAATCTCCATACATCAATGTAAATTTAAAGAAAAAAATCCTTGGAACACTCATAAAATGATATTAAGTGGTGATTCAACTATTTGGATCTCTCTAGCTTTATAACAGTTATAAAGCTATGGCCCAAAAGCTATAATAGTAAACTATATTATATTTAGCTTTGATTTTAATTAAAAGGCTTATATTTTGGCCAAAACTTTCAATTTTCACTATTGGGTTTTCTATTGTGATAGAAAAAACTAATGGATCTTTATTTCATTTTAGATCTAGCTAAACTCTTATAATTCTAAGAAAGTAGTGCAATGCCTTGAATTTTATGTCATCCTTGGAGCAAGGCCTAACACTTATCCATCTTTGAATCCCTTGTTAGGTTTGCTCTTTTTTTTGCATCATTAGATTTCCAATCCCCTCATCTCCCCATGTTGATGTTATTATGTTTTTGGTTATAATCCTTGGTTTTTCTAATTGAAAGCATAATAATGTTTTAGATAGGATGGTAGAGTAATCATGTGTAATCACTTTCTCTAATATTTAATTTGGTGTGTTCCTCAGAGTGCTAGGACCAATTAATTCTTATTTGATTTCAAACAATTTGGAATAGCACTCAAGTTCAAAGGATTCAACTTGGGGTTGCTTATTTCACCATCCTCTTTTCCTTAGGTAGAAATTTCAAAATGACATCACCTATCAAATTTGATAGTTTGACCCATTGTCTATTTTCGATGTTTGAACAAAAGATGTTGAAATTGACCCATGAGGTGCAAATTAGTTGGTTTGTGTGGAGTTTAGTCCTTTTGAGATCATTGGTTCAAATCTCATGGAAAGAGGTTGAAGATAAAGAGTTGTGAAAGATAAAAATTGTCCCATGAAACATCCATGGTTGACCAGCTCGTACAATCCAAGTAACATACCATTCAAATTATCCCAATAACATCCCGTAAATAGCCAAATCATTTTTCCAACCAACAGTAACATACCATTCAAATCCTAGTTTGTGTATCTTGAGAGTTGATTGAGTCAAATATAGTTATTGGGTTGAATGTTATTATCTCCAAGTAATTCTGAGCGGGATCTGTTTCTGAACGCTGACACGTTTAAATGAGAATCGAGATTGAGCTTGTGTTCATTCTGAGTGGGATCTGTATCTGAACGCTGACACGTTTAAATGAGAATCGAGATTGAGCTTGTGCTCATGATAGAATCATACCGACCAAAAGTTGGGCGCGGATTTCTAAGAGGCATTCACTTCGTCTGAGATTCGATCTCTCGCGGGGAAATCCCATTGGCAAAGTTGAAATCCACAATAACTGCATTAAACGAATTTAACATAAAACAACCACGTCGCCTGAGAGATTCGAACTCTCGCGGGGAAACCCCATGTACTTAGCAGGCACACGCCTTAACCACTCGGCCAAAGCGACGAATGTGGAAATGACAGCCCCGATTTTATTTCTCAAAGGAGTATGCTTAGTTAAGGAGACGCACTGGTTGGAGAAGCTGATAGAGCAATATGAAGATGCATAAACTGACAATAAATCTAATTCCATGACACTATGTCTTCCTCATTCTCGAATATCTTTTTTCTTGTGAGTAATCTAATTCCATGACACTGTCTTCCTCATTTTCGAATATCTTTTCTCTGGTGAGTGTGCGTGTAAATATGGGAGACCTAATGGCATTGTAATTGTGGTTACTCGGATTTAATCTGAGTTTTCCATTATTAATTTAGGTTTAATTTATGTGAGGGTTGTATTGATTTCTTAAAGTAGGTGTGGCATAATCTAGAAGTAGTGGTTGAATATATGAGGTTTGCATGGTATAACTTAGGTACATAAATTAAATATTAATTTAGGGTTTTTTTAATTAATTATATTATGTTTTTTATACATAATCAAATTTTATTTTTATGGTTTTCTTAATCAATCATGTCATATTTATATAGATTTTGAATCAATTTTGTCATATTCATATAGATTTTGTATGAGTTTTTAAATGGATCAATCATACCATATTTATATTAAAATTATGTGATTAATTATCTATTTCAACTTGTATTGTCATTGCTCGAATTTTATAGGCATAGTCATTTTCATAGAAAGAATTAAGCGATAGAAATATTTTTGCATGTAAGATGTATTTAAGAGTTTGTTGAAGGAGTAATTCATCTCAATGGAAAAATGGAGAAACTTGAATAAACAAATGATATATGTTACTTAGATGTTACAAAATTTGAACATCATTATTGCAACATTGTTGATGGGTATTTGAAAGAAGTGTCGTGAATCATTTCAAATGTGAAATCAACATTCCCTCGATGCCACTTCTAAAATTGGATATTTATTTCTTAGTATGGAGACTAAGGTTGAAATTCTACCCTATGATGGTCATATGGATGCTCTATGACTTAATGCACAATAACATGATTCCTTATGAGGTGCAATAACGCATGATAAAGACAAAGTTATCCCAAAGTTGTGTATGCAAAAACTTTGTAATGGTGGGAAAATTTATGTTAAGGACAAAGAGATACTTAGTGATACTCATGTTGATGTGGGATGAGTTTAAAATTGTTTTCAAGGAAATGTTATATCCTTGAAACCACTTGAAGGAGAAACACTATAAAAATTTGGAAATAATTATGTCAAAGTTAAACGAATATGTAGAGGCAACCTACATGTAGCAATTCAACCATTGTATCAATAAAATCAAAGTGATGAGAAAATATGCAAAATTAGTTATCAAGTTTATTGGAAAAAAATCCCCCAAAATGATAAAGAAGTTGAGATGTACGATGCCTACTTATTGAATGATTATTATCGCATTGTAAAGTTAGTAGAAAAAAAAAAGAGTTGGAAAAAGACAAATATTATTGTTGTCATTCCTTCCCATCAAGAGAATAGGATATTTGTTAAGAATGGTATGCTAAAGAAGTCATTCAATGGAAAAATGTATGGTAACACATACTCCAACGAACAACTAACAGACGGGTAGAGTAATGTGTTAAAGAAAAAAAATTACTTTATGTAATTATTGCAAGTTTATAATGCCTCTAAAGGGAGATTGTTGGAGATCACATTTAGAGAATAATCAAAAGTTTACTTATATGTGGCAAGGAGAGAATTTTCAATACATGAATTTGTAACTAAATTAGATTTCTCACTAATATCAATGATTCGTCTTAATTTATGAAGTAATAAAAGTTATTATTTTCTATATCATGGATTAAGAAGGAGATTTTGGCCACATAATTCGATAATGTTAGCCAATGAGATTAGAAGTAGCAATAAAAAAGCATAATTTTCCACAACCATGCATTTTCAACCTTTAATCTCCTTAGGTTGGCTTAGTAAGAATAAGGATTGACTAAAGTGATATAAATTTTCACTCTGATATGGTTTCTAAATTCAAACTACTTTTTCTGCATATTGATCTATTAATGGATGCCTTAATGAGGGGGTTTCAACCCCCTCTTCAAAAATATTCTACTATAGAACACCTTGGAAGATGTAGGAAAAAACACTCTCATATTTTTTCTACTAAAGCCTCTATCTATACATGAGCTCATAGATCAACCCAATCCATGCAACAATGGATCACCAAGTGGACCCTAAAATGGATTCCAATGTCAGTAACTAGCTACCACTTGAATCAAACACTATAACAATGCCTTGGAAACTAAGAGAATATATTCTTGAATAGAGGTAAGGCCAAAATATGTAATTAAAATTGATTCAATAATTAGCTACTTTCAGTTTATGACAGGCCATGAAATTATATGAAAATTTTAGGGTTCGTGGCCCATGGAGAAGGAACTTATAAGATGGATAAATACTCATTGGAAACCAAGAGGCCAGACTAAGTTAAAGTTGGGATCAAAGGGTTTCTTCACCACCATCTTTGAATTATAGGAAGGTAGGGAGAAAATATTTGACGGAGGTCACTACTTTTTTAAATCATGTGATTTATCCTTTAGGTATTGGAAGGAGAAATTCAACACCAAGAAAGAAGACTTCATGCATGCCCTGATATTGATTATATTATACTTGCTCCCTTTTGAATATGGGGATCTTAAAATTACAACAAGAATAACGAATGGAATAGGTTCCTTTGTTAAAGTTGAGGAAGCAACTAAGCAAGGTCTATACACTACCTTTTCTCGTAAATGTATATACATGAATTTCTAAATATCCTTCCCAAAAGAATTTGTCTATCTTATAGAGACTCTAACTAGATCCAAATCCTTGACCATGAGCATATTACATTCTAGTGTTAGAAATTCCATGAAGATGGTAATCTCTTTGAGGATTGTCCTCTCAATAATACACCAAAACCTAGCCATTCCAAAGGAGATAAGGATGTTGAAGGTTTCACAAAAGTACCATCTCGAAATTTCCCCAATAGAAGGCAACAACGATTGGTTCCCTCAAAGAAAATCCCAATTAAAAATAGTTATGCAACTCTAGATACTTAGCCTAATGAAAAACCACTTGAGATTCAATCTTATGAGGAAAATGTTATGAAACCTACTCAAGAAAAGATAGAAAAGATAGATCAACGCCTAAGAATTCAGCCTCTTCGAGGGGGCAACCTCCTTTACATTACATAAATGAACAATTCTTGGATGATACAAATGAAAAGACCTCCTTTCTATATATAGGAGTCTAAGGGATCATAACATAATCAGAGCCGACATAACAATAATAATTTAAGGGCACAATAATAACAATAGTGGGCTTCTATGGGGCACAATAGTAACAATATGGGCACTACATGGGTACATCAATATAATAAGTGGGTTGTACTAATAACAATAAAGGGTTACACTAGTGGTATAGGGTCCTAACATGCCCCTCTCCTTCAAAAAGCGTTGTCCTCAACACTTGAGTAGTTCTTGATGCTTCTGTATAAAATTCTTGTCCTCCCATGTGGAATCTTCAATGGGTAAGTTCTTCCACTTGATGAGATACTCTGAAATTGATTGATTTCGTAGCTATCGGGTTCTTGTTTCTGTGACTGCTCCAGGTTCCAATATGATTTTTCCTTCCTCTTCAATTTCTGGCAATATTGTTTGAATTGGGATCTTTTGCAACTTTTGAATAAGTGGCCATACTTCTTCATCCTTCTTACATTCATCCCTTGCTTCGTTTATCCAATCTAGTTGGATAATAGAAATAGCACAAAACAATGCTTCCACATCCTCATCCTTGAAGAGTCTTCCCATTCGATAAGGTCGCCATTTTTTAAGTGCATGTAGTATTGCCAACATTTCCTTCTCATAAATAGCTTGCTTGAGTTGTAGCAGTAAAAATACCCAATCACCTACATCAAAACATTTTTCACTACGATGTTGATCTACCTGATGTTTCGTTTGATTTCACACCGAAGTGGCGTTATCCATTAAAATTTGGAGAACTTGTTGTTGATGCTCGATGTGATCTTTCACTACTTGAACCTTTTTCTTCTTGATATGTCCTTCTATCTCTAGAGTTTGAGGAGTGGTAATTTCTTCCAATCCTTTACAAGATATGGTCGGATTCATTTCTTGATGCTGGATGTGATCTTTCACTTCTTGAACATTTTTCTTCTTGATATGTCCTTCTATCTTGATAGTTTGAGGAGTGGTAATTTCGACCAATGAATTACAAGATATGGTTGGATTCATTTCTTCTTTCTCGATATGATCTTTCACTTCTTGCACCTTTTTCTTCTTGATATGTCCTTCTATCTTGAGAGTTTGAGGAGGGTTAATTCTTGCCAATGCTCTACAAGATATGGTCTGATTCATTTCTTCTTTCTCTGGGGTGGGGTCCTGGCATATATCTTCTTCTTTTGATGTTTCTTGATCCTTTTCTTCCTCCTCTTCATATTCTATGTAAAATAATTTCTTCTCAGCACATTTATGACCTTTAGTGCATTTTCTATCACAATTGTAACAAAGCCCTTTTTCTCTTTTTTCTTCCAATTGTTGTGGTGTAACCCTTGTAGGTTGTGGAAGGCTAGGAGAAACAACACTTCCATCTTTATAGTTGTGAGGGGTATGCTTCCTGGTTTCCATAATTTTTCTTTCCATTATGTCACAAAGCCCTTTTACTCTTTCCAATTGTTGTGGTGTTGCTCTAAAGAAGGTGTTGCTCTTTATATCCTCATAATGTGCTATCATTTCCTCCGTGAAAATTGACCACGTAACAAGTTGTTTACGAGAACAAAGCCTTTCATACCATAAAAATTGATCCAGTTCTAAATATGAAGATGCAATACATACCTTTTGTAATAGTGGTACATCATGTAGATCAAAATATTGCTCCATCTGAAGTATCCAATTTATCGGATCCTTGCCATCAAACTTCCTCATCTTGCTTTTTCTTTATTTTAGGAGCTCGATCTTGAAACGATTGTAACTATGTACTTTCGGATCTTTAAGTTCTGAAATTGAGACATGTAGTAGCCCTCTGTGTCCCCTTTCCAATGCCACTAGTCTGATCCAAATTGGATTCTCCAAGAAAGAGTTATGCACAATCTCCCAAGATGACCTGATTATAGACCTTTCCAGAAGAGCGAACTTTTATGAAGTGCCACGTGTCACTGTTTTGACCTTGTCTCTGAAAAATATCTACAAGAAACTACAGTCTGTCTTCTTTCTATACCTTCTTACAAAATTTCAATCCGATGCTCAGAGAGAATGTTATGACGATTTTCCCCAGGTCACCTGTTTGGAATGTAATTCAGGAGTCTGCAAAAAGACCAACTTCCTCAGATCATATCTGCACAAATATAGCACGAAAAGTTCTGAAATTCTGACCCAAGCTTCAGTACGATTTTTTCTCAAATGGGTTTTTTTTTCGCTTCTGAAACGTCACAGAAAAAAAGTTATAGCGAAAATTCCACGATGACCTTTTTGGAGCAGTGAAACCCTAGAATCCAAAGCTCTGATACCAAATGTTATGAAACCAGCTCAAGAAAAGATAGAAAAGATAGATCAACGCCTAAGAATTCAGCCTCTTTGAGGGGGCAACCTCCTTTACATTACATAAATGAACAATTCTTGGATGATACAAATGAAAATACCTCCTTTCTATATATAGGAGTCTAAGGGGTCATAACATAATCAGAGCCGACATAACAATAATAATTTAAGGGCACAATAATAACAATAGTGGACTTCTATGGGGCACAATAGTAACAATATGGGCACTACATGGGTACATCAATATAATAAGTGGGTTGTACTAATAACAATAAGGGGTTACACTAGTGGTATAGGGGCCTAACAGAAAATCACTCCATTGAGTCAACAATGGAAGATAACCACAAATAAGATCCATAGGAAAGAAAGAGAAGAAAAGTTAATCCTCGGCCAACATCACTAGAAGAGGAAAACTTTGATTCACTAATGGAAGAGGGTGATCAAGAACAACTAGAAATGGTTGGTGTAGCCCTAGATGGCATTGATTTGTAGGGAATAGTGGAAGCATGCCAAAAGATAGAATTCCAATATGTTAGGTCGCTATAATACTAGTGCATTCCCTTATTTGTATTGTCATTGTAGCCCTTATTGTTATTGTTGTGCCCATGTTGTCCCCATATTGTTATTATTGTGCCCCATAGAAGCACAACAATAGGGACCTAACACAATCCATTCCAAGAGATCATATCCAGAAGGTTCAACAAGCTCTGCATTGCAAAGACAAAACACTATGGAGAATCAAGTAACTCCTAGCCAAGCCTTAGGACTATGATTTGCCTTCAACAATCCAGAGTCAACAAAAAAGAATGTAAAAGAAGATAAATAAAGGGGAAGAAAAACTAGGGTGTAGATAATACAAGAAATTTGATATCTTCTTATGAACTTGAGGACAAATTCCATGATCATGGATTCCTTCTCCCCCACTACTCATCATTTTTAATAAATTTCTCTCATGTAACAAAGAGGAATAATGGTAAGAGTACACAATGACTCTTATGCAATAAAAATATCTCAAAATATTCCAATATACTAATGACACATGAAACCAAATGTTCAATTGGTTCTCTAACAAGGCTTTCTAGGAAATTATGGAGGGATGGTCATGTGGTAGCTTCGGATTCAAGAGGAATGGTAGGGGGTTTAACAATATTCTAGAATCCTCATATCATTCTTCTTTGAAATTTATTTGCTTTTGAACACAATCAAACTACTCAATTCAAACCCATAGTATAAAAAAAAGGGAGGATTCATCGCAAATATATATATGGAACTAAAAAAAAAGATAGGAAAAATGGATTTTCTTCAAAATATCCAGTGCTTGCAATAGATTGTTTAGCCATATAATTGGATCCTAAGAGAGGAATTCAATCTAAACTTCTTCGTCACGGAAAAAAGGGTGAATGTATCCAATGGAAGCTGATAGTGAAGCTTTTTGAGGATTCATTTAGGATCATAATCATGTATATATCCAAACTATCAACAACATTTTTACATGGAACAACAAGAGAGGAGGAATTCATGATATAGCCAGTTGACTTTGTTAGAGTCCTATAGTGATAGGATTCATAATTTTGAATTGGCTAAAGTTAAGCCTTGTAATATTGTACATACCTTTGCTTTCTGCAAATGTTTTCCATATTAAAATTTAAAAAATGTAAAGAGGGTGTGTCCTAAAAGAAATATCAAAGGACAACAAGAATAAGAAAAGATCAAAAAATGAAAATATATGAACCCCAAAAACAAAAAAAAATCATGAAAGTGTACAAGTCTAAATGTCACTACTATTTTACTTCTTCTGCAAATTATGGTTGTGTGCAGCTTGTCATACATGCCACAACCATGGTAGTCAAACTACTTAATCTTGACTATTTCATGCTTTGAATTTTATGTTTATAGTTAGAGAATAAAATTTGACCAAACAGCTTAATCTTGGCAGATCATTAGATAGGTAGAGAAAATAAAAGGGGCTCATCAGCTTAATCTAAGCCCTTGGAAGATATAAGGTTAGAAGTAGATAGTTTTTTTTATAAAAGAAAAAGAATGATAAGGGTCTGCTAGCCTAAATGCACCCAAATAAGTGAAGAAAAATAAAATGTTAGGGTAAGTAATGGGTAAGTAGAAGAACGGTTGTTGAAGTATAAAGTTGATTGGACAAAAGCACATTTATCATGCTTAATCATGTGTTTCAATGTGCATGAGAAATTAAGAAATTAAAAACAAAGGTTTACAAGTTGATTTAATTGAGTCCCCCTCATTCATTTCATCCCTATACTTGCTAATTTCCCCATCCACAAGTAAGTTCTAGTACTAAAAATTCTTAAAGTCATAAAGGCTTAGAGCATTTCTCTGACTTTTGTTGGGACCAGACCCTCAACTTAATGACTTATGGACATCAAGTGTTAGAATTCCATTCATAAAAGTCATTTCACTTCATTATGCTAATAAAACCCCTTTTCCTAAGGTTAAACTCCATTTTCCTATCAAAAGTAAAAAACCCCATGTTAAATTCCATTTCACTCAAAATACCCACAAAAAGATTTTATCCTAAGTATAAGTGTATGTAAAGGAAAAGCGCAAATATTACATTATACTTAGTATTATTTTCACTCCGCTCATTTCAGTTCATATTAATTTCTAACTTAATAATATAGCTCCACATATACCTTTTCCCATATATAAATAAATCCTGTATATAATACCCCAACCCTTAGTTTAACTATAAACTATATTTTTACCCTAAGCCCCCGACAAAACCCTCTTAACTCACCAATTCTCGGTAAAGTTAAGATAATCCCTTCATTAACCCCATTCGATCATTTAATCCCATGTTTAACTCATAAATAATCACAAAACACCATGGATTAAAGCCCTGGCCCCCCCAAAACCTTTTCCCATTTCATCCGTGCTAATTTGTCACCCAACTGTTGTCCGATTGTCAGCACCTGAATATAATGATTCACAGCCATATCGGCTTTACCCAATATCCGACCTTTACCCACCCGATAAAGTGGTTTTGCCTGGACCCTCGTCTGCTACGTGTTAAGCGTTAAGGTAGATCGAGTGACCTTGCCAAAATATCGCCTCCTTCAATAAAGCGGTGAGATGACTTGGGAAACCATCTCCCCGCACAACCCGAAAAAATTGCCCACTATTCATTCATAATGTATCTGCCATAAAATAACCATTGTTCAATAAAATGGCCGAGAACCCTATTTGGCATTTTTCGATCAATTTCTTTGTAAACCTATGCAAGCCATTGCGACACCTTCAAACCCTGAAATTACCAGTTGACCTCAATTTCACTCCTAAAGAAGTTGCAGAGACCCCAATCAAGCTCTCAATTCGTACCAGAGCCCTTTCAACCTTTTGCAGTTGCCGAGAACACTATTTTGAATTTAATTTACCCAAATTCTAGGTATTTGAAGAGAAATTACCAGACACCCTTTCAATTTGAAAATGTTCAATCTTTAAAGTGTTTTAATTGAGTAAAATTAATTGAAATTACTTTAAAATTAAAGTGTGTGCCTGACTAAAATACCCAAACCCTTCTAAAAGCTTCCAAATTACCTTCAAACCTCTGATATAAACCTGTATAAGTCAAATTCAAATCCACAAGAACTGAATTATGGCTACCCCCATCGCCATGGATGTCAGACCAGTGACAACCCCCCATTTGGACCTTGACCACCTTCCCCTGGCGGACAAGGATTTTCAAATCAAAGACACAAGTGCCTATACACTCCTGCTCAAAATTCATTGTTGGAGTAAGGACAAATATCTAAACCATATTGATGACATTGGCCTTTGGGAGTCCAATTTTCCCAAATACCAGTTTCCACAAGTACATGTCTTTCCTGAGATTGTTCATCTGTGCCATGCTTGTTACATTCCCAGTGAGAGAGCTATAATGTCCCCAGACCAAAAAGTCTTGTTTACTATTATAGCTGAGTCAATCAATGAAATGTTGCAAGTCCAACCAGGTCCAAACCTGACCCCACTCTCCATTGGGGATTTGTTAGACCAGTACACCAAATTGAGTCCATCTAGACTAGCCCAAATATTCCAAACTTTCATTGTAGAGGAGCAACACATTCCTACAGATGCCCCTCCATATGTTTCTGCCATTTTCTCTGAAAGGGGCAAGCAAATTGTAACCATGATATCATGTATTCTGGGCTATACCATAGATGAATACATTGATGAGCTCATCCTGGCCTTCATGTCCATTTTCACCCCAGGAAAGCCTCCTGCTACTTTGTACAATTATGCCCAGTTCATAGCTGAAAGGATGCATGAACAATTTACCAGAATGCACAATGAGAGAGTATTCAAGTACTCATCTGTACTTTACCACATGTTTTTGTATTATCAGTCAGACAGATTTCCCTTCACCATCCAGAAGCTGGATACCAAAGGCCAGCCCAGGTTTGTTATATTTTGGACACCACTATTCCACAGGTATTCATCACCATACACCTACACAGACTTCATTGACTCTTTTGTCCATCCAATCATGACCATGCTGACAGGAAGCCCTCCACCCAGAATAAGCCAAGAAATCAAAAGAGTGCTCCAATTGTCCAAACAAAGTAAGGTGGGAGATTGGTACCTTTACCAAAATCACACTGAAATAAGAATCTATGGTTGCCAGCTTGCCCCGTACAAACTGCCCAAATACCTCCCCATGAGGTTATTTTCTCTGGAATATTATAGGCAGATAATGAACTTTGATGATATCAACTTTGTCTCAGCCAAGAAAAGGACTCAGTTCAAGATCAAGAACCAGTTAGGCCCTTTCATTTGCAATTCTAGAGAGGCAGGAGAGGAAGCAGATCAAATTCTGCAACAAATGAAGTTTAAGAACAGTTTCATGTGGAGGTATGACCCTCAAGGGTTTATAACCAAACTAAGACAAAAGGTCAAATTGGGACCTTACATTCATCACCCTATACCAGAAATAGAGAGATATGCCAACCAATCTGAGTGGTTGGAAAACACTCTCATAGACAGGGATAGTACAAAGGTAGATGTTGAAAATACCTTGTTTGATTTAGAGAAACAACTTGATGAAAGCTCATTCCTGCAGGTACCAGAGCAAGAAGGAACCATGAGTACCCATCTTGTTTTGCAGACTCCTCAGAATGAGGAAAAGAATCCCAAAAGGAACAGAGAGGAAGGCTCCAGCTCAGGTATGGACACTTCCAATGTATAGTATGAAGCTAGCCAGAGAAAAAGGCCTAGGCTCAACCCTATTTTAGAACAGGAAGACACAGAAGGCTCAGTAGAAATAACTGATACTGAGTTAGACATGAGCAAACACACAACTCCATCTGGAGAAACACAGGAGCCATCTACATCAAAAACTCAAATTTTAGAAAGGCAGCTCAGTGTAGAAGTCTCCTCATTCAATAAGCCTGTTGATAGAGATAGGGACATTAAGGACAGGTTCAAGGAGATTAAAATGAGAAATGAGAAACTGAAGGCAGAATCCTATGCACAGTATTTCAAGCTTACACCACCTAATCAAAGTAGGTTGATGTCAACTTTTGACATCAAGGAAGGAAAGATGCAAATGTCCTTCATAAAGCCAATTGTACAACAACCAAGAACATCAACAGATTTCAAGAAGATAGACTTTGAAGTATTGGCAAGGGATATTCATCCCGTTGACTAGATTGAATTTCACAAGCAGGTTGGAGAAATGATTTACTCCACCCTTACAAGAAAGGCCATGGCTGCACATCAGTTGCAGAATTCACTGAATAACATTTCGGCCCAGTATCAGTTGGAAAAGGCCTCATCACAGGCCAAAGACACCAGAATCAAGTCTTTGGAAGACTTGGTCATTGAATTGGGACATAATCCCAAAGACATCAAGGCTCCTGAATAATTAATCAAAAAGAAGAATGATGACATTGCATCCCTCAAGAAATAGTTGAAGATACCTCAACTACAACACCCCCAGACACAATAAGTCTTGGAAAGCCAAACAAAGGTAAATGGTATCCCAACAGTTACCACGATTGTTCCTTCCACATTGGCAACCTCATTGGCTCCCACAGCTCCAATGGCCACAACACTACCGGTTTCTACAGCATCTACATCAGCAACAGGTACATCAGGTGAAGAAGCAGGAAAATTGGTTAAAGCTATGGAAGAAATGTCCATACAAACCACATAGATGAATAAGCTCAAAGAGAAAGTGACAAGCTTAGAAACTAATTACAAGCTTTCCAAAATCATGCACAAAGAAGAAGTGCAAAAGGCTACCAGGATGAGTGAAAGATTGAAAGCCCTAGAAAAGGACTTAACACTAAAAGAACCCCTTGGCCAAGCTAAGGAACAACTATGGGCCAATATCATTGACTCTATCAATGATATTTGACCATCTATTCAGGTGATTTTCGAGCAAACAGATTTGATAAAACTGGCTACAGAGGCGATCCAGAAAGTGAAAGCAGAATTAGGACAAATGCCAGAAGACGCTGCCAGAATTATCCAATTCCTTAACACCAAGAATAAGTATGAGCTCCAGGAATTGGAAATAGAGGATAGAACGGAGACAATTTTGGAGGTCAAAAAGGTCCTCTCTAAGAGGAACTTGATGCAAAACTTGGAGGATAAGTTTTAGAATATGCAGCTAGTCATTGATAGATTTATGGCTAAGTTCCAGATTTTGATAGAAAAGGGATTACCCAATCCCTTAGTGATAAATGATAAGTTGATGACACGGGAGGATTACAACAATAAAATCAGAGAGGTAGCAAAAGATCAAGTAAATACATCATCAATGAAGGCATTGCCAACACGCAAAGTGCTCTACCAAACATTTGAAAGCTTGTTTTACCTCCAGCATGAGGTAAAACACTTGTTTATCAATAAGCTTACTTTTGCCAAATACACAGAGGCAAATGAAACATATAGAAAGATGTTAAAAATCCAATTACCTAATGCTGAAACATGGGAGAAATTAACTGATTTACTATAGAAATATGCAGTAAAAAGGTTAATGTACAGTAAAAGTAAAACAACATGGTAAAAGGATGTTGACAGATCAGCAGAGTCAAAGTGTATCAGATGAAAGTGTATCAGATGAAAGGCTAAAGTAAATGAAGCATCCAACGTGAAAGATCAAACAACAAAGTAGATTAAAGGGCAAAAGATCAAAGCCAGTAGAACCAAAATAAAAGGGATAGCATGAAATAGTTCAATAGTTGTCTCTATCTTCTTGCATGAAGATATTTCTTTTTTCCTAAATTAGTTCTGAATACAGTTTCAAATATTTTGTAACTCCATTTGTATAAATACTTCAAAATTCGAAGTATGTAGGGTGGATTCTATTAGACATTTCTATAGACTTTTTTGATTAGAAGACCCAAAGGTTTATTGTATTATTTGCTAAGCCAGCAAGCTGGATTGATAAATAAAGATCAGATATTTTCAAGGATTCATGTGTTGAGCGAATTTCAGACAAGTATTTTCATGTGTTATTGTTAGTTTTCTCAAAGTTATTCATAATATTTAATGTATTTCTCAATCTAAATGTTATAACTGGAATAATACTTCAGAACTTGTTTCATTACACTTTGTCTTAACAATTATACATTTAAATGTTTTCTGCTGATATCTAAATTAAAGAATTCTTCATTTCTCTTTGGTTTAGATTGATTTTCTTGAATATCGAGGTTAAAGGATTCTTAATTGCCCTTTGATTTTGATTATCCCTTCATTCCTCATTCATTATCCGGGTCTGAGAACCCTTAACTGCTCTCTCACCCCGAGTGAAACCCTTTCACCTTTCTGTCTCAAAGATATGAAAAACGCTCTGCTATCTTGCCCTTGGAACATTCTCTTTAGTGAGTTAATCTAGTTTTTCTCCCTTATTGTTTGACTCCATAGCCCAATGGTCTAAAGACATCATTTTATCCATATTTCTAAGCAGATTCCACCACCCAATCTCAAAAATAAATCAAAAACCCCTTTGAACAATCATAACTAGCCTAAAAACATCTTAACTAAAACAAAGTTCAATTTTAAAGAGAGAGCCCTCTCTAAGCATCAGAAAGGCTAGGTCATGATCTCCAAAAGCAGTTTGTGGTTACCTTTGGTTTTTCTTTCTTTTTACTTCAAAAGAATTATCAGAGTGATAACATTTCTCATGACCATACTGGGGACTTTAATCCTCAGTCTCATAAGACTTTAAGGAAACCTTAAATTAAATCTTAAGCCCCTTAAGGTCATTACCTAAAGTAAGTTTTCAGAAAATTTCATAATATCAATTTAAAAACTTAAAATTTTGGCTCCTAAAATGATTCACTATACTAGGGAAAACCCAGATCCGAACCCTGCAACTATAGTGGATGACCCAGAGAGGATTTTAAGACAACCTAAAACAACAGAAACTCAAGCCAATAGTAGCAGGTTAGTTAGATCCAATTCACTCCCTGAGGAGTTGTCAACTTTAGAGGACATCCCTTTCGATTTTTCATTTGACCTCTCATTATTTAGAAGTAAATCTGAGAATGCAATCCACGAAACAGTCTTAGATCCTGGGTTTGTTCAACTCATTGAATAAAAAAGGGTTATTCATTCAGATTTAGATAAATTAGTTGTTGAGACTTTTGACAAATTAGAAGCTTGGGCCTCTAAATTGATAAGTAATATAGGTGATTCTTACATTCAACAATCTACTGAACTAGCTACCCTTACTACTACTGCCCTTGGAGTTTCTCCACAAACTTCACTCGTTGTAAATCCACCTTCCTTTACCACAACTTCATCAATTGTATCTACCACAATCCAATCACCTAAACCACTTATTAGTCAATCATCTTCATCATCATCTAGTTCACTTCCATCAGTTTCAAGCCTTTCTTCAACCACCACAACTTTACCCCCTAGTCAAACCAGAATTACAGCAATGGCAAACCGATATGCTCCTCTTGTTTTACCTGCCCAAATCCATCCCATGCTTGCAAATTATCAGAGTAAGATCTTCCTGTTTGATGCTACTGTTCATTACACTGCCCAGCATCATGTAAACAAGATGTCTGACTTTTTTGAATTGCATGAAATAAATGAAGCTAATGTCCAAATGAGATTGTTTGCCCAAACTTTAAGTGGGGATGTCAAGAAATGGTTCAAAGCCTTTCTTGCCAACCATATTGCAGACTTAGCCAATTTTCAAAGGTTATTCATTGATAGATGAGAGAGAAAGAAAAACCCATCGCAAATACTTTCTGAATATGAAAATATTAGGAGAGCACCCAATGAGTCAGTTCAGGACTATTGCACTAGGTTTAATAATATCTACAATGCAATTCCATCCAACATTAAGCCTCCACCTGACCTAGCATTAATTAAGTTCCATTTTTCATTGCTTAAAATATATGCACATGATGTTGATCATGTGATTAACTGGTCTGTATTGCAGGTGGAACCAAAGGGAGAATTCCATCCTTAACCACAATGCATATTGTAGCAAAAACAACTCATGCTCCAGAACCGAGCAATCAAGCAAGTTAAAGTGTAGTGGAAGCACTTTGGGCTTGATGAAGATACTAGGAGATGGTTGATTAGATGTGGGTTTTGTATACTTCATTATTTCTGGATCAAGAAAATGAGTTTTGGTATATGTATATGTATATGGTTATAAATACCACAATGAGATATATTATAAAGCTCCAATAAGTGGTATTATTGTCATGATTTTCATGTTGGTCATGGTTTGCAATAGTCGTTCATTGTAAGTATTGCATCGAGCTATGTTATAAAGCTCCATATGTAGTATGTTTTGGTTTTAGCAGTTTGCTGGTCATATGTGTCATAGAACACCGAGGATGGTGTTCCCCTAAGGGGGAGGGGTTTGTAACAACCTCGGGTTAAATTTCATGTAATAAAGGTTAATAAAGGCAAAATAAGACCAAGGTCATGGGACACATATTCCAAGTTGAATGTTGGGAAAAGCACTATAGTGGGCATCACTTTCAGTTTATTAATGGCTAAGGAAATTGACAAAGGAAAAGAGGCAATAATTCACATTTATTTATGAGAAATAAAGGAAAATAGGAGAAAAGGAAGGTGAAGAGACACATATTTGCATGAGAGGGAAATTAGAAGGAAAATTAAGGAAAATGAAGAAATAGAGGCCTTAATGATAAAAAGGCTTTTAAGGATCAGTTCACATCTTTTGTCAATTTGGTTTTGCAATTAGTTCTAGAAAGAGAGAAGAGCACTAAGAGGAGAAATAAAGTAAGTAAGAAAAGGAAGGAAAAGGACAAGCAAGGAAATCAAGGAGAAGGTTGGATCAACAACTTCAACAAGAGGATTTTACAATTAATGGGTTGCATGTGTGATTTCCTAGTTGAGGTGTGAAAGCATGGTACATGCATTTGGTTATTTGGTTCATTTGTTGTAATTGGCATGGATTTTGTTGGGTTTGACAGTGGTTTCAGCCTTGCCTTGCCATTTCCTTGATAGCCATGGTGTGATGGGATTCATTTCTAGTTGAGCTTTGGATTGCTGGAAGATTTTGGATCCGAGTGAGGTGGTCTTAGAAAAATTCCTAAGGGCTAGGGGTGGATATGGTTTTCTCTGGGAAGCCCTCGATGGGTGGGTGGAGACAGGAAAGTTCCTCAAGGGATGGCGAAGGAATTTTGAGCCATCCAAGTTTATTTTGGTTTTGTGATTTCTTAACTTATTTTGGCGAGATCGTGGTAGTTTGAGGTGGAGGTGTTTTAACCTCTAGATTCCCTTGGTTATTTATGTCTTGTTTAGCCCATGAGATCCCCCATTCATGCTTGAAATATGGCATGGGGGTGATTGGATAAAAGAAATATTTGGTTCAACTCAATCTACGATTAGGTGGTACATGGAAGTCCCTGACTTAGTTGCCTTTTGCATATGTTAATAAGATCTATTTCTCTATTGTCATTCATGAGTACTTGTACTTGTAATTATGTAGCTTGATGGTTGTTCTGTCATAGTTATTATTCGGGTTATATGTTGGTTATAATATGTTTTAGCTATGGATCTTGTTCGTGCTTTGATAAGTCAGTAAATGGTCGATGAATGTATGGACTAATAAGTGTTATTGTTGCTACGTGGAGAGGGTATAGAGCCTTCTTGGTGATTCTCAAATGAATCTGAGACTAATATGATTAGTTATTCATTCATGACTTGTAACTTACATGTTTTCCATGTGTTTGACAAAAATGTTTGTTATGGACTAGGCATGTCCTGGGCTTGTTCTTATTCAAGTTTTGTATGAAAAGTTTTGTCATTATTTCATTTATCATTTTGAGAAGTTACAGGCAGTTTTGGGCAGTGGTTTAGAGGTTGGCCTAGAAAAGTGGCTCAGATCTCGGGATCGCACCCTCTGAACTAGATATTTTGAGTTATAATCGCATGGATGCAATGTTGTGCATTTGGTTGGAGGCTTATAACCACACCCAGGCCTTGTCATGCATGTGGTTGTGGGTTTAGGGTAGTGAAAAAGAGCCCAAGCTTAGGGTTTGGCCACCTGGGGTGGTCCTTTGGCCCCTGAGTGTCCTGTAGCCCTGAGGGATGTTGTGAGTTGTTAGTTCGTCTACCCCACTTCCATAATTGCAGCTTGGATGTCGTGTCATGTCATAGTGGCAATATGCTTCACATTTACTCGGAGGGCTTGTAAAAGTGGGTAAATGTGGGGTGGCGACGTTACATATCAACCTTTCTCTAACTCACCTCCCATCGCAAGATATTGACATGGGAGAAACTTTATAAACAAGGTACCCATGAGGTGTAGACTAATTGGTTTGAATGGGGTTTAGTCCCCACCAAGTCTCGAGTTCAAACCTCATGGGGAGGGGTTGAGGATGAAAGCCACTTTTGGGGGAATTAAACTATCCTAAGGGGCATCCAAGCTTAACTGAGATTTGTACAATCTCGTTGATAACATCCCACTAGTGGGTAGATCATTCTTCCATTCAGTAGACATGCTAGCTTCAACTTAGGATCAACCTAGTAACAAAAGAAAAAACTTTGTAAACAAGGTTTAATATGATCGGCTTATTGTATCTTATGTGAATGAAAAATGGGAGTCACTAGAGAAACTTCTCAACTTTTGCAACTTCAACAATGTCCTTTGGGACATTGAGCTCAAAAATTCGAACAATCAAACAAAGATCAAGCAAGGATCCAATGCATGTTGTCCAACTAGAGAACTTTTCCTTTCAAAAATTCAATTATGAGTTGTTCTATGGTAAATATGGAAGGAAAGAAATAGGTGCATCTTCAAAAACAAGAAACTCCCCCTCTCCCAAATCTAGCAAAAACTCTCCCAAAATCTTCTTAACTCTCTGACAAGTTGCAAATGGAGTGAAGATGACTTTAATTGTAACACAATTGAAAAACCCATTCTCAACTATTGGAGCTTTCATCTCTCTCTTTTCTTTATTGCTTTGAACCTCCCTTAAAGAACTTACCGTATCTCCATTTTCCTGGTCCCACTTCCTCCATACTACTTAAAGTTTAGCTTTGATGGAGCTTCCAAGGGAAATCCTAGACTGGATGGTTTTGCAGGAATCTTTATAAACCCTCTTGGAACCATTTACATTTACTTGGGATATCTTGATACAAATTTAAATAACATTGTTGAACTTTGGGCTCTTATTCGTGGACTCCAAATTGCAAACATTGTGGCTTCACTCAATTGATAATGGAAGGGGATTCTCAACTAATTATATCCATGCTAATTATCCTCTAGAATGGATCATAGCCATCCAAAGTATTTACCTCTTAGCATTTGGAACCTCTACTATATATTCTGGACTTCATTGTCCAGGATATGTATGGTATCATCCCTTCAAATAAGAAGGAATGCCAATAAAGTGGTTGATCTTTTAGCCAATGAAGAATCTAACAAACCTACTATGAATCTTTCCATAAGATAGAAAGACATGAATCACCATTCCACCTTATCTGCTTGCCAAAATTTAGCAGTTGTAGACCAAAAATCCCCAAGTTGGGTGGCTAGAAGACTTGAGAAGGGTGTTGCAACTTGTGAGAGGCCCTCTTAATGAGTTGACACATGCTCCACATACAAGACCTCAAGCTATGCTCTAACATCCCTACACACCACAAATGACACTCATGTAAACATGTAAGGAGAGTATACAACTCAAGAGCTCAGTGTTGATAAGGTACAAGGTAGTTCAATGCAGGAACAAGTTGTGGGAACTGATGACACTACCTAACATCATGGAAATGACTAGCATATGAGTGAGATAATGAGGCAAATTGGGATGAAATCCTACTCGTCCTCGATGAATATGTGATTCACTAAAGTTTCAACGTGGGGATTTAGGGAGGCCATCGACTATTGTCACATACATTCAATGCCCCAATCTCTCTCAAATATTTGCATAGTGGTGTCAACCATTGCTCATCTCTCGCAGATCTGGGTAGAAGGACAACTCTTTAGTTTCATGGTGGTGATTTTAGGGCACAAAGTAAAATCCCCCTACAATCCCCTCCACAATGGACTAAGGAAGAAATAGAGGCAATGGATGTAGCGAAAGGATTTTTTCGCACCACTTCGTTAGGTCAACATCATCAAGTACAGTTGTTAAAGGAAGGAGTTTGAGGTTCATGAGGTCTCTAGGACAGGGCTCAGATTAAGGAAGATTTACTCCCTTTTGTTGTTGATCTAAGCTCCACCAAAACCAAAGAAACTAAATGTTAAAGGTTTTTGGAGATGTATTGGCACATGAATACTTTCGTGACCCATGCTCTGCAAACTCAAGACCAGGAAAGGCGAGAAATTCGTGTATGCTTTGAGAGGTTGGAGAAGAATAGTCAATTCTTGATCACTGTTTCATGGTTGGCTAAGAACCAAGGTGGAAGAATAATGGTAGAGGCACTCTGGTCTTCCCAACATACCCCCATTGTGCTCTAATCATCCTCAGAGGAGGCTAATCACACCACCCCTCTTTGATTCTTTATTTTGCATTTTTTTCTTTTGTCATACAATCTACCACTACGTAGAACTACAATATGACAGTTAAAGTACCCTTAGGGCCTAGTTTCCTTCAAGACAATACGTTTTTGTATAAAGAAACCCAATTTCACACTATGGGCATGTTATAACTTTTCTTTGACTTGACCTGGTTTCTCATCGTGGGTAGGTCTAAATGTTTTGATGCTCTTTATATTTGCACACTCTTGTTATGATTCTTTGGTCTATAATCAAGCATGTCAAACGATTTTGAAAAATGGTTGACTAGCTAGACCAAATCCTACCTTGTATTTTATATTGATATTGTAACTAATAGAAAACTAACTTACAAAAAAAAGAGAGAATAAGGATTGACTTGGCCAATGAAAATGCAAATATTTTTGTATCTCCAAGATTACATTGAGGAAGTGAATTTCCATGTAGTGTCTTTAGATGTATACTGTCATTTTTGGTAATCCCCACCTCTAGATTCATGTTTCAATATATTAATGATGGAGGAAATAATACATATTAGGAAAGAAAAGGTGACCATATTCAATGACGAGCATAAAAATATTCAATGCCCTAGTTCTCATCGAAGCTCAAAGGTTTATTAAGGCCTCAAATTAGTTTTCATTTCTTATTGCATGACCAAAAAAGTAAGATAAAGCATTTTTTTCCAATCGATGTTGACCTTGGATAACAAGGGGAAATCCTCAATCCAATATTCATGACTATGGGAACGAAAACAAGTATTCAAAAGGTTTATATATGTAATAGTTTGATGAATGACCTTCGTGCCAAATTTGATAAAAATCCATTTCACATAGGTCTTGTAACAATTTGACCAAAATGCAAATATATGTTTGAGGGTGAGGGTTAAAGCACTATTATGTCTCATGGAAAGTGAACTACTTAAGGGGACTAGAGATGGGCTTGAGGATATCTCAAAATTGCATGGAGAGGCTTGGGAATAAACCTAGATAAGACAATGTAGCTAAAATATTCTTTTGCCAAGAAGTTCTCAGACCAATACAAAAATATTGTAAGATGATTGCTACACATCAAGGGTCATGCATGAACACCTATTAGGAACGATTATCCTCTTCAAAGTGGAAGTAAAAGAAAGCTTTTCTTAGGATCTTCATTTTCGTAAAAATCTTATAGGGTCATGCATGAACACTTATTAGGAACGATTATCCTATTCAAAATAGAACTAAAAGAAAGCTTTCTTAGTGTGTGGTTCCCAAGCCTCTTAACTTGTGCCCCAAAGACATATTATAGGGCACTCACCCGCTAAGTAAACATTTCATGGTACAATTGCTAGCGTTGATATTGGCTTCGGAGGGTTTGTCACAAAAAGATTTCTCAGTGTGGAGATGCGGGGTATCGATCCCCGTACCTCTCGCATGCAAAGCGAGCGCTCTACCGTTTGAGCTACATCCCCAAGTCATCAAAATCGAGATTCGTTTACGGAATTACAAAATCTTTCGGGTATTAAATTCGTAAATTGGAGATGCGGAGTATCGAACCCTCTACCTCCCGCATGCAAAGCCAGCGAGTTACACCCCCAAAATGCAAAGAATTAAATTCATTTATTTCGTAATGAAAGCGTATCAAACAGAAAATTGGCATATACGGTTACAACAAAGGGCACAGCCATGTCACATTCTCTTTCCACACTTCGTCATTCGTGGCAACTAGAGATAAGTTTAAGCTGAGACGAGTTTTGTGTAACCCCCTTGATTATCTCCCTCACATACCGTCACTAAGCATCGAACTTTATGTGCGTACTATAAAGATGTGAGTATTATAAAGAGGTTAGGATTTGAATTTTTTTACATATGGGTTTTCCAAACTAATTTTTGGATAAATCATTTTAACAATATTTAATGTTTGATATTTCGAATTTACTAATGAGGTTTATTCTCAAGACTAAGGTAAAAAAATTGATCTATCAATAAGATTAAATAGCAGAGATGCATCAAGTTTTAGAATTAGCTGTTAATATTATAATATTATTCAATGTTGGTTTTGATTAAATAATATTATAATCCTAACGTCTAATTCTAGAACATGATGCATCTCTGCGATTTAATCCTATTGATAGATCGGTTTTCCACCTTGGTCCTGAGGATGAACCTCATTAGTAGGTTTGAAACGTCGACCACCAAATATTGTTGATGTGATTTATCCTAAAGCTAGTTGCAAAAATAAATGTGGACCACAAAAGTCTGAAATCATTTTTTCTACATATATATCGCGTAGTCTAAACAAACCACAATTTTGCCTTGAAAACAATAGAAATTCCAGCATGGTTTTGAGAAAATCTGTGAGAATTTTTTGAAATTCTGGGTTATAGTTATCAAACTTTATAATTTGAGGTGCCCCACAGGTTCTTGATGGTGTTGAATCCATTTCTATCATAAAAAAGAAAAGATTTATATGCTCCTATAGTCAGATTTTTTAAAGAATTTTTCGTCAGATTTCGGCGAGAAATTCATCATCCAGGTTAAATTGTGACCTTGCTAGATAATACCCATATTTATTTATTTCTTTTTGTTCTTTGATTTTTTTTAATCTTAAAATCTATTATAAATTTAAAAGAAACCATTATAATCATATATCAATTTATGAGATTACACATTATCAACGTAATAGGGTTTTTTTGAAGATATGTATCTATTTCTCAATAAAAAATGTAAATTTAGTAATGAAAATTGCAATTCCAATAAATTTTCTATGTATATCTAATTGATAGACAAAATGGTTATTTTCAGAGTATTTTTCGTGATCGATTTTGCTTAAAACCCGATAGATATTTTTAAAAAGGGTAAGTTAAAGTTATTTAATTTGTAAAGTTCAAGCGCCTTGGTGTTTTTTCAGGGTGTTGAATCCATTTATGGATTCAAAAGTGCATTTTAAACAACAAGAAATCACAATCTCGCTAGAAATTGTTTCTCAAATTTCGACCAAAAAGATGATTTCGTCTATAAGTTAGATTGTATCATTCTTCTATAGCAAGATTCCATTAATGAATATCAAGAAAAAAATCAAAGTTGTAAAATATTTAGACTTCTCCCAATATTTATGCCAACTACAAATTTCTCCAAATCATCATGATTATTTTAAGCTTTAGATCAAAATGATAAATAATGTGTATCATAGATGTGCTCAAATCTTTATAAAAAAATCATTATTGTGACTTGGTAATACTAAAAGTTGTGTTACTTGGTGCATTGATATAATGACTTCATTGTAGATAACCTAATAAAATATCGTGGAACATTATGTAAAATTCATCAACTCAATAGTTCACTCACATATACAAACAATCAAGACAACTCTAACTCCACAACTTTGTCACTTCTTCTTCTTCAAATTTTTTTTTTTTATATCTATCTATTTATTTAATATTTCAATATGTGAGAGAGAATATATTCATTTTCCCTCTTCCCTTCATTATATTATACACCTAATGACATTGTAATTGGGGCTACCTTAAGGGGTTAGATATGATAGTGATGAATGGGGATATTTTCACCATTAACCAACGTTTAATTCTTGTGAGGGTTTTACTAACTTCTTAAGGTAGACATGGCACAACATAAAGGTAGTGGTTACACATGTGTGACTTCCATTGCACCACCTATGCACACATAAATGAATCAAATCCCACATCCCTGGTCTTCTTAAACATTAATGTCATATTCATATTAAGATTGTATGATTAATTATATACTATGATTCATGTTATGGTTGTTTCAAATCTATAGGCATACTTACTCTCACAAATAATTGAGAGGTATAAAATAGTTTGCATATAAGATGAATTTAAGAGCTAGAGGAAGAAATTGTCCATCTAAATGGAAAAATGAAAACTTGGACAAATAAATGATCCATCCTCCTTAGATGTTACAAAATTTGAATGTCATTAATGGAAAATCAATGAAGGATATGTCAAAGAAGTGTTGTGTAACATACCCAACCCCCTATGTCAGTGTAAGGACATGGGATCATAATTTTTTGCTTTCTTTTACTCACAACAAACCTCACTTCTTAAGTTTCCATCTCTTTTTTCTCATTGAGAGTTTTCTAATGATATAAATGCCATTTGAATGTGTGATTCGGGTCCAAAGTTATTCCCTTATGAAGATTTCTCTTCCAAGTGCCAAATCAACATACGTACCATTGTCACATGTCATATAAATGGAAATCCTTTTACCCATGTGTCATCATCATACAATGCTATGTTAACAATGTGTTTGACATGTGGTTATCCTTTGTCCACATGTCACCGTTGCTTGAAGCCACATCCTCACCAAACATGTTAGTAACACTCTCTCTTGCATTCAGATCCAAAATTTTCCTCAAGTGTCCAATATAAGAAATTTCATATTTTTGAATGCATCTATGATTCCCAAGACTAGATCTAGGATTTCATTCATCTATTGCAATTAATAGGTTGAATCTACAAACATCCAGATTTGAGAATTCCTAAATTTCCTATTCAACTGAATTTTCTGGATTTCTAGATCTCCATTATTCAAAGCTTCTGCACTTCACATCACCTCCACAAGACTACCACTCGATCACTACCTTAGAATTGAAATTCTACTAGTCCATGTCACATCATAACAACCAATGTGGACCAAAACCTTTCCTACCAAAATATCCATCTTTTAACTTTCATAGGTTCACTTGGATCCATCCAAATTTGGAAAAACCCCAAAGGTCCCATTTCACAATCTTCTAGATTTTTGAACTTTTAGATTCCACCTCACCTGCCACACTACATGCCACATCACCTACCATATCAACTCTTTCATACCATGTCACCACACCACATTGTCATACCATGTGAATGACACATCATCATGTCGTGTCATCCCAAACTAGTTTATGTACCATGTCAACATGACATGTTAGCACTTTCCTACTCATAGGGCCTGAAATGGTCAAGTTGACTCCTTGTATCCTCCTCCTGGCCTACTATGTTGGCATCTGACATCCAAGTTTTCCTAAAATTCTAGCTCTGTAACCTTTTTGGAACTTCAGATCCCTAGCAACCTTAATGTTAAGGTTCCTCCATGTAGGATTTTGCTACTTGCAATTTCACCATTTAACATATGAGATTTTGTTATACTCCATTTGCAAATTCTTCGAAATGCCCAAATATCCATATATCAACAAACTTTAATCCTCAACATTGTCACATGATAGATCTCACTGATGTCATTTGTGACTCTTAACAAAATATAGATATCGACAAGCTCTGGATCCCTGGTCTCGTCACTTGAAAAATCATGATAATGTTATCTACAACTCTTAATAGGATTCAAATCTTGACATACTTCAGATCCCACCTTCAACACTTAACAAATTTGGAAATCTCCATCCCTTTTAATTGAGGGTTCTATTAACTAGGCTATCAACAACTGGGAAGACTTGGGAACAACATCGAATGTTTGTGGCCAATCCATTTAATGAATTTCAATCGAAAAAATGGCAAGAAGGGGCCCATCAACTAATGATTCTATTAACCAAGGAATTTTCCACTAGGAGAACTTCAGAACTAACTCTAATGGATTGAGGTTGGTCCATTTAAACAACTCTGAATATAATCCCCCTTGTGGCTAGCCTCCTAGTCACCAGTTGACTAGAGTTTAGGCTAAACTCCCCCAATCCCAAAATTTCCAAAATTCTTCTGCAACCTTGAATTTTTAAGATTTCCACTAGGCTATCTAGTCAGTTTCAAAGGACAAAAACTAACTCTAATAGCATAGAAGAGTCTCCCAAATACTTATGAAGGTTAGAAACCTTTTACAACCTATAAAGGAACTTTGGACACTCCCCACTCCAGGTTGCTTCTTCAACAAAATACAAAGAGATGTCCCTTGGACAAATCCAAACTTTTCTTAATGGAGTGAGGCTTTACTCACTCCTTTGGGGCTGAAACCTCACACTACCACTCCTACTCCTACAACAGAGAGGTCAACATTCTAGATTATATCTAGAGGAAGCAAAGTTCCCTCCAACAACCACACTTTTTTCATTCCCATGAATGGCCTAGTAACGGTCGTTATTCACATAATATAATACTTTGAAGAACCTTGAAGCTCAATTCAACTTATACATTCTACTTCACAACATTACACCTCTCACATTCATCACAGAAAACATATTTCAAAGAGTATCTCTCTCTCTCTCTCTCTCTCTCTCTCTCTCTCTCTCTATATATATATATATATATATATATATATATATATATATATATATATATATAACTAGTAATCAAGCACATTTACACATTATTTATCGAATCATTAAAAGATACATTATTTATCGAATCATCAAAAGATTTCTTAGTAGACTAGCACAATAATTTTCCTGAATACTTTGAATAATATTGTCATTTCATTAAAAGGAAATATTTAAACTTATTTGAGTTACCTAAGCTTTGTTGGAAACTAAAGAAGATGGAGTCACTCTCCACCCAACCACAAGCTCAACTACATTGCAATTTAATTGTATCTAACCACCCTAGAGCTAGATTTGATTCCTTGAGAGGAAGACTCACTCATATAATATCAAGGACTCAAATAGGGTAGAGAACATAAGGGCTACTCTCCTTCATACATAGGAATTCAATGTGCCACATTTTGAAAATTGAGATATGGCCCATTATCTTTCACAGTGTTGCCACACTAGACATGCACAACTCAAATGAAGTCCTTCTCTGATTCAATAGTCCCTTGATACTTCCCATTTCTCAATTATTTTCATGCATAGATCCATCAAACATTCTTAGATTTTTTTTCTTCGCCATTTAACTCAGACCAAAGGATTCAACATTTTCTTCCCTAGCCAATGGGTTATACCACAACTCCACATGAGCTGCTATGTCTTAGAAGGATTTTTATCTCACCTCCCACCAGAGAATCCACCCCCTATACCCAACTAACCAAGAGAATATATTTGAATCCCTTTGAATAAGGGATTGTAAGTCCTTCAACTCTAGATCAGAAACATTCAATTTGAGCAAGGAAGGAGGAGGAAACTTAACAATGTGATTGAGGGACATCATAACCTACACTAAAAGATGATTTAAACCTGTACATCCATAAGTACATCAACAAGTTAAAGAGAAAAATCCATACCCTCCCAAGGATCATAAAAGTGATCCAAATGTACTTGGGCCCGATCCTAATCCTGACATTATTTGGACCAAGTAAACTAATTACCATAGTTAACCCCTTTTGTTTTCTAATCATGGTCAAATATTTGAAGTGATTCCTTACGCCTACATGAGGGAATTTTGTTTGAACAACTAATTATAGACCTCACACCTCCACATATTTTACGTCTCACCCCACCATATTAACATCCCCCATACAAATCCATTCCATATCATAAAGAGTTTTCTCCATCCAATCCCAATCCTATTACACTCCAAATTGAGATTCAACACATAGACTGCATATAAATCAAGAATTTCATAATGAATCAATAGGGTGACATGCACACACCAAACCCTTAAATTCAACCCAAAATAAATCTCAAGAATATACAAAGGAGATGAAATGGAAGTTTCCACTCCACCAATCCACCAATACACCCTGATAATGATTTGAAGCCCAAAAAGGATCGTTCCAACAATAAGTCAACCTATTTTTAAGACCAATTCTAGTAAATATTACTTCCCATAATAAACTCACATTCAACCAAAAATGTTGCAAAAAACCCCACATAAATTCCATGTGACTAGGAAGCATCATCTTATGAAATTTTCCGGATAGTAAGGGAAATCTCATTCCAAGGAAGAATAAGGATTAAGCTACTATACTAATTTTCCATCTCAAATACATATAATCATGGAGTGCAATGATTAGGTACATGGACCATCATTTCCTTAAAGGAATTATTTCATGGATTTTGATTAAGGTCCTCCACAAGTTCCCCCCCACGAGTGGGAGACCAAACCACCTTCTACTTGTTTGTTTTAACCTACCATCTGTACTCAATATCCATGCCTATTGTCCTAGAAAAAGTAGACACATTTGAGATCACTAATAAAGTGTCTTAGGATCCATAGACAATCCCACGACCAAATAATAATCATTACAATGTGGTTACTTAAGTGGGCCACTAAGGGCCTTAGATGAGCCACCCAACCTAACATCATAGATACCACTAGAACTTGTACCCATTTCCCTTAACCACTAGCACTTTCACCACTAGAACCCAAACCTCATGAATCACCTAAGCCTGGAACACTTGAACTTGCACCCCCTAAGGAGGATCCACCCCTACTTGAGCCAACTAAAGCAAAAGGGGCACCCACTACTAACTATGGAACTTGGCACCATTGAAGTGCAATTGGTCCTTAAAACCTTGGAAGAAATGGGAGCCACAACACTACCTTCACTCATAACTTCCATATAACTAGGGTTACAAATAGGGAAATCATAATTCAAATGGTCATGTACCTAACATGAAAAGTAGGTGTTTGCTAGATTAAGATATCAGATCTTCTATTGGAACATAGTATGAATAGTAAAAACATAGATAAAAAGGGGAAGTTTTCACTTCAAATACACCTTCACATTTAAGTAGGAGTTCATTTAAAACGAGTTTTGGAGACCATTTGGAATGAGAAAACATCCAAACTAATGAGAAAAATGATCAATAAATGGGAATCATTCAAGAAGGGTGGTAGGGAACTCTGAGTGTAGGAGATAATGGGCCTTCCCATAATGTTAGGGATTAAAATTTCTCAATGGCACTGAACATAGGCAAGGTTGTCAACAATATTCCAGGTGTCAAATTGTGACACATGGTTTGAAGGATTTTGAAGTTGTAGCAATGATTATACCAAAGAGAGAATAAAGAAGGATCATCCACCACCTCCCTTAATTGGTTCCATGGGAGAAATCATCATTGAAAAATGTGTAAGAGCTATGATTCATACAAATAATGCTCTGGATAGAAACATACTAATATTAAAGATAGTATATGGATATAAAAAGTGGATGTCCTTAAGAAGAAAATGGGGGGTGGGAATTAATTCACTTATATGTGCACAAATAATGCATTTCAAGCATCAATGGTTCAATAACCACCTCTAGGAAACACCATGGTTACCTTAAGGCATTATTATAGCTGCTACAACCACCCTCCAAAATTTTTCATATGCTTTGATTTTGGAGCCTCCCTTCTATCCACAGGAGCCTATCTTTTACTGTCATCAAGTATTCATGCTATGACCAAGATTTATGTTTTATTGCTTTGCTTATGATGTATTGATCCCGGTTTGATATCTTTCATACTCAAACTAGCTTTTGACTTGACCTTGCAACATTGTTGGGCTTGCCTCTTGAAAATGTGCAATCTTGGAAGGAAGGTCAACCTTGATGATTGGAATTGTGCAATCCAGGATGGCAAGCGTACCTTGAGCTTAGAAACTACGCAATACTGGATGAAAGCATGACCTTAAGCTCATAAACTGCGCAAGCCTTCCTTGAGATCATAAATTACGCAATGCACTGAGTCAAGAAGTTTCCCAGTCCTTGGGAACTATGCAATCCTTAAACAAAACAAAAAAAAAAACAAAAAAAACAAAAAACAAAAAACAAAACAAAAACAAAAAACATCCCTAGAAAATAGGGAGTCATTAATTAGTTTCCCCAAGGATGACACAACTTGTTATTTTTGGAATTCCGCCAATTGTCACATTTTCCTTTATTTTATACATGCATGTCATAAACCCTAATTGACCTAGATATATATAATGGATGCCCTTAAAGCTCATTTTTACATTCGATCTTGGAGCTCTAGCATTCCCAAGGAGATCAACGAGCCTTCAGTGGAGTTTGTGGTGCTTTTCTAGGTGAGTTTTTCTTTTGTCATCTTTTGTCATTTTTTATGTAGTTTCACTTCTGTGAGTGTTGTTTTTCTTGTTTCTTTTAATGGTTCTTGGAGTTTTAACTTATATTATCTTGTACAAGTGTTCGTTCAGTCTGTCATTCACCTGTTACAAGTGTCACATCAATTTTCTTGTCCATTAGTGGTCCTCATTTCAGCAACTCTCCATGCATGTTTGTTTTTCTTTTTGCATGTTGATCTTCTGCACTTTATTTGCACTAATCCATCTATCCATAGTCATATTTTCACTCTAACTTGCACCATTACTCATATCTTCCAGTTTCCCACACTCTTTTCAAGCAGATATGCCCTTCCCTTGGCCACCAGTTTCCTTGTCTAGCTGAGAATTGTGAAAGTCTTAGGCCCAAGCTTGATGCTTGACCTCTAAGACGATGCAATGCATAGTACATGGCTAGCCCAACTGTGCATTACGCAGTTCTAGGGCTCAAGCCTGTCCCTTGGCCACTGAAACTGCGTAATGAACAGTCTCCACCTCACTCTGCCCACGCTGAGATTACGCATTGCATAGTCTCTAGCCTCAAGTTCCTCCACTGGCTACTGAGACTACACAATGTGAAGTTCAGGCAACAAATCCCTCTCCCTTCACCTCAAGAATTACGCAATCCTTCCCTTTAGTCATGTGGTTGCCACTGTGATCTTGCTTTGTGAGTCATTTTGTTGAAGCTAATTCATGTTTTCCATGAGTTATATTCCTCCTACATGTATTACAGTTGTTGAGCACTTCTCTTCATTAGTCACTGACATCATGGAACTAAAGAAATATACTTCAAAGGATATCACAAAAAGCAGCACCGGGGATGTAGTTGAGAGTACGACAATGAACTTGCTAGTTTATTCAGATACTCAATTGTTCATAGAGAAAGAATCATATATCACATGGTAGAAAGTAAATGAAGCATTCTCAGCAAGAAGCTTCAAAGAAGATCTTGAAGATCGACCGATGTATATCAATGTCCAAAGTTCAGGGTTACATAAGGTTGCATGCAGGTATCTGAATTTCCCATGTGCAAACATCATCAGTTGGATATTGTCTCATATAGATCCAAAGACTATGAATCTGAACAATGCCAGTAGACAAAGGCTTGCTTCTTTTCTGGCACCAGATTATCATCTCATGTATCATTTACCAGAGCTGGAATCACTCAAGGATTCTTACTTTTATGTTGCCTCCAACTACTTGAGGACAAAGTACATTGTCAAAATCTGGTTGAAGGAGCCAACAAATTTCCGGCATACACCCACCAACACCTACAAGAAAAAATCTCTTAGGAGGGCCTATCAACTCTTGATAGTTCTATGTTGCAGAATCTATGGTTAGCAGAGCACTGAGACCTTCCTTGAAGGGTGGGAATTCTTACTAAACTAGGTTGTGAATGAAGGAAGACCATTCAACTGGTTAAACTTGTTGGCTCAACAACTAAGTATCGATGTAGCTAATTACCTCAATCCTCCCAAGGGAAAGAAAGTTGGATTTTACATGTATGCCTACCTGCTGGATGCTATTTGCGCTCAAAATGCATTTCCTGACATGAATTGGACCTAGAAACCAAGAGAGACCATTGTGCATATCTATTGCAAGCTGCTTTCATAGTGCATCCATAGAGGAGTAATGGAAAAGTTTATTGATCACTTCCTCATCCCATTGTACAAGTTGATCTTTGAGGAAGAGACACCTTGCATGTCACATGGGGCAATGGAAGCAGTGTCTGAGATATCAGATTGGTTTTCCTAACCAGATGGCACTTTCCTCAAAGTGTTCAACAGACATAAGTCTTTGCATCTTTTACCGAGGTATGCCACTGATAAATTATTCATGCAATAAGTTGTGTACCATCTCTCTTTAGGTTTGTCAGCAGCTTTGTACAGGAAGAATAAAGAACCTTGACCCTCTCTTCCTATGTAGATCAGATTATAAGAAATCAAGAATATTAAGGTTGCAGACATCGAAAACAAGGCAATAGATAAATTCACATTCAGTTGTTTTGACTTCAATCCCTACGATCTGAGGAATGTTTGCAAAGACCACTGTGCAAGGATCCATTATCAGTGGCTAAGCAATACCTTTCACAGACCTACGGAGGAGGCATGAAAGAATTGCTATAATGCCTCCAAGTCCCGTGAACCAATCACCAGAGGCAACACCAGCAGAGAGGTGCAACCCAATGTGTGAAAATGGTAAGAGGAAGGTTGCACACAAACCAAGAGGAGAGCGAAGCTGCAAAGATGAAAGCAAATCCAGTCATACTTAAAGTGGCCATAGCAACATAGAAGGATAGGAAAAATAAGATGTAGGAAGAAGAATAGAAGCAAAAGGACGAATAAGAGAATAAGAGATTAGAGGAAGAAATGAAGAAGAAGGAAGAAGAAGTTGCATGAAGACAAGCCGAAGAGAAAGAGCAGAGCCTATAGCTAGAGGAGGAGAGAAAATGGATGTAGGACAAGGAGCTTGCTCAAGAGATTGAAGAGTTGATCGAGATCCAAGGCATGGAGTTGGAACCAAAGCCGCAGAACCAAGATGTTGATCTGATATCGAGCACACATCAAGTCACCATTCAATATCCCCCTCCTCCAGTAGAGAAAGCTCCAAGCAAGGAAGAGGAATTTTTTCCTCTTGATGATGGTTCGGTTATGGATATGTACAATCTGACTTATGACGAGCTTCAAAAAATTATTGTACAAGCACGGAAGAAAAAATTTCTAGATGACCTCACATCTCCTGCATTCATCAGAGAAAGGGTGATTGTGGCAGACACCATCAGGAATCTTGGTGCCATTTCCACAACTAACTTGGCCTTCTTAGGTGCTACAAAGTCAAACAAGGACTATCTGATGGCCGAGAACAAACAGTTGGAAAATAACTTGCATGTTGCAAGGAAAGAAGTTGAACAACTCTAAGGAGAGGTTCAGAACAAAAATCTTGCACAAGTTTATCTGGAAGAACTTAAGGCAACCATATTTGGTGAAGTATAAACATTGGGAGAAATTATGCGGAGCTTATATGAAGAACTTGTCACTGTGCATAAGACAATTGTCCACTTGCATGAGATGCAACAAAAGTGTAAGGATAATGCCAAATCTCTTAAGCCTATCCATACAACCATAATTGTCATGCATGAATGGTTAATGCAACACAAAGGGGAACCCCCTGAATTGGCGAAGAAAACAAGGCAATAGGCAAAGTTGGATAAAGCACAAGTGCGGATTCCTATTTAGAGCAACAAACAAATCGCATCATTCATCGCCAACATTCAAGCCTCATATGCATGATTGTACAACATTGTGGATTTCTTGGTGAGGTCACACAATATCCTATCAGTTGGCTTAGTCACTGAAGCCAAACGCAGGAATTAGGTCAGGCAAGAGATTAAAGAATACTTGGAGCAATTGAGACATATCGTCATCAAGGAATATCTTGAAGGAAACAAATTGAATATGCAGAAGCACATTGGTAGCCATGTTCAAATTAATACCATGATGTTCCTACTAAAGAAGGAAATCTAGACTAGTTCCAAATCAGTGTACCTGGATGCCATGGAGGGTAGAATCCACTTTTAGCCTGATCCCATTGCACTGTTTGGGGAAGTCATCACACAATACAAAGCTTGGAACCAACATGTGACCGAGAAGCTACAAGTCCTTCCCTTCCTTCCCCAGAATGTAATGCTTCCATTGTCGGTAAGCCTGCATGATGGAATACATCTCTTTATCATAATTGGGGTACTTCCAAATTGTATCAGAAAGTGTCTTACTATGATAGACCATTGGATGCATGTGCTGGGTGAGGATTGCACAAATAGCATAGTCGAAGGCATTTGTCTCAATTTTAAATGGTTATTGCAAGTCTAGCAATTTGAGTACTGGTGCAGAGCATAGGCGATGCTTCAACTCAATGAACACCTTTTTTTGGGACTCAGACCAGGAAAAAAAAAATCACTTCGCCCTTGGTAACCTAAATCAAAGGCCAAGTGATATGTGAGAATCCTAAAACGAACCTCTGATAAAAAATTGCAAGGCCCAAAAAGTTGTGAAGCTCTATTATAGTGGTCGGTGCTCGCTAATCCCGAATGACTTGGATATTAGCCGAATCCACATGCACACCTCAATCATCTATGATGTAACCCAGATATTGGACCTGGCTCATGCCAAAGGTGCATTTCTCCAAGTTGGCACATAGTTTGTCCTACCGCGGGGTTTGAAGGACCTGTCGAATGTGTTGCAAGTGTTCTTCCCAACTCTTGGTGAAGATGAGGATGTCATCTAGATAAACAACCATCAGTGAGTCAGTGAATGTCCACAATATGTCATCCATTAGCCTCATAAAGTAACAAGGGCATTTTGTTGGAAATAATACTGAGAGGGGGGGGTGAATCAGTATTATCAAGTCAATAAAACTTTTTCATTTCCATACTCTGATTCATATATGCTGCTTCAGTTAAGAATACCCGTGTATATTCAGTAAACTTATGATTCAGTTAATTAATCTTCAATGAGTGCATTAGAACATTATTAACCATATTAATAGTAAACAGGTGCAGTAAAATAGAACAGATCATCACACATAAGCCACACACATGAACACCATGATATAAGGTGGAAACCTAATGTGGGAGAAAACCACCTGCTGCAAGTCATCTCAATCTTCTTCTTAATAAGAAAATCCTTTTACAATATTTATGTACTGGTGCAGTCTTATACCAGTATGCAAGCTTCTACCTGCAGAGAGCTACAACCCTCTCTCGTTCTCCAGTCTCTCCTGGAAGGGAGCTACAACCCCCATAGTTCTTGTACTAGCCGATCCATTTACTAGTACGCAGGCTGCTACCTGCTACAATGCTCCAAAGTTTTCAACTGCTACTGGAAGGAAGCTACCACCCCCTTAGCTCTTGTACTAGCTAAGATACTAGTACGTAGGCGTCGGCCTACAATCTTCTCTTCTCTGGGTACCACATTTCATACATTTTCAGATTGGATACACCTGAAGCACAACACATAATCTGAAAGGCCACGTTTCATCCAATTTTCATACTGGACCCATAAATATCATTGAAGCACATAATCAATCAATCTTCTGAATCACCCAATCACCAGATCAATACATATACAAGGATAATATGTGTGTTAGCAACCAGATCTAGTTCATCAGATCTCATAGAGATAAGTCATTATGAATCTGATCCATTATAGATTTCATCCATCAATACATAATCAATCAATCACTTCTCAGATCAGATCAAACAGTAACAGTAATCAGACACCAATACTGAACCCAGAACTCTGCAGAATAGACAAAAGCAGTTAAAACAAATTTCAAGCAGGGTCCGCAACTTCACTGATAGACATCTGCGGGTATCCGCACTTCCACTTCATTTATCCTGCGGATCTCCACACCTGCACCCACTGTTCATCTGCGTACCTCCACACCTGCACTTGCGGCTCACCTGCGTACCTTCCGCACCTGAAACTTCAACTTGCTTGTGCACCTCCGCACCTTCTCTGTGTCTGGCTTGCGTACCTCCGCACCTGCACCGTGTCGCACCTGCGGACCTGTGGGTATAGGTGATTTTTCAGACTTCAAGCATACCCCAGACTATCAGATCTACAGATCTGATCATGCGCCAAGAAGATCTCGACCCATTAGTAGATCCGCCTTATAAAGCTTAGGTTCCTTCTTTATTCAGATCTAGATCTGCACCATAACCCAATCACCGTATTCCAGATCTAGCACTTTATCAGATATTCAATTAATTAGAAGATGCCTTGCCAAATGATCTCCTTCCTCTTTTATAGCCTTAGGCCTTTCACAATACCACGGACCAAAAACCATAACAATTCAATACCATGGACCCAATACTTGGGATCAACACTTTTGGATGCAATACCACGGACCAAAACCATAGGATCAAAAACTGTCGGACTAATACCATGAGCCAACCATGAAAGTGCATGATCTTTTCTCTACATGAAAGAAACTTTTCTTTGCATGAAAGTGCGTGAACTTTTCTCTACATGAAAGAAACTTTTCTCTGCATGAAAGTGCGTGAACTTTTCTCTACATGAAAGAAACTTTTCTCTGCATGAAAGTGCGTGAACTTTTTACCATATGAAAGAAACTTTTCTCTGCATGAAAGTGTGTGAACTTGAAAATAACTTTGCTGCACTATAATTTATCATCTATGTGATTTGCCATCAAGGACAACACTTGTCTCATAATGCCAACACATTTTTCAACCCGAAGGGCATAATCAACCATTCAAAAAGGCCTTGGATTTGCAGATGGTCTTCCATACATCTGTGGGATCTATTGTAACTTGGTGATAGCCAAACTTCTTATCGATCTTTTTGAAATACTTGGTCCCCTTGAGTTGGTCCAGAAGATCATCAATCTGTGGGATTAGATACCTGTTCCTGACAGTGATTTTTTTTTAGTGCATGATAATCAATGCAGAGCCTCCATGTCCCATCTCTTCATTTTCTAGAATGGAGTGACAATATATCGGCCCACTGGGTAGAGGTGCTCCAGTAGTCAAATCAATCGAATGATTGACCTGATAATGCAAGGGTACCGCTTGTGGGTGAGGAGAATATTTCCCTGTATTATTCCTTGACCTTATCCACCTGCTTCTGCTGCATGGAGGAACCCTTCCCGGGGGCCATGGATGTGGTCATGATCTTCCCCTTACTTTTAGAGCGAATAAGAAAGAAAAAAAAAAATTCCTGGTCTGGGAGATGATCTTACTGCATTGCTTAGAAAAGATAAAAAAGATGGTAGTAGGAGGGGCTACCTCTAGTATCCTATATAAATTATTGCCCAAAGAATTAATAATAGTGTGAGGCCTCAACTCATACGCAACATGATGCTTCCATAAGTATGGTTTTCCTGATAATACATCACAAACTTCAAGGGGAGAAACATCACACAATACCTCATCTGTGAAGGGTAGGATGTTGTAGGGAAGGTTACACTTTTGGATGATGTATAGATCTTGTCCTTGGTGAATCCACCTGATGGTGTATGGCTATAGGTGTGGTGTGGTCGATAGGCCCAACCGCTTCACAACCTCTACTGAAATGAGGTTCTTTTAGCTCTTGATGTTGACAATGAATTGCAACGGTGAACACTTCACCCACATTTGTGAGTGGAAGAGACGCTCCCCCTCCTATGTATCTTCACGCTCAATATTTTGGATCTTGGTGGTGGAACAATGGTGTTAGGCTCAACATCAATAATATGCTTCCCTTTCTCATTCCCCATGTTGAATTCTGACTCGGAGTCGGAACATGCATCTAACTCTGGAGCCTTCAGCTTGTCCACCATTCACTGCTTGGATCGACACGCACTTGTGTTGTGAGTGGGGCTCTTATTGAACTCACACCACTTTCTTGTGTCCTTCTTTATCCTTGTGGTGTTGTTCTTTACTTGCGGCTTCAACGGGTTGACCTAGGTAACCCCACCTTGGATTCATTAGGGGATTTTTGAGGTCTAAAATGAGCCTCCTAAGAAAATTGTACAACCAAAATATACTTTATAAGAACCAATAGAATTCAAGATGATGATGTCAACCATAGGGGATGCTTCACCATTTTTGGAGTAAAAAAGTATAAATAATAAAACTACTTTTTCAACTTATCTCCCTAAGGTTTTACTAAAATTTTGAGCAAGAGTACTCATTGGATGCAAAATTTAATTCCTCATCCAAGGAGTGCCCATGTTGCATACTTTCAATGGACCCTGCTACACGAAAAATGAGAAATACATGAAAAAAACGTGATTGCAATCACATTTTTCATGTATTTCAGATTTTTCGTGTAGCGGGGTCCATCGAAAGTTTGCAACATGGGTACTCCTTGGATAAGGAATCAAATTATGCATCCAATGAGTGTTTCCGCTCGAAATTTGAGTAAATCCATAGGGAGATAAGTGTTGAAAATGCAGCAAGATGATGGAGCTTAGTGGAAAGGAGTCGCCTTCACTAAGTGGGCCCGTAGGCTATTTTTGGCGCAAAGTCTATTTTTAGACTATGTCTATTTTTAGACATATGGATCATGGTCTATGAGTTGCAGGATGCTATTTGTCGATGATTGGTCATGTTGGTAAAAATATATGGACTTCTATTTTTAGACATATGGGCGGAGTCTATTTTTAGACTGCCAGGCTAAAAATAGAACAGTCGAATATTATTAGCTCTTAATAATATTTGGACTATAAACATTATCTTATCCTCTTGGAGCACTTCAGTTCGAGCTACGGATGTGGTACATGCAACTACCAGAAGGAAATACACTTTTCCTATGGGTTAGTTGAGCTATTGCATGATGGACTTCAATTAGAACTCAAGTAATTGAGTTTGGTGGAGTTGATTGAGGAGTTGATGGAGTTGTGTTCAGTTTGACTTGGTTGAACTAGTTGTATTTAGTTTAACTGCAAATACACTAGTGATGAGTGATGTGAATTAATTATTAATTAATTCACTAATTATTAACTCATAAATCAACTAAAGAATACATCAGTTAACTCAGTGCATGGACATTTCAGTGGAGACAAGTGTTAGAGGTGAGTGAAAGGGCAAGACAACTATCAGTTGTGACTATAGTTGTGCATGAGATTTGTACAATCAATGGATTGAGTATTGCCAATGAGGATTGCGTGGTTCAGCCAAGGGAAATACGAGTTTGGATCAGCCATTCGCATCCATTCTCATGCAGGATTGCGCAGTGGAGGCAGGCAAGCAGCGGAGGAGATTTGAACCTGCGATTGATTCAAATTTGAGCTAGTTTGTGTGTAGCAGGTGGAGATAGTACTGAGTACTTTTGAGGAGTATTGTACTATGTATTGTTACATGTTCTCAATCATTATAATATACAGACAGTGTGGGGTTTTCCGTTGTATGCTTTCCCCAGTTACATACTGTGTTAATGTGCGTATGCGATTGATGTTTCATTGTTTTTAATTCCGCAAAATTGATGATCAACGTAGAGGAGGTTATGTATTATGCATGCATTTCGCAATAGTGTATAATCAGGATAATCTCTGTGAATAAGTGTCATATTATTCAAAATTTCTACAATAAGTTGAAAATACGAGTTGAAAAATTAGTTCTCTTTTATCCCTCTAAAATTTGATGATGTAATCTAATCTTATTTTATTATTTCCACTATTATTTTATAATTTCCTTAGGAGGCCCATTTTAGACCTCAAAATTCCCCTAATGTGTCCTTTGTTATGAGTTTTGAGGGTGCCTTTCCCTTGCTTCAGATTCACAGATCCAAAGTCTTGATTCTTATGTTTAAAATTTTGCTCGATCTTGATAGTGTATTGGTAGGCGACAACAAGCGAGGAGATGTCTAGGAACTCCATCTCGTCCTGGATGTATTTGTGTAGATAACCACGGTACTTGAGTACCATACGCCGCTTATAATCCTGAATACTAAACTTCATGTGAAGGGTATGAAAAATATTTGTGAACTTTGGCACGTCTTGGTCCCTTCCCTACCACAGTGTGGTCCACTTTATATACTTATATTCATAGCTCCTGACAGGGTAATACTACTCCTTGATGGTGTCTCGGAAAGAGTTCCAAGTGGGTGTAGATGAAAACAGTGAGGGTTCCCTCTCATCCCTCTACTCATAGTAGGTTTCCCACTAGTCCTTGATATGGGGGGCGACTTTGAGGAGTGAAAAAGTAATATTTTCCCTATTGGAAAAATCATGAACCAAAAAATACCCTTCCAACAGATTTAACCATCTATCTATGACATCTACATCTATCTGGCCTTCAAATATGGGAATGTCAAAGTTGACTTGTACCTTGAAGGGAGTGGCACCTCTAGAGTGGTTTCCGGATGAAGATGTGTTGTCTGTGGGCATCCACCTAAGGATCTGGGAAAATTTGTCCATCACCGCGTTCATTTTTCACTTGAGGTCTTCTTTGAGCAATATTTTGAAAGAATCTCCTGCTTTCTCGTCTTTCTTTTCTTCCGTCATGGGAGGTTGTCAGAGTTTGTTTGGCCGACCTTGCAAAGGTTCAACCAGTTCAAGCCCTAACTCCTTATACCTCGACCTAGTTGGGGACATGCAAAGAAAAAGAAAGAAAGAGTAGGTCGCTCTGATAACACTGATCCAGACTTATGCAGGAATGGAAAAAATAGAAATATAAACATAAACACGGAGATGTAGTAGAAATAAATATTCATTTCATTAATATTGAAGAACTGAAATATGCTTACATACAGAATTAAAATAGATTATCTTGAGTGATGGTAGCTTATCTCTGAGAAGAGATGTGGTGGATACATGCCTCTGGACTGTGTTACAATGAGGCTTGAATACCTATTTATTATTGAGAAACAATGGAAAACCCTAAACATCAAAAAACCTAACCCTAGGAGAAGAAGCGCCAAAACTATGTGCCCGATTGGGCTTCCTGAGGTCGTAACTTTGGCATATGATATTCTTTTGACACACACAATACCTCGTTATAAATATCTATCTAAGGACTATAAATTTCAACTACAAATATGATTCAACGTCTCACATTTTCCTGTTTTCCAAAAAAAATTGTTTAGGGCCTCAAAACAACTTGGGAAGTTTAGGACCTAAAAAAATTTCCAAAATAGTAAATTATGCTACAATTACAGAGACTGAAAGAAATAATGGTGCAATGGTGGGGGTCCAAGTGGAATAGGTGGGTTCCTTTGAAACTCAGAGTCTTGATAGGCTGATAATTTTGTTGACAGAGGGGCATATCTTCTCTCTTTCAACACGTAAAATCTATTTATAACATGCCTATACAAAAAGCACCACTGACAATTTTTATGCAAGGATACATACAAAGTTTCTGAAATCCCAACAATGATTATGAAGGAACATGTTTTCTTCTAAAGACCTTAGTCAAGTCAACAAATAAGACAAGCATAGATTGATAGATGTAATGAGAAGCATATGACAACAAACTTGGATTTGTACATTTGAATCTATTTTTTGTTGTTGGATTAGACCTCACACCTGCATGCATAATGCTCCCTGTGTCTATCCTCTGTAACTTTAAATTTATCCAAATTGGGCAATGAGACACAGAATTGAATGAAATTAGATTAAATTATCATAATGTCCTCATGTGACCAAGGCAGTAAAGACATCAACATATATGGCATAAATAGAGGGGGAATGACTAAAGCATCTCCCAATCTTAATACATGTTTGAAAAAAAAAAGGTTAAGAAAATAAATTAGAGCATGCCACTATGCCAAAACTTCTGCTTGGGATTGATTTCACAAAACCAATTATGTTGGTTGTAAAAGTCATCCTCCTCTCTAGAAAGTTCACGTACAAGTGCATGCATAGGTTAAAGACTCTTGTACAGACATTATGCTCATACTAGAGCACAACATACGAGGCCTATTATGTTCATCATAACTGTGAAGTCACAACCCCCACAAAGGAGACACAAGGTGGGATCTGGTATCACAACTTATTAAGAAAGAATGAAGTAAATTTAATCCCATAAGGAAAGGTCGATGAAGTATAACATTGAATAATAAAAATGGGGATAACATAACAATATCCAAAGCCATGACAGACGTAAAATAGATATAAGGTCCTCTATGAACCTAACCATTAACAATGGGATGACAACTCTTCATCATCACTAAATTATGCATCCTGCCTCCCATATCCTCAAGAACTGAAGAACTGGGCATGACGCATGACGGTTGTGTGTTATTCCTAGAGAATGTTAACTATGGAACACAACGAACAAAGATTACTGACCATGATTAAATTGTCTATATCTACCTAGATATAGGAATGAAGATGAAATCCTTGGCAATGGGACCCACAAGTTTCTTGTAGAAGAAATTATGGTATAGTATACTCAGTGCAAAGCCCCGTTCTTGTCGACACTTAGGATTTATGTATCATGGTGTGGATACCCCAACTTAATATACATAATCTTGTTACATAACTTCCCAACACATTGTTCACACACACATACATGCCATACACAATACAATTTATACCCAATATGTTATTACTTACACAATTTGTTACACAACACTGAATACACATTATACATTTTAATGCTTTGTAACATAATATTTCAAGAGTTGCGGTAATGACTAACATGAAAGGAATACTTATCTTACGAACAACAACCAACTGAGTCAAGGATGAGAAATCTCCTCCTGACCTTAGGCATACTGGAAATAGACCTCTCTCATGGAGCTGCCACCCCTGAGCCAGACTCCAGGGCGTAAGGGGACTGCTGCAAGGGCCAAAAGACGACGATTCTGACATAATTATTGCCCAAAGAAAAATGCTCCATCCTTTAGACAAAGTGCCATTTTTTTTTCCACAATGTTCAAACCTAATATCCTTTCTCCCTCTAGCAAGTGTTGCCTCCCCCAAAAAAAATATCTATATCCAATATTATAGTTTTCTTTTGCCAATATAGTTAAGAACTTGTGAGCCAATCAAAGGTTGTCCAATTGTCCATCTTGTTCTATGTTTCTTTTGTTAGTTAGGCTTGTTTGCTTGACAAGTCTTGCAAGTCATCACTATAATTCGACCTGCCTATTTGCTTTCCATTCGTCCCCAAGCAACACCCACCTCTGCCCTGGAATCTATTATCCCTTTTACCTTAGCCCATGTGCCTATGTTTTCTTTCAGAATATTACACATTTACAATGGTGAAAGTGATTGAGCTATTACGTCCCCATATGAATATAAAGGTTTCAGACTTCATTTCATTTTCCATAATACATATTTTACTTTGGGAACTATAGTCTGAGGTAAATATATGTCTAAGTTTGCTCCCCTTTATTTCATATGGTGCATATATTGAATTCTAATGTGGTTGGCTTGTCCACATGGCATCACATTCAATAGGAAAATTGTAACCATGTATGTGAATGTCCATGAGCCTTCACATGCTCTTATAACTATGTGCACATTAGACAATTAAGATATGGGATGTTGATCCAACGGTGCATTCAGACCAAGGGTTTCCCAGGGAAGGTAAAGTCCTAACTTACAAGTCATTTTATTCATTTTCATTTGTAATTGGGACCAGATCGTTGTCGAAATTTCCCTTCATAACAAGGTTTCTTCGACACCCTTATCTTGCTTTTACATGTGTTTTATCGATTGATAGCCAGGCACAAACAATCTTACACACCAAAGGTGTAATCGTCAACACGTTGGAATATGGGTGAGCTTTTTATCCTATAGTTCGTTCCTCATTCTTATTACACTGCAATTTTTTTTTTCCTATACAAATTTTGGTGGTTATTTGCAGATGTTCAATGAAAGGATTTGGAGGTGGGAACCCTCTCTAATTCATGTTCTACATTGGTCTTCATAGGTATTACTCTTTCCATCATATTCCCTTTCGATCTTATTCTGGATTGAGATTATTTCCCATTGTCTCATTCTGTACTTATGGTTCACGATTTCACAAGGTATTGTGCGACCTTGACTTCCAACACAAGTCCAAGGATTTTCGGCCTTACGATTTCAAGGGTAAATGTTAGGCCCCTATACTACTAGTGTAACCCCTTATTGTTATTAGTACAACCCACTTATTATATTGATGTACCCATGTAGTGCCCATATTGTTACTATTGTGCCCCTTAGAAGCCCACTATTGTTATTATTGTGCCCTTACATTATTATTGTTATGTCGACTCTGATTATGTTATGACCCCTTAGACTCTTATATATAGAAAGGAAGTCTTTTCATTTGTATCATCCAAGAATTGTTCATTTATGTAATGTAAAGGAGGTTGCCCCCTCGAAGAGGCTGAATTCTAAGGCGTTGATCTATCTTTTCTATCTTTTCTTGAGCTGGTTGCATAACATTTGGTATCAGAGCTTTGGATTCTAGGGTTTTGCTGCTCCAAACAGGTCATTGTGGCATTTTCGCTATCACTTTTTTTCTGCGACGTTTCAGAAGCTAAAAAAAAACCCATTTGAGAAGAAATCGCGCTGAATCTCTAGTCCGAATTTCAGAGGTTTTCACGCTATATTTGCGGAGATATGATCTGAGGAAGTTGGTCTTTTTGCAAACTCCTGAATTACATTTCAAACAGGTGACATCGGGAAAATCGTCATAAATTTCTCTCTGAGCATCGGATTGAAATTTCGTAAGAATTTACAGAAAGAGGACGGACTGCAGTTTCTTATATATATTTTTCAGTGCCAAAGGTCGAAACAGTGACACATGGCACTTCATACAAGTTTGCTCTTTTGGAAAGGTCTATAATCAGGTCATATTGGGAGATTGTGCATAACTCTTTCTTGGAGAATCCAATTTGGATCAGACTAGTGGCATTGGAAAGAGGACACAGAGGGCTACTATAGGCTACAATTTCAGAACTTAAAGATCTGAAAGTACAGAGTTACAGTGATTTCAAGATCGAGCTCCTAAAAGCAAGATGAGGAAGTTTGATGGCAAGAATCCGGTAAATTGGATACTTCATATGGAGCAATATTTTGATCTGCATGGTGTACCACTGTTACAAAAGGTATGTATTGCATCTTCATATTTAGAACCATATCAATTTTTATGGTATGAAGGGCTTTGTTCTCGTAAACAACTTGTTACATGGTCAATTTTCACGGAGGAAATGATAGCACATTATGAGGATACAAAGAGCAACACCTTCTTTAGAGCAACACCACAACAAGTGGAAGAAAAAAGAGAAAAAGGGCTTTGTTACAATTGTGATAGCAAATGCACTAAAGGTCATAAGTGTGCTGAGAAGAAATTATTTTACATAGAATATGAAGAGCAGGAAGAAAAATATCAATAAACATCAAAAGAAGAAGATATACGCCAGGACCCCACCCCAGAGAAAGAAGAAACGAATCAGACCATATCTTGTAAAGCATTGGCAAGAATTAGCACTCCTCGAACTCTCAAGATAGAAGGACATATCAAGAAGAAAAAGGTGCAAGAAGTGAAAGATCACATCGAGAAAAAAGAAATGAATCCAACCATATCTTGTAATTCATTGGTCGAAATTACCACTCAAACTATCAAGATAGAAAGACATATCAAGAAGAAAAATGTTCAAGAAGTGAAAGATCACATCAAGCATCAAGAAATGAATCCAACCATATCTTGTAAAGGATTGGAAGAAATTACCACTCCTCAAACTCTAGAGGTAGAAGGACATATCAAGAAGAAAAAGGTTCAAGCAATGAAAGGAAGAAATGGGTATAGTATTGAAAAGGTTCTCTCCCATTATGCTATTTTAAATTGGCAATTTTCTCCTTTGGATTTCAAGGAGATCATTTGGGAAAGTCCACCATATGGACTTGACCACTAACCCTTTTTTTCTAAAATGGCAAGAAGTCTCTATTACTCAAGTGCTCTTTTCCGATTATTCCCAAACAACTCATTTATTAATTAAATAAAATTTAATTCCACAATCCATAATTTCAATCTTGGCTTCCATAGCCATTAATCTCAAATAATAATTTAATAATCTAAAAATAATTGTGTCTTCGAAAAACAAAATATAAAGATATCACAAGCCACCCATTCTTGCTTAATATGTATGATTTCTTCTGTCATAAATACATTACATCGTGAATCTAGAGATAAAGATGGTCAAAAATATATATGATTTCTTCTATCATGAATACATTGCATCATGAATCTAGAAGTGGGGATGGTAAAAAATAACATGACACATTTAACCAAAAAAAAAAAAACTACACCAAAATCAACTCCTCCAATGTAATCTTGGAGATATACAAACTTACTTTGCATTGGTCAAATCAATTCTTATTCTTAATAGCCAACCTAAGGAAATTAAAGGTTCAAAATGGATAATTATTAGTTATTAGTTATGCTTCATTAATCTTGCTTCTAATCCTATTGACTAACCCTATCTAATTATGTAGCGACAAGCTCCTTAATCTATAACCAAAAAAAATAGCTTTCCATATTATACTCGAACTCGTTACTCTGAAGCAACGCGTCATTTTCTTTCCTCTTAATCACCTCACAGGGACTCGAACTCACGACACACCAGCAGGTCACATGAACCACCCGAAGCCTGTTGAGAACCAACCACTTTTCGGTTTCATTTTCAAATAAAATATACAAAGACAAATTGACCGTATTCACAGGAAAATCTGGTTTGCTAACCGATTAACTGATTTATTAGATTTTGATTATAACTGCAACATTTTTTTTTTAATCATTATACATGTAAACTGATTCATCACTTTTATTTAAGAAAAACCATATTATCTAAACTGGTTGGTGATCCATAAGTTATTAACTTGGTTCCTTCGGAGCAAGACAAAATCTTAACGAAACAAAATCAGTTTTAAGACATACTCAAACCTTTAACTTTTTTGATTTATTCCAACTTTAATTTAATTTTTCATTCTATTTTATTTTAATTTATATGTAATATTTTCTTTTTAAATTTTGCTCTTAAATGATTAAGAACAAAATTGCTTAAAGAGACCAGTGAAGGCAAACAAGAACCCAAGTTCTTAATGTAATAACTGGTAAAGTAGTGTGGTTTGTTATGTCAGTTAATATACAAAAAAATACCCACTTCGAACCTGGACTCAAACAGTGATTTTTCAATTTTCAAACAAACTGTTTTCTATTTTTCAGATAAGATAAAGCTTAAAGGTTGCAGCAAAATTTAATGGTCCCATTTCGAACCTGGGCTCAGACAATCAACGAAGATTAAGCTTAAATGTTACAATGTGGCCTGGCCTAAGCATTCACAAATTAAAAATGATAAAACTAATGTTGCTGAGGTTAATAAAAAGGGGACACGCCCGGTGGGACTCGAACCCACAATCGCCTGATTAGAAGTCAGACGCCTTATCCATTAGGCCACGGGCGCAACGATGATTCAAATATAATTTTATATTATTTTATTCCATAAATGTCGCAAAGAAATATGCAATTCCTTGACACCACGACCACCTCTGCAATCAATCGATCAGAGTTGTTCGGCAGTTGTCGCGTAGGTAAAAAATCTGATTACTCGCATCATGGAAAGTAAGAGAGTATTGAAACGACACAAGTTTGATTTTGTTATGACATTTCATTTTTAAAAAAATGAAAAATATATATGTCTGAAATACAATATTTGCAATAGAGAAGATGATAAATGAATAAAAATAAAAACAGAAGATAAAAATCAGATTTAATTAAAGCAATGAATTAGTCAAAATTTGGGTTTGATAGCCCTAAATTTTGTACAGCACAAGGTTATTTGGGAGCGGGAGCGAAAACGGGGAGCAAGAGCGGGAGTAGCATTTTCAGAAGCTCCCTTTTGAGAGCTATTAGGGGAGTGAATTTTTATATAATATATATATATTTTTTAATATTTTGATGCATATATGTCAACAAAAGCATGTAAAATGATGATTTAAATATAAAAAGCATAAAAAACATAGATTGAACCATATAACAAAAATCAGCTAGAAGTTATAATCTTCATCAACCATGTCCACGAGTTAGTAACATACAACATATTGAGTCTCATGATTCATCAATCTTAAAGTTTCAAGCTTTCAAAATTCAATATATAACAATTATCATCATTGATCACCAAAGTTGTACTTGTAAGCTTAAGTGTAACCATTACAACAAATAATATCTAACATGAAATGAAACAACTTTCAACTTTCACGAAGCATCATATTCATAATTCATTACCAATGAGTAATAATTGCCAACTTCAAACTTAAATTGTCATATATTGTTTACAAAAAATATCATAATAAATATGAAAGAGTCAACATTTATAAAAACTACTTGAAACTAGAAAAGACAAGTAAATATATTATCTATTGTTAATTCTTGGACCTCTTGCCACAAGAAATGTCTAATTTCTGAGCATGTCGTGGTACTATTGGTGGTCTTCTAGAAGTTTCCTCCTACATAGTCGCACGACTAGAACCAGAAGGCACATGAGCTCCACGTGAGGATGTAGATGGAGGCGGCGACAACAAAGGAACAATAGTTGGACTCGAGCACTGGCATTGCTACTGGATGGTGGGGGTGGCATGGTTGTTGTTGCTTCATCATCATCTCTCAAAAGTTATGCTTCCAATTCTTCAAGATGTATAGTGTCATTCTCCAAATTATCATCCTCTGGGTGGTTATCCCAAATTTTATATGTTGGATCCTCATAAGCCTGATCACATTAATGACTCAACAACCTCAAGTTGTAGTGCACATAAACTAAGATTTCTACTCGGTTTTCATTGAGTTTGTTTCTTCTCACATTATGTATGAAGTTGTAGGTGCTCCAACACCTCTCTGCAAAAGAAGTATTTACAACCTGTGAGATAATTTTTTTTGCCAATTTTGGCAAAAGTCCCATGCCGCCTTATGCTTCCTACCATGTGAGAGCATCAAATATGTCTATATCTTCCATTGCTTGCAAAGAACCAAACAAACCAGTGAAATTGAAGTATCTACTTAATTCAAGACGCAGATTAGCACACTCCTCCCTATCAGGGACTAGCTTGTCTAATGCTTTCATATATCCCTCTTATACCTCTGGATATGTATGGGGTTTCGCCCTAACCCCACCCCCAGGTGCAAGTTGGCCCAACCAAGATGGAGAGTAGTATTTTAGCATAAGGATATACGCCAAGGCATGTACTGGAGCATTAAGTTTATTCCATAGTGTACACACACAATTGTGAATCATTGTATACAAGTTGGGATCATCTTCCTGAACAATATCTTTTATTTACCTCAACATGGTATCTATCTGCTCATACACCTCCCAAATCACTGGTTTATCTGTATCTGCAAAACGAATCATGCTATAAATGGGCTTGGTGGATTGCAATACTTGCCTCACACGTGCCCAAAACAGACCATCAAGAATAGTCTCCTCCACCTGTTCAAAACCTTGCTTGTCAGTTGCATTTGTAGCCCTATCATTTAATACCTACATTGTGGACTTGATACCATGATAGCCAATGACTCTCTTACCTTCAAAAGGCGCTTGAAGGTGAGGTAATAGCTAGCAAATCTAGTCTTTGCAATATTCAACAACTCCAATCTTGAGTGACTGCGGAAAATACCATGGATATTGCTATGATTTGTAATAAATTTTATCATTTGTTTGCCTCTCTTGTACAAATCACCGATCCATTTGCATTGTTGGTTTTTGTTCTTAATAATATCATGCATCAAAAGGTTCATTATGTGAACCAAACACCTAGACCAAAATATGTTGGGGTCTTTCTCCTCAATAATTTCTCTCAATGCCTTACAATTAGCAACATTATTAATGATGACTTGGATGACATTGTATGGCCCAATACGTTCAATTGTTTCAAGTAATGGTTCTGCAATGTTGATGTCAGCATTGAACGTCTCTTAGTAATCATATTCTAAAAGGAAGATGGCACTACTAACAGACACAACAAGAAAACTTATCAATGGATTGCCTTTTAAATTTGTCCATCCATCAGATGCAATGGATACCCCATGCTCATTCCAAGAATTTATCATTTTACCCAAAGAATGTGATAATTTTGCTTTTTCATGATCAAGTCCAATGACTCTAGCCTTGCCATATCCAGGGCTCTTGTATCCTTTGGGGGCATCATTAATGGCAAAAACCATTTCATGCCAATAAGGTGAGCGAAGAACATTGAATGGTATCCCACATGCATAGAGAAACCGATAAATTTTTGAATCCACATCATTCCTACACCCTTTGTTAAGGAAATATGATATGGTTCTATGCCTTAAAGAGATGTTTGTTCTTGTGCCTCCATATCCACTGTCATGGGAGGATGTTGAAGGAGTTCTTTGTGCATGTGGTTGTGAGTTATGTTCAAAGAAACCCTTTGATTTTTTGGATTTGTATTGGGCTTCCTCCTCTTCCCTTATGTATTTGGCTATTTCTATTACTGGCACACTTACACAAGCTTTGATTCTTATTGGTTTATCTCCATCCCATGACCTTTTCCCATAGAGGTTCTTTCTGGCACGAGTGTATGAACCTGTGTACATTTCGTTACAATGGTTGCATGTAAATTTAGTGGTTCCACCCTCTTCCCCACTTCAAACTTAGTAACGTATATCCACAATGGGGTTTGGTCTTGTTTAGTTTTTGGGGCCTCATCATATCCACTCTCTTCCTCCTCACCAAGGTACTCCTCTCCAGGGTTTTCATCACATCCACTATAACCCACTTCTTCATCCTCTTCTTCATCATGATCAACCCTCCTTCTACTCTACAACACCATAATAACCAAAAAAGGAACTAACAAGAACAAAATGCCAAGCCATATAGCCATGATGTTTGAAGTTTTGAGTCTGCAAAAAAATGGAGGAATGGGAATTGGAAATAGAGAATTTTTATTTATTTATTTAGAAATGAACATAAAAAAACAAAAATGCTAGATTAGAGTGTAGATCATACCTCTTTGACCTTCAATCCCAAGCTCCAATCTCCCTTGCAAGCTCCTCAATCTCCTCCAAGCTCCTCTCTCTTTCTCTCTCCAAGCTCCAAACTCTCTCTTTCTCTCTCCAACTTAGACAAATGGGTGAATAATGGGAGGGGGGAGGGTCTTTTTAACCTTTCCCCCTTCCCTCCCCTCCCTTTCCTATCCCTCTCTGTCTACCAACCGTCGCCTCCCTCTCTCCATTGCACGGCCTTTTTTCGGCACCAATGGGAGTGCTTTTTTAAGAGGGGGAGCGATCGAGAGTGATCGCTCCCTAAGCGAAGGGGAGCGATAAAGGAGTGATCACTCCCGACCTCTCCCCTAATCATTCCCTCAAAAATAGGGAGAATTTTTTTCAAAGGGAGTGCGCTCCTGAAATCGCTACCATTCAGGAGTGCGCTCTCAAGGTAGCTCCCAAGCGGAGCTTGAATTGGGTGTAGATTTGTGGGGGGTTGGGTAGCTCCCCCACAACCTTGATATAGCATAAGCTTCAACAAATAATAGGAAACAAAGAGAGATTGTTGCCAGAAAATGTACAACAACAACTGAGATATGCAGAATAATTGAGTTGTAAAATAGAGGTTGGTTGTATTAATAATGAAAAAGTATAGCCAAAATCTTGAAAGGAAAACTTCTGCTAAAACTTTTGACCAATCTCAACACAAAAACTACTGCAATGTAAATTAAATCATATATAATAGCTCGGAAAACAAACAAGTATGGCAGCTGATTGAAATCCTTCATGCTAGTACATATATGGGTGGCTTGTTCTTTGCGAAATGATAGTTGTTAGAATTGGTTAAAAGATGACCGGAGATTTAAACAATAATGAAATTAAACAAAAATACAAGATACCTGAAAAGTTTCCTTGAAAATATTAATGGGGCCACACTAATTTGTCTCTCCTTGGTGAAGTAAGACTGTTGTCACCATCAAAATTAACTTCTAACTTTAAGAAATTAAAATCAGAGGATGAAATGACAAACCAGAAATTTTATAGCATACTCCTCTTCACAGTTCTCTCTCTCCTGCCTTCATAGATCCTTCCTTCTTTTAAAGGACTTGAAAACAGTTTGAGAAATTTCTCCCTTTTAAAGAATTGTATTAAGTTTCATTTCTAATCCAATTGATTAGAAAGTGGGAGGAGGGATGTTCTAAAGGAAATAATTAGCTTATGAAACTTTTAAATGTTGACTCTAATAGGTGGGACCTTTGTTTCCATTGATTGTGTTTGATAATTTATTTGTCTTAAATATATAAATAAAGAAACCTCGTGACCAAACAATTTTGCCCCATAATAATATCATACCATAGTCACAATAATATCATATCAAAGAGCATATCCATGTCTTATCTGCAACCAATAAAAATATATGCTACATCATCAAACTTCCTTCACATATGATATCACGTCAAAATCAAATTTATTTCGCATAAATCAAAACCTTGTGTATCCCAACGCTCCTTTTTTCTCCATAATTATAATCCATATATATCAAATGTGCCATCAAATATGTATAAATAGAGTGTTGTATTTATGATAAACAAAACTTCACATGCATAAATGTGTGTCTCTTCCTTTAAACAAAAACTCATACCATAAATAAAATAGAATATTATAAATATCCATATGTTTGTGCAATGAAAAGTACCAAAGAAAAACTGAAGTAATTTTCATCATAGATCAACCCGTCAATGATAATAATCCATAAACATTCCAAAAATATGTTGCAAGTATTGATAAACTATTGCCCCTGTTTGTGTGATGGAGCAAATTTTTCCTATTCCTCTTCCTGGAGAGGGTGAGACGTGACAAAGTGTGAAGAGTCATGTGAAGAATTAGAAAGAGTGACTTGGGCTTTCTGTCTCTTGTCACTCATAACAAGTTGAGGAATGATTGCTTGCTTGGAAGACTGACCAATGGGATTAGCAAACATAGTAGGTTGCTTAGAGACTTATTGAGCAGATGGAGGATGTTCACTAACAAGTGTGGAAGGTTGTGGTATTGTGCATGGAGAGTGGACTAAACGTGAAGCATCAGATTGTAAATGACATTTTCCTCAGGAGGAGGGGGCAAAGAGGCAATAGGCCAGCATTAGACAGAGTGCAAAGGCTATGCAGGGATTGTATTTTTCCAACCATCATTGTTTGGGAGGAAAAGAGGAGAAGATGCATGTGGTGGCACATGAATACCAATGTTTGGCACATGAGGAATAAGGTGTTGTTGAGGTTGATGTTTAGGTTGATCTAAAATATTAACAACACTAGTATGGAGAAATTGTCTCAGTTCTATTGAATCAACATTGAAATGAATTGATATTCATGGTCTTTTGTCCCTTCTTACCCCTAAATTCTAGTTCTTGTTTCCTCCCCCTATACTTCTACCCCTGCCTATATTCCTATTAAATAAACTCATAGTGGAAATGAATTCACAAAGTTACTAACATGTAGTAAAAATGTGGAATTCCTCATTAACAGAGAACAATAATCTGAGATTGAAAAATCAATAACGAGGAGACAATATTAAGAAGGAAAGGGAACGAGATTGGCAAGTTGTAACAATTTGTTCACAAGTCCATAGGGAACAAATAGAAAGATTTTACTTTCTCAAAAGACAGAGACAAGAAAAACACGTTTAGGTGTTGGACCAACTTGTCATATCCAAAATTCACAGAGGCGGGAATGACACTGGTCTTCACTTTTTGTGTTCACAAATATGCAAGATATATATTTTGTTATTAAAGAACAAAACCATACCATATGAAATGGCACATTATGAACATGGAATTAAGAGTAGTTGCAAATACATATTGAACATAAGTATGACATGATAAAAAAAAATTGATTCATATAACATATCGAGGGATCTTGTCCTGATGATGAACCACATAGGTTGGTTCGAAACACGTCGACCTAAATCTTCCGATGTGATTTCTTTCGAAAATGTTTCTAATATGCATGAACATTGTCAAATATCCTAATGAATACGCACATTTAATAGAGATGTAAGCATAATAGCAATTTGAAAAACATAATTGTAGTTTTGATATAATTTCTCTTGATGTTGGAGGAAGGGAATAGAAACCCTTGCGCATGACATCATTGTGGTTTTTTCCCAAGGCTTCATTGCCTCAAAGGCTCCCATGAATGGAAAATTCAACTAGTTATAATCAAATTAGGGTTTTGACAGAGATTTTAAAAGAATACGATAAACCCATTTGTTTATTAGGGTTATAAATGAGGATAAATAACTTAATTAGCCCCTAGAGTTATTAACAATGCAATGGTTATGAAAACAATATAACATACAAACCAACATCACTAGATATGTCGAAAGGGAATGTAGGTTTATAAAAACCATGCAATTCAGGTTTTCCATTAAAACGGAGGTAACCCAAAATTGCTTGTCTCACCACGATAAGCAATTCCAGGTGAGAATTTGAACAAACTAATGTTTGGTGTTGCATGCACAAGGGTTTCCTCGAAGGTGTTGCACCATCGTAAAACAAAAAATCAAAATCAAAAATAGCTTCTAAAACCATATACAAAGATTCCACACAGTGAACCAAACTTCATTGTTATATAGCATGAGGGAAATCTATCTTCTTCCTTTTTTCATATATTAAGTGATACTAAGACGTTGGGGACTATGCTTTAGACTGAAAAAAAAACTATACCAATGTAAATTCAAACAAGAATGGGAACAAGGTTTATGTAGGAAAAATACTCAGATAATGTTCAATTTGTTGACAGAAGAAGACCATTTTAAAACATACCCGGTAAGAAATTGTGCTTAAAGAAGAACTTTGAGTTGCTACGCCACATGAATGTGTTTTGATACCTCGTTTCCTAGGTTCATAACTTAAATTTGTAAAATTCCTTTTGCATAGTGATAGAATTCAGGTATTAAAGGATGAAAACCCTTTGAAATCTAAAGGAAGGAAAAAATGAAGTGCATGGTTCGAGGAGGTGGTCGTAGTGATAGTGAGTAAATGAAATAATAAAGTTCGGATTAGAGTGTTCCATGTTGTTTAATATGCCCCTAACCCAATGTATGTCAACTCATCATGTGAGCGAAACACTAACCTTCAAATCAATTTAGCCGATAACCTTGTCAAAAGAAATCATGTAGACAACCAAGTCACCTTCATGGCATTGACTCAAATCATATATCGTTGTCAACGAGAGATATGGCATGTTAAATGATGCATCAAATCCTATGGCGATGATCAGATTATTTAATATCAATGTCTCGGTCGAGCTGCATATAACTGTCACCCACTGATAAATCATTTGGTGAGACGAATTTAACCTTAGGTTTCGTGGATGTTAATATATCACATATGCCAAGTGTTGTTGCATTGGGTGGAAAAACATAACCATAACATATACATAGTATGTACACCATACTGTATGCCAGGAGACTTATAAAATAAGTCACCAACACTTACATTCATGATTCGTGCCTTCTAATAACCTCAATAAGACTCTCTTTGCATATGTATATGACATGTATGAGATAATGTAACCAAGGCATTGTTTAGCGAATAAAACATTTTTCTAAGCATATAAATATATACACATACACATAACCCTCCATATGCCACCATCTTTGTATCACATATATATAATATATGTATTTTTCAAGGCTCAAATGATTGTAGCACAAAAAGAAACCTTCAAATCGTGTGTAATCTATTAGCATATTTTGACAAGAAATTTCATCCAGGTAAATCAAGATATGTACTGCTTTCAAAATTTTTGAGTAGAGGGTTCCTTTTAAGGAAGGGTACCCTACTAGGTTAATTATATTTATATATATAATAAGGAGGGATTAGTCAAGGGTGGTTGCAATGGTTTGCCAAAGTTAATTATCATTAACAAGTGTCAAAAACCTTTATTTGGCAGCGGGGACGAGGGGTTGTGTCTGACATCTCTGGCATTTTCATGGAGTCTCAAAGCTTTTGAAGACATAAAAGAATTATTTTTGGATAGATATATCAAATATGTAGTTCAACAATGAAGAATCATGCATTAAGAAGGATTAAATTTCTTAAAGTGTGTGTATATTAAAACGACCAATGTAAATGATAAGCATTAGATTGCCTTTACTATTCACAAGATGTTCATTTATAATACACTGTACATGACTGTTGGATTCATCTTCCAATGTCTCTTGGACTCCGGTGGCTGTTCACATTCCACACCAACCCATAGAGGATTAGGTGTCCAACATTCCCCCCCTTAATTCGAAGGGATATTAATGAGTCCAAGAAGAGAGTTGTAATACAAAATGTGCAAAATTGCATGGCAGAACTAGGATGAATGTGCTCTTAGAAATGTTGGTATAAGGTGGGTGGTTTAAGGATGACCACCAACACTGGAACACTTAGTGCAGTTCCCGGAACTCTTCCAAATATGGCATGAAGCTGAGGTCTTCTGCTAGAAGAAGTGCTCCTCATGTTTTGAAGAGGGAAACCTTCAACCTTGAAAGGGAGGCCTCACCCCGCATAAAAAGGGAGAACCTCAACCTAAAAAGGGAGGTCTCAACCTGTGATTCTTTAAGGATGACCACCAACTCTGGAATTCTTAATGCAATTCCTGGAACTCTTCCAAAACTGGTAAGAAGTTGAAGTCTTATGCTAGAGGAAGTGTCCCCAATTCTTTGAAGAGGCATCACCAACTGAAGGCATGCTCAGGGGCATCTTTGTCTCTGGCTACAACTCTGAATCTGGTATGGCAGGTTGTGGCTCAGGCTTGCTTGATGTGGCTTTGAAGCTTGTAGATGACCATCACTTCTCCCCCTGTCAGATACAAGGTGAGATGATGGAGAAAACTCAACTGCAAGATTGTTCAATACTCTAGAACAAGTTCAGACATATGACTGAAATATCTTCTTGGTTGTTGAAGCCCATTGCCAAGAAGTGATCCATCCAATATGAATCTTTGTTCTTTCAAGAGGCTTGTTTCTGAAGCATTTGTTTGAAGAGTGAGTGGTTTTATGACAGTGCTTACATGGATGAAGATCAAAACAATGATCTTTCATATGGCCAACTCTTTCACAATGTTGACATTTCACAATCTGTTGTTGTTGTTGTGGAAGAGGAGCAGAATCTGGAACAGGTGAAGGTGAACCGCTATGAAGAAACCCAACACTATGAAATTTGATGGGTTTTAAGTAATCTGGAATATGAAAGGAAATATCCTTATCATATCCAAGCACTGTTCTGTGCTTGTTATGGACAAACTCTTCCCAAGGTCTGATGAATGACTTTGGAAGTGCAAGCTGAATTTCTGCACCTTTTTTCACATCTGCGCCTAAAATGGGTACTACATCTGAATCAACTGTAACAATATTGAATTGTTGTTTATGGGAATCTGTTTCAATGTTCTAAACAGAAACAGGTTCAAAATGATGACTACACTTTTGCTGAAGCTCATCTCACTGGAACTGAGATTCTAGTTGCAAAAATTCAATCTTTTCATGTGCATTCTGCAGACATTTTTTGATATCGAAAAGATTTTCCTTGTTGATGTTTACCATCCCATCGACAGTGCATTGTATCAAAGTATTTAATAAATCTAATACATCATAAATTAGATCCATTTTCGGGGCTTTAACATATAGACTCAATGTTCTAATCAGCCAACAGCAATCACTGTGATTCACTTCACATGGTGGTTGAACGAAGGTTCCAATGTTCAATATATATCATTATATACCTCACGTCTCACCAAAACTTAATGCATGCATATGCTCATTTAATCATTTAAAAACACTACTTTTATGAACCATATACACTTATGCAATAGTCAATAGAGCAAGGAATCAACACATAGTCACCCACTATTCAAATAATGCCATCACTTATGACCATTAAAAAATTTGACTTATGTAAGCCTACCATAAAACATGTATCGGCCTTCAAAATTAGTTAACACAGGGGTATACAATACATACCACACATATAAAAGTAACAATGGCTTTCAAAGGAACATATTGGCATTCAATATGGGCGCACTTAATATTCCAATGCACTTAGTTTCAGCATATACCTCACATCAAAAAAGTATTCATCGGTTTCTCGAATTCAGTACCATTTTCTCCCAAATCCACTTAGTTATCGCCCATTTCCAATCCAAATTTCAAAATTCTGCGCTTCTTATTTTGTCACTGCTATTCTACTTTACTCTATTCCACTCTGCGCAATGTAACAATGCTCTCTCTCAAGCAGAATGATGAATCAGTTCGAGATTATTTTATATGGGAGCTGAGTAAGATCTAGCTGAGAGGCTTTTCAATTGGACTCCACATTTCAACGGACACGTAATGGGGAGAGATCTGAGGAGGGTAATTATCATTGACGACACCCCCATTTCCTATGAGTTTCAGCAGACCAATGTCGTCCCTATCATATCTTTCCAGGGTCTGAACACTGACACGGAGCTCAAAGCAATATTGTTGTATCAATATTGCTTATTTTTCTGCATCAACATCCTCCAACATTTGAAGGGGCTAAAATTGTTATAAGAGTTGTGCGCAGATGCAACGAGCTTTGCAAAGTAGTTAAATGGAGCAATATGAAGGGGATGATAAACCTAAGAATGCAGTGGCACCCGTAGTGTCAAATGATAACACCTCACATTCTGGGAAATATGAAAGCCGAGTAAAGGGGAAGAGCAACGTCAGCTAAATTTCTTCAATGGGATTCCCGCATACAGTCAAAAGCAGAGAAGAAGTGCTAGTTTAGGCCCAGCTAAGCATCTAAGACTTTCAAAGATTGCTCGAAAGGGAGTAGAAAATGAGCATGTATTGCAAAATATTAGGAATGGGTCAGGCAAAAAATGTGAACAACAATAGTCCCTGGGCTGTGACGAGAGTGTGCACTGATTGCAAGACCGTCAAGACTCCGCTTTGGCAAAATGGACCGCAGGAACCCAAGTCTATGTGTAATCGGTCTAAGACAATGAATAGGACGATGCTCCCTTCAATGATGCACCAACCATGGATTCATTGCAGATTTCCAAATGCATCGGCCTTTAGAAGCTATTCAAGAAATGAAAAGACAAGAATGATTCCAAGATGCAAGCAGGTATCCTTGCGAAGATCTATAGTGCCTTTGCAAATGGGATACTTTGAATGCATATGGGAACCTGGCCGTATCACTAAAGTTAACCTTCCTAGTGAGTCAAATGAAGGATCGATGCCAAGAACATTTGCCTAACCAGAAATTTTGAAACAAGATTGTCAATTTCGATCTAGGGAAATTGGCCAATGAGGGTTTTTCCTGCTTAGTGGAGCGTTAGGGTAGAATTGTTAGACTGGAAGTTACAGACCTGATAGGGGTGGAAGAAGTAATGTTTCTGACAGCTACATAGACAGGGATGTCAGGGAATGTTTTGTCAGGCCACACAGTTCGGTTGACAGAGTTCTAACATCTCAGTAATAAGCACAGAAAATTCAGGCTCTGATTGCATATCTGAATGGAAGAACAGACAGACAACGAATTAACAAAGCGTTATGGGAAGTGAGCAGAAATGACATAACTAAAAACAATGGCTCATATTTGGGCAGGAAATTCAGCTGGAATGTAGCTTAGAAGTGCAGGACTGAAATGCACAGAAAAGACCACAAAATTAGTGGCAGATTTGAGCAGGGCCAGAATTGGCCGGCTCTGATACCATGTCAGGTATACATGGAATGTAAACAACTAATATAAATGACAAGCATTAGATTTCCTTTACTATTCACAATATGTTCATTTATAATACATTGTACATGAATATTGGATTCATCTTCCAATGTCTCTTGGACTCTGGTAGTTGTTCACATTCCACACCAACCCATAAGGGATTAGGTGTCCAACAGATATAATTTTGCTAATTTATTTTTTATTGTTGGCATTATGACACAGGTTTGGCGCTATGACACAGGTGTTGTCCTTGATGGCAACTCACTCAGATGACAGATCATAGTTCAGGATCACAGAATGAAGGAAAAAGAGGTATACGCAGGTTCCCCTTGACCAAACCGCGTATACATGCGGGATTGTAGACCAAAAGGCGCGTATGCATATACACGCACTTTCATGCAAGGAAAAGCGCGTACATGTTGGAAAACTTGGTTTTGGTCCGTGGTATTTGGTCCATGGTATTTTGACCCATGGTATTGGTCCAAGGTATCTTGTCCAAAGTGTTGACCCTAGGTATTTGGTCCAAGGTATTGATTCTAAGTGGTTTTGGACCATGGTATTGAGTAAGGCCTAAGACTATAAAAGGAGGAGGAGATCATTAGGCAAAGGCACTCAAGCATTGAATATCTAAGGAAGAGCAAGATCTAGAATACTGGTTATTGGGTTATGGTGCATAGCTGGATCTGAATCAAGGAGGAACCTGAGCGCTTGAAGAAGGATAAGTTCTATTGATGGGTCAAGATCGTAAGGCTTGAAGAGAAGTATCTCTGCATGGTTTTGATCTTTTATCTGAATAATTGCGCATGTTGTAATCTATAAATTTGATGATCTGGGTATAACTGATGTCTGAATAAGTTGTAAAGGTTAAATCATCTTTTACAGATCTGTATGCAGGTTCAGGATAGCAAAGGCACGTATACACGCTGGTTCGGCATTTCAAAACAGCGTATACATAGGTTTGCCTTCATATAATAGCATATGAACGCAGGTTCGACACATTGAAGTAGCATACGTCTCATAAAATATGTTTTAGCTACTTCTGTTTACTGTTGCAGTGTTCTGGGTTCTGGATTGGGTTCTGGTTACTGTTACTGTATTCTGGTTACAGCATTCAGAAAAGTGATTGTTTGATTCAGTTTTGGTTGGTGCAAAGGAGATTGGTTGATGCAGATATATTTGATGTTTGATTGATGTTATTGATGGATCCAGTCTGAAAATTTATGAAACGTGGTCCCTGGAAGAAAAGAGAAGGTTGTAGCCTTCCATAGGTCAGCACCTACGTACAAGTAAACACATCAGCTAGTACAAGAGCTAAGGGTGTTGTAGCTCCCTTCCAGGAAAAGCCGGAGAACGAGAGAAGGTTGTAGCCTTCTGCCGATAGAAGCCTGTGTACTGGTATAAGGCTGCACCAGTACAAAATTTGTAAAAGAAGTTTCTTATTAAAGAAAGATAAAGACGATTGCAGCAGGTGGTTTTCACCCACATTGGGTTTCCACCTTATATCTTGTGTTCATGTGTGTGATTGCCTGTTCTGTTTACTACATCTGATTACTGGTTATATGGTTCTAATACACAGATTAAAGATCAACTAACTAAATTATAAGTTTGCAAGGTATATGCTGGTTGCTCTAAACACAGTTGTGTATACACGCAGGTTTCATTAACAGAAGTAGCGTATATAAATCTGTTTATGGAAATGAAATATTGTTAAATTGCTAATACTGATTCACCCCCCCCCCCCCTCTCAGTATTATTTCCAACAATTGGTATCAGAGCAGGTCCTTCAGAAAAAGCTTGATCGCTTGAAGGAAGATCTATCATCATGAGTACCTACGAAAGAGAGGGATCCATTAGACCACCAATCTTCGATGGGAGCAACTTCGACTATTGGAAGGTAAGAACCATAGCCTATCTTCAATCTCCTGGAGCAGAAGTTTGGGAAATTGTGGAATGAGGATACACATTTCCATCAGCAATTCCTATAGATACTGCAGGTAAAAAGAAGTATGAAACAAATTCCAAGGCTATCAACACATTATTGGGGAGTTTATCACAATCAGAATTTGTCAAGGTTATGCAGCTCAAAACCGCAAAAGAAATATGGGACAAGATCGTTATAAGCTATGAAGGAGACGATAAGGTAAAACGTGCAAAACTACAATCTCTCAGAATTCAATATGAAACTCTCAAAATGCACAATGATGAAAGTATAGCTAATTACTTCTTACGTATAGATGAGATTGTTAATCACATGAAAAACTTGGGTGAAGAGATAAAAGAAGTTACTGTAGTTGAAAAGGTTTTGAGATCCCTGTCTTCTAAGTTTGAATCAAAAGTTTCTGCCATAGAAGAAAAGTAGAATCTTCAGAGTATTACTATGACACAGCTGCACGAAATCCTAACTGCTTTCGAAATGAGAAAAGGGGGTCCATCAGATATGAGAGAAGCCACATTCAAGGCTTCAGGAAGAGAAGAGCTCAATGAATTGGGACACATTTCAGAAGGAGAGGAAGAAGCAAACTTTGTCAAGAACCTTCAACGGGGTTCTGGAAGATTCAGAGGTAAACTACCTTTCAAATGCTTTGCTTGTGGAAGAGTTGGTCATTATGCAGCCAAATGTCCTCATAAAGATAAGTTGGATAAAGGTAAGGAACCAGCAAAATGGAATAGAAAACAAAATGTAAGTAAGAAGAGCTATTATACACATGAAGATAGTGATGGTTTATCAAATAGTGATGAAGATGAACATGGTAATGATTATAGACTTTTGATGGCTTTTGAAGATGATGATTTCTTGGATGCTTTAGATGAAGATGGTCTCTATGAAGAAATTTCTAAACTTAAAATCTGTTTAGAAGAAAAGAGTATGATTATAGATACTCTGACATTCCAACTTGTTGAAAGGGAAAAACACAATGAAAAGTTAGAATGTGAAATTGTGGGTCTAAGAAAAGATATTGAGAAAACAAAAGCTCTCAATCTTAGATTTGCTAAAGGATCAGAAACTTTAGATGAAATTATCAAAGTGCAGCGTTCTCCTCTGATAAAGACAGGTCTTGGATATACAGAAGAAGCATCTCAAGCACAGAAGCCATCAACCTCCAAAAGTTATCTTGATGCAGCAAGGAGAAGTGAACAGGTTGACAATCGTCAGCAAAGGCATAAAGCAGATCACCAGGTAAATCGGGTTCAATCTACTTCAAGGATGAACAGAAGCTACAACCTACCTCAGGTAAATCATTTTGCTTCAAGAATGAATGTCAATGGAAACTACAATCATCAGGTCAGTAGATTTGATAATCATAGGAATTTCTTTAATGGCCAATGTTTTTCATGTCATAACTTTGGACACAAAGCTGCTCAATGTGTTGCTTACAAGACCATCATGACTAGAGAAGCACAAAATCAAAGGAATGTGACTGGGATCATGAAAAGGACCTACAATAACTTTTCTGCTCTTGAAAATGAAATAGAATGCTCTATCTGTAACAACTTCAGTCATGAAGATTCTGAATGTAGGAGTAAATTTCGGCAAACATCTTAGAAGGAGCAAGCTTCATTGGGTCCCAAAACATGGAGAAAGAAAGAATCGCAAATAGAAAGATGTGGTATAGCCTTGTATGCAGAAGGACAAGAAAATCAGTGGTACATCGACAGTGGATGCTTGAAACACATGACAGGTGATAAAGAAAAACTTCAGTCATATAATGCCTTAGAAAAGGAAAACAAGGTCTCATTTGGTAATGACACTCCAGCAATCATAAAAGGCAAAGGCTCCGTTCTCTTAAAATAAAAAGTTAAAGTTGGGAATGTTATGTATGTAGATGGTCTAAAGAATAATCTATTGAGTGTCAGTCAAATGTGTGATCAAGGAAATGAGGTAGTATTTCGATCAAATGGATGTGTTGTTCATGAGCTTGATACAGGAGAAACAATGATCAAAGGTGTAAGAACTCCAAAAAACCTGTACATACTCAAGGGGGGACAACAACAGTGCTACCTAAGCAAAAACGATGAACACTGGCTATGGCACAGAAGATTGGGGCATCTAAGCTTCCCTAAAATAAGAAAAGCATGTAGATACAAGGTTGTTCGTGATCTTCCAAATATCAGCATTCCAGAAAATACAATATGCAAATCATGTCAATTTGGTAAGCAAACCAGAGCACATTTCCCTGAGAAGGAAGGATCAGCTAGTAAGCCTCTTGAACTTGTTCACACTGATTTATGTGGTCCATCTAGGAAAAAGTCACCTCGTGGAGAAGAATACTTCATATTGTTCATTGACGACTTTTCCAGAATGTGTTGGATAGGACTTCTAAAGCATAAAGACGAAGCTTTCGAAAAGTTCAAAGCCTTCAAAGCTTTGGTTGAAAATGAATCAGATCGCAAAATCAAATGCCTCAGGTCTAATCGAGGAGGGGAATTTACCTTGGATGAATTCTTCAACTTATGTGAAGAACATGGAATAAGAAGGGAATTCTCTACTCCTCAACAAAATGGAGTGGTAGAAAGGATGAACAAAACTATTCAACAAATGGCTCGTGCTATGCTAGATGAGTCTGGAACTCCTGCAACCTTCTAGGGAGAAGCTGCATTTGCTGTTGTCACTATTCTCAACAAAACAAACATCCGGGTAAACAGCACTCAAACTCCACATGAACTTTGGTATGGTAAGACTCCTACTGTAAAATACTTCAAAGTTTTTGGAAGCAAATGTTACATCAAAAGGACTGATGAAAAACTTGGCAAGTTTGAACCTAGAGCAGATGAAGGCATTCTCCTTGGTTACTCTTCCCGAAGTAAAGGATACAAGTGTTATAATAAAAGACTTGGGAAAATTGTTGAAAGTATTGATGTTGTGGTTGATGAAGTAGGCAAAAATCCAAAGCAGGTAAAAACCGAAGATTATGAAGAAGATGAGGACTATCCTTCCACATCAAATCAGACAAATTCTGAAGAAGAAACCAATGAGGCACCAGAAGAACAGATAAGGGTAGAAGAAAAGACTCCATCCAGGTATGTTCAGAAGAATCATCCAGAGACTCAAATTTTGGGGCAGAAAGAGGCAGGAGTGCAAACAAGAAGAACTATTACAGAAGCTTCAAGCTATCTAGCATTGCTTTCCTCCGTTGAACCGCAAAATGTAAATGAAGCATGCAAAGATGAATGTTGGGTCAAGGCCATGAATGAAGAACTTGAGCAGATTGAAAAGAATAATACTTGGGAATTGGTTCCTAGACCTAATGATAAGAATGTCATAGGAACCAAATGGATATTCAAAAACAAGTTGAATGAAAATGGAGAAGTTATTAGAAACAAGGCTAGACTTGTTTGTAAAGGGTATGCTCAACAAGAAGGTATAGACTTTGAAGAAACTTTTGCACTTGTTGCTAGACTTGAAGCCATAAGAATGTTCCTTGCTCTTTCTAGTTTTCAGAAGTTCAAAGTATATCAAATGGATGTGAAATCTGCCTTTCTTAATGGAGACCTAGAAGAAGAAGTGTATATTGAGCAACTAGATGGATTCATCCTTGGAAATGATCCAAAACTTGTATGCAGACTTAGAAAGGCTCTCTATGGTCTAAAACAAGCTCCAAGGGCCTGGTATTATCGTCTTGACAAATACCTTCATCAACAAGGTTTTTCAAAAGGATCAGCTGATAGCAATCTATATATAAAAATTGACAATGATAAATTGTTAATACTTGTTGTGTATGTTGATGATATCATTTTTGGTAGCAATGAAGAAGCCATGAGTCAAAACTTTGCCTTGGTAATGCAGAAAGAATTTGAAATGTCCCTGCTTGGTGAGCTCACATATTTTCTTGGCTTACAAGTTCAACAAAATAAAGATGGTATTTTTTTATCACAAACCAAGTACCTCAAGAAAATCTTGAAGAAATATGGCATGGAAGATTCTAAACCAGTATGTACCCCTATGGTAATAGGATGCAGCCTCAGCGCAAATGATGAATCAACAGCAGTACATCAACCAACCTACAGATCCATGATTGGTAGTCTACTCTATCTAACAGGTACCCGACCAGACATCATGCATGCAGTGGGAATAGTTGGAAGATTCCAAGCAAATCTAAAGGAAGCACACCTTTAGGTAGTCAAAAGGATTTTCAAATATCTTCAAGGAACACAAAACTTTGGTTTATGGTATCCTAGAGATACAGATCTTACACTTCATGCATATACAGATGCAAATTGGGCAAGAAGCGTGGATGACAGAAAAAGCACTAGTGGTGGTGCATTCTATATGGGTTCCAGATTAGTGTCTTGGTTCAGCAAGAAACAAAGTTCAATTGCATTATCTACAGCTGAAGCAGAATGTGTGGCTGCTACATCTTGTTGCACACAACTCCTTTGGATGACGCAAACATTACAAGACATTCAGATCACATGTACTCCACCCATCTCCATTCTATGTGATAATACAAGTGCAATCAGTATTTCAAAGAATCCAATCATGCATTCCAAGACCAAGCATATACCTATCAAATATCATTTTCTCCGTGAACAAGTGCTTGAACAAAAGGTCAAATTGGAGTATGTTCCCTTCGAAGAACAGGTTGCTGATATATTCACCAAACCGCTACCTAGAGAGACATTTGAATATCTCAGACAGAAGCTGGGAGTAGTTGATGCATCATCTTGCTGTTGAAACCTATCTGGTTCAGAGAAAAGTGGTTGTATGTGAGTTTCATGAAGCATATCCGCGTACATACGCTGGTTGCTGTGGATACAGTCGCGTATATGTTGGTTTGAAGAAAAATAGTGGGCCAGACTCAGGATGAAAAGAGTCTGATATGGGTCTGACAGAGACCATCTAGCACAGGTTCAGGGGGAGCATATACTTCTAATAATGCATTGTTGGCATTATCTTAGAAGATCTTGGTACAATTTCACAGTTGTTTCTGATTCAGGTGGAACAGGTGCAAAGGGAGATCATGGTTGCTGGTCTGGATGGTGATTGACAGATGCTGCTGATGATAGTTGTTGATGACTATCATAGTCTTGTTTTAGATATTTTTTCTCTATGTCATGTATATCTTTTATTATCAAGGTCATGTAACGACCTATTTTGTTTCCCCACTATGCCTGGGATGGATGATGTAATGTTCTTGTTTTATCATGTATAAACTTTTGGTGTATCCCCACTTGGTTGGGTGGATGAGTCAATCTTGGTATATCCCCACTTGGTTGGGAGATGGATGTATGTATGAGTCTTTGGTGATAGGAAGGTCATTTATGATGTATAAAGTCATGTTCTTCTTGTAGAACATCTTTTTGCAGACCTTGCTTACAGTCAAGGGGAGCATGATCAACACACTTCAGCATATCAGAGAATTCAGCATGTACTCAGGGGGAGCATAACCCTTTGCCCTTGATGACAAAGGGGGAGAGTGACTTGGGGTTGCCATCAAGTCCAAAGGGGGAGATTGTTGGCATTATGACATTGGTTTGGCACTATGACACAGGTGTTTTCCCTGATGGCAACTCACTCAGATGACAGATCACAGTTTAGGATCACAGAGTGAATGAAAAACAGGTATACGTAGGTTCCCTTGACCAAACCGCGTATACATGCGGGATTGCAGACCAAAAGGCGCGTATGCGTATACACACACTTTCATGCAAGGAAAAGCACGTACATGTTGGAAAACTTGGTTTTGGTCCATGGTATTTGGTCCATGGTATTGGTCCAAGGTATCTTGTCCGAAGTGTTGACCCCAGGTATTTGGTCCAAGGTATTGATTCTAAGTGGTTTTGGACCATGGTATTGAGTAAGGCCTAAGACTATAAAAGGAGGAGGAGATCATTAGGCAAAGGCACTCAAGCATTGAATATCTAAGGAAGAGCAAGATCTAGAATACTAGTTATTGGGTTATCGTGCATAGCTGGATATGAATCAAGGAGGAACCTGAGCGCTTGAAGAAGGATAAGTTCTATTGATGGGTCAAGATCGTAAGGCTTGAAGAGAAGTATCTTTCTGTGGTTTTGATCTTTTATCTGAATAATTGGTGCATGTCGTAATCTATAAATCTAATGATCTGGGTATAACTGATGTCTAAATAAGTTGTAAAGGTTAAATCATCTTTTACAGATCTGTACACAGGTTCAGGATAGCAAAGGCACGTATACACGTTGGTTCGACATTTCAAAATAGCGTATACATAGGTTTGCCTTCATATAATATTGTATGAACGCAGGTTCAACACATTGAAGTAGCGTACGTCTCATAAAATATGTTTTAGCTACTTCTGTTTACTGTTGCAGTGTTCTGGGTTCTAGATTGGGTTCTGGTTACTGTTACTGTATTCTGGTTACAGCATTCAGAAAAGTGATTGTTTGATTCAGTTTTGGTTGGTGCAAAGGAGATTGGTTGATGCAAATATATTTGATGTTTGATTGATGTTATTGATGGATCCAGTCTGAAAATTTATGAAACGTGGTCCCTGGAAGAAAAGAGAAGGTTGTAGCCTTCTATAGGTCAGCACCTATGTACTAGTAAACACATTAGCTAGTACAAGAGCTAAGGGGGTTGTAGCTCCCTTCCAGGAAAAGCTGGAGAACGAGAGAAGGTTGTAGCCTTCTGCAGGTAGAAGCCTGCGTACTGGTATAAGGCTGCACCAGTACAAAATTTGTAAAAGAAGTTTCTTATTAAAGAAAGATAGAGATGATTGCAGCAGGTGGTTTTCACCCACATTGGGTTTCCACCTTATATCTTGTGTTCATGTGTGTGATTGCCTGTTCTGTTTACTGCACCTGATTACTGGTTATATGGTTCTGATACACAGATTAAAGATCAACTAACTAAATTATAAGTTTGCAAGGTATACGCTGGTTTCTCTAAACACAGTTGCGTATACACGCAGGTTTCATTAACAGAAGTAGCGTATATAAATCTGTTTATGGAAATGAAATATTGTTAAATTTCTAATACTGATTCACCCCACCCCCCCCCCCTCTCAGTGTTATTTCCAACACACACACACACACATATATATAACATGTTAACTAAGAATTACACATTTTTTTCATATTCAATAATACACAAATGAAATGAAATGTTTCAGTGAGAAGAAGACATTGAAATATTTTATTTATGGTACATATTAAATTTGTTTGTTGTTGTTATTAATATATATTTAAATGTTATATGTCACTTTATATTAAGAATCGAAAAAATTACACATCTCAATTGTACCAGGAAACATAAAAAACCTATCAATGAAATAAGAAATTTTTTACTTTTAATTACTTTCACCCCATATCCAATTTATTATGGAAATCCAAAAGAAAAATTCTCTTTCATTTTTGGATATTCTCATTTTTGATAAATCTAATGGTGCCCTTACCCACCAAGTTAATAGGAAAAAAACTCACAAGATAGATATCTTCATGTCCATTCGCACGATCACTCATTCCAAACCATTGTCTTTCTAGAAATTTCAATTATTCTAAGTCATTTGAATGTGTGATCCTCATTTCCTTGAGAAAGAAAATCTCTCCTTACAAAGGCCATTATAGCCAATGGTTACTCCATCTCTTATATCAATAAAGCCTTTCACTCAATTCACCATTCTAAATCTGGAAATTCCTTGTCCTCTTCTTAGCCCTTGGCTCTAGTTCTCTTCCCAACATCCCAAGAACCACAAACCAAATTTTCCTTGAATAACCAATATGTAATTACAGGTGACATAGTTTTCCTTGAAGAGCCTAGATCGCTGGAGGAAGCCATCAGAAAGTTGAAACATTATTATGAGAAATCAAAGCACACGACTGAGTCTAAGCATAATTGAAAAGGTAATGAGAAGAATAAAGGAAATTATGTTAAGAAGAGATAAAAACCTCGGGATACAGATGAAAAGGAGAATGCAACATCGCACAAGAAGTTTAATGCAGCTGATAGAGGGCACTGATTTCAGTATGAGGAGCAGAATAAGGGTGATGGAAGGAAGCTTTTACAACATTGGACTTTTGGCGAGGATAATCTAGGAGAGATTGTCCACAACATCAGGGTGGAAGACCGCATATTTACAGTGCTCAAGAGGCACAGACAGTTGGGGATGTTGGACAGAGTATTCCTCATATTTATGTAGCTTTGGATAATTGGCAGGTTGATCATCATGCATCTATTATCGATCATATGGAAGGTAAGATTTGTGATCAATTTGTTTCTATATTGATTGACCCTGGATCTAACTATAGTTATATCATCCTTGACTTGGTGGATAAGTGTGGTTTGAAAAAATAAGTGCATGCGGAGTCTTGGTTAGTTCTATTGGATACAAGTACTAAAAAAGAGTTCATCATTAGGTAAAATCTTGTGCATTTAAATTGAACAGTATGTCTACATCAGCACATCTAAATGTGCTTCGATTTGGTTCATATAGTATGTTGTTGGGTATGGATTGCTTGTACATTCATAGGACTAAGGTGGATTGTTATGATAAGGCTATTGAGTGCTTGGATGATGACGGAGAGAAGAGAATCTTACAAGGTAAGAAGAAGCCTACATCAGCGAGGATGGTTAAAGCTATGTAGACCAAAAATGATGTTTATTGTTTGTAGTTCATATTTCTAGTGAAAAAGGTAAGGATGTTGAGGATGCAGAAGTCTTGAAGAGGTATCTGATTTTGCAATAGTTTTAGGATGTATTTCCATTAGATATCTCAAATTTATAACCTTATAGAGAAGTGGACTTTTCTATTGAGTTGATATCAGGAGCAACACTAGCATCAAAGGCACCGTACAAGATGAACACTCGAGAATTAGTGGAACTGAAGTTGTAATTGAAGGAAATGCTTGATAAGGGATACATTAGGTCAAGTGTGTCGCCTTGGGGTGCACCAGTATTGTTTGTAAAGAAGAAGGATGGTACTCTCAGGTTGTACATTGATTATAGGTAGTTGAACAAGGTGACGATCAAGAATATGTACCCTTTGTCGCAGATTGATGACTTGTTTGATCAGTTGAGGGAAAAACAATGTTCTCAAAGATTGATCTGAGATCTGAATATCATCATGTATGCATCAAAGAAGAGGACATCTACAAGACTTCTTTCCAAACCAGGTATGGGCATTATGAGTTTGTTGTGGTTCCTTTTAGTTTGACTAATGCTCCAACTACTTTCATGTGTTCAATGAATAGTATGTTGCATCCTTATCTGGACAAGTTTGTGATAGTATATATTCATTGATGACATATTGATATATTCTAAGAATGAGGAAGAGCATGAAAAACATTTAGTAGCAATGTTAAGGCTATTAAGAGAGCATCAGTTGTATGCCAAGCTTAGTAAGTGCGGTTTATTTCAGACATAAGTTCATTACTTGGGGCATGTGGTTTCTAAGGAAGGTATAATAATGGACCCAAAAAAGATCATAGCTATCATGGGGTGGAAACTCCTAAGAATGTGGATGAGGTCATATAATTCATGGGGTTAGCATATTACTACAGGAGGTTCATTAGGAACTTCTCATGGATTTCCTATCCTATTACGTCATTACAGTGAAAATGAAAGAAATTTGAATGGATAGAGGAATGTGAAACTAGTTTTGAACAATTGAAACAATTGCTTACAAATGCTCCAGTTCTAAAGATCACAAATCCAGATAAAGAGTTTTTGGTATGTACAAATGCTTGCAAAAGAGGACTTGGTGGGGTTCTGATGTAGGAAGGACACATAGTATGCTACAAGTCAAGGAAACTAAATGAGAACAAGCATAACTATGTAACTCATGATCTTGAATTGAAAACGATCATTCATGCATTGAAGATTTGGAGGCACTATATTCTTGACAAGAGGTTTGTGTTGATGAGTGATCATAGTGGTTTGAGATACTTGTTTGCCCAACCAAATATAAATTTCAAGAAAACAAGGTGGTTGGATACGCTCAATGATTTTTACTTCAAGATCATGTAAATTAAGGGTAAATAGAACAAGGTTGCAAATGCTCTTAGCAGTAGAGTACAGGTAAATCACATTGCAGCTATGAGATCTTATGGGATAGACTTGCAAGAACGAATCTTGTAGGCGGGTCAGCGAGATGACAAGTACCAACAACCTAGGCACAGATTATAGTAGTAGGGTACAAGTGAACAATATATGGATTATCATCTTACGATAGATGGTTTGGTCAGATTTAGGGACAGGATTTATGTGTTGGACAAAAATGAGCTGAAGAAGCTTATCTTGCAGGAATTTCATGTTAAACCATATTCAGGTCACCTGGGATATCAGAAAACATTAACAGAGGTTACAGAGTTCTACCATTGGGAAAATTTAAAGAAATAGGTGGCACTGTTTATTGTGAGGTGCTTGGATTGTCAAAAGGTAAAAACAATGTAAACATCTAAGTGGTTTATTGCATCCGATTCTGATTCCAACGTGGAAATGGGAGGTCAATTCTATGGATTTCTAATACGGATTGAATCATTATATTGTTTTTCATCCATATCGATGCATTTGGAGTGGTAAAAATAGAGGAAATTTTACCTCATGGGACTATTTTCACTAGCGAGACCCAGTTTGGAAAAACGAGGTCTAAAACCATCCGGGAACATTTTGGGACATCAAACGACATTATTTGGGGGTAAAACTATGTTTCTTTAATACTACACATTTTCATACTATTATATACGCATATATGTTTCTAATGACGCAAGAAGCACGACAATCAGATTCTGTATGCAAAAGTTATGCCACTCAGAAGTTGACCTTCTTGTTTTCACCACCATGGTTCAAGAGGATGCCACGTCAACCCCCATTATTCATGGAAAATGGGCTAGCCACATGTTTGTGATGTAAAAGACTCTAGAAGAGTCTATATTGTAACTCTAGTTAAGAGTTGATGTAGTTAAACTTAACCACTAGTAGGCTATTGGGTTGTGTTATAATCAGGGCACTAGGATGAAGAGGCATTCCATTCTTTCGAGAGCATTTTGTTCCATAACTGAACAAAGATAGCCAGGAGAGATAGGAGGTAGAGCACACAGAGAGGATTTGTGCAATGTAGCAGCCCACGAGCCACAAGCATTACTTCTTTGTACCTGCGGCCTTATTTTCTAAACATAGGAGAGTAATCTCACCTTCTAGCTGGCTTTTCTCCCGAAAGGGTTTCCCAGAGCATATCTTATATCTTATGTGTGTGTGTGAACTTGTTTTATCATTTTCTACTTTTCTACATAATTTCCATTCACATGCATGCACTGATTATAGTTAAATTTACAAATCTAGAAGTTTTAATAAACTGTAGTAGTGTAGAAATTCATAATTAAAATATATTATTATCAGATTTGTTGTGAAAACTGTCCAGTGGAATATCCATGACAGTTTACTGATCAATTTCATTATAGGATTGTTGAGTACATCTAGACAATATGATTCTATTATGGTTGTGGTTGACAGGTTTACCAAGGTAGCTCACTTTATTCCAGTGAAGTTGACGAATTCAACTATTGAGGTAGCATAGGTATTTATCAGGTAGATAATGAGGTTGCAAAGTATTCCTAGGAAGATTGTGTCAAACAAAGATGCCAAGTTCACTTCCAAGTTTCGGAAAGAGTTGTTTGTAGGTTTGGGGACAAAGTCGGCCTTCAGTACAACTTATCATCCATAGATATATGAGCATACAAAGAGGGACAACAAGATTCTAGAGGACATGCTAAGGATGTATGTCATTTGTCAACAAAGGAGGTGGGTGGAGTATCTTCCATTGGTTGAGTTTACTTACAATAATGGGTATCAAGTGTCTTTGAGGATGAGTCTGTTTGAGCCACTTCATGGGTGTAGTTGTAACACTCCTATCAGGTGGATTTATCCAATGAACAAGGTATTGATTGGACAAAATATGTTGACAGAGATGGAACAAGAGTTGCAGGTTATCAAGAAGAATCTAAAGGAAACACAAGATAGACATAAGAGTTATGCAGATCAACACCGGGTGTTTAAGGAATTTCAGGTTGGGGAGCATGTGTACTTGCGCATCAAGCCCAATAAGATCTCCTTGAGGACTGGATCATGTGCCAAGCTGACACCTCGGTATTGTGAGCCTTTCAAGATCTTTGAGAAGATTAGACTAGTGGCCTACCGAATTGCACTGCCTCCGACAGTGAAATTCCATGATGTTTTCCATGTGTCATTGCTTAAGAAGTATGTGAAAGATGTTGATCATGTGATTGACTGATCTATATTGCATATGGAACCAGAAGGAGAATTCCAACTGGAACCTCAGTGCATATTGCATTGAAAGATTCTCATGCTCTGCAATCGAGCAATCGAGGGAGTTAAAGTGTAATGGAAGCACTTTGGGCTCGATGAAGATACATGGGAGATGGTTGATCAGATGTGGGCTATGTATCCTTTGTTGTTTTTTAATTGAGGCAAATGAGTTTTAATATATGTATATATATTTATGCATGGTTTTTATTGTAAATACCATAACGAGTTGTGTTATAAAGCTCCAATAAGCGGTATAGTTGTCATGTTGTCATGTTTGTTATGTTGGTTTTATTTTCAACAAGATTCACATTGTAAATAATGCATCGAGCTAAGTTATAAAGCCCCATGGGCAGTATGTTTTGGTTTCAGTGGTATTGCTAGTCATAGGTGTCATTGAACATCGAGGACGATGTTCGCCTAAGGGGGAGGGATCTATAACAACCTCGGGTTAAAATTTCATGTAATAAAGTTAATATAGGCAAAAATAAGACCAAGGTCAGGGGACACATATTCCAAGTTGAATGTTGGGGAAAACATAGTGATAGTGATCACTTGTGATTAATTAATGGCTATGAAAATTGACAAAGGCAAAGTGGCATTAATTCGCATTTTATTTATGAAAATAATAGAAAATAGGAGAAAAGGAAGGTGAAAGGTCAAATAATTGCATGTGAGGAAAATTGAAGGAAAAATAGAGGAAAATGAAGAAAATAGAGGCCTCAATGATAAAAAGGCTTCTGAGGATCAATTCACAACCTTTTGTCATTTTTAGCTTGGAGCTCTCTTCTATTCTCTCTCTCACACACTCTTGCACACTTAGAGCATTCTTATAGCATGCTTGGATCACTCTATCATACAATGGATTTGGATAAAGAAGGCAAGGGAAAGCAGGAAAGCGCAAGGGGACAATGAGATCAACAACCACAACTGGCTTTCTTTGCAGGTAACGGGTTGCATGTATGATATCCTTGTTGATTTATGGATGCATGGTATATGCATGTGATTATTTGGTTATGATATGTCATTAGCATGGAGGATTATATGGATTAATAGTGGTTTTAGCTTTTCCTTGCAATTTCATGGATAACCATGGTTTTGTGGATTTTTCCAATTGATTGTTTTCTGGTTAGTGCTCATAATTCCTTATTGTTGTGGGTTGGAACAAACACTATGGAGCCTTGGAACAACTTGGGTTGAGTTATTAGTCTTGGAGCCTATGTTGGACAAATTCTTTGGAGCCCTTGGTGGGTTGAGTGACTAGTCTTGGAGTCGGGTTGGAAAAACGCTTTGGAGCCCTCGAAGGTTGTAGGTTGAGTTACTAGTTCTTGGAGCCTTGAACAACTAGGTAGAGACTGATCTAGTTGGTGTTAGTGATGTTCGATCATGAGGTGGAATCACTAGTTGAGGGTTGAGGTGGTTTTTCCTATGGAAGCCCTAGTTTGGTTTTGTTTGGATTATTCCATGAGATCCCACATTCATGCTTGGAATATGGCGCAGAGATGATTAGTTGAAAGAGAGATTTGGTTCAGCCCAATCTATGGTCGAGTGGTACGTGGAAGTCCCTGACTTGGTTGGATTTTTCATATGTTAATAGTAGCTCTTTCTCTATTATATTCTATGAGTATAACTTGTACTGGATATTATGTGGTTTTGATGGGTGTTATATCATGGTTTATATGTTGTTCATTTATTGGTTATATGATGTATATTGTCTATGGATTTTGATATATTTTGATTGGTTGATGAATGGTTAATGAATGCATTAGATAATAGATGTTATTGCAACTATTATGAGAGGGCATTAGTGTGAAATATACAAAACCCGGAATCCTATTGCAACAAACGGAAATTATTCTCCTAATTGTTAATTTAATTTAACAATTTATTTATTGTTTCCTACAGCAAATACTAAATAACTCACACTGCAACCTACACAAATGAAATTACGGAACAATAAATGCTGGAATAAATGCTAGCACACACACATAAAATAACATAGTTATTTTGGACCAATGTCCCCAGAAAAACCCAACGTGGGAAAACCGTTGCAATAGCTAAGGGTTTTAACATTAAGTAATAGTGAAATAATCTAAGTACAACTGGATGTTGAAACTGGAAATCCTACAAAGAAATATTGGCAAAAAACCTGGAGAGGAATTTTCCTCACCCGACAGGCAATTTCCCAGCACAACTTGCCTTCATAATTTTAGCCTTCTAAAGCAATGTGTTAACCTCTGCGTAGTTGGTTGGACGGTTTGCCTTCTACTGAACTCTAATGAAGTTGTTCATCCTTCTGCTTACCAGAAAGACACTTCTCCGACAGTCTGGAACCCCTTCTCGACTTCTAGAACTGAAAACATCAGTCTCTCCTAAAAAATTGGCTTTGCCTCTAGAGGCTACTATGCAGATTTGCGTCAACCTCTCTGTTTATCCTCTACCTCTCTGCAAATGCACTCACAGGATTTGGAATCCTTCCTCCGGCTTCACTGTCCCTACCCCTCTCTCATTCCTTCGATCTTAGTCGCTCTCTCTCCAGAAACTAATTCCTGCTACTCTGGAAATCGATCTGCTCATGAAATCGAACTACTCAAGTGTCTTCCCCAAGTGCCCATAAACTTCTTCTTATAATCCTTTGTTTGGACTCCAACGACCAAGCTTAAATCTTAATCGATGACTAGGTTTTGGAGATCCTCCTCGTTCACCTGCTTTGATCTGCTGCTACCATTGATGGAGCTCTTTAATAGATCTTGTCTCAACTCCTCTTGTTGCAAATCAGCCCACATCTTGTCCCACCTTGGCAAGGTATCTCTGCCCAAAATACTTTGAATGAATACCTGCCACTCTTCGAAGACACTGTTTAGTGCCAATCACACTTGCTCTGTGGGTTGAGGTGTTGCCCCAACAATGGACAACTGGTCTCGAAACTCCTGAATCCTAGTGAGGAAAGAGTTTATGCCTTCCCCCTTCTTCATCTAGATGAGCCTCAACTTCTCCTCTAAGTATATCTTCCATTTCTCGTAAGTTCCCTGGTACAACATGGAAAGTGTACCCACATCTCTTTGGTCGTTACCATGGCCGCTATATGTGATACAACATGATCTCAAACAACATCTAAGATTAATCTCTTTTCCCACGCCATCTCCTTTTTGTACTCCTCCAGCTGATCTGCATCCTGGGGCACTACTACCACTACATTAATATATGAATTCATGACATATTCATCTAGAAGGAAGGACATCCTTGCCTTCCAGCTAACATAGTTGGAAACTCCATCCAACTTGTCCTAATCACGAAGTCCAACAACGATCTCAACAAATGTCGAAAATCTCCTCTTCCCTTCTGCTCAACTGCTGCTCAACTATTCGCACTCCCTTTTGGAGTGAGAAATTTTGCTCACAATGACTGTTGATCTACAAGGAAAATCGAATTTCTTGAGACTAGAAGTCTGTTGAGGAAAATTTTCCGTGAGTGTGTGCTCTTCTTCCTTCCACCTGATGCTAGCTCTACTCTAGCAAATTGTTGCAAAACTACTGTGTCTAGCTAGATATCTGCTCTGCGAAAATATTGGGTTGCTCCCTCTACCTCTAGAATCACTCGATATGGAGAGATCGGATTTTTTTGTCCCTCACTTAGAAAAATCAAATCTCCTCAAGAAACTCAGCCTCTCAGCAAAGTGACTGTGCTGCCTTTAGGGTTTTGATTCGCTACCCACACTGAACAATGAAACTTGTTCTATCTTCATTACTAAGCTCTCTGGCTCATCAACTGCACTCTGATACCATGTGAAAATTCTAAAACCCAGAATCCTATTGCAACAACTGGAAATTATTCTCCTAATTGTTAATTTAATTTAACAATTTATTTATTGTTTGCTACAACAAATACTGAATAACTTACACTGCAACCTACACAAATAAAACTACAAAAGAGTAAATGATGGAAGAAATGCTAGCACATACACATAAAATAACACAATTATTTTTGGACCAATGTCCTCGGAAAAGCCCAACTTGGGAAAAACGATGCAACAATTGAGGATTTTAATATTAAGCAACAATGAAATAATCTGAGTACAACTGGATGTTGAAATTGGCAATCCTACATAGAAATACTGGAAAAAAATCTGGAGAGGAATTTTCCTCACCCCATAGGCAATTTCCTAGCACTTGCCTTCAGAATTCCGGCCTTCTAAGGCACTGCGTCAACCTCTACATAGCTGGATGGATGGTTTTCCTTCAACAGAATTCTGATGAAGTTGTTATGCCTTCTCCTGACCATAAAGACGATTCTCCAACACTCTAGGACTCCTTCCCAACCTCTAGAACTAAAAATGCCAGTCTCTCCTAGCAAATCAACTTTGCCTCTAGAGGCTACTGCGTCAGCATCTCTATGGCTCCTTTGTCTCTATACAAATGCACTCACTGGATCTGGAATCCTTCATTCGGCTTCACTGTCCTTGCCTCTCTGTCACTGCTTCGATCTCACTAGCTCTCTCTTCGGTAACTAACTGCTGCTACTCTGGAAATCGATCTCTTCATGAAATCAAGCTGCTCAAGTGTCTTCTCCAAGTGCCCATCGACTTCTTCTTATAATCCTTTGTTGGGACTCTAACGACCATGATTAATTGTTGTTCGATGGCTAGGATTAACCTGAAGTTGATCTGTGTGAGTTTCTAGATCATTCACGCCTTAATTAATTCTGATTAATTAACTATATTCCCTACGTTTAGACTTAGGAAATATTTAAAAACTGGCTAATAATCTAATTAAGTCATTTCCAGGCAGAATTTCCAAAAACGATTTCTAGGTTTTGGAGATCTCATGTATTCTAACCTACCCACAAAATTTCAAGGCTAGAACACATCTTATGCTACAAAAACTAACAATTTGACCTTCTTGGTGATTTTAAGATAAGTTTCAAACCCCTATGTTCAGATATGCATTCATGACATGTAGATCACATGTTCAACATGCATTTGATGAAATGTTTGTCATGGTTAGGCCTGGATAGGTCAAACCTTTGCTCAAGTTTTGTATGAATGACTTTGTCTTGATGTCATTTATCATTATGGAAAGTCTCACTAAGTTCAGGGCAGTGGTCTGGAGCCTGACCTGGAATTTAGGCTCTAAACTTGAGAAGTTGGGTTGCAACCGCATGGATGCGGTTTTGTGCATACAGTTGGAGGCTCCCAATTGCATGGATGCCTTGTTGTGGGTGCGATTGTGGGCTCAGGGCTGAGAAAAAGAGGTATATCTCAAGGTTTGGCCACCTAGGGTGGTTGTTCAGCCTCTAAGTGACTTGTAGCCCATGTAGGATGTGTTGAGTTGTCAGTTTGTCATCAGTAGTCGGCCCCACTTCCTTAACTAGATATAGGAGATCGGGTCAATGTGTCATACTAGCTCTTTGTCTCATCTTTACCCTGGCAAACCAGTGAAACTAAGTAAATGTGGGAGAGGTGGTTACACAAGGAATTAAGAGATTGATAAATGAAAACGAACTAAATGGTAAAATCATAATGTGTGTTGTGATAAGCCTTACCCCAAGAGTGAAATTAAGATTAGGTAAGACATTAAACTATATTCTTAGAATTGTATCCTGGGTTTAGCTAGAAATAAAGTGAAATAAGATTAGTTAAAGTCTCTATTCAAGATAAATTCGAATACTTGGATTGTAGGTTTTAACCCCGTATAGAAATTACTAGCATACGAATTCTAAAAACAGAAAATAAACAATGGCAAGAGCATAACACATAAAACAAATATACACAGAGATTTTCCCTTGGATCCAAAAACCGGGACTACCAGATTGATTTTTCATTATGTTCCTTTCAATGTTACAATACATATATATACATGCCAAAGCATCCATAAACCTCAATCCATTAACCCTGGATTGGAACATAACCGTAGTTCCCTTGACCAGCTCTACAAAATAACATGGACCGAAAACCATCGCGCCCAAAACCATGTGCGAAATCCATGCACAAAACCATAGTTAGGTCCGCCCACCTAATATAGGTTCCAAAAAAAAAATTCTCGGGGCAGCGCCCCGAACCTCGTAGAGGGGGGCTACCGTCCCCCCTTGTGACCCCCCCCGCTACACCCGATACAATAAAGGGGGAGGACTTCGGCCCCCCTCTAACCCTCCGGTTTAACTACTCGGGCTAGTCATGGAAAACACAACGCAAGATGGATGCCAAAAAGTGATTAAGTTAAAATGCCTCTTTCCCCTTGGCTAACTAGAAGGGGGAAGCCAGTAATTAAGCTTGAGTGGCTTGGCCATAATATTAACCATCTAATTAAAGTCAAGGTCAAATATGATATAGTTTACTATCATGATTTATGGGCCCTATTTCAACCATCAATTAGGGGGGCAAATCGCCACCCCACCACCTAATATCACTCTAAAGAGTATTACAATCAGTTTCTAGTGAAACCAATACCAATGTAAAAAATGGTGACACAAAAATTTCTTAACATTTTTTCCCTTAAATTTACCTAGATGTACTAATATTCTTATATATGAAAGTTTGAGGCATCAAACTCTTAAAAGTTTACCACATAGGTGGAGTCCCCCATAATATGTCATCTGGGTCCAAGGTAAAAAGGCTTTGGAGCCATACAATGGGATTTGCATGACCACTATGATCTTGACAAAAGGTTCTTTCCCATTCTTATTCAAAGGAGATAATCATGTGATAAAGCCCGGTAGGCTGTTTGTGCTACTGGCAATCCCTCCTTTATGAAATAAAACTCCTTCATAAACATAATGCACTAATATCTAACTGTAATCTTGTTAAACAAATATATGTTACATGATTTATTTAATATGTAATCTCAAAGCTCATACCTTGGAGTATTGAGCCACTACTCTTCCCCTTCAAATACATACTTCCAAGAATTCCTTAACTAATCAGGATAATTGGATATGCACAACCATTACAAGAACCCACTATATATAGGAGTATACTTGTGTTGTGCTTCTTCCCACATTAATTTCAATGCATACGCTAACATATACAACTTTGGTGTAAATCCCAATCTGCACTTGACCCATCTTTGCAACAGTGAACCAACGACTTGATCACCATTTGAAAGATTCTCTATTTCTTACCAAGATCTCACATATACAACTTGAGTGGGCCTAATGGTTAAGAGCATGTGTTTCCTCCTAAGGGGTCACATGTTCAAAACCAAACCGGTAGAGTATGTATGTCTTCGTAGACTTAGCATTCAAATCGTTGTGCGAAATCCTTTTTTTTTTTTAACTCTATGCAATGCATTAATGGTTCATTTGGACACATCCTTTGATCAAGGATTTGACAACCTTCTTCACTAGTCAGGCTAGGCATTAAAACCACTGATCAAGCACTTGTTAATTAAACCACAAAAATTCAAATGCTCTGATACTAGAGAAAGATTTTCCACACTTGCATTTCAGTTTCTAAATGGATCTTGTTCTCAAAGAGATAGAATTCTCATTGTAACACACTCAACAATCAATTCACATAATTTAACTTTTGCATGAATTGACAATTAAAAGTCCACTTACCTATGCAACACCCAAATCTTTGTATGGTCCTTCAACAAATAGATTTTTAATTATTGGTACGTCTATGGTGTTTTCCTTCATAGTTTGACCACACCTTTGTTGTGATCATCTCATAAGCCAAAAAATCGATTCAACCCATTATCAACACTCAACCCAAAAAGTTGATTCAATCATTGAATCTGCAATACTGCCAATACAATCATAATACAGAAAATTTCAACTCTCGTTTCATCAATCCCATCTTCGAATGGAATTTGAACACTATGGCTTGAATCTCACAAGTTTGCAATTGCTTGAACCTCTGGGATGTTTTCCTCCAAATGGCCTTTCACTATCATTTGTTGGGCACATAGATTACCAACACTAAGCTTCAACATTCAACTCAACATTCCATTTCCAATATTGCTCAACACAGAACAATATTGATCCATCTCATTACAATACCGAATTCCAACAATCAACACAATTTGATTTCACAGCTTAATTGTCTGCATATAATTGCAATGCCGAAGGCTCAATCCATACCACATGCATCAATTTCAATCCCAAAGAGTGTTCCAACACTTCTACAAGAAAATGTATATTCCTGTAGCCATCACTATTGAAAACCATAGTTGTTCATAAACCCATTACAGGAATTGCACACATGAATCCATGTGCATGTATTCACACACTGTCAATGGCCTGACTATACAAGATGGGTGTACTCTGCCCTGGCCCTCTCGCCTATCACTTCCTCCTATTACCTCTATTTGTCAGGCCTCCCCTTGGTTAGCTTATCGTAGCCTCTTCCTACTAAAATATCAACCATTATAAGAGACTAGATGGAGCATGTTTCCAACAACTCATTAATTTAACTATACGTGTCCTAATTGGTAAAAATTACATGACAATTTGTTAGTTTTTACAATTTACCACATGGCCAAGAAGGTCAATTCCTCAAAATTTCTTTAAGAACATAGATTCTTTCTAGAACTGGAACTAATGCACTCATGAGAAATTCACTATTTCTAATTTTATACAAATTTTACTTGAGGGAATCCACTCCCCTTTGGAAAATTCCATGACCCCTATGGTCCAAGGTTACAAGGTTAATTTTGGAAAACGTTATGCTCCTACATCATCATGTCATTAAGGTAGTTATGCATGGACTCTAGATGTTATTAAGAGACCCTTGCCATATTACCTTAGTGGTATAAGAACTTATCAGTAAATGAATCTTTTCTATTGTGCTATCTTGTTTGGGTTAAATTCGCAAACCTCCCCATGCAAGTCTAGGATTCCCTCAAGCTCAAATCAATTCATTTTAGATATTTCATTTTCCACAATCCCAATGATTCTTTAATCCTTGCTCTCAAAAACATATCTACATTTAAGTCAACTTGTTGCAAGACATACATGAATAGGTTGTTTACTTTTCAATAGTGGGAAAATCTATAATAACTTAGTTGTCAAACCAATGCTAAGGACAACCTTCTCTAGTTGTTCTCCGTGAATGCAAGCTAACTCATCACCGTTATTCAAAGAAAACCACGCCACCTGGAATGACCCGCTAGAAGTTCGTAAGGGGGCAAAGTTTCACTCTTGCCACATGCCTTTGAATCTTAAAGCGTTACTAGTTTCCTTAAGGAAGACACACTCTTCGCCATACATAAATAATTTTAAGACATACTCCAATCCCTACATAAACAAATAGTTATTAACAAACCCAAAAAAAAAAAAAATGCCAAGCCATTAATCCTATCACTCTTTTAAATACGTATCATTATCAAAATTATAACTATTAAATTAAAACATTAATGAGAACGCAATACTTTATCATTTTTTTAAATAAAAGCAGCACTTAAAACTTAAGTTAAAGCCCAATAAAACTTGCACCAAGGGTGTTGGATATTTATATGTAGCCATTGAAAAAGGTTATTCAATCTTGATTAACCTTTATTTTTTCTTTCACCCTTTCTGGATTATAGTTATAACTATCAATTGTTTCACAACAGTATAGTTTTCCCATGCGAACCATAGAAAGGGCAGAAGTATGGGCTTTGTTCGTCTGTAATTTACCCTCCATCGATGCAATTAATCAGATAGAAAAATTGATTATGTCATATATCTGTTGCTTTGGCCGAGTGGTTAAGGCGTGTGCCTGCTAAGTACATGGGGTTTCCCCGCGAGAGTTCGAATCTCTCAGGCGACGTCTCCTTCTATCAATTTTAACCTCTGCAGCGATGGACAATTTTTCAGTACTCCAACTTCTTAAAAATGGATGAACAGCAGTTTAAATCCGCTGGGAAATGGCCATGGATGAACATGGGGTTTCCCCGCGAGAGTTCGAATCTCTCAGGCGACGTCTCCTTCGATCAATTTTAACCTCTGCAGCGATGGACAATTTTTCAGTACTCCAACTTCATAAAAATGGATGAACAGCAGTTTAAATCCGCTGGGAGATCGACAATTTTTCAGTACTCCAACTTCATAAAGTGGATGAACAGCAGTTTAAATCCGCTGGGAAATGGCCTGGGAGATCGGGCCCGATTCGTAGGATAACAAACATGGAGAATATGTACTTTGTAATTCTTATTCTTTAATTAAATCTAATTCTGGTATATAGAATGTGGAAAAATTATCATAATTTATTTATTAAATTAGTAGTAGGGATAGTCATCACTTATTATTATTCATCATTGTTATTCAAGGAAAATCACGCTATATGATATTGCCCACTCTTGGTCTAAAAGAGTAGGATTTCATTTTTGCCATATGTCAAGGAAGATGAGCTCTTTTCCTAGCAGAAATTATGTTATTCAAGGAAAACCACTTATGGTCTATAAGAGAGTAGGATTTCATTTTTGCCATATGTCAAGGAAGATGGGCTCTTTGCCTAGCAGAAATAGTTTTATGTTATTCAAGGAAAACCACGCTATCTGATATTGCCCACTAATGGTCTACAAGAGAGTAGGATTTCATTTTTGCAATATGTCAAGGAAGATGAGCTCTTTGCCTAGCAGAAATAGTTTTAGGGCATACTCTAGGCCTGCCATCTTCTTATAATTCATCTCCATTCATTTTCCACTATACATTATCCCAAATCATACTCTTCATTGTAAACATTTTCATTTTCATCGCTATGAATGACTTCATTCATTACTACATTTTTTTGGTTATCCATAACTTTAATTTTAAGTGTTTTTTATTTTTACACCAAGGGGCGCTCTCCAACCCAGTGTGGAAGAGATGTTGCAATGTCCTATCCTATGCGGTAAACATTTTGACTTGGTCAAATTACATATAAATAAATAAAAATAAAATTGAAGTAAAGAAAAAATGTAAAGCTTTGTTACAATACCATGTATTAATACCATGGGGCAATACCATGTGCTCAAATAACTATAATTCATTTGACTCCGTACTTAACATTCTTAAAGCATGAAGAAATTAAAATACTACATATATTTTATTTTAATTTGATTTGGTCCTACTATGGATTGTGAATATCATGTGCCCAAAGGAGAGACATATATATATATATATATATCTTACCCATGTATATCCATCTTAAATCTGGATCTACCAAGCGTTGAGAGGGATTAAATTTGGTACACATCTCTTTATAGTGAAAAAATATATGATCCCTTTCAAATTTTGGTAGATCCAGAGTTAAAATGAATCTAAATTGGTTCTATATTAGTACATATTTCTTGTTTTTTTCGAGAAACTATCTTAGAAATGTGTTTATACATAGACAAAACTAATGGTTTGTAGATTTCTTTGATGTGGTTTTTGTGATTTTGAATTCGGATATTCCATAGTCTTTATTTTCAAGTAAATTTGGTACACATCTCTTTATAGTGAAAAAATATATGATCCCTTTCAAATTTTGGTAGATCCAGAGTTAAAATGAATCTAAATTGGTTCTATATTAGTACATATTTCTTGTTTTTTTCGAGAAACTATCTTAGAAATGTGTTTATACATAGACAAAACTAATGGTTTGTAGATTTCTTTGATGTGGTTTTTGTGATTTTGAATTCGGATATTCCATAGTCTTTATTTTCAAGTTGTCTACGTTTCGAGTCTAGAACAAGATTCATCCTCAGGACTGAGTCTTGTTCTAGACAATGTGTTTATACATAGATAAAACTATATTTCATAAGCTTTAAAATATTCAAACCGACCAAAGTAGGGTGGGAGCTTGCCATGCAAAAACCTAATTTAGTATAAAAGTGATTTAACATACCTATTTTTGTCACAAAGAACCAAATGTAATACAAGGTACAAGTCTTACATGCTTTTATAGATCTTTTATAAATAATACCTTAGGTTCACAACCGTAGATGCATATACCTTACGTATTGTTGGAATAACTACTTAGTGAAATATACACATGTACTTATAATGGGTAATCTGACTTGCAAAGCTTTGTAGCATAACAGCCTATAAGTGCACTTAGTTTCACCAGCAAACCTCTTAACACACCTAATAATGACATAATGTTAAGCCATTACAACTTGCAAATACATGAGACTTTTTGATAATATATAGAATAGCTTATTGAAGACTTCGAAAGCTACATTCCAACTTCTCCTATATGTTGTCATTTAAAAGAAAAACCTTAGGATTTATATGATTCTCAAAACATTCACAAACTAATGGCTCAACAAAATGCATGAAAATTATTTACTTCTTCCTAACCAACTTTTGAAAGGGTGCAATGTTGTTGTTCGAAGTTTATTGGTTTTTTGATTTGAAAATTTATGTATTATTTTTTCAACTTAGTTTAGGAAAAGTTTGCAAAGTCTTTTTTGTTAGATGTTGATGAGGGGGTTCCTTGTATAAGGTCCAATGTTGAATTTTAGAGCATGTTATAATTAACCTCTGAGATGTCTAATTGTTTCTTCTATTGTACCAACACATTCATGATAATTGTCTTCCAAGAGATGCAATGATCTTCATTCTCATACACCATGGAGGTAATAGAGAACAAAGAAGTCATATTGGACTAAATGTACTCCACATGCCTCCTCAAGACTCACCTAATTTCCATAATGTCCATGTTGTCCATAGCAACACAATGGATCCTTAAATATGCAAACCAACTAAGGAACTAAAGAATAAGAGCTACACAAAAGCTACAACCCATATATGAGGGAAATGTGGCCACCAATTCCACTCATAAAGGATCTACTAGGCTAATATTGCCATAGACTATAAAGGGCAATGTAGTCCAAAACACAATAGGACCAAAGAAACCAACCAAGAGTTTGAATTTGTGACTAGAAAGTCAATTTGAATGAAGATGATGTTTATTTACCTAAGTTTTTTTTCCACAGTAGAGACCTCACCCTTAGCTAGAGAGTTTGCATGAGGAAGACCAAAACAAGGTACACTAAAGAAACTAACTAATAACAGAGAGAAGCATAGAGATACTCAATGATTTGAGTGCAAATAGATACATCCAACAAACTAGAGAACTAGGAAAATGAAAAACCAAACCCAAGAGCTAGGGCCCAAAACGCAAACCTTCCAAGCAATCTCTGCAAAATTCTTCACCAAAATAAAGATATAACTAGGATCCTTGACCCCTTCCTTGAGTTCCTTGCCTTGAAGGCCTAATATCAAGTGAGATCGACCAAGAATGCTCCCAATTCACATGAATACAAATTCCTTAGTCCTATAATGTGATGCAAATTCAAACTAAAACATTTAATATAGAAAGTTAAGAGTAATATTTTCATGTGGGAGAGGGTGGGTGCAATCTTGTAAGCTCTCGTCTCAATACAACTACAATGGTCAACTTGTCGATAGGCCATGTGGATGTTAATTGGAAAACGATGTGCTATTAAATTCAAGATTAGGGGATGATATGATGTGAGCTCACACAATTTTATCTCCTCTACATCAATGGATGAAATTTCAAATATTAACTACTTTGCATCTCTAAATCCATGTTTACCTTTTCACATTTACCCAATACAATTATGAAATTACCATGCAAATTATCAAGTAACAAATGACATCCCATGGATCAGCCCCATTAATTTTAAAAGGAGGAAGGATGTCCAACAATGTATATCAAGCACATTTACTATATGGTTGTGCCAATGTGTAATCAAACACTTAGATGTAAGTCCAAACAACTTGATACAACTGAAATTGTTTTCTAAGATTTTTTTGCAATTGAAATTTATAAAAAACCAACCACATATAAAATGACGAGAGAACTCTTTAAAAAGTTGGAATTTAATCCTAGTAACAAATCTTCTTCCTATAGATTTATCTTTCTTTTTAGTACTTTTGATTAGTGTACTCTAATGGAGGTTATATTTTCTTTTTTTAGGACATATTTTTTTGAGTAACTTTACCCAAAAATTTCTTAAAATTGTAAATTTGAGACCTATAATCTACACCATCCAGATACTTCAAAAGTATATATATATATATATATATATATATATATATATATATATATATATTCAAAATTCTATTTAAGGTTTTTTAAATACTTAATATATTTAAAATGCAATTTAATATAATTCCACAGTAAAAGGTAAAAATGTATAAGAACGTGGGCCTGGAGTATGCCCTAAAACTGCTTCTGCTTGGCTAAGAGCTCGTCTTCCTCGGACGTAAGGAAACAGGGTAACGGCCCAAGACCCAGAGGCATCTGGCAGGAGTGAAAGCCTGCTCCCTTACGGACCACCAGCGGGTTATTTCAGGTGGCGTGGTTTTCCTTGATAACAGTGATGTGTCAACTGACATTCGCGGATAGCAGCCAGAGATGGTTGTCCTCACTGTTGGTTTGACAAACTGAGTTTGATAGGTTTTTCCACCTTTTGAAAAAAAAAAAGAAGAAGAAAAAGAAAAAGAAAAAAAAGAGAAAAAAGAGAAAAAAGAAAAAAATTATAAGAACGCTCCTTTGATCGTTGCTAGATTTGCAAATCTCTGTCCTTAGCGAGATTTCCAAGAGAATTACCTGCGTTGCGCATTCCCGAAGTTAACAATGACAACCCCATTTACATGGAGATGCGGGGAATCGAACCCCGTGCGTTCACAGCTTTGATCACAAATTTTAATATCCTCCGTTAAAATCCAAGATAGTTTGAAGGACGATGGTCTAAACCGGCATGGAGGTATTGAGAGACATGATTGGAGATGCGGGGTATCGAACTCCGTACCTCCCGCATGCAAAACGATCACTACTGCTTGAGCTATATCCCCACACTATAATAGGTAAAATTAAATTTATCTTTTTAGAAGTAGTAGTTGAACCTGTGAGGCTTGCGTTGGACAATTTGTATATACATAAATGAATCAAACCCCACCTCAGGATCTCCTTAATCAATATTACCATATTCATATTAAGTTAATGAATCATGTTATATGTGTATTAAGATTGTATGAATAATTACCATATTCATATTAAGTTAATGAATCATGTTATATGTGTATTAAGATTGTATGAATAATTATATATTATCACTTGTATTGTGGTTGTTCTAAATCTATGGATATATTTAAGAGTTGTAAAATAATTTGTTTATAAGATGAATTTAAAAGTTTTAGGAAGGAATTGGTCATTTTAATGGCAAAATGGAGAACATTGACAAACACATAAATTTCAAATTATTTATTTTTAGCATATATATCGAGAGGTGAACATGGTGGCAGATGGTCTTTCCAAACAGGGTCTCCACGCTCCTACCAGGTTCATACATGTTAGTTTTTTTTAGAATGGCTCACTGAGCGAGGAAGGCATGATGCTCCTAAATTGAGTAATATTAGTTATGATTGTTTTTTACCAGATTAGTTTTTTTTGTGGACTTGCCTCATGCTTAGTAGTTTAGTTTGATTATAATTTGTATTGGGGGGATGGTGTAGTCAATTTTTTCCTTGTATGGAGTCCATGACTTACACACTCTCCAAATTTTGAATGGGGATATGACGATAAATTATGAAACATGTACTGATTGCTATATTTTCATATATAAAAATCAATGTTTTTTTCTTCTGAAAAAAAAAAAAAAGAAAAAAGAAAAAAAAAAAAAAAAACGACAACAACAACAACAAAATAAAACAACAAAACAAAATCATCTTGCTTGGATGTTACAAACTTTGATCATCACATTGAATAATCGATGAAGGGTAAGCCAAATAAGTGTCGTAAGCCATTCCAATTTGAAACAAAGTGAAATTCCCTCACCGTTGCTACCAAATTTGATATTCTAATCTCTTAGTATGGAGACCAAGGTCAAAATTCTACCCTATGAGGGTCATATGGATGCTTTGCAACTTGATGTCCAACAACCCGATTTCTATAATGAAGTGCAAAAACACACAAATAAACAAGAAGTTTCCTTCACAAAAATTATATACGCAAAAACTTTGATATGGTGGGAGAATTTATGTGAGAGCAAGCAGACATTTGGTGCTACTCATGTTAATGTGAGACAAGTTCAAAATTGTTATCAAATAAAAGTTCTATCTTAGAAATCATTTGAAAGAGAAATGCTAACAAAAATGGGGTGTCTCAAAGTCAAACCAATGGGTGAATATGTAAAGTGTGCTTTTTGGAAAATTAATTTCCCAAATTCAAAAACAAACTTAAGATGTATGGCATATGCTCATTGAAAGATTCTTATTGCAAGAAAAATTAGTAGAAGTGCAAAAGAGTCAGAGAAAGAAAAAATCTATTGATGACATTACATACATTCAAGGGATTAAGATTATTGTTAAGGATGGCATGTCGAATAAGTGATTCAATGGGGCATTGCACTATAACACATACTTGTACCATTGGGAATCAGGATAATAATGAGAGGCAAGTGAATCAATGTTAGATCATTTTTAACAATTATTTAACCAGAAAAACAAATTCAATCACATCATGATGCACAATTCACATAAGATATTGAACACATAGAATTAACATGGAAAGCCATATAGGGGAAAACCACAAATTCTTTTTTTATTATGATGTAAATGCAAGCACCAACTTCAAAGTAAATCAAATTATGTAGGCACCAACCTATAGGAGGCTCCAACCCCTTTTCTTTGCAACCACCAACTCCCACTATTTGTAGGCACCAACCCTATGATCTTTATAGGCACTAACCTGAAGGATGCTCCAATCCCCTAATCTGTAGGCACCAACCTGCTACAACCACCTAGATCCCTTTTTCATTCATTTTCAAACTTAGATCCATGCCCATTAAAATATTTCAGAAACAACTATTTAATTCTCATATTTGCTCACTTTTTTTTGCACCCACCTTTCTTCCTTTAATTCACTTATTCAATTCATTTTGCTTCATATTTGCAATCTTCAAATTTTGTGGTTTTTATTCTCCCTTCTTCTCTTCATCCAGATCGATCTGTCCGTTTGTCTTTGTTTCAATAGTAGCTACTTCTCTCAGTGTTGCATGGGAACTCTACAATTATTACATCATCTAATTTCCTTTTATAGACACTACAAGACAAACTTTAATCACTTAACTATATTTTGGTGCCCAAATGCTAAATTTTTGTTTGCATCCATTTATAGTTAGCTCCTAGGGGCACATGACCACAATCCTAAACCATGGGCTTAAGCCCAAAAGGCACTTAGCCCTGGACCATTCATTGGTGAAAACTCCAACACATCTTCAAGTGTGCCAAGTTCTTTGATTCAATCAATGACTGAAATTTCACTATAGACTTCCCCCATCTATGTAACAATAAACAAAGGGGGGTGTTGTGTGGTGGGGGGGGGGGGGGGGGGGGGGGGTGTGTGTCTATGATTTGTCACATATGTGATTAAATGACCCCCACCTTTTTCCAAGGGTGCCAAATTGATCCTGTGATCTGGTTACATCTGACGGCTAGAAAATCACTATAGGGCCCCCCATATATCCAACAATTAACCAAAGCAGAGGGCGGGGGGGTATGTGATTTATTAGTTTCCATATATAGCAATTGACATTCTCAAGTCTCATTCTTTCATCCACCACTTGACTTCTGAATTCCTAGATGTATACAACCCTAGAACCTTTTATGTGTGGAACCTTGATGCAAGTATTCAACACTAGATTGAATCTAGATCCTGACACTTTATAATAGTACATGTTGCGTGCACTTCCATATCACTAGATTATCTGCTAGAACTATATACACTTTGATGACTCTTGTTATGTGGTCCACCTTACCTTGAGAATGGCATTAATTCATGGATCTAAGGATCTGGCATCTGACCCATTCTCCATATATTAAATTTCTTGCAACCTTACACTCCCATATGTCCAAATTACTTCACGATGGAACCTATGGTGAAGGTTGTATCTAGAGAATCCACTTATTTCGTCCTTTGGTAATGAAGCATGTTGTGTCCACCTTTGAACCACTGAATTCCTGAATAGTATTATGCCTCTGAAATACAAAACACAGAAAACACCAAAAAATTTAAACATTGTAAGGCTTCACAAAACAACCCCCTAGCTCGAATCCCAAGCTTTGCCACGTCATCTACCAAATCACTACCACCTCATCTGCTATGTCAACTCTCTTTCATGTGTCATGCCACATTGTGACCATGCATCACTCGAAATAGAGCCACTTGGCAACCTAAGAAGGCCAAATCCACTTGCCACATGTCATGACCACGTAGTACAATGTGTCAACTTGTACACATCACTGCCATGTGTCATCATCTCATTGGACACATCATCTCCTTGCCACATCATGACAACCTGTCGATTGTCGCTTGCCCCCCATTTTTTTTGTGTGCACATCGTTAGAGCTAAAAGTCCGATAAGAACTTAGGTGCTTAGACCAAGCACCTTGTGACTAGGTGTTGTCACCAGGAGCCTTGTCGGCCACTGTTTGTCACTCACTAATTTCCATTCATTTGTTATGAGTATGTCCTTTTGAGTCAGCTAATCCGATAAGTGCTTGATCACTTGCTACCATCTCCTTGGTGATTAAGTGTTGTGACCAACACCTTGCCGCTATACCACCTAGCACTCACCATTGTGTTCATCATATTATCATTTGATATCAATCTAGTGAGGGTCCCATGGTGGAACCATGAGACATTAAAACCCTATCTGAGCTTCAAACCCTTATTTATCCTTTTCCCTTGGGAGTTAGTCTAAGTGCCATATGTTATTGGGAAGGTCTTGGAGAGAACTATCCAACCAAGCACTTTTCGTGTGCTTTGGAAATTCCACCTAAATTTGACATCAATAATTATATTTAACGTCAATGACAACCACTAGACAATCATTTCCAACTTGCTCAATAATATACCCCTTTAGCATTGATGACAACACCACAAACTGTTGTTGGTCATTGATGGCAACACTACCACTGTGCAACACTCCCCCTCCCACGTTGAAGAAGTTGCTACTATTTTCTCACTTTGCCTCTTTTCTTTCAAAGGGCCGAATGGATGATCACTCTTCATCATCAATATATATGTACACATTTCATCTCCAATGTTTTTCTCATTCTCCCCCTTTGATATCAATGGTAAAGGGTTTTGGATATTTTAACTACACAATTTGTTCACTCTTCCTTGTGGTATTGGCTAGTGTTGTTGCTACTTAGCTGAATAAATGCACACTAATAGTTGTTCCAAGACCCAAAATATCCCCTTGAAGATGTGCTACGCCACTTAATAATGTAGTTGCCCCTAAGCATGCCTATCAGTAACGAATAACCTTTCCATTTCATCGTTCTTCTCATGTAGATCACTCTCAAAAAATTGACATGTGTTAAGAGATTTCGTGACCCATACATACATAACTAATGAGACAGAAGAGAGATCACTCCCAGTCGTGGACTTAGATACTCAAAAGGCTCTTTAGGAAGTGGTTTTGTGAATATATCTGCAATATGTTCATTAGTGGCAACATATTCAAGCCTAACAAATTGATCAACAAATTGGTCTCTTGATAAATGATATTTAATAGGAATATGCTTTTTTTTTAATGTATTACATGATTCTTCAAAATATCAATGGCACTAGTATTATCACACATAATGGGAATGGGATTAATGTATTCAACCTTGATATCCTTGAGAGTTTGTTTCATCCATAATATCTTAGAAAAACATGTACCTATGTGATTGTTGTGGGGGCGGGGGGGTGGTTTGTCTGTGATTTGTCACATATGTGATTAAATGACCCCCACCTTTTTCTAGGCACGCCAAATTGATCCTATGATCTGGTTACATTTGAAAGCTAGAAAATCACTACAGGGCCCCCCATCTATCCAACAATTAACAAAAGCGGAGGGGGGGGCATGTAATTTATCAGTTTCCATATATAGCAATTGAAATTCTCAAGTCTCGGTTTTTCAACCACCACTTAACTTATGAATTCCTAGATGTATACAATCCTAAAACCTTTTATGTGTGGAACCTTGATGCAGGTCTTCAACACTTGATTTAATCTAGATCTTGGCACTTTGTAATAGTACATGTTGTGTGCACTTCCATATCACTAGATTATCTGCTAGAATTGTATGCACTTGGATGACTCTTGTTATGGGGTCCACCTTACCTTGAGAATGGTGCTAATTCATGGATCTGAGGATCTGGTATCTGACCCATTCTCCATATATCACATTTCTTGCACCCTTACACTCCCTAATGTCCAAATTACTTGTATCTTGAGAATCCACTTATTTGGTCCTTTGGTAATGAAGCATGTTGTGTGCACCTTTGAACCACTGAATGCTTGAATAAATATTATGCCTCTGAAATACAAAACACAAAAAACACCAAAAAATTTAAACATTGTAAAGCTTCACAAAACAACCCCCTCGCTCGAATCCCAAGGTCCGCTGCATCATCTACCAAATCACTACCACCTCATCTGCTATGTCAACTCTCTTCTATGTGTCATGCCACATTGTGACCACACATCACTCGGAATAGAATCACTTGGAAACTTAAAAAGGCAAAATCCACTTTCCACATGTCATGACCACAGAGTGCAATGTGTCAACTTGTACACATCACATCCATGTGTCTTTATATCATTGGACCACATCATCTCCTTGCCACATCATGAAAACATGTCGATTCTTTCTCGCATCCCATTGTTGTTGTGTGCACATCGTTAGACATAAAAGTACGATAAGCACTTAGGTGCTTAGGCCAAGCACCTTGTGACCAGGAGCCTTGTGATCCACTACTTGTCACCCAGTGATCGCCATTCATTTATTATGAGTAGGTCCTTTTGATTCGGGTGATCCGATAAGTGATCAATCGCTTGCTACCATCTCCTTGGTGATTAAGTATTGTGATCAACACCTTGCCACTATACCACCCAACACTCACCATTGTGTTCATGATATTATCATTTGATATCAATCTATTGAGGGTCTTGTGGTGGAACCTGTTATCACTCAGGTTGTCCCTTGGCACCTAAGGGATACGGCCGAGGTAACCACAAACCAATCTTTGGATTGCAGGTCCTAGCCTACCTGCAATTAGAGAGGGCTCTCTCTTTATGATTTAACTTTGTTTTGGGGTGATTTTAGGCTAGTTATGATGTGCAGGGATTTGTTTTGAGTTTGGTGGGATGGGTGATGTTTTCAAACAGAGATGGCATGCAAAGTGTGAGAAGTTTAGACCATTGGGCATGGAGTCAATGAATATGAACTGCCAGGTGTGTTTTCTTTGGTAAAAGAGAGGAATACAGAGCAGGATAGCTAAACATGGAACAATCTTCAAAACTGGAATTAAGATGAAATGGAGGTCAGGGAATGAAAGGCAATTAAGAATCTTTCATTCAGCTAACAGAGGGAAAGTGAATGAATAATATCTAGGAGCAATGAAGGATTCCTAAACAGCATTCAGAAATGAGGGAACTAGCGTAAACATGATCAATGAAGTACACATATTCATGACTAATTCTGAAGAAAACATAGAAAAATCACAAAAATTGAGCACAGAGTACATAGAAGTAAAGTCTGAGCTATTCTTTCTTTTCGCAACTTAGATCATGATACATAGATGATATAGACACATAGAAACTGAAAACAGAGGTAAGAAAGACTTATTGAACCATGAGGAAGCACGAGAATTCCATATTTTTCTATTCAGCCATTAAAACCACAACCAGCCAGTTCAAAAGCAAACATTCCAGCAATATTTGATCATAAAAGTTCCCAGGCTTACAACGCAAGTCTAGAATGACTTCATCAACCAACCAACCAACCCTTAAAACATAGTTTGGGGAGGTATTTATAAGAAAAATATCTACAAAACCGATCTGATAAAAGATCTGAGGAAATAACTGTGATTAACCTAACTTCTACTGTAATTAATGTAACAAATATCTATTTTGAGTTGCGCTGGAGGCAACTGCATCAAAACATGAGTTAATATGTGTCCTTTTGGCTCTGTGCTGTTCATTCTACAATAACTGCTTCTTGATCTCTGATCTGCTGCTCTTAGGTGGCTTTAATGTGCATTAATTTCGAGCTGATGAGCCTTTAATGGATTTAAACTTTCCACTGATACTCTTTGACTTGCTGTGATCTTCTTTAATGCTCATCTGCTTTGGCATTAAGTCCTCCACTAATATTCTTTAACTGATACTTATTTCAGCTGCTCTGATACACTTTAACTCTGCTAAATCGCCCTTGCCTACCACTTTATGGCAAAAAGGAATGGCTGCGGTGCTTTCTGCGGGTTTTAGAAGGTCTATCTGCGCTGGCCGATCGAAATACCATAAAAAAAGGAGTAAAAACTACATAATAGAGGAGGATTTGTGGACTGGTAGCTTGTGCTGAGGCCGTGCTCGTTGTCCAGAGCAAATTTGGGCCGAGGCGATCAAAAATGGTGAAGAAATGACTAAGCTTCCTTTGAACTAGAAACGTGCGCGGGCGCAGATTGAGAAATATGAGGAAAATGGCCTTTTTACCTTTATAAGGCAAAAAACACTTTACACAGGAAATTTGAGCTTTGCGGGGGCGGGAGTGATCACTGTAGCAGGGAATATATCAGGGCCGTTGGATCTAGCGAGAGCAGATCCAACGGCTGCGATTAGATCGCAATATCACATCGGAAGAGGTCATGGGGGCAAAGGCTTTATATATAAGCGATGGAGCGATGGGATATGGGCCGTTAGATGAAGGGGGAATCGGACGGCTGACGTGCAATCGCAATATTGTGTCGGCGGGGAACAAGGGGGCATGAACCATTATATGTGAGTGATTGCGATATAGCGATAAAGGCTTGCGATACATGGAAAAACAGGAGCCTTGCGATAGGAATGCTTGCAATAGCGATATTGCTTTCGGGTGCGATAGCGATATCGCATCAAAGGGTGGATTGGAGACATGAAATATGGGCATACAACCATTGCAACACGTGATTTGCGAAAATCGCATCGGAGGTTTGTCATCGGGGCATAAACAAATGGGGCCAACACTGCTATTGTGACCTCCGACAGCGATATTGCGTTGGAGGGGGGGGCTAATGGAATCGGAGAAGGATTTTAATGCATCAGAAGGGGTCTAATGCATTGGAGAGAGGGTTTTTACTAAGTTTCAAGTAAACTTAGTAATTCCCAAATATTTATGGTTATATTTCAACCAAAGGGGGGGATATGTATATAAAGGGGATTTTTAACATATTTTTAGTATGGGGAGGGGAAATAAGGAGGGATTTACATAATAGAGTTAGAAATTAATATGAATTTTGATCAGAAAGCACTAAGCATAGAAATCTTAGGTTTTTGAAGGGAAAAAGGACTTATAGAAGGAATGAGATGAATGATTTAGTGATATTAAGGAGATCTTAATATCTCTGGGGGAAATTAGTGAATGATTTGGGGAAAAGGAAGAAGGGGAAGTTAGTCATGCCTCACTTGAGCTGCTCCAAGGGAAAATTGCCTTGCACTTGTGATCTGAAGTAGATTTAACACTTTTGAAACACAAAATTGATCACAAATCTTCATTCTGCAACCTCAAAACTGCCTACCCAGCCTACTTACCTAACATTTTTTCTTCTCTTTGTTTGGGTGCACTTGAACTAGCAAACCCAGCTTTTCTTCTTTTCTTTTGGCTATCCTCCTATCTAAATCTATCCTTATTTCTTCCTGGGGCTCAGATTAAGCTGTTGAGCACCCTTGATTCTCTACCTATCTAACAATCTGCCAAGATTAAACAGTTTGGATAGATTTTTATTCTCTATCTCTAAAACAAGAAATTTAAACCTAGGGAAGCCAAGATTAAGCTGTTTGGCCTTCCCTTAACTGTGAAACTCTTCAAAAATGGAATAGTTCTTCAAAAATGGAATATAGTAGTGGCATTTGAGCTAGCACACTTTCCTGGCCTTTTGATTTGGGGTTCATTTCTTTTATTTTTCTCTTGGCCCATTCATTCTTCTTTTTGCCCTTTGATTATTCTTTTAGGGCATACCCTCTTTACATTTTTTAAATCTTTGATTTTCTTTGGAAATATGGAACCTTTGCAGCATGAAAAGATGACATATTTGGCATTTAACTAGTCAATCATGAAATATGAAACCTCTTGTATAGGAGGCTAACAGAACCATGAGCCATTGAAACCCTATCTGAGCTTCAAACCCTTATTTCTCCTTTTCCCTTGAGCGTTAGTCTAGGTGTCATATATTATTGGGAAGGTCTTGGAGAGAGATATCCAACCAAGCACTTTTCATGTGCTTTGGAAATTCCACCTGAACTTGACATCAATAATTATATTTAATGTCAATGGCAACCAATAGACAATCATTTCCAACTTGCTCAATAAATTATATCCTCCTTTAGCATTGATGACAACACCACAAACCATTGTTGGTCATTGATGGCAACACCACCACTGTGCAACACTCCCCCTGTCAGGTTGAAGAAACTGCTACTATTTTCTCACTTCCCCCTTTGCTTTCGAAGGGCCCAATGGATGATCACTATTCATCATCAATATCTCTGTACACATTTCATCTCTAATGTTTTCCTCACTCTCCCCCTTTGATGTCAATGGTAAAGGGTTTTGGCTGTTATAACTACACAATTTGTACACTCTTCCTTGTGGTACTAACTAGTGTTGTTGCTACTTAGCTGAATAAATGCACACTAATAGTTTTTCGAAGACCCAAAATATCCCCTTGAAGATGTGATACACCGCTTAATAATGAATCTCCCCCTAAGCATGCCTACCAGTCATGGATAACCTTTCCATTTCATCGTTCTTCTCCTGTAGATCACTCTCAAAAAATTGACATGTTTTAAGAGATTTTGTGACCCATACATACATAACGAATGAGAGGGAAGAGAGATCACTCCCAGTCGTGGACTTAGATACTCGAAAGGCTCTTTAGGAAGTGGTTTTGTGAATATATTTGCAATATGTTCATTAGTGGCAACATATTCAAGCCTAACAAATTGATCAACACCTTGGTCTCTCGAGAAATGATATTTAGTTGGAATATGCTTTGTTTTTTAATGCATTACATGATTCTTTGAAATATCAATAGCACTAGTATTATCACATAGAATGGGAATGGGATTAATGTATTCAACCTTGATATCCTTGAGAGTTTGTTTCATCCATAATATCTGAGAACAACATGAAACTATTGTTTTGTACTCAACTTCAACTGTAGATAGTGAGATACATTTCTTCTTTTTACTTAGCCATGACACTAAAAAATTACCCAAAAAAAAAGTTGCAACACTTGTGCTCTTCCTGGCATCAACACTACCTGCCCAATCTACATCTATGCATGTTGTTAGAGTGGAGTTACTGCTTCTTGAATACCATACGCCATAATTAATTGTTCCCTTGAGGTATTTCAAGACTCTTGTCACTTCATTCACATGGATCTCCTTGGGGTTAGATTGGAATATAACAACCAATTCTATGGCCTTGAGGCTATTAGATATGAGAGGCTTCCAATCATTGACCTATATGTAGTTTAATTTGCATTAGGGGATTCATCATTTTGGCTCAATTTGGATCCTATGACCATGGGTGTGCTGCAAGGTTTATAATCTTCCATGCCAATTTTCTTTGATGTTTCTTTTAAGTATTTGGTCTGAGAGATGAAAATATCTTTGTGTGATTAAGTGACTTGTAATCCAAGGAAAAATGACAATTCTCCCAGCATGGACATCTCAAACTCCTTCTACATGTTGTTTGCAAACTACTAAAGCATTTGAATAGTGTCACTTCCAAAGATGATATCATCCACATACACCACACTGATGAGAAAATTTCCATTACTAGATTTAATGTAAATATTATTGTCTATCGTTACCCTTCTAAATCCTCATTGTTATAGGTATTCGTCCAACCATGACTACCACGCTCTTAGTGCTTGTTTTAAACCATATAGTTCTTTCCTTAATCTACATACCTAATTTACATCTTCTGACAGTTGAAATCCCTCTGGATGATCAATGTACACTTCCTCTTCTAGATCACCATTTTAAAAACTTGACTTGACATCCATCTAATATACTTTAATTGTTTTGTGACTTGCAAATGCTAAAAACATTATTATTGTTTCTAGTTTAGCTACAGGAGAAAAAATTTCTTCAAAAACAATGCCTTCTACCTATGCATACCTTTTACATGTCAAACTAGTTTTATTTCTCACTACTTGTCCATCTTCATACAACTTGTTTTTAAAAACCTACTTGGTGCCAATGACATTTTTTCCTTTTGGTCTGGGGACAAGTTCCCAATTATCATTTTTCTCTATTTGATCTAGTTCTTCAATCATTTCCTTGACCCAATGCTTATCTTCACTAACTTGACAAAAAAATTTAGGTTCTACTTGGGACATTAGTGCAAGATTTGCATGTCTTGGAGTTTCAATATATTTCCTTCTAGTCTAAGCTCTCAATTATTTATCTCTAAATATTTGGCTACCCCATTAATCTTCAATCGTCATAAGAAATATGAGTACTCAACCCCAATAATAGAAAATATGGAAACAAAAATCTCAGCATGGGGAGGATATTGATTATGCATGTTATACTAGTGCTAATATCAAAGCCAACCTTACCAGGTTTTCCCTCTGCTTATTTGTTCTTCCTTTGAGCTCAAGCATCAATCCAAAAGAAGATTGAAAATTCGTTAATATCCCATTGTGTGCATTGATGATGAAATCATTTCCATCCTTGAACAGATGGTGTTGGTTTTCTCTTCTCATGAAGATTGTATCATTCATGTCAAGAGGTGCTAAATATATATACACTTCATCAAGATAGTTTGCACTATAAAAAAATTGATATTACACTACTTAGTGACCCAAATCTCTACATTCTTATTTACCCTTCCCAATGCATATCGATGAGGATCATTATGAACTTTCAACCCAAGCTTACTTACAAAATCCTTTAGTGTGAAATTGGTTTAAGAATCAAGATTAAATATGGCATCCACTTTTCCCTTCTCGATCTTTATTTTGATAGGGAAGATATAGGTGATTTAGGTTTACCACCATCTGCATTGTAGCATAGACAATCTTTTTGTCTACATATGAGCTACTCTTAATTTGGTTGCTTGAATTCATGGCTAGCATGTTCTTCTTCTTAACATCCTTATGGTTCTTTGGATTCATTTGAAGATATAGTTTCAAACACTTATCTTTGGTATGACCATCAATATTATGATGATTACAATGATTACTTAGATCGTTGCATTGTTGGATAGTAGTTGTTGTCTACTTATCCTTTCCTTTCCACTTCTACTTTCCCTCCTTAAAAGTTCATTGGCGGTCTATTTGTTTGAAACCATTTGGTTGACCTTTCTTCTTGTCCATATTCTCCAAATGTTATGCTTGAACATAGGCCTTCTCAATGGTCCTAGGTTTAAAAAGCATCACTTTCCTCCTTAAATGACTATGGAGATGACATAGAAACTGTAGGAATAGATCCAATGTCTTGGGAGAGAGTCCCAACATAATGGTTTGTTTTGTGTAGCTTGGTGGTGTACACTTGTCCACTATGCCCTTGCTTCTACCAAAAGTAATGCCAATGGATCCATTGGTCCTCTACATACCTAATAGGGTCAGATTCAGACTTAATGAGGGTTTTAAACAACTCTCACGTATTGCTATAAGATTTTTTGGAGATAAACTATGTTAAATGTTTTGAGGCATCCAAAGTTTCAAGTAGACACTCCACCCATCATAATTATAGCTTATTATGTCCCTAAGGATGGGTGGAATGTTCACTCAAAAATATTAGACATATCAAAACTTTGGACACAAATTATTTCCAACAACTCTTATAGCAATATGACTAATTATGAAAATCTACACATTCGAACTCCCACATAATTACTAGAGGATCACCATTCTACATAAGTATCTCCTTGTGGTTTTCCCATAAAGGTTTGACACGGTCTTCCAACTTCAATAAGGAAAATGATATTTGTTTCTTTTATCATATCTTATGAACATGGAAACAAAATTCTAGTTATTGCGACTATTGGTTCAACTTAAACATCAATCTCTTATGAATAAGGTTCATTGTCCACTTCACTTACAATTTAAACAGCGATTAGGAAGAAGTGATGTTAGAATGAAGTCTCTCTTTCTCAAGCTCCTTTTCTAAGTCTTATTTGTCTCTATATTTTCCATCAATTTCATATTAGAGCTACACACTCTTAAAAAATCCAAACTTCCTTTATCTAGCTGCCATAAAAATTGTCATGTTCTGAAATATATTAACAACTTGTGCTTCGAACTTTGAAAATTTCTCCTTTAAATCCATCCTTGAATTGTTGCTGTACTCCTCCATTATGGCTAAGGTTTTGAGACTTCTTTCTCTAATCCTATCACTGATTTAACCCTACTTTAGGAACACTTTGCCACTTTTATACCAATGCATGTGGTTGTGGTTGGTTGATTATATAAGTTGGATCACCAATAAAAATCTAATATCAAATCACTTTTTCCGAAGGTGGCAAAACCTATCAAACTCAGGTGTCAAACCAACAGTGAGGACAACCATCTCTGGCTGCTATCCGCGAATATCGATTTGTTCTAATATCAAATCTCTTACGTCGACGGTTGATAATTTGGAAAATGAATTAAAATGTTTTAAAGATATCGATAATTCAAAATATTTTATAGATTTGTGATGGAATCGACATAATTGGGAAATAAATTATCACGCTCCCGAGTAACTTTTCAAACTAAGATTTAATATAATCATTGGAACTTTTTCCCGCTATTTTTAATGTGTTTTTTTTTTTAATAAAAGTGATGAAAAATTATAACACTTGTAATTTTGAAAAAGTTAAATGAAACGCAGGTGTATGTGTTTGAAAGTTGGATTCGATAATTTGAAATTATTTTATAGATAGGGATAAGAAAACATTTTAATTTGATTTTTTTTTTAAATGGAGTAGGATGTTTATATTGGGAATATTGCCTTTATGAGATTGCTATACTATTCAATAAATATAAATATAAAAGTGTTATATGTCATTTAATTATATGTTTTAATTTACCTTGTGTGTTTATTTCCATGTTTATACAAATTTTAATTTATATATGCAAGTATCTTTATCATGTATTTGGATAAATGTGATCAAGTAATATAAGCAAGTGTCATATGGATTATTATTGAATTTTATACGTTATAAGATTTTTTTTGAAAATAAATTTATTTTTTTTAAATTTAGTTTTTTTATGAAAGGCATTTCAAGAATGTGAGAATGGGTAATGTTGCAGTTTTTTTTGTGATGACATAATTGCTCATGTACAATAAAATAATAAATGTCTTCAATTTCACTAACAATATTTCTATATAAAAACTTACAAGGGGTAATCTACTAATTTGGGTTATTAAAGATCACTCGCCATCTCTTATCTTTTCTTTGACATCCTCATACATAGAATCCTTGGTGTTTTATATTAAGAATGATCATACCTTGAAAGTCTATATACTTATTTGTAGATGTGATCTAGCATCTTTATAACTTATCACAATAAAAGGTAGATAATTTATCAATATTGAAAAGAGGCAAAAAACCTAATTCTGAAGTATATATAATATTAACTTCACAATGAAAAAAAAACATTTTATTACTTCCTAGGAACCCAAGGGTTTTTTTTCCAAATAGAAATGTAATTTGCATATCTATAAATATGCCTCGTGTTTGCCCTATAATAATATAGTCATTGCATCCTCCATGATCCAAAAGAAACAACAATAGCCATATTCACTTGGGGTCACAATGAAATCTCTAACAGTTTAGCAAAATGCTCTATTGAGGGGCATTCAACCAGTTGAAGAGTTAATATGTAGACCAATAATTATTTGGGAAAACTCCTTGATCATTATCAAAGCCATGATCGATAATTCTATCATAATGAAATCAAAATTGACCATAATCATAGTTAAATCCAAATAGGTGGAAAACATTTTGGATAAGTTTTTCCATGTAGTTCAAATGGTAGAGCACTTATTTTGCATACTAAGAGGTATGAGGTTCAATGCCCTGCATCGCCTATTATGTCTCTCATTTCCTCCAAACCACCTTAAAGCTTAAATTTTAATGGCAAATATTTTGATATGTGCATACAAAAGGCTTCACAACGAGAGTAATTGGAATTCTATGGAAATCCATATAAGAGTTGTGAACACACAGGGTTAGATACCTCACATCTCCATGGAAATGGGTTTCACCTCAGAAGTTTGAATCTCTCGGACGAAGCTATCATATATCGCCATTCTTTTGTTTACTACCATCATATAATGGATTTTCAAATTGCATTTTGAATGCATTAAGTATTTTTTTCTAAATGAGGCACTTGGATTGTGTATATTATAGGTCACAAACTTGTAATTTTAACAAATCCCTATCATATTTTGGATAAAATTAATCAAAAAAATGTCTAAAAGGGGAAAAACATAGAATAATTAGACTACACTAGTCAATAATACTAAAAAGATGAATCTATATGTAGAAGATGGACTAAATTCCAACTTTCGTAGTCCCCTTGCCACTTTATATGTGGTTTTTTTTATAGATTTTTATTGGGAAAAAATTCCTCGAAAACATTTAGTTGCATCAAGTTGTTTGGATTCATGTCCCATGTGTTTGATTATGAATTAGCAAAACCACGTAGTAAATGTGGTTATTATAGGTAGATTTGCATCCTCCCCAGTTTTAAAATTAATCGGGTCAACACACATGATGCCATTTGTTACTTGGTAATTTGTACAGTAATTTCATAATTGTACTAGGTAAATGTGAAAAGGTAAACATGAATTTAGAGATCCAAGGTAGTTAATATTTGAAATTACATACGTTGATGTAGAGTATACGACGAGAATATGCCAACATCTTTCATTTATGAACATAAGATTGTAGAAATTTTAATAAGAGAGAAAATAAAATGTATGGAGAGGAAAATTAAAAACCAGCAACAAAAACACATAAACGCAATGCACAATATTTACCCTAGGAAAACCCCAACTTCGGAGAAAAACCTAGCTAATGGAATTCCGTTATTCTCCTTGGAGAAAAACCTGGCAAAGTCGGCCAAGTGAACCTTCACCACTCACCACCCTGGCACTTACAATGAAGTATTCCAAGCCTTTTAAAGGCTTCATTACATTAATACCATGGGATGAAAACCATGAGTACACTAAATCATGTGCTTAAAAGACTCGGTCAACTTTGACTCTTTCCCTGAGTCAAGTGTACCTAACAAAGATAAAGATTTGGATGAAAATAAAATTTAATCTACCAACATTTTAATAAGGGGGCATCTATAAGTGTAACACCTTCTCTTCAAGTGCAATAAATGCTATGTATATTGTTGAAAATTGTAGCAAGAAATTCTCAATTTGATTTTGCCTTGATTAAATTGAGAAAATTTGAATTTCACATCAACATACAACTTGGATGATATTAACTTGTGTGACATGGCTTGTGTCACCCAATTTACTTAGTAAATTAGAGTTGGAGGAGTTAGAGATCAACTCTCCATGTGTGATTGCTAATTTGTAGTAATCAAGGTCACTTATCTAAGGTTGTTTTCAGTTAAATTAGTTCCAAATGTTGGAGGAACTAGTGGAGGGTCAATTTGTGCAGTGGGACTTCAGTCAAACTCAGTGATCATCCAGTTAACTAATCAATCAACCCAAGATATCTAGTGCATGCAGAGAATTCGAGTTACCTAGTTGAGGTGGATATTTCAAGGCAGTGTAACATCAGTTGTAGACTAGTCTTGAGTGTACATGCATTACATGCAGTTAGATGGTCAACCTAAGGAATTGCGCAATTCAATTAGAGGAAGTTCCTAAATAATAGGGGTTAATTCCTCAAGGAACAATGCAAGGAAATAAGAGCTCAAGCCAAGGAAAAATTTGATTATGTCTGGGTCAGAGGCCTTCAATGAGCATAGAGATAGGATGTGCACTTGCAAGGTGAGCTCAACTGAGAAAATAAATTGTAATACATCTCTATTCATTTGATTAATGCAAGAAGGCATTGGGTTTTTTATCAAATTGATTTCCCTAGATAAAAATACTTGTTTCATGTGTGTTATTTCTTCTTGCATGTGTGAGATTTTTGTTCTAAATTGTGAGTTAATGTCTGTGGAGAAGTAGAGGGAGTTTTTGTCTTGTGATTTTGATTAAAACTTCATGAGAAGATGCAAATATATAACCTAATTTTCTAAATGGTATTAGAGTTGGATTCACATTAGATTAGGAATTTCGAAGTTGTTTCTCAGAGGTTTGAATTTGAAGATCAATGTAGCAAGATTTCTTCAGAGCTGAGAAGATGGCATTCAATGGAATAAGGCTAGAGTATGCTTTGGAAGGCACCTCTAATTTTTTTGCATGGAAGGATCGCATGGAGGTTGTATTGGATGACAATGGATTGCTAGAATACATCAAGATAGATGTTGCAAAAACTCAAGCATCTGATACCCAGAACCTTGCTCAGTGGAAGAAAGATGTAGCCAAGGCGAGGAGAATAATATTGGATGGAGTACAGGATCATATTGTCTCAAATCTCCACGGAAAAGAAACTCCATTCGTAATGTGTAAAGAACTAACAAAATTGTTTGGGAATAATAGTGACCACAAGAAGTTGACACTCAAGGATAAACTTCTAAGTATCAATATGCAGAAGAATGACACAATTCTATAGTATATGAGAAAGTTTACACAATGTCGTGATGAGCTTGGTGGGGTCGTTGTTAATGTTTTTGAAGAATACTTGGTAACCCTAGCCATTTTGGGCCTCCCTAAGAGCTGGCATAGTTATTAAGATTTGGTGAATGGGAGGGAGAAAATACTGATATGGGAGTGCTTATGGTCTGATTTGGTACATGAGGAAATAAGGCGGAATACTAGAGATGGGACTTCATCCAAGGGTGAGGATGAAGAAAATTTTGCATTGGATGGAAAGGAAAATAAGGGAAAAGGGAAGAAATCCAAATCCAAATCAGAATCCAGTCAAGGGGGCAAGAATAAAGATTTGTCAAAAATAAAATGCTTCCATTGTCATGAATTCAGGCACTATGCCACAAAGTGTCCACACAAGAAGGCAAGCAAGAAGACCTCAGGAGGAGAAACAGGTGAAGCTTTGGCTTCACAGTTCGAGCTTGACTTTACTTTCATTGCATGGATGGGCAACAAATGATGGGGAGTGTGTGGTACCTAGACACATGTACATCATTCCACATGATAGGGAATGAATACTTTTTTAGCGACCTAGAAGAAAAATATTTACAGATGCACATCGAGACGGGGGACGATGGAAGGTATAGAGCAGTTGGGATTGATACAATCATCTTTCAGAGGGATTCAGGCTCTCCCTCGGGCTCAAGGATTTCATGTTCATTTCGAGCCTAAAGGAAAAACTTGTCTTTGCTGTAGTTTTGGAAGACTGTGTTTATGATGTGATCTTCAACAAAGGAAAGGCATTCCTGAGACACATAACCACGGGACAGATGAAGCAGATTGAGGTTTGTGTGAAGAACATGTACAAGCTAGATGTAGAGGATTGTGTTGCATTGAGCACAAAGGCGGAGAAGGTACAAATTCATGATATCGGTGAACTGTGCCATAAAAGAATTGGTCATTTGCATCATAGCGCTTTGAAGATCATGAAATAGATAACCACATGACTCCCCAAAGGAGCACTTGAGCAATAGGATGTATGTAAAGGATGTACCTTGGGGAAGTACAAAAAATCAAAATTCCATGATCAGGACAGCAAAGCACATGTAGTCTTGGAAAGGATCCACTCCAATGTATGTGGACATTCCTTGACAGCCTCCACTGCGAGGCACTAATATTTTGTCATTTTTATTGATGACTTATCACGGAAGTGATGCATCTTCTTCATGTGGAAAAAGGATGATACATTCTCCAAGTTCATATAATTCAAGGCATTGGTTGAGAAAGAAACAGGCAAGAAGGTGAATGCTCTTAGGACTGATAATGGAGGTGAGTATGTGTCGAATGAGTTTAAAATTTTTTGTCGAAAATAACGCATTCGACAAGAGTTGATGGCACCCCATAACCCACAGTAGAATGGGGTGGCTGAGAGAAAGAACCATAGCATTGTGGGATAATCAAGGGTGATGTTGCATTATTAAGGCCTACCTCTACATTTGTGGGTCAAATCATGCAACACAATAGTCTATTTGAAAAATCAGAGCCCTCAGCTGATTCTGGGCATGATTACATCGGAGGAGCCTTTCTCAGGGAGAAATCCAAATGTGTCACACTTCAGGATTTTTGGAGCCTCTATTTACTACCATGTCTCCAAAGAATCAAGCAAGAAGTTATATCCGATAGCAAAATTGGGGGTGTTTGTGGGTTACACAAAAATCCCCCACAACTACTATATGTACTTATCATCCCTCTGAATGATATTTGTGTGACTAGATGTAAAATTTGACGAAGATAAAGCCATGTGATGCTATCTTGAGAGGGAGATTCAGATACCACTAGAAGAAGAGATTTTATCTCCAAAGGAGGAACCTAAAGAAGTTGTGGAGAAGCCAAAAATTGAGGAGCAATGTTGGCTTGGTTTGGGCTGATCTAGGTTCAATCTATACCGCGCACCAACAAAACCCTCAATCACTGGCCCTTTCAACAACAACCTACAAGCAGATCGCAGTCTCACCCAAAGTGACTATGGGAGGATGAATAACCAGGTTTCTGTAGCCTTGAATAATGTGGAGATGTGGTATTATTATGTTCTTTTATTCTTAACATTCCTAAATCACTTCGCCACATTACATTAATTGCTTGAGCATATCATATCAAATCATAAACCATCATTGTGCTAAAATTAAATTAGTACTGTACTAACTACAACTCTAAAACAAGGAAAATTTTAGGGGCTAATATTTGCAAGTGGGCTAATTTTCCATGTTTTTTCCGAAAAACAGATTCGTTAATTTCCATTTTTTCTAAAAAATGTTTCGCCTAAATTTTATAATGTAAAATTATTTCACCTTTAAAAACTACAAAATTTTATATAGGCTATATAAAATTATTATAAATTTGAATATTTTTATAGAAATACCACCAAACATTTTCTAGATGGCATATCATGGACTAGTGAGATTCGCCAGGGTTTCTAAATGTTAAGATAAATTTCCATCCTTAAAATTCTCCTTGCTCTAAAACAGATAATAAGAAAATATACACATGAAGACACCGATTTATCGTGGTTCACCCTAATGTGGGGCTATGTCCAAAAGAAATTTTTCCTAATATATTAAATCTTGTACAACAAACAGTTCTTGGCCTGCACACTAAGCTGTAGGTTGTCTACACACTTAGCTATAGAGCTTCTCCTTCGCTACAAAACTACAGATCACAATAATACAACCATACACTGATCTGGATCAATTTGATGATTCTCTTTTTATTATTTTACCCTATATATATATATTATTACATCGAAGGTTAGACCATTACAATACCATGGTCCAAATACCATGGACTCCCTAAAACAATAAATTATGGACCAAAACCCTTTACAAAATTGTGCTTTTACAAAAAGGATGGGCTTCACCCCACCCCGTAGCCCTTATACCACGCAGTATATTCCAACTGCTCCACTATGTGGTCTACTTCGCGTTTCGTTTCTCTACTACGCACTCCGATGCACGCTTCGCTCCACAAAATGCAGATTTTTTTTATCAAAATCTAGGCCAGGTTGGGTTGCGCCCAACAGGCCCCCAACACTCACATGTGACTTGTCCCAAGTCACTTAGCCGATTTGCCTCTAATTTTTTCTACAATGTTGTTGAACTATTGTAGAATCTTTGTTCTTCTCTTCGTTGCGTACTTCCTCAGCAGTGCTTCTGTCACATGTTTCGTAGCCTTCTCCACCATTGTTGTCTCCTCTATCGAAGCTCTTGAAGCTTCTCATCTACTACTTAGGAGAACTGGAGAGCCTCATCATGCCATGGTTGAGTTCTCCACGTCAAAACCTGATCTTCTTTCCTCAGCTCCTCAATATTCTTCTGGAGGGAATTTTCCTCATTAATCTTTGTGAGCTTTTGTGAGATTGGTAATGTCTTCGTAGTTGCTCGAATCTCTTCCAGATGTTGTTGCTTTTTTTGAATGTCTTCCTGTAGTTTCTACACATTTGGACATTCCTGCAACGGCGTCCAAATCTGTAAAATCTCGTCCAAAAGTTTCCCATAGTATGCCACTACTACAAAGATGGTAGCCATTGCATCCTTCAGGCCAATCTCCCTCTGCTCTCACACTTCCTACAGTTTGGTTGGTTGTAGCTCCATTTGTAGCTCACTGATCTGCATTTCATATTTAAATTGTATTGTGGTGATATTTTCCTTATATCCTTTTACTGTAAGGCCTAGCTTTGCGACCTTTTCCTCCACTAGCTCTTCTTCTCGGACATCAAGGTCTGGAATCTCTCTGCATGTTGCTTCAACCACCTCCTTAAGCTTTTGTTGTTGCTGAACTACTTGATCCATTTCCTAGATCACCTGGTTGAGCTTTTATTGTAGTGAAGCTCGCTCTCTTTCTACCTACATTATCAGTTGCGAGGTGTGCTATTCACGCAGCTTCATCTCATCTATGATTTGCAAGGGCAGCTTGTGTAATCTCTACAATGGTACTGTTGCAATGTTCATGTTGACATTCCTTCATTCTTTAGCCTTTTGTTGAAACTTGACAGAGTCAAACTACAGGGCTCCGACAAGTATTGATGCTATCCGTGCTGCAAGTGTAGGCTCTATTTTCCTTTCTTCTCCAATCTTCTCTACTACTTGTGATGGATGTCTAACTATCTGTGCCAGTATTTTAAGTTTTGTTATGTGCTCTTGCACACCTGTTATAAGTGTGTTGTAGCGATCTTCTAACTTATTCCACGATTTTGTTGTCGCCTACTGAATCATATCCCCAATCTGGTCCAAGTCCCCATCAGTAAGGACCACTGGTGTGATATCCTTTGTCTTGTTTGTCTTCTGTTTCTTTTTTCTTTTCGTGGCAGCTTCGCCCTTTGCCTTCCTCTTTTCTATGACAACTTGTTCTTTTTCTATATTTTCAAACTCTTTTCATGTTTCTCCTTTTCTTTTGACTCATGCTCATTCTTCTCTTTGTCCTTTCCACTTGCTTCCCCATGTTGTAATATGCCCTCCTTTGTCGCACTATCTTCTGCCTATGTCTCTAGCACAGTGATCCATTTTGTTGGTCACTGTTGTACTTGTGCTAAGAGGTCATCTTCTGTTACCAAATATGGCAGGGGATGCCACTTCTTCTTTGTGTCCCTGTGAGCCTATATATACACTTTATGGAAATCAATCTTAAACTTCGCAACAAATCTATACTGCTCATATAAGCACATAGAAAGGCGAGGATTATGGTTCACTAACATATGTAAGTCCATATGATATAATACAAAGAACATCTTGTTCTCCTGTGCTCGTGATGCTTTAGTGGTATACCACAACGAGGCATACCACGCGACTTTACAAACATCTTAAGCCATCGAAGGGAATTGCCAATCCTCCAGCTCTCTCTATGCTAACATCGTAATTATTAAAATAAACCATGCATAATGAAATGTGGTACCTTTCTCTTGAACCTCGCAACAGTCATCCAAAAACGCCTGGAATAAAAATGGGACCCAGTTATACTAAACCCCATTGGTGCATTGCACAACTAATGAAACCACCAATGCAGGGAATTCATTAGCCCCACACTTTCTCATGATCTTCTTGGCCAATATGTATGTTGTGAAGCGAACTCCTTGGTCATTGATTAAGTTTATGTCGTACCCTTGCTTCCTTTTTATCAATCTGAAACTTCTTCTTCATTATTTCGACTATGGCGTTGTCCTAATCTTTTCCAACAAATTCTTCTGTGAGGTTTCACCCTTGATACGGTAGTCTTTTGATTCTCCATATGAGCATTTGGTATATAGGGATCCTCTTCCCCATCCATAGGCATCCATCACGCACTAGCACGAGCAACTGTCTCACAAATGTTGTGCTCCCTAGACTTTTGCTAGAGTGCAGCACATTTAACATGTTTAATAACTTATTGAATTGAGGCTTCTGTGATCCATAATAGTTATAAGTAGAACTTCGGCGTAAATCACATAAAGAGAGACATTTGCTGACGCGTTTCGAACCAACCAGTGTGGCTCATCGTCAGGACAAGTTGAAGAAACAGATCCAGCTTTGCATGCTAAATAGTTTGAGCAGAGCCTCCAACAGCTATCTTGATCAACGGCTAATTTTGACTTAGGGACTGTAGTCAAAAAGTCAAAATGATAATTTAATGGGAGTTAGTTATCATACCATAGATTATATAAAATAAATAATTATAGATGTTGATTACGCTATTAGTTTATTAAAAATTGTGACTTATATGGGAATTAGTTAGAACAGGGACCTGACTTCTATATATATATATAAATATATGTAAGGTATTTTATCTAACTAATTTCCATTGAATTTATAATTTTTTATTATACCTTTTAACCAGCTTTCACCATATTAAATTATTTCATATTTTTAAGTTTCTAGGAATTATAACTAACTAACCTACCTTATATATATTTTTATATATATTTGTCTTTAATATAACTAATTCCCACTTAATTTAATTTTTAAATTATACCTTTCAACTAACTTCTATTATATATATATATATATATATATATATTTATCTATTTAATTTTAACTTTCTAGTAATATATAGTTATCATCCTAAAATTACCTTACATATATATATATATATATAGAAGTCAGGTCCCTGTTCTAACTAATTCCCATATAAGTCACAATTTTTAATAAACTAATAGCGTAATCAACATCTATAATTATTTCTTTTATATAATCTATGGTATGATAACTAACTCCCATTAAATTATCATTTTGACTTTTTGACTACAGTCCCTAAGTCAAAATTAGCCGTTGATCAAGATAGCCGTTGGAGGCTCTGCTCAGACTATTTAGCATGCAAAGCTGGATCTGTTTCTTCAACTTGTCCTGACGATGAGCCACACTGGTTGGTTCGAAACGCGTCAGCAAATGTCTCTCTTTATGTTTAATAACCCTGATTGTGCCAACCCAGTCGTCCTCTGCTGCGGTTCTAACCTTGCCACACCACTTTCAGGGTAGTGCACTTGCTTTAAATACCTATCTGGTGAGAACTGTGGATATTTCTTCATGTCTTTGAAATCGTAGTCCACGAACTTCAGCTGCGGAATTTTCCCAAGGATTTATCCAGTAAATGGTACTGACTCTAGCAATAAGGGTGTGAAGGTGCCATACTTCGCATCCTTCGATTCTTTTACTATTTTTTCATTTGGTTTCCTAGGTGGGATATATGGTGGTAGAGGTGATGGAAATGTTGCACTATCCTTTTCCATTTCCACTTTCTTTTCTTCTTTCTCATTGTCTTTGACTTGTTCGGTTTCTTGTTGAGGCTCGACAGGTTTCTTATCTTGTTTCTTCTTTGTTCTCTCCTCTTTTGTCGATTTTTTCGTGGAGATCTTCATTGTGTGGGTAATGATGTTGTTGCGGGTGATGTTGTTGCAAGAATCTTAGATGATGCTTCCATGGTTCCAGGTAATCCTTTCTCATGAAATATACGAACAATTTCTTCCCAAGAATGCTAAGATGACACACGACAACGAATTTTTTTGCAACTTCTCCACAATAACAACACTCAAATTCTCAATTCAGCAAAGTGCCAAATCTGGGCAGGAGGCGGATTTTTATAACAATTTTGAATTTCTAACCCCATCATTAGCTCATATTTTGTTCATATTGTGCTCATTAATTGCATATCTATCCTTAGATCTTGTCAATCCATCCTCATAAATGCAACTTTTCGCGTGTTTTAACGTTAACTTTCCCTTTTAACAGTCATATTTTTCTGGCGAACTTCGACACATCCCATATTGTAGCGAACAACCCTTCTTACGATGAAGCTCCTATGAAATTTGACATAATCCAGACTGTAGTGAAGTAACTTCCTACGTCGAAGCTCTTTGCAATGTAGTTTATAGTCCAATGCCCATTTTCAACTGCAAGTGGCACTAAGACTTTTATCCATTATTCTTCAGAGTGAAGTTGTAGGGGCAGGATTGTCCCTGTACAATTTCAATCTGTTGCAATTTACTCTTCCTTGAATCAATTCTCCATTTAACTTTGCTAATTGAATTGCACCTCCATCAGTAATATGCTTGATAATGTATGGGCCTAACCAATGCATCTTGAATTTTCTTGTAAATGAGTAAGCTTCTTGACCTTGTACATTGCCTAGCACTTCATTTGTGAAAGGGGTAGGGAAGGGATCATGTAAACCTGCATCATTCAACTTTCTCAGATCAACACAGATCCTAATTTCTCCTTGATTCTTCTTCTCTTGCACCACCATAGGACTCACGCATTCTGATTCTTCTACAGGTTCAATAATTCATATTGTTATCATCTTATCAAGCTCTATATTTACGTTCTCCTTATACTTTGGGTTCAACATGTAAGGTCTTTGTTTGACTGGATTCGCATCAGGCTTAAGGCGAATCTTCATGACTCCTAGATTTCATATTATACCCTTCATCTCTGAAAACTTAGTGGAGAGCATTTCTTGATATTCATGAAGTAACTTTGTAACTTTATTGACTGTCTCCTCATCCCAATAGTCTCCTATTGTTGCAAACTTGGGTTCCTTCTCTGATCCTATGTTCACCTTCTTGATCTTCAGTGGCTTCGTTATATTTGGTATATCTGGCTCATGTCCAGTTACTTCACGGTATCCTTTTGATTCTGCTATGTCGATGTTGTGAGGATATTCTTCTTCATTTGTAGTGAGGTTATAACACTCCAGTGCATTTTCTATCTGCGCAGCCCAATCAGGTTGTTGCCATGTTAGTGGGGTTACATTATCAAATATCCTGTTCTTGATTGTCTGAAGGGCCAAATCTATGTATGCACAATCATCTAAGATGAATGTTAATATGAAGGCATCAACCATGTCTACCAAATTTATTGTACCATGTCGAAGCTTTGTTTCTAGATACCAGTTCCTAGGGATAATTTCTAATGTATGAATGAATCCATGTGCCCATTCTTGTTGTGGAATGTCCTTCCATGCCATATTGCATAGATGGATATGCTTCCTAGGATTAGTTTCACCATCATATTTTATTTCTATCTCTGTATCGATCTGTCCAAACCTTATCCACATCAATCTTGGACATTCCTGTCAAGCTCCTCTATTCTTCTTGTATGCATTCCACCATCTAGCAGGGGTAACTTTCAGAGCTATATCCAAGGCTGGCAACCTTTGATTTTCTAGAACTTATTCTTCATAATCATTAATAAAATTATTTACATCACCTAAGCTATCATAAGAAGGCAGGTTACATACCTCATATATCATATAGTTAACTAATTTGGTAAATCTTGCACAACATCTTGTGGATACTTCATGCAGCCTATTCTGCCAGTTTTCCATTTCTTCTTATGAGTCTGAGGTACATGAACTATTGCTCTCCCAAATCAACTTTCCCTCTGTAGTAGGGTTAACATAATATTATTCCTTCACTGTCATTTGATCAATATTGTCTATGTCAGCTGCACAGTATTCTTCTTTGATTGGTTCTATATATCTTACACCTTTTGATGGATCCAAGAGAAAAATTACACTCATATTTTTTCCTTCAAATATCATCTGTCTCCTCTTCAGATTAATTATGGCCATATTGCCAAATGGCCAATCAATGCCAAGCAATGCAGGATAAGGGTTACTATTATCGACAATCTCTATTACTTCAAAATCAGAAATAGTGTGAAATCCTCCAATATCTACTGTGATACCTGGTAGTCTTACTAGAGGGAAGATCTTTTGTTTATTTTCCATCCTTAACTGAATAGGTGACCACTATAACTTCTGCTTACCCATTAATTCCCATGTCTGATTTGTCAAGACATTAGCATCAAATCCCAGATCTAGAATAACTTGATCCATCTCATATACTCCTATCCGCACACTAAGCGTCATCTCTCTTCTGGATCTCTTCCGTCGATGCAAATTATTGACTACGCGCATCTCACTTCACAGTGTTTCTTTGGGTGCACAAGGATCTATCAACTCCTGAAGCCCTTCTACAAACTTTTGATCTCTTAATAATTTCATAAAAGTCTGCAGAAAAGACTTTAGATTACCTACTTGATTTGTTGAATCTTGGTCTTGTGTCGGAGCTCAATCCTGTGTTGGAGCTTTGTCTTGTGTCGAATCTGATGACATGTCACGGTTACTTTTTTTATCAAGCTGTGCATTAGATGTCGAAGCTCCAACATCCATAAAACTTCACTTTGATTCCATAAATACTTCTTTTTCTTTCTAAATATATAAAAAAAGGAACTTTCTCAGCAATATTTCTAACCCATGTACTTTCAAATTATTTATTTTCATTCATTTTATCACTATCGGTCGCAGCTCCACTTCTAGTGACAATACTAATTCGAGGTTCGTCGGTCCTCCTTTCAACAATCATCTTTTGAATATTCTGTGTCGGCTGCTGATTCCTTTTTCTTACATCCTCACCATAAGTATAGGATATTCTTCAATTACATGGTCAAAGGATTTATAGTACTTACATGTTGTTCTGGGATTCTGACAATCTCTCGCAAAATGACCTGGTTGGCCACAGTTATAGAAAATGATATGGCCATGTCCTCGACCAACTCCACCACCTTGAACTCTTCCTTGGTAACCTCCTCGACGATCGCGTTGTCCATTCTCTTTTTCTTTCATTCTATAAGTGTCAACACCGCGCTCCATCATTAGTTTGTAAGCTCGACAATTATTCTCATCATGTCCTACTAATTTACATAATTTGTAATATAGATTCCTTAGTGTCTGTACATATTTATGTAACAAGTAATAATATTTTGAATGATGCTCGCCTCTAGTCTTACATATTTCACACCACGGGCTGGATCTTGCATTCAAGGGATTCGGTGCCCCACTAGCCATATAATTCCTGGAGAATGGGCATTGTTCTTTAGAATGGCCCTCCGATCTGCACTTCTTTCACCATACTTCTTCTCTAACTTATTTTCTTTTCTTGATGTCTTGTAACTGCAGGGTTAGGTTCGCCAGTTAACTCTGAATCTATTACATGCCTGCATTAGTATCTCCTATAGGTGAAGCTTCCAATTTTATTGCAATTTCTAGAGCTTCAACTTGAGTTCCTATCTTTTGTTGCGTTAATGGAAATCTGATATGCAGTAGCAACACAACTATATACCATTATTGATGTTGTTGCAGAGATATGTCAAAGCTTACTTGATCCAATAACACCTTAAATATTTGATAAAACTCCCAAACAGACTCAGTAGGTTTTTGTTTGATCTCTTTCAACCCAGTGATGCACTGCGACTTAGACTTCAACTTCCTAAATTCTCTTATCAGTGTTATTTTAATATATGCAAACATTATGTTCTGATTATTTGAATACTTCATATACCATGTCAATTCTCTATCTCGGAATGTTGTAACAAGATACACTTTCTTTACATTCTCATCATTGATCTGCTTTGTTGTCCATATTACTTCACATAAAAACAAAAACTGTTTTGGATCCTCCAATCCAGTTCCTTTGAAAACATGTAGCTTAATATCGTCAGCCATACTTCTTCTTGGAGGGGGATGGGGAGGGGGAGATCCAAAAAGACCCAGGTTATTACTGGATTCTAGCTTCTGCGAACTTTCAGGTCGGAAGGGTGAATGCTGCAGAGTTACCAGAGGCTTATCAGGGAGGCTTTCTTTACTTTCAGATTCACTCAAAAGAGGGCTATAATCAGTCTCTATGAAAGTATTTAGTTCTTGTCCATAGGATATCTTTCTGGAGTCTACTCTATATCTCTTTCCACTTCGCGTTGTTCTGATCTCTTGCTCTGATATATTCTCTCTTCTTCCAAACATAAGTAAACTAGCAATTTGATTGCATCTGTAAAACTTTCTTTTCACACAGAAGCATCTTAATCCAAAGTTTCAGAGATTTAAAATACTTACGTCGCGGTCCCTTGAAGAATCATCATTTTGCTTCGTTGTAGGATACAGTGGAGTCTTCTGTGAACTCAGTAATGAATCCTTCTAAGATGATATCAATCCAGCAATTGACAACCCTTGAAATCCTATTGTTAGTGCTCTTGAGTCGTTGTATCAATTCAGGAGTCCACACCGTTAGGTTCTTCACCTTTAAAACTGTTATTTATTTTGGTCAAGCTCGATATCCACTCGTACGTCTTGGCAAGAAATGAAGCGAAGAAAATTTTGTATTGATCTATAAAAATATACTTTTGTAACCACGCTTCGGCTATCAGATGAGGGTTTATATTTTCTTGATATGCAAATTCTCACTCTTTTAGTTCTCTCCAATCTTGAATCTCCTTCTTCGGCGGATGCCACATCCACATATCCTTCAAATAGATCCTAGGCCTAACAACAGAACCATTTGTTGGCTTTTTTGGGTTGACCCAGGTTCGACCTTTACTGCACACCAACAAAACCCTCAATCACTGGCCCTTTTGGCAACGACCTGAAAGCATATCACAATCTCACCCGAAGTGACAATAGGAGGTTGCAAAACTAGGTTCTTGTAGCCTTGAAGAATGTGGAGATGTGGTATTATTATGTTATTTTATTCTTAACATTAATAAATCACTTCGCCACATTACATTAATCACTTAAGCATATCATATCAAACCATAAATCATCATTGTGCTGAAATCAAATGCAACTGTAATAATTACAACTTTAAAACAGATAATAAGAAAATATACACATGAAGACACCAAATTATCATGGTTCACCTCAATGTGGGGCTATGTCCACAAGAACTGTTGCTTAATATAATAAATCTTGTACAACAAACAGTTCTTGGCCTGCACACTAAGTTGTAGGTTGTCTACGCACTCAGTTGCAGACTCATGCCTCCACGCACTTAGCTACAGAGCCTCTCCTTCGCTACAAAACTACAAATCACAATAATACAACCATAACATTGATCTTGATCAATTCGATGATTATATTCTTACTATTTTACCCTATATATATATATATATATATATATATATATATATATATATAGAGTATACATCAAAGGGTTACATCATTACAATACCATTGTCCAAATACCATGGACTCCCTAAAACAAGCAACTATGCCCCAAAACCCTTTACAAAATTGTGCTTTTACAAAAAGGAGGGGCTTCACCCCACCCCGAATCCCTTATATTTCACGGTATATTCAAAATTCTCCATTGTGTAGTCCACTTCGGATTCCACTGCTCTACCGCGTACTCCATTGCACGCTCCACTATGTGCTCCACTCCACAAAATGTGGATTTTTTGCCAAAATCTAGGCTAAGTTGGGTTGCGCCCAACAAGCAGAGAGTGGAGACAACCACTCAAACAGAACCATCGAGATAAGGGAGGGAAAGGACCAGGGAAGCTGAGAGACTTGTGTAGGATGTGAGGGAGAATGTGGGTTCTCCTTCAAATTAGCGTAGGCAGAGAAGGTCACCAGATTGGTAGACTGGCTAGATGGCTCTAATGACTGAGCTTGTAGAGACTAAGCCATCCTCTTTTGAGGAAGCAACAGAAAAAACTGTATGGTTTGATGCAATATTGGAGGAATATGAATCCATTGTAAAGAATAGTGTTTGGGAAGTGGTCCCAAGACCAATAGACAAATGAGTTATGGGTTTGAGATGGATCTTCAAGGTAAAGCATGTAGCAAATGGAAGCATAGAAAAGTACAAGACCATATTTGTGGCCAAAGGATACTCTCAAGTTGAGGGGATTGACTATGATGAGACCTTTGGTCCTATAGCAAGGTACTCATCCATCAGATCAATTCTTTCTCTGGTTGCAAAAATAGGGTGGAATATCCACTAGATGGATGTAAAAACAACATTCCTCAATGGAGTTATTGGGGAGGAGGTGTACATAGAGAAACCAGAAGACTTCCAGACTTTTCATCGAGAGTCTCATGTGTGTAGACTCAAGCGAGCGTTGTATAGTCTCAAGCAAGCACCATGTGCTTGGTACATTGGGATCAATAACTATCTCACAGGTTTGGGATTCACCAAAATTGAAGCAGATGCAAAACTCTATCATATCTTTGTAGAATGTAAATTGTTGATTATTGTCTTATATGTTGATGACTTTACTTTAACTAGTGATGAGAAGTTGATGGGATATTGTAAGAAGGACCTTGAAATAGAGTTTGAAATGAAGGACATGGGTCTCATGCACTACTCCCTTGGATTGGAAGTATGGCAAGGCGATGTGGAACTGTTTTACTCTCAGGGAAAGTATGCCAATGATATACTTCATAGGTTCCGCACGGACAATTGTAAACCCATGGAGATACCTCTAGCGACCAACTAGAGGAAAGAGGATGTCACTTCAGGTGAGGAAGTGGATTTTATTGTTTATCAGCAGTTGGTGGGTTCACTAACGTATCTTGTGAACACACGACTAGATATGTGCTACGCAGACAACCACTTGAGCCAAGCTATAGTTTGGCCAACCAAATTATTTTGGAGGGTAACTAAGCATGTTCTACAGTACTTCATACACACTACCCAGTTTGGACTATGGTACAGGCATACAGAGGGAGTGAAGTTTTGTGGCTGCACAAAAGTATATTGGGAAGGGATTCCATCAAACCAAAAGAGTACACCAAGTGGCATTTTTAGTGTTGTGTCTGTAGCAGTTTCCTAGTACAACAAGAAGCAAATCTATGTGGCACTTAGCTCGACAGAAGCGAAATACATTGTTCTCAGTGAAGCAACTTGTGAGGCTATCTGGATAAGAAAGATACTTGTTGGATTTTTTGGTCAGATGATGGATCCAACTGTGATCTACTATGGTAATCAAAGTTGCACCAATATCTCTGAAAATATTGTTTTTCATGATTGATCCAAGCATATAGATATCTGGCATCACCATATACAGGATTGTGTAAAGAGGCGAATAATGTTGTTGCAGTACATTCTGACAGAGGAACGAGATGTTGACATTTTGATAAAGGAATTGTTAATAGTGAAGTTTGATTTTCATAGGTGCAGGATAGGGGTGGTTGATAATCCCTTTCTTGTTGAGAGGGAGTATTGAAATTGCAACAAGAAATTCTCAATTTGATTTTGCCTTGACTAAATTGAGAAAATTCAAATTTCCACATCAACAAACAAATTGAATGATGTTAACTTGTGTGACATGGCTTATGTCACCTAGTTTAATCAGTAAATTTGAGTTGGAGGAGTTAGAGTTCAGTTTTGCATGTGTGATTGCTAATATGTAGCGATCAAGGTTAGTTATCTAAGGTTATTTTCAGTTAAACTAGTTCCAATTTTTGGAGGAACTAGTGGGGGGTCAAGTTGTGTAGGAGGACTTTAGTCAAAATCAATGATCATCCAATTAAATAACCATTCAACCCAAAATAGATAGTGCATGCAGAGAATTTGAGTTACCCTATTGAGGTGGAAATTCCAAGCAGTGTAACATCATTTGTAGACTAGGTTTGAGTGTATAGATGTTGCATGTAATTAGATGATTAACCTAAGGAATTGCACAATTCAATTAGAGGAATTTCCTAAATAATAGGGGCTAATTCCTCAAGGAACAATGCAAGGAAATAGGAGCTCAATCCAAGGAAAATTTTTACTAAGTTTGGGTCAGAGGGCTTAAGTGAGCAGAGAGATAGGTTGTGCACTTATAGGGCGAACTCAGTTGAGCAAAGTAATTGTAATACATATATAGTGATTTGATTAATGCAAGCAGGTATTGGGATCTTTAGAAGATTTCTTTCCCCAGATAAAAATACTTGTTGCATGTGTTATTTCTTCTTGCATGTCTAAGATTTTTGTTATAAATTATGAATTAATGTCCGCAAAGTAGTAGAGTAGGTTTGCGTCTTTTAATTTTGATTAAAAATTCATGAGTAGTTGCAAATATACAACCTAATTTTCTACATGGTATCAACATTGGATTTAGATTAGATCAGGCAATTCGAATTTGTTTCTCAGAGGTTCGAATTTGAAGATCAGTCTAGTAGGATTTCTTTAGAGCTGATAATATGGCATTCAATGGACTAAGGCTAGAGTATGCCTTTTAAGGCACCTCTAATTTTTTTGAATGGAAGGACCACATGGAGGAAATATTGGATGAAAATGGATTGTTAGAATACATCAAGTCAGACATTGAAAAACTCAAGGATCTAATGCCCATAACCTTTCACAGTGGAGGAAAGATGTAGCCAATGCGAGGAGAATAATCTTGGAGGGAGAACAAGATCATATTGTCTTGAATCTCCACGGAAAAGAAAATTAATTCTCAATGTGGAAAGAATTGATATAATTGTTCGAGAATAGTAGTGACCACAGGAATTTGGCACTCAACGATAAACTTCGAAGTATTAAGATGCAGAAGAATAACACAATTTTGCAGTATCTGAGCAAGTTTACATAGTTTCATTATGAACTTGGCGGGGTTAGTGTTAACGTTCCTAAAGAAGAATTAGTAATCCTATCCCTTTTGGTCCTTCCCAAGAGTTGGCATAGATATCAAGGTTCGATGAATGGGAGGGAGAATCTACTGAGTTGGGAGTGCTTATGGTCTGATTTGGTACAAGAGGAAATAAAGTGGAATACTAGAGATGAGACTTCATCCAAGGGTGAGGATGCACAAAAATTTGTATTGGCTAGAAATGTAAAGAAGGGAAAAGGGAAGAAATCCCAATCCAAACCAGAATCCAATCAAGGGGGCACTATGCCACAGAGTGTCCACATAAGAAGGCAAACAATAAGACCTCATGAGGAGCAATAGGTGAAGCTTTGGCTTCACAATTTTATCTTGACTTTACCCTCATTTCATGCATGGGCAGAAAAGTGATGGGGAGTGTGTGGTACCTGGACTCAGGTACATTGTTCTACATGACGGAGAAGAGAGACTCTTTCAGTGACTTGGAAGAAAAATATTTGCATATGCACATTGACATGGGGGATGATGGAAGGTATAGCACGACCAGGATTTGTACAGTTACCTTTCAGAGGGAGTCAGACTCCCCCCCTTAAGATCAAGGATTTCATGTTCATTCCAGGCCTAAAGAAAAATCTCGTCTCTGTTGCAGTTTTGGAAGAACGCAGTTATGATGTGATCTTCAACAAAGAAAGGCATTTCTGAGACATATAGCCATGAGAAAAGTGAAGAATATCAGGGTTCGTGTGAAGAACCTGTACAAGATAGGTGTTGAGGATTGTACTGCATTGAGCACAAAAGCAGAGAATGTGTAGAGTCACGATGTCGATGAACTTTGGCATAAAAGAGTGGCCATTTCCATCATGGCGCTTTGAGCATCATGCAACAGATACCCACAAGCCTCCCGAAAGGAAAACTTGAGCAACATGATGTACCTTAGGGAAGTACAAAAAATCAACATTCCATGATAGGGACAACGAAGCACATGCAGTCCTGGAAAGGATCCACTTTGATGTTTGTGGACCTTTCTCGATATCCTCCATTGACAGGCACAAATATTTTGTCATTTTTATTGATGACTTCTCATGAAAGTGTTGTATCTTCTTCATGTGAAAGAAGGAAGTACATTCTTGAAGTTCGTAGAATTCAAGGCACTAGTTGAGAAATAAAAGGGCGACAAGGTGAAGGCTCTCAAGAGAAATAATGGAGTTGTGTATGTTACGAATGAATTTAAAATTTCCGTGCAAAAGAAGGCATTCAAAAAAAGTTTACAACACCCCACAACCCACAACATAATGGGGTGGCTAAGAGAAAGAATTGTAGCATTGTGGGAGAGGTGAGGGTGATGTTGCATTATTAAGGTCTACCTCTACATTTATGGGCTGAGGCATGCAACACAAAAATCTATTTGTAGAACCAGAGTCCTCATCGGATTTTCGGCATTATTACACTCGAGGAGGATTTCTCGGGGAGAAGTTCAGATGTGTCACACTTCAAGATTTTTGGAGCCTTTGTTTACTACCATGTTTCCAAAGAATCAAGGAAGAAGCTAAAGAAGACAATAGAACTGGGGGTATTTGTGGGCTATATAGAAACTCCCCACAACTACCATGTGTACTTTCCATCCCTCTGAAAGGCAGTTGTACGAAGGGATACAAAATTTGAAGAAGTTAAAGCCATGTTATTCTCTCGTGAGAGGGAGCTTCATATCCCACCAAAAAAGGAGCTTTTAGCTCCAAAGGAGGAACCTCAAGAAGTTATGGAGTAGCCACAAATTGAGGAGTAGAGAGTGGAGACATCCACTCAAGCATAACCATCCAGAGAAGGCAGGAAAAGGACCAGGGAAGCTGAGAGACTTGTGCAAGATGTGAGGGAGAATGTGGGTGCTCCTTCAAATTAGCGTAGGCAGAGAAGGTCACCAGATCAGTACACTAGCTACATGGTTCTAATGACTAAGCTTGAAGAGACTGAGTCGTCCTCTTTTGAGGAAGCAGCAGAGAAACATGTATGGATTGATACAATGGTGGAGGAATATGAATCTATTGTAAAGAAAAATGTTTGGGAAGTGGTCCCAAGGTTAGCAGACAAATCAGTTGTGGGTTCAAGATGGATCTTCAAGGTAAAGCATGCAGCAGACAAAAGCATAGAAAATTACAAGGCTAGATTTGTGGCCAAGGGGTACTCTCAAGTTGAGGGGATTGACTATGAGGAGACCTTTTCTCCTGTAGCAAGGTACTCATCCATCAGATCAATTCTTTCTCTAGCTGCACAGATGGGGTGGAAGATCCACTAGATGGATGTAAAAACAACATTTCTCAATGGATTTATTGAGGAGGAGGTGTACATCAATCAACCAAATGGCTTCGAGACTTTTGATCAAGAGTCTCATGTGTGAAAACTCAAGAGAGAGTTGTACGGTCTCAAGCAAGCACCCAGTGCTTGGTACACCAGTATCAATAGCTATCTCACTGGTTTGAGCTTCACCAAAAGTGGATGCAAACCTCTATCATATATTTGTAGAAGGTAAATTGTTGATTATTGTCTTATATGTTGATGACTTGATTTTAACTAGTGATGAGCAGTTGATCAGATCTTGTAAGGAGGACCTTGCAAGAGAGTTTGAAATGAAGGACATGGGTCTCATGCACTACTTCCTTGAATTGGAAGTATGGCAAGGTGATGGGGAACTATTTGTCTCTCAGGGAAAGTATGCCAACGAGATACTTCAGAGGTTCCGCATTGACATTTCCAAACCCATGGAGACACCTCTAGCGACCAACTGTAGGAAAGAGGATGTCACTTTAGGTGAGGAAGACAATTATATTTTTTAACGGTAGTCAGTGGGTTCACTAATGTATCTTGTGAACACAAGGCCAAATATGTGTTATGCAGTCAACTAGCTCAGCCAAGCTATGGTTAAGCCAACCAAATTATTTTGGAGGGAAGTTAAGAATGTTCTACGATACCTCAAAGGCACTACCCAGTTTGGACTATGGTATAGATAGATAGAGGAATTGAAGTTGTGTGGCTTCACAGATGTAGATTTCATGGGGAGTCCATCAGACCAAAAGAGTACATCAAGTGGAATTTTCAGTGTTGGTTCCATAGTTTATTCCTAGTACAGTAGGAAGCAAAGATCTATGGCACTCATATCGGCAGAATCATAATACATTTTTGCAAGTCAAGAATCATTTGAGGTGATCTAGATGAGAAAGATAATTGTTGTATTATTTGGTTAGATGATGGATCCAATTATGATCTACCATGATAATCAGAGTTGCATCAAACTCTCTGAAAATCTTTTTTTCATGATCAATCCAATCATATAGAAATCTAGTATCACCATTTACGAGATTTGTTCAGAGGAGGATAATGTTGTTGAAGTACTTTCTGACAAAGGAACAAGATGCTAACATTTTGGAAAAGGCCTTGTCAAGAGGGAAGTTTGAGTTCCATAGGTGAAGGATAGGGGTGGTTGATAATCCCTTTCTTGTTGAGAGGGAGTGTTGAAAATTGCAGTAATAAATTCTCAATTTGATTTTGCCTTGATTAAATTGAGAAAATTCGAATTTCCACATCAACAGACAACTTGGGTGATGTTAACTTGTGTGACATGTCATGTGTCACCTAGTTTACTTAGTAAATTCAAGTTGGAGATGTTAAAGTTCATTTTTTCATGTGTGATTACTAATTTGTAGCAATCATGGTCAATTATCTAAGGCGGTTTTTAATTAAACTAGTTCCAACTGTTTTTAACACTCTCCTCCCACATCTACCCAAGCAACCGACCAGTCAGGGTAAACATGCAACGAGAGGCCACTATGATATGATTTGACCTCCTAAGTCATGATAATGAAGTGGAACCGACAGAAACACATTTTACAGACATTCAACAACAACATTAGGACCCTTAGGAACCATCCAAGCTTTTTGCCAACCAGCCCCTAGGTCCCACTGAGATTTTAAACCACTTGACCTCTGGAATCTCTCATGCTATGGGCATGCCACTGTCTAGGGACCTCTGGACACTCTCACAAGCCTGCAAGCTAGCGTCCAGGGACTATTTTTCTCAGTTATGTGCCAGCATCCCTGAGATTTAAGCCACATTTTCAGGCCCAGAGACCAAGTCACTACCCAAAATTGAATGACACCTTCAAAATAGTAAGATAACATGGAAATAACAATACTAATATAATTAATTGATTAAGACCTTGAATGGACCCCTTCTAGCCATGACAGGCATTTCATCAAACATATCATGAATATGTAATCTACATGTGTAAATAACATATATGAGCATAGGGGTCTCATACTTATCTGATATTCGCTATGAGACATTGCTTCCTTGTCACTTTAGCTACAGTTTCATCTATTGGGCCATAGATACATTGTTCATTCATATACAAGTAAAAACATGATGGGAGCCATACATAGTCAATGTCATAATACATATTCATAACCAACATAATAACATAGAAATACTAGGGATAAAATAACCATATAATCCACATATAAACTAGTATAATACTCATGAGATAACAAGGAGAAATGACCTCATATTAAGGATGAAAAATCCAACCTGGTATGGGACTATCACGTTCCACCCAACCATAGACATGGCTGAGCCAAATCTCTCTTCAGCCATTCACCCCTATGCCATATTCCAAGCATGAATGTGGTATCTCATAAAACACGTCAATCCAAAACCATCCAAGGCTTCCAGTGGCCAACCACCTCAACCCATCAAACAGTGGTTCCACCTCACAGTTGTACATCACAAAACCATCATCAGATTGGTCTCTATCCAAGCCCTCCAGGGCTTCAGAGCATTTGTTCCAACCAAGGCTTCCAGAACTAGTAACTCAACCCATAGTTGTCACTAACTTTCCAGAGAGTTTGTCCGACCAAGGGTTCCAAGACTAGTAACTCAACTCACCAAGGGCTTCCATAGTGTTTGTCCAACAAAGGCTTCCAAGGCTAGTAACTTAACCCAAGCTATTAGATGGCTTCCATAGTGTTTGTCCAATCAAAGCTTCTAGGAACTAGTAACTCAACCCAAGCTAAAGGAAACATGATAACCAACCAAAAAAAAACAAGGAAATAAACCCACAATCTCCATGACTATATAGGAAATGGAAAGGATAGGAAATCCATTGTCAATCCAGGAAATCCTCCATGCCAGTGACATATCATGACCAATAATTCACATGCATGTTCCATGCATGCTGAGACTAGTGAGGAAAACATACATGCAACTCAGTACCTGCAAGAAAAACCCATTGTAGTTGTTGATCCATATGTCCTCTTGCGCTTTCCTACTCTTCCTTTGCCTTATTTCTCCAAAAATCCAAGTATGCCACACCCTCCAAGTGTGCTCCAAGAATACATCAAAGAGTATAAGAGAGAGAGAATAGAGAGAGAAGTCCAAAACTGAATTGACCAAGCTTACACTGACCAAGCCTACCCACTAATCCTCATAATTCTTTTTATTAATGAGGCCTCTATTTTCTTCAATTTCCATTATTTTCCTTCATTTTCCTCCTCACATGCAACTTGTGACCTTTCACTTTCATTTTCTCCTAATTTCCATTATTTTCATAACTAAATGCCAAATAATTCTTCATGCCTTTCCAAAACCTTTTTCATTTCCTTTTCCAATTTCCTTAGCCATAATAAACCGAATGAACGCCCACTAGGATGTTTTTCCCGCCATTCATCTTGGAATACGTGTCCCGTGACTGTGGCCTTATATATTTTACATGGATTTTTAACCGGGGTCGTTACAGAACCCTCCCCCTTGGGGGAACACAATCCTTGATGTTTAATGACACCAATAACAAACAAGATTGTTGAAAACAAAACATACTGCCTATGGAGCTTTATAACATATCTCGTTGTAGTATTTACAATGACCATTGTTGAAACATGACAATCATACCGTTTAGTGGAGCTTTATATCATAGCTCATTACAGTATTTACAACAACCACATATACACATACACATTTGCTTCACCCAACAAATAATCATACTATCTGTGGAGCTTTATAAACCAACACGATACAATATTTACAATAATACACACATATGCACATTTACTCCGTCGAAAAATAAAAGGATATGATGCCTGCTCAACAACAAGGGAATCCAAAGGCTCACACCTCCACCCTCATAGTAATACCAGGATTCACCTCCTCCTTAGGAAGTCCAAAATCCATTGCCAAATTCAAAGCTACATCAAATATCCAATGCTACAATCCAGCACCATTTGTCCTCTTAGTGAATAATTACCGACTCATTGTTCTAGGCCACACTCCTAATGTGCATCTGATTCCATATGGAAATGCTAATGACAAAAAAAAAATCCATCCCCATCCTTCCCTTCTCTGCTACAGAATCTCTTGGGCAATCCAGACACCCCCTTCCGTGTAGTCACAGACCTTCCAAGTTTCGTTGGCACCCCCATCCCGGGAAATCCATCCCTTGGCAATGATTCCTCGCATTGGAAGATACAAAAACCAAGGCATATACTTACCTCAAAACCATCATATCGATCATAGCATGCTGATGGAAATCAATGGACACTATTGGGTACCAGTGTCCCACAATGGCCCTACTCTTGAAGTGCTTTACTAGCATATTGTTGCCTATTCCAATTCCTTTTGTTATTGCTGCTAATTCTTGCCATCAGTTTCGACCACCCAACGGGGCATTTCATGATTTCCTATACCAAGCACATAATTTCTATTAGATTCAAAATAAATTTAAATAACTTCAAATCATACCTCATTGGTGGCCCATCAACAAAGTACACTTGCAATTTTGTTCGCTTCCTGTCACAATAAGTCAAGCTAACATCTTTGACCAAATCATCATGTATAAACATATCACATGAGGTTAGTTCAAAACACAACCATCATAGATCAAAATCATAAATCACGTGTAACCATCATAAACCAAAATCATAGATCACATGTAATCATCATAGACTAGAATCATAAATCATACACATAATAAAAATGAAGTAAAATATTGATACTTGTCCTTTAATCAATCCTTAGCTTCTACCTATGTCCTTATTCCGTATGCATTCCAAATTAGTTGCCACACCCGAAAACACCTAGTGCCTTCTCCTCAACCATGTGCACATACACATAGCTTGAATCCCACACATACAACCAGACATAACATACCACACCATACAATACATGCACCTACACTTGACATACAACACATACACCTACACCTAGTGTAAAACACAACACATACATCTATACCTGACGCCCAACGCCACACAATACATGTACCTACACTTGGCGTACCAAAAAACACAATACATGTACTAAACAGAGTGCAATAAAATGAGTACACATGTCACAATACCACAACTACACAATGCACATACATAATACTGCATGTACAACATGTACACAGTACCACCTATACATCACACCACCTGCACAACGTGTACACAACATCACATGTACATGGAACCACTTACACAACGCCACATGTACATCGCACCATATGTACAATGTGTACACAATACCACATGTACATAGTACCACATGCACGACATGTACATGACACCACATGTACACAACATCACATGCAAGACATGTACACAACACCACCCGCACACAACGCCACTTGTACAACATGTACACAACACCACATGCGCACAACATCACTTGTAAAAACATGCACACAACATCATATGTACAACATGCACGCAACAACACATGTACATAACGCTGCATATCCAACATGTACATAGCATCATTTGTACACATCACTGGATATCCAACTTGTGCACAACACCATATGCACACATCATCACATATCCATCATGCGCATAGTACGATATGTACACAACACCGCATATTCAACATGTACATATCACCATCTATACCCAACATTACATATGCAATATTCAGACAACACTGTCTATACCACCTTGTACATAACATTGCATAAAAAACATGTACACATATTATATATGCACCACATCGCATGCGCATAACATCACAAATGCAACATGTACAACATATACAAAATATGCAAACAATAGTACCACACATCCAAAACTACATTGTCTCTACCAAGCAACCCTGCTTCCAATGTCTTATCCATGTTTATCCTAGCATGTCACGCATCACGTTGTTTTCATTTCAGTGATGTATCTCTCAACATTAGCCTGTCCATAACATAAACATAGGCATACTACAAGCATACAATATCAATTCACAACCACATGATACTAACCTCATATATTTGGCATGATTACTCTTCCCACTTGATTCCCATAAGACCAGGAACCTCGTCATGCCATTCAACTGCGTAAGCAATCATTCCTCCACAAGAATGATTCCTAACGACCCTATTAGAAAACAACACACACACACATGCATATAAACATTAGCATTAACAACCATGATCCATGATAACCTTGTTAGACACAACATACATACATACATAAATACTTGTATACATATATAAACATTAGCATGATCATGATTATAACATAATTACCAGATAACATAAGGTCAATGTTAAGAAAACTCCCTTTATTTATGCACACCGTGCGTAACATTGAGAACAATTTTTCCCAACATAGCCAATGCATCTAAAGCCTCAAATCTATTTATTTTATCTTTCCTGATTTCTTTTCTCATGACTATCCTGTCATTGTCTATTTACACCAATGGAGCTAACTAGTCCAATTGGATGTCATACTCTTGCCTTCAAATTCCTTTATACATTCATTAACTTCATCTAAGTCTTACATTTCCTATTGGACTTCATTCAGCTCTCTCCAAGCTCCACTAACTTTCCTCTTTCCCAACCAATTCCCAAGGCTCTCAAAACAATAAAGGAAAGACCGAGAAGCAAACAAGAAGAAAATCACGGAAAAACAACAACAATACGACATCACAACAAAGTGGTATGGCCATACATTAGACATAAACAAAGCTGCAAATCAAGCGCAAACAAAGCACAAAGAATTGAAATCACAATACCCTCAACAGAAACCATGACTCAATCCCCATGGTTCCCAATTCTTCCAAAGGAAAGCTCAACCTAATCCTTCTTTAGAATTTCATGGCAGTCTCTTTGTCATGCAATCCCTTGCATCATATTTCCATGAAGACATAATTTTTGGTGCTTAAATAAACATAACAATACATTGGTTACCTTACCTTGTTGTGCCAAGCACATTGCATTGTAACTGAACACGTCCATGCCATCTCTCAAGGGGTTCCAATTCCCTTGATGAATCCATCCACTAGAAACTAGGATATATACCTGTCAAATACATGTTCATGACTATAACACATATCCACATAATGTCAGAAAAACCAAGGTTAAGAAGACTTCATGTATGCAAAGCACTCATTCTTTTGGAATTAGGGTTTCGAAACATAGCCAAAGGAATTCTTGCCCAATTCCTTTCTTCCACCCTTTTAACTTTGTTGGAATCGAGGCTTACTATGTGTTGTCACATCACCCAAATATTAATTATTACCTTATCATTCCAATACCAAGCATGTTTCCTGCAACTCTTCACACATGTCAACCACACGTTCCAAATATCAATACAATCATATCCATCAATTTGAAATCAACATTTACCAAGACTAACAGCTATGTCATAATCCATAGTCAACTCATAGTCATTAGACATAATGCTACAACTGTCACCTACTACACTCAAGTACATATCAATTCTCTCAACACATGTGTTAGTACAACCGTCTTAAAACAATATCATTGGAACACATACTCATATTATGCAATTCATCAAACATTCAACCAACTTGCAAACATACCATGTTAAATAAATCAACTAGATGACATAATAGACACCAAACACTCAAACACCAAATAGACGACACAATCAAATAGTCAAGCACCAAGTATACGACATAAGCAAACTCATACCTTCGTGTATCTCAGGGGAGGCTATCTTGTCTACACAAACAAGTTGGATTATCACGATATAACTTCACAACATATCAACTCAACCATAAATAAGGTCATGATATCTATAATAGTCACTAGCTAACACGTTCACATCATAAACTCATAAACAATTTACATTTATGCATAAAAATCACATATTCAGAGTCAGTCTAGATTAGTACAACACAATGTCACACATAAGTCAACTCATACCTGAATGACATAACCCTAACCATCTACATAGGCCAATCCAATTTAGCATGATACATATAACATCAAGATCCTAATGTAATAACCCTAATCATCATGTTACTAACATATAACAATAACAAGTTATATATCATGCTCATCAATACCATATAACCTAATCATCAAGCTAACTATCATATAACAACAACAAGTTAACCTATAACATACTAATCAACAACATATAACATAATCATCAAGTTATCTAACATAAAACAACAATAGTAATGCATACAACCATAGGTTACTGTCATTCATGACCATCTGACACATGTGCATATAACTACACTAATCAACTAACATCTGTCATGAATGTAACCATAACATCAATAGAATGAAAGGCACACACATAACCATAATGCATATAAAAATCATTAACCTACATAACTGGATGCCCAACATACAAACCTATATGATTTTGCTCAATTATGTGGGATTTAAGCCACATTTTCAGGCCGAGAGCCCAAGTCACGGCCCAAAATTCAATGACACCTTTATAATAGTAAGATAACATGGAAATAATAGTACTAGTGCAATTATTTGAATAAGACCTTGACTAGACCCCTACTAGCCATGATAGGCATTTCATCAAACATATCACAAATATGTAATCTACAGGTGTAAATAACATATATGAGCAGAGGGGTCTCATACTTATCTAAGATTCACTATGAGGCATTGTTTCCTTATCACTTTAGATTCAATTTCATCCATTAGGCCATAAATACATTTTTCATTCATATACAAGTAAAAACATGATGAGATCCATACATAGCCATTGTCATAATACATATTCATAACCAACATAATAACAACATAAATACCAGGGATACAATAGCCATATAATCCACATATAAATCAATATAATACTCATGAGATAACAAGGATAAATAATCTCATATTAAGGATGCAAAATCCAACCCAGTATGGGACTACCACGTTCCACCCGACCATATGCATGGTTGAGCCAAATCTCTCTTCAACCATTCACCCTCGCGCCATATTCCAAACATGAATGTGGGATCTCATAAAAACACGTCAATCCAAAACCATCTAGGGATTCCAATGGCCAACCACCTCAACCCATTAAACAGTGCTTCCACCTCACGGTCGGACATCAAAAAACCATCATCAGATTGGTCTCTATACCATCCTTCTAGGGCTCCATAGCATTTGTTCCAACCAAGACTTCCAGGACTATTAACTCAAGCCAAAATTGTTGTCGAGCTTCCAGTGTGTTTTTCCAACCAAGGCTTCCAGAGTGTTTGTCCAGCCAAGGCTTCTTAGACTAGTGACTCAACCCAAGCTATTATAGGGCTTCTAGAGAGTTTTTCCAACAAGGGCTTCTAGGAACTAGTAACTCAACCCAAGCTAAAGGAAACATGAGAACCAACAAAAAAAGCAAGGAAATAAACCCACAATCTCCATGGCTATCCAGGAAATGACAAGGCTAGACAATCCACTGTCAATCCAGGAAATCCTCCATGCCAGTGACAGATCATGACCAATAATCCACATGCATGTGCCATGAATTCCGAAACTAGTGAGGAAAACATACATGCAGCTTGATACCTACAAGAAAAACCCATTGTAGCTGTTGATCTTGATGTCCTCTTGCACTTTCCTGCTCTTCCTTTTCATTCTTGCTCCAAAAATCCAAGTATGCCACACCCTCCAAGAGTTCTCCAAGAAAAATCTAAGTATGCAAGAGTATGAAAGAGAGAGAATAGAGAGAGAGAGAGAGATCCAAACTAAACTAACCAAGCTTACATTGACCAAGCCTACCCACTGATCCTCATAAACCTTTTTACTAATGAGGCCTCTATTTTTTCAATTTTCATTATTTTCCTTTGTTTTCCTCATCACTTGCAACCTGTGACCTTTAACCTTCCTTTTCTCCTAATTTCCACTATTTTCATAAATAAATGCCAAATAATGCGTCATGCCTTTCCAAAACAATTGTCATTGCCTTTGTTAATTTCCTTAGCCATAATAAATTGAATGAACACCCACTAGGATGTTTTGTCCGCCATTCAACTTGGAATACGTGTCCCATGACCATGGTCTTATATATTTTACATGGATTTTTAACCATGGTTGTTATATTTTTGGAGGAATTAGTGGAGGTTCAAGTTGTGCAATGAGACTTCAGTCAAACTCAGTGATCATCCAGTTAATTAATCAATCAACCCAAAATAGCTAGTGCATGCAGAGAATTCGAGTTACCCAGTTGAGGTGGAGATTCCAAGGCAGTGTAACATCATTTGTAGATTAGTCTTAAGTGTACAGGTGTTGCAAGCAGTTAGATGATCAACCTAACAAATTGTGCAATTCAATTAGAGGAATTTCCTAAAATAATGGGGCTAATTCCTCAAGGAAAAACATAAGGAAATAGGAGCTTAAGTCGAGGAAAAAATTGACTAACTCTAGGTCAAAGGCCTTTAGTGAGAAGAGAGATAGGTTGTGCACTTGCAGGGTGAGCTCAGTGGAGCAAAGAAATTGTAATACATTTCTATTCATTTTATTAGTGTAAGTATGCATTGGGGTTTTTAGCAGATGGATTTCCCCAGATAAAAATACTTGTTGCATGTGTGTTATTTATTCTTGCATGTTTGATATTTTTGTTCTAGATTTTGAATTAATGTTCGCAAAGCAATAGAGTAGGTTTATGTCTTGTGATTTTGATTAAAAATTCAAGAGAAATCGCAAATGTATAGCCTAATTTTCTACATGTATCACTGCTTATATGGGATTTTATGAACTCTTAGTGTCAATATGGAATAGGTACACTCATCAAACAAATTAACTATTGGCACCAAATGTAATAAAAGATTAAGGAAAATCAGAACCAGTTTTAGTAAATTCAATAAGCATCATAGATAACAACTATTAACATAACAAACATATTGGAGGTAATTGATACTCAAGAACTATAAAAGTAGGACATAGAAAAGGAATATGTTGAAATAGGTGACCGTACTTTGCCTCCTTTGAACTCGAGCATTGCTCCATATGCAATGAAACCAAATAGGGAATTAGTTGATTTCCTACTAGCATCCCAAATTATGTATTAGAGGAGATGGTTGCACATGCTCAAACATTCTCACTTTAGACATTATTATGAGAACAACTAGATCATTTGAAAAAGAAAAATTGAATATTGTGACTCAAGAACATTGTAACATTAGCAAGCGAGATGAGGAAATTAAAGATGGATAGAAGCAACAAAGAAGAAGGATCATTAGTGAGGAACTAATGCAAGATTAAATGACATGGGACAAAGTGTTATGAGCACAATGCACATTGCAATATGCCTTTGCCTTGAGGGTGAAATCAAATAGATAAGTAATTAAACTCATGTCTTAGAATTGGATAGGTTTAGGAGGTAGAATGAAATAAGACCATTTAAGGACTTGGATTGAGAGAGAAAAAGAAATAGCTAAGATTGAGTACCTTGGTCATGTTATTAGTCATCTAATCAAATTCAATGTCCAAATTAACAAAGTTTACTATTGTGTTTTGTATTGCAAGCCCGAACTCAACCACACAACAAGATTTGCATGACCACTAAGATCTTGAGAAAATACTTCTATTTCAAAGAGGATAATCATGCCTAAGAGGTGGTCAGGCATGCCCCTTGATGCGTAGCAATAACATATCAATATTGTTTGAGTGGTATGAGCACTTCTTGGAAAAATAATTTTTCAGCGAGAATTTCCTATATAGGTTGATTTCCCAAGCCTCCCTCTGCAATTTTGAGATATTTTCAAGTCCACGTCCACTCCCCTTAATAGTTCTTTAACCCTCACCCTCAAAGGCATACTGGTCAAATTGTCACAAGACTTGTGTGAGTGGATTTTTATTAAATTTGGCTCAATGTTCCTTCGTCAAATTGTTAGCTAGATTAACTTGTTGAATACTTGCTTTTAGTGCCAAAGTCATGACCATCAGATTGAATAGTGCCCCTTGTTGTCCAATATTAACATTGATTGGAAAAGAATACTTTACCTTACTTCTTTAGTTGTAGAACAATAAGAAAAACTAAGTTCAGGTCTTAATAAACCTTTGAACTTCAATAAAGACTGACACTAAGTCATTGTCATTGAATATGGTCACATGTATGTTCTTAATTTGTATGACTTCTTCAATCCTCAAAATATCAGATCATAGATCTAGAGGTGGGGTTTGCAAAAAATGACACGACGCATCTAAAGACACTACATCTAAATCAACTTCCTCGATGTAATCTTGGGGATATAAAAATTTACTTGACATTTCCATTGGCCAAGTAAATCCTTATCCTTAGTAAGCCAACATAAGGAGATTAAAAGTTAAAAATACATGGTTGTGGATAGTTATGCTTCTTTACTACTATTTCTAATCTTATTAACTAACATTATTTAATTATATAGCCACAAGCTCCTTCTTAATCTAAACTAGAGAAAGAATATCTTTTCATACTTCATAAATTAAGATAGATCATTGATATCAAGGAAATGCCTAATTCAATTACAAATTAAGGAATTGAAAAAGTTCTCTCCTAAACATGTTCAGGGAAACTTTCGACAATTCTCTAAATATAGTGTTTTTAGATGCTTTATAAACTTATAATTACCTAAAGCAATTCTATTATTTAACACATTATCTATCATTTTATTACCTATTTACCATTTTATTACCTATTTAGTGGAGTATGTCTTAGAGAATATTGTCCCATTAAATAACTTCTTTGCATAACATCCTTAACAATGATCTTATTTCATTGATGGGAAATAATGACAACAATAATATTGGTCTTTCTCCGAGTCTTTTTCAATAACTAAACATCATATATTTCAATATCTTTGAATTTAGAAAATTGCTTTCGAGTGAATTTGATAACTAAACGTTGCATCATCACCCATCACTCTGATTTAATTGATATAATGCTTGAACTCTTAGATGTACGTTGCAGCGGCATATTGATTTGATTCTCACACAAGTATTCCCAATTTTTTTGTAGTGTTTCTCCTTCTAGTGATTTTTTTGATAGAACTTTTTCTTTATGAACTCATTCCACATTCAAGTGATCTCTATAATAGAACTCTGCGAACTCGTTCCACATCCACGTGAATAACATTATCTCTTTACCCTCAGATAAATTCTCTTACCATAGCAAAGTTTTTGTGGGCGCAACTTTATGTAGAAAATTTAATCTTAGTCCTATTAATGTGTTGTTGCACCTTATAAGAAATTAGGTTATTGGGCATTGAATAGCGAAATTCCCCCATTCCTCACCATTAAATCTAGGTTTTTGAGTAGGCCTAATTATAGTGACATTAGGTGTATACTTTAATAAAGAGAAGATAGAATAGATTCTTTCACATATTCACATCAAACAAATTTAAAAATTAGTTTAAAGATTTTATGTTTTTTAATTTAAATTTATTGAAATCATAGATTTGAATTATTAAATTTATATATTTAAAAATATATGTAAAATCATAATAAATAATTACATATTTTTTAATATAGTTGGAAAACTTATCATAATTAGTGGTCAAATTAGCAGTGAGGACAATTAACACAGGTTGTTATTTATGAATGTGGGTTGACTCATCACTACTATTCAAAGAAAACCATGTCACTTGGAATTATCCACAGGTGGTCCGTAAGGGGGTAGGTTTTCACTCATGCCAGATGTTTATGGGCCTTGGTTCGTTAACTTGTTTCTTTACATACAGGGAAGACACACTCTTAGCCAAGTACAAACAGTTTTAGGACATACACGAGGTCCAAATGATAAATAACCAGCTTTTTTTTTAATCAATGGGAAAACCTATCATAACTTAGTTATCAAACAAACAATGGGGACAACCATCACTGACTGTTGACTCATCACTATTATTCAAGGAAAACCACGCCACCTGGAATTACCCATTGGTAGTCTATAAGAGGTCAAACTTTCACTCTTGTCAGATGCCTTTGGGTCTTGGGCCATTATCTTGTTTCCTTACATCTGAGGAAAACAAACTCTAGTCAAGTAAAAGCAATTTTAGAACATACTCCAAACCTAAATAAAATATAAATATATTTAAATGATAAAATTAAAATTATATACAAATTCCATTTAAATATAAAAAATAAAAAAAAACAACATGAGGGTCAGTGAAACAAAATCACATAGGGGAGAAAAAGGGTTAAGAATTGAGCATTATCATCATCATATACACCATATTACTCTATTTTCAAATTGCGTGAGTAAATAATTAATCTCTACTAGCACAACCACATTAAAAATATTAATGTGGTTGATATAGTCGAAGGCTTTATTTGTATCTACCATTGATAAATATGTTACAATAGAAATAATAATACAAAAAATCTATTGCAATAAAAATATTATTATTATCATTATAATTAATAATAATTATTTCTATATAATAATTATTTCCTTATAATGAAAGATATCAAAGGAACTTGGGTGATCGACTTTTTTTGAAAAAGGGAAACGGGAGGAATAGGAGGAGAGCGATGGAGGCGGTTATCGGTCTTAGGGTTACAGAAAACATTCGCTGCGCCGCCGCGGATCTGAAAGTTCTGATCTGCCTCGGATCGGATAGAGGTGTGGCCGATGGCTTCCCCGAGCTCGGAGCCCCCACTGCGGACTGGTTTGTATTGGCGGATGGCAAGGATTTACATGCATCAAACCTTAGCTATTTGCGCTCCCCCGCCTACAGGGTACAGAAAGCCTTCTCCACGGCGGCTTCAGAAACCCTTTGTGCGGCCCCAAAACAAATATTTTTTACCCTGAAGCGACTTGACTCGCGATCGCGCAGGTATGGAAAATCTGATGGCGAGTATGAAAAGAAAGGACATCTGTTAACTCACATGGGCCTTTCAGGAATCCTGGGGACTCGATCTGTCGTCCGAGATCGTTTCTTAGAAGGAAAAGATGCAGATCAGGCTGAGGATGGGAGTAGGATCCTGGAGCCACGGCGTAAGGAAACTGTAATGACCCCTGCAACGCAGATCTGGGTTTGGACCACATCGATGCAGCAGTACATGCTCAGGTATGGGGAATATGTTTGGCAGACTGTTCCTATACCCCCTCTCGGAGAACAGCGAGCTCGCTCTAACTCATTCTGGCAGCCCTCAATTAATATGAATGCAGATCAAGCATGGGACGAGACCTTGGTTTTGGATCCCCTGCGAGCCACAGTACTCGGACACAGATCGGGACATAAACTTCCAGATCTAGACCTCTGTAGAGCAGATCTAACCCCATACAGATCAGATCTGGAACTACACCCACCGGAAAAGAAGATTCAGGGCAAAAAAAGCCCTCTCTTTATCAGATCTATGGGAGGGCACACAATATGCATTGAAATAGGGTTATGGGAGGCAACAGAAAACCTCAAACAGAGGATACATGAAAAGACGGGAATCCCACCATACAAACAACTCCTCCTCTACGCAGGGAAAGTAATGCAGGAGGGGTATCAACTAATGGATTACGGTATAGCAAAGGACTCTACAATCTGTCTCAGCTCAAGATTGCGCGGAGGCTGCCCCGGCTCAAGTTCAAAAGGGCCTGTTTCCTTCAAAGATGCAGTCAAAGGGAAGATGGAATCACAAAAGAAACCAGAACAGCAAGATACAGCACCAGGGGCATACATTGTTGAGCAGACAACACAGAACCCTGCATTAGTAATCTCCATACCAGAGGTAAATGAAATACAATCTGATTATTTGACTAAAGCAGTGATATGCAGGTTCAATGGATTTTGGCCCAAACCAGAAGCCCTTCGACAATGGATCTACTCCATTTGGACAGAAAACTGTGATATCCATCTATGTTCAAAGGGATTCTTTATTGTCAAATTTGACACCATAAAGGACAAAGATTATGCTTTGAACGAAGGGCCATGGTTCTGGGGTAACGCTGGCCTTTTTGTGAAATCTTGGTTCCCGGATTTCGATCCAAACAGCATGGTGGTCACCAAAATGCCAGTATGGGTAAAACTGTTTAATCTTCCTATACACTTCTGGCACTACAAAGTACTGGAAGGAATAGGCAATACCCTGGGATCCTTTTTAAAAGCAGATCATGAGCGACTATCTAAGGATATCTACACTTTCGCCAGGATATGTGTGGAGGTAGACCTCAGTCAAGGTTTACCAGAGCACATTATCCTAATTCACAATGGAAAACAATGGGCACAGCCATTGGATTATGAAAACACCGCCTTTCGTTGCCGCATATGTCGACAAACAGGTCATCTACAGAGTACATGCCCACAAAACAAAAAAGACAGGAAAAGGAGACAACCACCGAAACCGAAAGGATGGCAATTTTCAGCCACATGGACAGAGGATGCAGAAGAGGAAAAAGAAGAGGGAAGGAATGAGGGAACCAACAGCAATATACAAGAAGATGAAGACGGAAAGATAAATACAGCAAACAGCAATGCAAGCTATCCACACCACCTACTGAGCAACGAATATCTGATCGAAGGAGCAATAGACACAAATGCAGGTAACCCACAGCAGCAAGATGAGAACACCAGGCAGGAAATTGGAGGCAGCAAGCGTGCTTACTCGCCAACAAGTACAGATTCTGAAAAGGATATCATGGCTGCCACAAATGAAACACAAATGATTATTGTAACTGATCCGCCTAACAATGAAGGTTGGCGGAAAGTGGAAAAAAAGAAGGGTAGGAAAGTCTAGATTAGCTATTTTGACTATAGCTCCTGATTAACAGGACAGTTTTGATATTATGAACATTACAGCAATGCCAAGGGCATCTACTTATGTAATTTTCTAATCTTAATGAAAATTACTGATTTTTCCAGTGGAAAAAATTATTTCCTTATAATAATAATTATTTAATATTAAAAGTTATTTATTATTATTTAATTTTAAATTATTTAATATAAATATGAACCCTAGGAATATGAACCCTTAGATTAATAAAACCTAGGGATTGATACTATAAACCCAAGGGGTTAATACTAAAACCCAAGGTATTATAAACCTAGGGGAATAATATTAACCTCGGGGATAATCAACTTAAGGAATTAATATTAAAACCCTAGGGTTTATAGTCCGTTGGGTTTTTAGTACTAATCCTTTGTGTTTATAATATCAATCCCTTGGGTATATTAATCTAAGGATTCATATTGATAGGGTATAATATTATTCATAGGTTTATAATATTAATCCTTTAGGTTCAATATAAATCATGGTCATCCAAGGATTTATATACCTTGGATTTATAATATTAGTCCATTTGGTTTAATAATATTAGTCCCTTAGGTTTATAATAACTTGAGGTTTTAGTATTAACCCTTGGGTTTATAAATGTAAGGGTTCATATTCCTAGGGTTTAATACTAAAACCCCAAGGGATTATAAACCCAAGGCAATAATATTAACCCAAGGGATTAATACTAAAAACCCAAGGAATTATAAACCCAAGGGAATAATATTAAACCCTAGGGATTAATATTATAAACCCTAAGATAGATATTATAAACTCTAAAATAAACATGGTTGAGAATGGTTGATTTTCATAACGTGACATTAGACCATGGTTGACCATGGTCAACCATCTTTATTCTAGGGTTTGTAATATCTATCTTAGGGTTTATATACCTTCACTTTATAATATAAATTCCTTGGGTTTAATATTATTCCTTAGGGTTTATAATCCCTTAGGTTTAATTCTAAAAACCCAAGGAATTATAAATGTTAGGGAATAATATTAAACCTTAAGGATTAATATTAATTACAAATCTTATGAATAATATTATACACTAGGAATATGAACCCTTAGATTAATAAACCCAAGGAATTGATATTATAAAACCAAGGGGTTAATACTAAAACCCCAAGGGATTATAAACCCAAGGGAATAATATTAATCCAAGGGATAATAAACCCAAGGATTAATACTAAAAACCCTAGGGTTTATATTCCCTTGGGTTTTTAGTATTAATCCCTTGGGTTTATAATATCAATCCCTTAGATTTATAACATTAGTCCCTTATGTTTATAAACCCTATGAATAATATTATACCCAAGGGAATAATACTAAAAACCCAAAGGAAAATAAGCTCTAGGGTTTTTAGTATTAATCTCTTGGGTTAATATTATTCCCTTGAGTTTATAATCCATTGGGGTTTTAGTATTAACCTCTTGGGTATATTAAATTCCCTTGGGTTTATTAATCTAAAGGTTCATATTCCCAAGGTATAGTATTATTCATAGGGTTTAGAATCAATCCCTTGGGTATATTAAATTATTTTGGGTTTATTAATCTAAGTGTTCATATTCCTAAAGTATAGTATTATTCATAGGGTTTGTAATTAATATTAATTCCTAGGGTTTAATATTATTCGCTAGGGTTTATAATTCCTTGGGTTTTTAGTATTAAACCCAAGGGATTATAAACCCAAAGGAATAAAATTAAACCCAGGAAATTAATATTATAAACCCAATGTATATAAACCTTAAGATAAATATGGCATATCCTTGAATAAAGATGGTTGATCATGGTCAACCATGGTACAATGTCGCATTGTGACAATGATTGTCTCAAAATGAAAATAAATCATGGTTAACCATGTTTATTTTAGGGTTTATATTATTTATCTTAGGATTTATTTACCTTGGGTTTATAATATTAATCCCTAGGGTTTAATATTATTCCCTTGGGTTTATAATTCCTTGGGTTTATTATCCCTTTTGTTAATATTATTCTCTTGGGTTCATAATCCCTTGGGTTTATTATCCCTTTTGTTAATATTATTCTCTTGGGTTTATAATCCCTTGGGGTTTTAGTATTAAACCATATGAATATGAACCCTTAGATTAATAGACCTAATGGATTGATATTATAAATCCAAGGGAATAATAAATCCAACGGGTTAATACTAAAACCTCAAGGTAATAGAAATCCAAGGGACTAATATTATTAAACCCAAGGGGATAATATTATAAACCCAAGGTATATAAACCTTTGGTTGACCATGGTTGACCATGATTGACCACAATTGTTTATAAACCCAAGGAAGTAATAAACACATGGGATTAATACTAAAAACCCAAGGGAATAATATTAAACCTAAGGGTTTAATATTATAAACCTAAGATATATAAACCATAAGATAAATATTATAAACCCTAAAATAAACATGGTTGACCATCGTTGACCATGGTTGATTTTCATATTGACACAATCTTTGTCACAATGCGACGTTGGACCATGGTTGACCATGATTGATTTTCATATTGAGACAATCTTTGTCACAATATGACATTGGACCATGGTTGACCATGGTTGATTTTCATATTGAGATAATATTTGTCATAATGCGAACCAAGGGATTAATATTAAAAACCCAAGGGAATAACATTAAACCTTAGGATGAATATTAAACCTTGAAATTAATAAACCTAATGGATTAATATTGTAAACCCTAAACTTAATATTAAATCCTAGGAATATAAACCCTATGATTAATATTATAAACCCAAGGAATTTATATTATAAACCTAATGGATTATAAACCCAAAAGATTTATATTAAACCCTAGGATTAATTATAAACCCTATGAATAATATTATACCCTAGGAATATGAACCCTTAGATTAATAAACCCAAAGGATTGATATTATAGGCCTAAGGCACTAATAAATGCAAGAGACTAATACTAAAACCCAAGGAATTAATATTGTAAACCCTAGGCTGAATAATAAACCTAGGAATATAAACCCTATGATTAATATTATAAACCCAAGGAATTTATATTATAAACCCAAAGGATTTATATTAAACCCAATGATTAATAATATAAACATATCAATAATATTATACACGTTGGTTATTGTTGTTACAGGAATTTGATATCACAATTGTAGATAAACCTCAAAAAGATAATGTAGTAGCTGATTTCCTTTCTAGGTTAACTATTGATTACAATTGCATTCCTATCGAGGACTCTTTACCTGATGAGTATCTCTTTGATATTTCTACTTACTCACCATGGTATGCAGATATAACCAATTATCTTTTTGCAGGGAAGTTTCCACAATACTTATCCTCCAAGGAAAAGAGAAATATCATACATCATAGTGCTACCTATACCTGGATAGATGGGAATCTCTATCACACTGGACCAGATTTCCATATCAGACGTTGTGTTAGGGAAGATAAGATCTTTGACATCCTTAAGGCTTGTCACGAGGAACCATGTGGAAGAAACTTCGCAAACAAGCAGACATGATACAAAGTCCTTTCGACAATATATTATTGGGAAACAATATTTCAGGATGCCAAGAAGTTCGTGAAAGGACGTGATAGTTGCCAAAGGATGGACCAACCACTGCAATCAAATGAGATGTCATTACAACCTCAAATAGTCTTAGAACATTTTGAGAAATGGGCCCTGGATTTTGTGGGACCAATTAATCCTTCATCTAGACAAAAATCCTACATCTTGGTTTGCACCAATTGTCACAAAATGGGTTGAGGAAAAAGCACTAACCAAAGCCACAGAGCAGGTTGTTTCAGATTTCCTGTTTGAAGACATCTTCGCCCGTTTTGGTATACCCAGGGAGATAGTGACAGATGGAGGGCCCCAATTTACATCCCATATGATCCAAAAGTTGGTTGAAAAATATAAAATCCATCATAGAATACCAACACCTTATCATCCACAAGTGAATGGCCCAAGTGGAAGGCACCAACAAAGTCATTGAGGAGATTCTTACCAAGACTGTGGCTAGTCACTGAAGGAATTGGGCTGATAAACTTCCAGAAGTGTTGTGAGCATATAGATCTACATGGAGGAATACTACGAGATTCTCACCATACAAACTTGCGTATGGTAAAAATCCTTTATTCCCTATTGAGTTCGAAATCAAGACATTGGGAACAACATTGCAGGTGAATTTGGATTTGGCTACAACACAAAAGCAACGGTTGAACTAGCTCAATGAATTGGAAGAGAAACGGTTGGCTATTATCCAAAAAACAAAGATTATTCAACAGCAGAGAGCTAAGTGGCATGACAAGTTCATCAAGAAGAAGAATTTCCAGAAAGGAGATTGGGCTATCTTATATGATTCAAGATTCAAGGACTTCAAGGGTAAGATCTTCACCAGATGGATAGGTCCTTATGAGGTAGATGCAGCCTTTGACAGTGGGACTATCAATTTGGTTACCATTGATAGTGCGAGGACACCATTTCTTGCAAATGGGCACCGTCTTCAGTTATATCATAAACCTGCTTCAAGGGATTCATTTGTTAACATTGTCACGAATTCAGATCTTTAGATTACAGGATTAGGGGAAAACCCCCCTGTGCTGCCAAAATTCTAATTTTTCAGTAAGTGTAACAACTGAAAACCAACCTCTGTCAGTGGTTGTTACACCTGTTTGAACAATAAAATAATAAGAAAATAAAAATAAAAACAAAAAATGAATAATCTGGCTATGAAAACATCTTTTGGACGTAGACAGACAATTTATGTAACAGTTGAAAACTACTCTGTGGTGGCTATTACACACTTTGTAACAACATTTGTTATTTGAAGCATATCTTACAATAATGTTGTTACACCACTGTTTTAATTCTTCGCTTTTATCTTTTGTGGAAATCAATAATACATAACAGTCGTCTTAGTTGTTACATTTGTAACAACAGATGACTTCTAGAAATAATCCAAGTAAATTATTTATTGTGATACAAAACACACATCACCATGATTCAGGAGTAGTTGCCTTAACCGCCAAATTAAATTCATGCACCTTGTCACTAATGTCTTCTCTCCACATCACACCAGGTACATCATAAAATGGTAATATCGCTATCCTCTTTTATTTAGTAATTATGGCAATCTAACGCCATATCCCTTTTGACAGCCGAGGTCGGCCATCACATTTAAGCTGGAGGGACAAACTACATGATGACATGACTTTTGTATGACGTGTGAGCATTTAAAAACCACAACCAAGGTATGATGATCTTGTAATCATTATTATTTAATGATTGATCATGCCGAAAAAAGGTAATTGTACATCAGACTAGACCTTCTGTAACTTAGTATTAATAAGGAAACATTATTGCGTAGTACGAATCTTGATTGCAAATCCTGATTTGAAATTCCTGTCTACGTCACCCTACCATTTACCCACTACTAAAGCGTTGCATCCTCATGCAGAGCTCTAAGACAGAAGTGGAGGAGAACAATAGCAGGGTTAGAATAGCTGAGTATTGTGCCAACCGCTTCGAAATTTCTCAAGGAGGAGAAGAGAGGAGAACAACATTGAACTTGTGTAATAATGGGTGAGGAAGTAATTCGACATGAACCAGGATCAACAGAGGCATTGGAAAATTGCCCTGAAGCATGCCAAATTTTTAAAGACGCAGGTTGGTTTGAGTTTTTCCAAAGGTTGGAAGGATCAGATAGGGCAATTTCCATGGAATTCGTGAAGAACTTAAAGAGAAATCAAACGGAGGTTAGGGGATTGAAGCCGGAAGTTACAGAAGAGGTAATTTCCCATGTGACAACATTACCAACAGAGGGTAAAAGGTGGTTTAACATAAAAATTAATGACCCCTACTTTAAGGGGGATTTTATCCAAAGGGAGGAACGGCTGGTGAAGAAAGGAAGAGGGATTGACAAGTTGTCTCTTCCCCAGCCATGGGTCGATGTCACCCTTTACCTCGTCAAGTATATTACTTGTGAGGGAAGGGAAATAATTGTATTCAATTACCACTTCCCATTGCTAGATCACCTCTAACATCGATAGTTGATAAACCTCAAATACTTTTTGCTAGAAAATATCAAGCATATGGCCATGGTCGTGAAGACAAATGCGCATCTAGAGACTTGCATCAAAAACCACGACCTCATCAAGCTAGTTGTGTTAGACACCCTAATTCACTAGGGCAGGAGCTGGGATGGATTCGTGAGAAAGAAGGCTAGGATTACCCGTAGGAAGAAAAATGGGACATCTGAGGAAGCTCCAGTGGAAACCAAGGAGCAGCCCCAGCCCTCGAAAGTAAGGGATGGAAAGAGACCAGTTGACAAGCCAAATGGTGATAAGTGGCTAAAATAGAGAATAAGGGTTAGAGGGCACGCAGAGTCCCCATCCACATCTAAGAAGAACAAGGAGGTAGCAAGGCAAGAAGATGAAGAACACGCTCGACTGGAGGAGCCTTCCTCACCAGGTAAGAACGAGACCGAATCCTTGCTACTTAAAATTGAAAGTTTAGAAAGAGAAAATGAAAAGCTAAGGAAGAAGTTAGCAGAGGATAAGGTAGAGGCAAGGGCCCCAAGGTTAGATACTTTGGCTGAGGTTGTGGATAAGGTCGGGGAGGAAAATGTTCCAGGTGTTGTGTGCACGACCTGTGATAAGGAGCCAATGGCAACAGTGTATACAGTCTATGCAATGGATACCATTTCGATGGAAACACAAATTGATTCTTGGGAAGTTGATGCACAAAAACTCGTTAAAGACGATGTTGTTACACAAGAACTAGCAGCTGAGACGGAGCATTCCACAGAAAGTAATTTGATAGCTGATACATAGGAACCCTTGGTTGACACTGTTGTTACACAAGAACCATCAGTGGAAATAGAAGCTAACCAAGGGGGAAAAGAAGAAGCTGATATACATGAATCTATAGTTGACACTGCTGTTACACAAGAACCAGCACTGGAAACATAAGCTAACCAAGGGGAAAATGATACACAAGAACCTGTGGATGACATTGTTATTACATAAGAACCAGCAATGGAAGCTGAAGCTAACTAGAGAGAAAAAGAAATTGTTATACACAAGAACCAACAGCTGAAATGGAGCAGTCTCACCCTCGAGAGGTTGTTACACCATGAATTGTTAGTGAATGTGGGAGAAAACCAGGTCCTGATGAAGGATGGTGTTCTGAAAGAATGTTGTTGATACCAAATTTATAGAAATGGGAGCAACAGGTGCTCTCTCTACAATAGGGAATGATCTCACTCAAGTCACATAAAAATATGATGGATTCACTTAGGGAGAAATTGTTTAAGGAAGAATAGGAAAGATAATGGGAAGAGCAGAGGCATAAGGAAGCCATGAAGAAGAAAAATGAACAATTGAAGTTGTTACTTTGGCAGGTTCTGGATCTAACAAATGGTAAGACAAAGCTTCGTGAGCTTGCCTTGAACCTGCTAAGATGCAGATGACCTTCCCCATCATATCCAGTGTTCCTATGGGAATGTTATTATTTGTTTCAGTTAAAAACATTCTTTGAAAACAAACCTTATTTGGGTTCTTCTACTCGTACTTTTCTTGAAATTTTTCGTACTTGTGATTTTGATGAACAGAGCTTACTTTGTGAGTTGTTTTTACATAACATAATGTGTGAATATGATAATACAAAGATGGTGGCAAGTGTTTTCTCCTATATGGGGGATTTGCAGTTGCGATCCTTTCTTTCTTTTATGAGGAATCAAATCGAATGGCATCTGGTCATGAAATCAACTGAGACCAATGAAGAAAAGGCAACATTGTGGATCAGAGAAGAATTATTAATGGTTTCTGAACTAAGACGAGAGTTTAAGTTGTTCTTGAGTACCCAGAGAATCAGGGAATAGTCGTCCACTTACAGAAAAAGGATTGTGGGGATTTGCCTCATTTTGTATGCACAAATGAAAAGTTGAGCACTAACAGGGTGCCTTAAGCGCACACAGGCCTGTAGTGCTGAATTACAAGAAGGAGATCCTTTTGGATTCAAGAATTTTGTGGTTGTTGTTACACGAGTACCTGAATATGCCCAGGCGATGAAAACATTGGGAGCCCTCTAGATCAAGCTTAAATTCAAATTTCCTTTGATTTGGTTACCGATGGAAGAATATGAGTCGGATTACCACTTGTGTGATTGTGAAGAAGAATCCTTGCTGTGACAATTGATGGCTACTCAGGGATACCGATCTCCTAGTGAAGACACTATTGGTGCCTATTATTTTACAGACTTGCATCGGAGGTATAGCAGGAGAAGATGAGGTTTTGCATGGAGACATGCAATTGCTTCAGTTGGGGGGAGATGTTGGGTGTAGTTTTTATACCTATTTCCTATACTTTATTTCCCCAGTTTTGATCCTCTTTCCCTCTAGGCCAATGAAACTTTACATGTTAATCACCTTTTCCTTATTATAAACAACCTATTTCTCCATCATGTTATTTTTCCATTTTTTTTTAGTATAACGATGCAATATTCTTTTTTATGGCTAACTAGGGTAAAAATTGGAGAAGTCTTTTGGATCCTCTCCTCTTTCTCAGGTGTTGCTTGCGAGAACGAGGTGTTTCCTGTTGACCAGTTGGTGTAGTAATTAGTACAGTGTGTGGCACTCCCTGGCTATGATAATTGTGAAGTGTGATTTCATTTCTATAGAGTGTTTTAATTTCTGCATGAATGATTTAATTTATGAAATTGATTCAGTGGCATTCTTTATTGTTTTCTATTTTCATTATTGGTTGTAGTGTATCGGCACAGACAGTGAAAACTCCATTGAAATAGTAGACCTACCCTGGGTTGACAATTAAATGGTTGCAGTCTTGGTCAATTAGGATTGATTAAAACAACACTACAATTTATTTTCATATTGACATAATCTTTGTCACAATGCGACACTGGACTATGGTTGGCCATGATTTATTTTCATATTGAGACAATCTTTGTGACAATACAACATTGGACCATGGTTGATTTTCATATTGAGATAATATTTGTCACAATGCGATGTTGGACCATGGTTGACCATAGTTGACAATAAATGGTCATGGTTGTGATAATATGACATTGAACCAAGAGACAATATTCATCACAATGTGACCATGATTATTGACCATGGTTTATCATGATTGACCATGGTTGACCATGATTGACTAGGGTTGATTTTCATATTATGAAACAATCTTTGTCACAATGTGACGTTGGACAATGGTTGACTATGATTGGTTTTCATATTAACACAATATTTGCCACAATGCGACGTTTGGCCATGGTTGACCAAGATTGAACATGATTAACCATGGTTGTTTTTTATATTGAGTCAATCTTTGTCACAATGTGATGTTGGACCACAGTTGACCATAATTGACGATGGTTGTACATGGTTGATTGTGATTATAAACCCAAGTGGTGAGCGCCAGTATTGCATCAAGGATGATGCAACTCCTGGGCTACCAACTTTACTTTTATCAACCCGGTAGTTCGTAACAAACTTGGAAGCGTCGGTGCTACATGCACAAGTACTAGTTCTCATTGCAGGTTGTCACTTGGTCAGCCAGCGTGAAATCACTTGGAGCTCAAGCCAACTTCTATAGATTTTAGAAGAATCTCTTATGTGTGATTAAAGGAAAGAAAGATTACTCTACAGATGCTATTCTAACTGCAGAAAGGAGAAATATGGGAATGTAAAGCAAAACCTAGTAAACCCTAATTAACAAGCTAATTCTACTTTTGCCAAAAACACTATTAAAACCATGAAAGAAATGCCATTACCTACTTAAGGAAGTAAAAAACATCTAACCATTCTATTTCTAGGAGTAAATAAGAAAAAAACATATTTTTGGATTTTTATGTGTTTTTATGTGAAGTTAACATGCATCTAATTTATTTTGTGTGAGTGTGGTAGCGAGCAGGTGGCATTAGAGGGCAGTTTTGGAGCTTGGGAGGATGTAGGTTGGTGTGGATGGGTCTTAGGAGGTCTTAGGTGGCTTTCTGGAGGCTTTTCCCACACTCAGCCTTCAAAAGGAAGCCTACAGGAAAAACTACAGGAGGACACAGGAAAACTACAGGAGGACACAGGAAAACTACAGGAGGAAAACTGGGAAACTACAGGAGGCCTACAGGAGGAGGCCGAGAGCAATTTTCACTGTTTTGAGGGTGTGAGAGTGGGTGTAAAAGGTGGATTAAGGTTGGAATGAGGTGTTAGGGTGACTAAGGTCTCTCATGAATCACCAAGAGAGAGAAAGATGATTGGGTTTGCTCAAGGACAGTGGAAGAAGTTCTATGAAAAATGAAGGAAATTAGGGTAGAATTGAGGTGAGGTTTGGGAGACCTATAGGGCATGGGTCAGATGGAGGGTGTGGTTGCTGGTAAACTGGCATACTACTGGAAGAGATATGCTGCATAGAAACTGATAGTTAACCAAGAAAATCAAGCAACCAATGAAATGAGTGCATCCTAGGAAAAACAAAGTTTTGCATTAAAATGGCCTAAACTATGATGTGTAGAAGGACATGTTGGTAAATGCTGTAAGAAAGAAAAGCATGCAAAATGAATATTGTAAATCAAGAAGTGAACATGATAAAGAATATCTAAAGCAAAGCAAAACTGGACTATCAACCTACTAGAGAGCTGCAAACACTAGAAGTCCTAGGAATGAGGAAAATCTGTGTTTTTGGGGCAACAAGAGAGTCTTTGCCTCAAATCATGGTCCCAGAGGGAGGAAGAGAGGCCAAGGAACTATTGCTAGCCTTTTGAATCTTCTCTAATCACTGCTTAACCTGTTATAGAAAGCACAAATGGAAGCAAGCTACTAAATCATCAAAAGCAACCTATTCTTAACCATAAGAGAAATACATCTAACATCAAACTAATCTACAAACTAAAGTAAAGCATACAAATACAAGTAAAGAGAAGCTTCGCTACTTGGATTGAGCCCTAACCCAAGAGCTTCAGCCCTTTGAGGTAACTCAGTGCTAGCTCAAAAACGATTCCATCTTCATTATCAAAATATAGCAAGATTACATAAAACTATCAAAAATAGTAAGCTCGAAATTTGAGCAGAGTTTACACAAGAAAAAATTCAACCCTAGTGAGGCCCTAGCCCTCTCTACTTATACATCTAAATCTACCAACAAATTCCTTAAAATTAGGGAGGCTTGGCTCCCAAAACTCGAGATAACTATTAATAATCTTCCACTTGCTCGACTGTCTTCTAGTGCATGATTTGGTTGCTTGTACTCCGAGCTGAATGAAGGGGAATTCGAATTGAGGAGAAATAAATGAAGGGGATTCTCTCCTATAATTCCTCTCCTCTGTCTACTTCGAGTTGTTGCCGCAGTTTGACCACTAGATCTTTGACTTTGACCTCGAAATCCATCAATAATCTACATGAAATACATGTTAGACCACATGGCATAATAAGCTAAGAGAATGGTTGATTTGACTATGTTAGGAGGTAAAGTGAGCCCATATAATTACCCATTTATGAGGCTCATCATCACCCCCCTACTGAAGGTGTTACTCATCCTCTGAGCAACCTAGTCAATCTCTTTGTCTTTTATGGCCCTGGTGGCCTCCCTAGCATCCCAGGCTTTTGATGTGGTCTGCTCATGTTCTCCATAACATCCTGCCTTTTTGTCTATGTCCTTCCACTGCTCCTTCTCTTCTTCTTCCCTTCTACCTTCTAGCATGCCTAATATGAGTGGAGGACTCAGTTTGAGGACAATCCAGTTGACCTTCAACGTTTGCATGGAGCACTTGTACATTGGCACTCTTTTCAATGCCTCCTTCAGCCTCATGGGGGAATGGTATTCTCTGATCTGCAAGTTGTGGGGTAGGGTGTTCCATCTTCTCATGCATGCATGCACACAATCCTCCCCAAGTAGCCTAAACATATCTTCAAAGTGTGCAATGGCTTGTTCCTGATTGGCTAGATATCTAGGGGCAATTTGAGGGTCATTGGCAAGCAGGTTGTGTGTGTTGATGAGTGCCATAGGATCTGATGGCTCAGATCTTATCATCAATGGTTCATTCTACTCTTTTATCAACAATCTTTTCATTTCTGCTGCCCTCAATTCTTCATGGTTCATCCATGACGCCATGGACATTAATTGCAGATCCCCTAGCTTGGCATTGGGGTCCCACACATTTAGGTCTATGAGGGCCATGTTGTGTAGATATAACTCTGCCATCTTTACTTTTTCCTTGGAGGTGCTTTGGTCACACAAATCCATGAACTACCTGTAGTCTTGGAAAGGCATTGTGCCTCTTTGTGCCAAAGTTTTTATTTGGAATTGAAGCTGTTGATCCTTCAGATAGAGGCCATAATATTTTGCTGGTGTTCTGCATTGTAATGCTTCTATGGATAAGATGGCCATGTATGCCAAATGAGTCTCTTTCTCCTGCAACTGCCTCCTTAGTAATTCATTCTCATTTTCAAGGTGGCTTCTTGTATTAGCTTCTCTATCTCTGGGAGCACTTAATTCCCTGCCCATTTCCCTAATTTTTTTTTCCATATGGCCAATATCCTCAACTCCTTTGGACTTGGCTATCTGCATCCACCTATGCATTCTTACTCTCTCTTTTTCCAATTCGAAAAACAATGGAATTGCAAATTTCTGTGGGATTATCTTGCCTCCCTCAAGTAGTATGTAATAGGAGTCAAGATTAGGTTGGGGGTCAATTTCTTGTAGCTCTTGTGCTTCCTCTTTCTCCTCTGGATGTCCTCTTATATTTTCCTCAAGTTTTTGTGTCTCCTGTAGGATTGTTTTAGCCTCCTATAGGTCTCGTTTGGGGTCCTGTAGAATTGCATTTCCCTTCCATGTAGAAGATCTTGGAGTCCCCCTTTCATAGGATACGGGTGTCTTGGAAGGAGATTCTTTCACCTTGGCAGATGGTGAATCTTTAATGTTAATGGGAGTCTTTGATGAGGGTTGAGGTTTGCCTGTTTTAATTCTAGTACTCTTCCTTGCCCTGAAATACATGGAGGTTTTTCTTTTCCTCTTCTGCTTCTGCTTGAATGGTGTGCTGAGGGCAGTGAAGGCAGCTGCTGCTTCTTTTTCCCAAGTTTCAGGGTACTCTTCTCTTTGCTCTGCCCTCTCTACCTCCTTTTCTCCCTCTTCTGTCTCTTGAACTCTCCCCTCATCTATTTCTTCTCGTTCCTCCTTCCTCTCTTGTTCTGCTATGTCACCACTGGATTCATCTTCTCCTCCTTGCTGTTCTCCCTCCTCACTGATAGTAGGACTGACATCATAGGTTAATGCCTTGATGTCATCCTTAGCTATCATATTTCTGAAAACTTCCCATGCTATAGGGATTGTAAGGGTATGGAGGGCTTCTTCTAGTAGGATCTTGATTAGGCCATGGTGAGCTAGCTGCTGTGAATTTCCTGCTTGTACCTTGGTGCTGGAGTCAATGAGGGACTGAAGGAGAAAGTAAGGGATACTAAGCTTTTGATGTGCTGTGGTATTCATGCCATATCTCAAATTTTGGAGAATTCTGAAATGATATCCATAAACAATGCTATGCCTCCCCTCACAAGAGATGTATTTGATCACTTGGTAGCTAACCTCATCCCAGGGATATGGTATACTAGCCCTCCTAATTCCATTTTTGTCTTCAACAGGGGTTTTATTATCTTGGGAAAATTTCCTCTTGGCAACCTAGCCAATTGGTTTCTCATCTTTACTCCAAGGCAGCCCAAGAGAAAGGATAGTGACCCTACTGATGAATTCAGGGGTTATTTCAATGGAGAGGCCTCTAATGGTTACAGTAGCATGAGTTGTTGTGTGAGGGACCAGAGAGAGAGTAAATTCATGGGCAATTTCATCATCAAACCCTCCAAACTTCTCAAAGAAATTCATCGAGTTTTCCCTTGTAAATATTTCCACCACTTGAGGATGTGCATGGAGTCTAGTGGAGTTAGTGGGCTCTTTTCTCATAAAACCCCCTATCATACTACCTATACTTCTTTGAAAAACCAAATATGGAGGTGGAGACAAAGAATTTTGAGTGGAATAGAAAAACAGAGGGGACTGTGTTTTTTAAAAAAACAATTTTATTTTATTTTTATTTTTTTTATTTATTTTTATTATTATTTATGTATTTCTACCCTCTCAAAGACTCATTTCATCTTCAATTTGAGACCAATTCTTTCACATTTTAATATTCAACAGAGGGCATTCATGAACCCTACCTCTTTAGACTGAAATTCGTGCAAAAAATCATGTTTCCTCCTTTCAAAATGACTCATTGCCCCCTCCTGTAGAAGCCCACTGTCCCTCCTGTAGATTTCCTGTAGGTGCTCCTGTAGAAAGTGCCGAGAGCAAAAATATCATGGAAATCGATGGAGGATGGTGGATACAAGGCTGTGGGGGCATAAGAAGACTACTGTGTGGGTGAGTTACGAGGAGAAATTGAAGAAAAGGTGGTGAGAATACATGGGGAGGAGTGCTCATGACCTTTTATGGCTATTTTCGGTTATGGGTGTTGAGCTGGCAAGGTGTACGTTGCCCAGATTAGGACCATTGGTCCCCACCTACTTGGTCATCATGACCTCCCCTCGTAATCATCCCCTCATTACTGCATCGGAGTTAACTCTTCTTCCCACTACATGTCCTTCGCATCTTTTGCTTGAGTTGACTATGCGCACGTGTAGATGACATCTCGGTTAAGTGGAGTCAACTAAATGAAGGTGGCCAAGTTAACTGACCACCTTTCCCTCTTTTGATTTTAACCATCTCATTGCCTTCGTATGATTCCTAATTACACAAATGCAGATAGAGGAATGACTTAGCTACTTACCTGTAATCCGAGTGTATTTGTTGCCATCGACTGTGAGGTGTTGTGGCTTTCTCTGCTACATGCCTTCATTTTCCTTCATGCATGCTGTCTCTGCTTGTTGATGTGTTGTTGTGTGTTTTTGCAGGTTCTTCTTTTGTTGGAGCTGAGCTACATGTGCCTTTTCAACCTTCAGATGTGTTGTCCCTTGCTGCTGGTGCTGGACTTCTATGGGATCAACTGCTATAGGAATTCCTACAAGAGCTCCTGTAGCTGCTTCTCCCCTTGAAACTTCAGCTATTTCCCTATGCTTGGAGCTCGAGAATGATGCCAGAGGTGGAGATGAATGATGGAGGGATAGTAGGTAAGCTTTAGGTAAAGTTAATGGTGCCTTTTCCTCCTTTTATTTTTGTTTTTTTTTTTTAACTGAAAAACTGTTTTTTTGTGTTTTTTCTTGGAAAGGAAAAAAATAATAATGATGCTTGGAGTGTGATGCAGGCTTGGAAATGATGGCAAGGAGGTTTGAATATGGTAAGAGGGATTATAGGTTCCTCATGAAGCTTTTCTTGTCCCTCAAACTTCCCCCTGTAGACACTTTTGGCTCTCTGTAATTCCTACAGGAGCCTCCTATAGAAAAAACAGAGCCTCCTATAGAAAACACAGTTTTGGAAGAAGAGGTACAGTGGGGTGAAAGAGATGCCAAAAATGATGGAGGAAGGTGTGGAGAAGATGAGATGGATGCTGGTATGAATGTCAGGGTCCCCTTGGCACCTTCTTCTGCTCCCCGTAGTCCTCCTGCAAACCTACAATGCAGTAACAATTCATTTTTCTTTCTCTTTTTTTTTTTTTGAAAACAACTAGGGTGCCTCAAAGAGGTTTTCACCTTAATTGCCTACCCTGGGCGCCTCCAAGGGATGTTTTCACTCAGGGATCTTATTCTCCCCCCCCCATTTTTTTTTTGACATCACTAGGCCACCTCAGAAGAGGTTTTCAACCCAATGATGGGACTCAAGCGCCTCATGGAGGTTTTCACTTGAGTCCTTATTTTTTCTCTTTTTTCTTCAATGAGTGGGTGAAGTGGAAGCTAAGAAACACTCCACTACCATCATTGTTTTATTCAAATCTTCAATAAACTCTCGCTTGGAGAGGGGTTTCTTGTAGACTTTCAACCAATGTGCATTAACAAGCATGGGGATGGCTTCATCATCAATGGTTCTGATCAGAACTGAACCATTGTCATTGCATTTCTCGATGGTGTAGGGTCCCAGCCATCTTGTCCTTAGCTTGCCTTTGAAATCCTTGTATCTTGAATCATAGAGTAGTGCCCAATATCCCTCTTTGAATTGCTTCTCCCTGATATTTCTGTCATGCCATATCTTTCTGTGAAGCTAAACTACCTCTGTATGGAGAAGGGCTTGCAATCTGTATTCATCCAATCCATTGAGCTGAAGTAATCTCTCCTTCTGTGCATGGCTGAGGTCTAGATCCAGCTAAGCTGCCATACTTAGGGTATTGAATTCAAACTCTGTTGACAACAAAGCCTTTTTCCCATAGACCAGTTCATAGGGTTTGAACCCAGTGGTGGTCTTCCATGTTGTGTTGTAGGCCCAAGTGGCCTCAACTAAACTGTTTGCCCAGTCTTTTCTACTGCTGCTCACTACCTTGGTTAGGATCCCTCCCAATGCTCTGTTAGTGACCTCCACTTGCCCATTGGCTTGTGGATGGTAAGGGGTGGAAGTCATGTGCTTAATCTTATGATGTGTGAGTAGGTCTTCAATCAGGTTGGAAATGAACTGACTGCCTTGGTCTGTGACCAACTCTCTCGGAATGCCGAACTTGTAGAATATGTTTTCCCTCAAAAACTCAGCTAATTTTTCCTCTGTCACTGCTTTGATTGTTTTTGTCTCCACCCACTTTGTTAGGTAGTCAGTGCACACAATGATGTACTGCTTCTACTTTGAAGGGGGGTTGATAGGCCCCACAAAGTCCTTGCCCCACTTCTCAAATGGCTCAAAGGTCACTTGAGGTTGCATGGGAATTTCATCCTTTGGAGTGGGTTTCCCCATCCTCTGACACCTATCACATTGGCTCATATATCTCCTCACATCCTGATGAAGAGTGGGCCAGTAGTGACCTGCTTGCAATATCTTGAAGGCAGTTATTTTTACTACAAAATGACCTCCACAAGCCCCACCATGACAGGCCAGGAGGATGTCAAAGACTTCCTCCTCCTTGACACATCTTCTCAAGATCTGATCTGGGCCAAGTTTGAAGAGATTGGCTCCAATCCAGGTGAAAGGGGCACTTTTCCTTCCTATCTTGCTCTTCTCTTTTGAGGATAGGTATGGTGGGAATTGTGTTGAAACCAAGTAGTTTGCTATATCAGCAAACCGTGGAGAGAGTATTGATATAGAAAATAGGTGTTCATCTGGCATTTGGTCATCCACCATTCCTTCTTCACCTGCAAGCAAATTTACTCTAGACAAAAAGTCAGCAACAACATTCTCTTTACCAGGCTTATCAATAATGGTCAGATCAAACTGCTGCAGTAAAAGCAACCATCTAATAATGCGAGCATTTACATCTGGTTTGTACATTAAATATCTAATTACAGCATGATCAGTGTACACAAAGGTTTGATAGCCTGTGATATAATGTCTAAATTTGTTTAAGGAATGCACGACAGCTAGGAGTTACTCCTCGGACACTATATAGTCTAACTTTGCCTTTGACAAGTTTTTGCTTATAAAGTATATGGCATAAGGTAGAATTTCATCAATTTGTCCTAAGGTTGCTCCTGTTGCTTTGTTCGAGGCATCTGTGTGAATGTGAAAGGGTAGGGCCTAGTTTGGGCCTCTAAGAATTGGGGCAGTCACTAGCTTGCTCTTCAAGGTATCTAGGGCTTCTTGACTATTTTCCGACCATATCAACTCAACATCTTTGCCTAGGAGGCCAAACAAAGGAGGGGCTAGCTTGTTTAAGTCTTTAAAGAATCTCCTGTAATATCTAGCTAAGCCTAGGAAACTTCTGAAATCTCTCACCTTTTGAGGAGGTGGGACCCTTTGGATGATGGCAATTTTGTTGGGGTCCACCTGCAGTCCTTGTTGAGATATTTCATGACCTAGCACGGTCCCTTCATTCATAAAAAATTCACATTTTTCTGGACAGAGGGATAGGTTCATCTCAATACACTTATCTAGAACTTTTCCTAGGTTAGATAAAGCTTCCTGAAAGTCAGAGCCATAAGGAGTAAAATCATCCATGTATATTTTGACTGCATCATGAACCAGTTCAGAAAATATACTCAATACCGCTCTTTGGAAAGTGGCTGGAGTGTTGCACAAACCAAAAGTAAGGACTCGGTATGCAAAGGTACCCCAAGGACATGTGAAAGTGGTCTTATCTTGGTCCTTCGGGCTGATTTGAATCTGATTATACCCGCTAAACCCATCTAGGAAGGAGAAAAACTTTTTCCCTACCAGACCGTCTAACACTTGATCTATGAAAGGTAAAGGAAAATGGTCCTTTTTAGTGGCTTCTTTCAATTCCCGATAGTCGACACTCATTCTCCGCTTACCATTCTTCTTTGGCACTAGCACCAAAGGAGAGACCCATTCACTGTCAGAGATGGGATAGATGAACCCTGCGTTAAGCAATTTTTGTAGTTCTTCCTTAACAATATCTTTAAGTGCAAGGTTCATCCTCCTTTTAGGCTGCCTAACTGGCTTGTAATCTTCCTTGATGTATATATGATGAGTACATATTGAAGGGTGCACGCCCTTCATCTCCTTATAACTCTAGGCGAAGGCATCTAGATGTTTTCTCAGTATGCTGCATAGCTCCTTCTCCTGGGAAGTAGATAGGGATGGATTGATTTTCAATGTTCTTTCTGGGCCGAACTCTATATTTTTAACACAAAGAGAAGTAGGTTTGGCCACATAGAGATCAGTTGAGGGGTTGTTTTGGGTTTATCTTACTATCTCTTCTAATGGTGATACACTAGGAGGTGGATTTTGAATCAAATTTTCAATCATATCATCCTCATCTTTTGGTTTTCCCCCCATGGCGATTTCTAACGTACAAAGTGGTGCAGAATAAACTTCATCCTCATCCTCCTCCTCCAACCAGAGAGGTAGATCATGTTCTAGCAAGGGTTGGGGAGGAAGATATATAATTAACTGCTTGAACATGTGTCCATTCTTTATGGTCATGTTCTGAGCTCGGCAGCTGATGTAGGCATCGATTGTAGCCAACCAGGGTCTTCCCAGAATGAGAGGATACCCAGTGAGCTTTGCCTTTGGCTAGAGAACTAAGAAATCAACAGGGTACTCCCAAGAATCAATGAAGACCATCACATCTTCCATAATGCCCTCAGGGGTCATTGTGGAGCGGTCTGCTAGCTACAGTACTATCATGGTCTTCCTCAAGGAGCCTTGGAGGTTAAGTTTGAGCATTGTGTCCTTTGTCATCACATTAATGGCAGCTCCCAGATCAATCAAGGTATGTGGGACCATTGTGCCATTGATGTGGACATCAACTACTGGGCTTCCAGGGTCCAAATATTTTGGACAGATTATCTGCCCCAACATCAGGTCAGACAGTTGTCCTATGACATTGATGGTTGGGGCATCTCTCTTGCACCTTCCTGGATGCCTAAAGCACTTCTCTTTGATAAACCTATTGTAGATAGACACATATTTTATGGCTTGGAGAAGTGGCATCTTCACACATAAATGTTTCAATTCTCCCAGGAGTTCAGTCTCTTCTGGGGTAGGATGGATTGTCATGGATAATCTCTCAGGAAAGGGTGGATTTTCTTTAGGTTCGCTTTCCTCTTTATCTTCCTCTCCCTGGGTGGAGGTTAGCTATCTGGGAGAACCTTCCTAGATCGCAAGTTAATTTCTTGAATCTCCACAGCATAAGTTGGGTATGATGGTTCCCCACTATACACTTGTTGAGCCTGTCTGTTGTTCGGGTTCGGATTTGGCTGGGTAGGCATTTGGGGTTGCCTTGGTGGAGCAAAAGGTAACGGTTGTGGTTGGGTAGGTGGTGGAGGCAGAAGAGTGGGAGGAGAGTTGTATTGAGGCCTCCACCCCTGATGAGATGTATTCCACCGAGGTTGCGGCTGAGCATAGTATTGAAATGAATGGGTGGCTAGTTGGGCATGATATTGAGATGTGAAGGACCAGGGAGGAGGCATGGACCAGGAAGGATTAGTAGGGGGGCCCCAAGAAGGTATGGAGGTGACTTTATTGGGGTTGTAGTATGCCTGAGATGTCCCTTGCATCCCCTGCTGGTATGGTCTAGGTCCATGCGGCCTCCTTTGGTTTATGTAATAGATCTGTTCAGTGACTCCTTCGGCCCCTTGGTATACAGCTTTAAGTCCAGGAAAGGAAGGGCACTTATCTGTAGAATGATCTTCTTCACAGACTGAACAAACCTCTATAGAGTTCAATGGGCATTCATTCCTAGGATGCCTCTTGGTGCATCTAGGGAAAAAAATGGCCAAAGCCCTCTCTGCTTCCTCTTGTTTTCTTTTGATATGTAAGGTATCCATTTGCATGGCAAGAGTTTGCAACATCTCACTCTTGAGGTCTTCTAGCATGTTTCCAGTTTCACCTTTAATGGATGAACTAGAAGAAGAGGTACTAGTTACGCATTGGCTCCCTCTACCTTTCTTTCTGGCTGCTCTAGAATGGTTTCTAAAAACAGTCTTTATGTCCTCATAGGATAGTTGGTAGATATCTCCCCCGGCCAATAGATGGAGGGTGTCTAAAAGGTCTTCCCGAATTCCCCTGAGCAGGACCAACTTCAGAGACTCAGGGTCAAGTGTACACCTGGCCCTTTTGTAACTGAGCTGGAACCTCTCTTCATAGTCTTCTAGGGACTCATCACTTCCTATGGTCATTTGGAAGATTTCTTCTTTAGTATCTTTTGACCTACAATAGTCTCGATACTTGTCGTTAAAGGCCTACTGCATCTGAGCCCAAGTTGTGATGTTATTGCCAGGTAATCCCACGAACTAGCGCAGTGCTGCATCCTTGAGAGTAGAAGGGAACAGTTTCAACTTTTGCTCGTCTTCTGCATAGTCATAAGTTCGACATATGACAGCAAACGCGAACAAGAAGGTGTCAGGATCTTCTGTAGTCAGAACATGGAAGTGAGGTATGGTTGAAGGACTTATATTCTTCATTTTTGTGTCCCCATTAGTCTCCTGAATGGTGAAGGTACCCTTTATTCTCTCTCCATTTCTCCTAGCATTTCTGTTTTCAGCCATTGGCTCTAGAGGAATGTTTTCTTCTTCTTCTTCCCCTATAGGTTCTTCAAATATGTCTGGATATTCACCTAAGGGTTCTTCTTTATTGCAGCCACCGAAGAAGAGAGAAGGTTGGCTATGTGAAGCAGTGGGGGTGTTGGGCAAAAAATTTCCTAAGTTATCTCTACTCCTACGAGGCATGAAAGGAAATATTTTTTATTGGTTTTTCGTTTCTTTTTCCGCACATTGAAAGTACCTGAAGAAACTGAAATTGTGATTGAAAAAAACAAATTGCAACTAGCTGAAATGAACTTGCTGAATGGAAATTTGCAGAATTGAAAAGGAAAGCAAGGAAATGTAGAACTGAAAGAAAAGAAATGACTAGTCTACTTTTGCCGAAATAAACTATTAGCAGAATGTTGCAATAGGAAATAGAAGAAAGCAGTAATCACAGAATACTCGGACGCTTCCTCGGCAATGGCGCCAAAAAGTGATGAGTGTCAGTATTGCAGCAAGGATGCTGCAACTCCTGGGCTGCCAAATATACTTTTATCAACCCGGTAGTTGGTAACAAACTTAGAAGCATCGGTGCTATATGCACAAGTACTAGTTCTCATTGCAAGTTGTCACTTGGTCAGCCAGTGTGAGATCACTAGGAGCTCAAGCCAACTTCTATAGATTTTAGAAGAATCTCTTAAGTGTGATGAAAGGAAATAAAGATTACTCTACAGATGCTATTCTAACTGCAGAAAGGAGAAAGACTGGAATGTAAAGCAAAACCTAGTAAACCCTAATTAACAAGCTAATTCTGCTTTTGCCAAAAACACTATGAAAACCATGAAAGAAAATGCCATTACCTATTTAAGGAAGTAAACAACATCTAACCATGCTATTTCTGGGAGTAAATACGCAAAAAACATATTTTTGGATTTTTATGTGAATTTAACATGCATCTAATTTATTGTGTGTGAGTGTGGCAGCGAACAAGTGGCGTTAGAGGGCGGTTTTGGAGCTTGGGAGGATGTAGGATGGTGTGGATGGGTCCTAGGAGGTCTTAGGTGGCCTTTTGGAGGCTTTTCCCACACTCGGCCTTCAAAAGAAAGCCTACAGGAAAAACTACAGGAGGACACAAGAAAACTACAGGAGGAAAACAGGGAAACTACAGGAGGCCTACAAGAGGAGGCCGAGAGCAATTTTCATTGTTTTGAGGGTGTGAGAGTGGGTGGAAAATGTGGATGAAGGTTGAAATGAGGTGTTAGGGTGCCTAAGGTCTCTCATGAATCACCAGGAGAGAGAAAGATGATTGGGTTTGCTCAAGGAGAGAGGAAGAAGTTCTATGAAAAATGAAGGAAACTAGGGCAGAATTGAGGTGAGGTTTGGGAGACCTATAGGGCATGGATCAGATGGAGGGTGTTATTGCTGGTAAGCTAGCCTATTGCTGGAAGAGATCTGCTGCATAGAAACTGACAGTCAACCAAGAAAATCAAGTAACCAATGAAATGAGTGCATCCTAGGAAAAACAAAGTTTTGCATTAAAATGGCCTAAACTATGATGTGTAGAAGGAAATGCTGGTAAATGCTGTAAGAAAGGAAAGCATGCAAAATGAGTATTGTAAATCAGGAAGTGAACATGATAAAGAAGATCTAAAGCAAAGCAAAACTTGACTATCAACCTACTAGAGAGCTACAAACACTAGAAGTCCTAGGAATGAGGAAAATCTGTGTTTTTGGGGTAGCAAGAAAGTCTTTGCCTCAAATCATGGTCCCAGAGGGAGGAAGAGAGGCTAAGGCACTGTTGCTAGCCTTTTAAATCTTCTTTAATCACCACTTAACCTACTACAAAAAGCACAAATGGAAGAAAGCTACTAAATCATCAAAAGCAACCTATTCTTAACCATAAGAGAAATACATCTAACAGCAAACTAATCTACAAAGTGAAGTAAAGCATACAGACACAAGTAAAGAGAAGCTTAGCTACTTGGATTGGGCCCTAACCCAAGAGCTTCAGCCCTTTGAGGTAACTCAATGCTAGCTCAAAAAGGATTCCATCTTCATTATCAAAAAATAGCAAGATTACATAAAACTGTCAAAAATAGTAAGCTCGAAATTTGAGCAGAGTTTACACAAGCAAAAAGTCAACCCTAGTGAGGCCCTAGGCCTCTCTACTTATACATATGAAGCTACCAACAGCTTCCTTAAAACCAGGGAGGCTTGGCTCCCAAAACTCGAGATAACTATCAGTCATCTTCCACTTGCTCGTTGCCTTCTAGTGCATGATTCGGCTGCTTGTACTCCGAGCTAAATGAAGGGGAATTCGAAGTGAGGAGAAATAAATGAGGGGTATTCCCTCCTATAAGTGATCTCCTCTATCTACTTCGAGTTATTGCTGCAGTTTGACCACTAGATCCTTGACTTTGACCTCGAAATCCATCAATAATCTGCATTAAGTACATGATAGACCACATGGCATAATAACTAACTCAACTCACCCTATAAGCATAAATATAATCAGAAAATCATACAGTAAGCTAAGAGAATTGTTGATTTGACTAGGTTAGGAGGTAAAATGAGCCCATATAATTACCCATTTATGAGGCTCATCACCAAGGGATTTATATTAAACCCTATGGATTTATATTAAACCCTATGAATAATATTATACCCTAGGAATATGAACCCTTAGATTAATAAACCCAAGGATTGATATTATAAACCTTAGGGATTGATATTATGGTTGACCATGATTGATTTTCATATTGAGAGAATCTGTCATAATGCGACGTTGGACCATGGTTAACCATGGTTTATTTTAATATTGAAAATATTTGTCACAATGTGACGTTGGACCATTGTTGACCATGGTTGACACAATGTGACGTTGAACAATCAGACAATCTTTGTCATAATGTGACCATGGTTATTAACGATCATTGACCATGATTGACAATGGTTGACCATGGTTGATTTTCAAATTGAGACAATATTTGTCACAATGCGATGTTGGACCATATTTGACCATGGTTGACAATGATTAACCATGCTTGACCATGGTTGATGATGGTAGACCATGGTTGATTTTTACATTAAGACAATACTTGTCACAATGTGACGTTGAACCATGGTTGACCATATTTTACCATGGTTGATTTTCATATTGACCATGCTTGACCATGATTGATTTTCATATTGAGACAATCTTTGTCACAATGTGACATTTAACCATGGTTGACCATGAATGACCATGGTTAACGATGGTTGACGATGGTTGAACATTGTTGATTTTCATATTATAAATATTATAAACCCTAAAATAAACATGGTTGACCATCATTGGCCATGGATGATTTTCATATTGACACAATATTTGTCACATTGAGACGTTGGACCATGGTTGACCATGATTGGTTTTCATATTGAGACAATCTTTGTCACATTGAGACATTGGACCATGGTTGACCATGATTGGTTTTCATATTGAGACAATCTTTGTCACAATACAACGTTGGACCATGGTTGACCATGGTTGATTTTCATATTGAGATAATATTTGTCACAATGCAATGTTGGACCATGGTTGACCATAGTTGATGATAGATGACCATGGTTGTGATAATGTGACGTTGGACCAAGAGACAATCTTCGTCACAATGTGACCATGATTATTGTATATGGTTGATCATGTTTGACCATGGTTGACCATTGTTGATTTTCATATTGTGAAATAATCTTTGTCACAATGCAACGTTGGACCATGGTTGACCATGATTGATTTTCATATTAAGACAACCTTTGTCACAATGCAACGTTTGGCCATGGTTGACCAAGATTGAACATGGTTGACAATAATTGACCATGGTTGATGATGGTTGAACATGGTTGACCATGATTATAAACCCAAGGGATTTATATTAAACCCTAGGATTAATATTATAAACACTATGAATAATATTGTACCCTAGGAATATGAACCCTTAGATTAATAAACCAAAGGGATTGATATAAACCCTAAAATAAACATGGTTGACCATCATTGACCATGGTTGATTTTCATATCGAGACAATCCTTGTCACAATGCGACATTGGACCATGGTTGACCATGATTGATTTTCATACCGAGACAATCTTTGTCACAATGCAATTAATAAACCCAATGAATTTATATTATAAACCCAATGGATTATATTATAAACCCAATGAATGGTAATTCAAAACCAAGAGATTTGCATGGCATAACATAGCATGAGTGAAACACCAAAAGTTGTGTTGTTGGAAAATGTTTAACTTTGATATCATGTCAAATTTAGGAATAACTCAATACTCTGAGGATTATGTTATTTGCTAAAAGTTGTCAAATTGAGAAATAACTTAATACTTTGATTATTATCTTATTTGCTAAAAGGTGTATATATACAAGGAAGTGGCTATTCATTTTATATTTTATAAGAAATTATAGATTTATCTAGTGACTATTCATTTCTCCCACTTCGAAATTATTTCATGAATAAGATATCTAATAATTAAAAATGTATAAAAAATAAACCAATTTACACCGTATGAATTCATGAAAGTAAATTTATACTTACCTTTTGTCATAATCCAATCTTTGTCACCATTATTGACCATGGTTGATTTTAATATTGAGACAATCATTGTCACAATGTGATATTTGACCATGGTTGATAATATAAACCCAAGGGATTGATATTATAAACCCATGGAAATAATAAACCCAAGGGATTAATACTAAAACCCCAATGGATTATGAACCCAACGGATTAATATTATAAACCTAAGGTATATAAACCCTAAGATAAATATTATAAACACTAAAATAGACACAGTTGACCATGGTTGACCATGGTTGATTTTCATATTGAGACAATCCTTATCACAATGCGACATTGGACAATGGTTGAGCGTGCTTAACCATGGTTTATTTTCATATCAAAAGAATCTTTGTGACAATGTGACATTCGACCATGGTTAACCATGATTGACCATAGATGACCATGTTTGATTTTATAAAACATGGTCAACCATGGTTGACCAAGGTTGACCATGATTGACCATGGTTGATGATGGTTTTCCATGGTTATCATTTTGAGACAATCTTTGTCATAATGCGACGTTGGACCATGGTAGACACAATGATTGATTTTCATATCGAGATAATTTTTGTCACAATGTAACGTTGGACCATGGTTGACTATGATTAACCATGGTTGACCACGATTGATTTTATGAAACATGGTCGACCATAGTTGACCACGATTGAATAATATTAAACCCAAGAGACTAATACTATAAACCCAAGGTATATAAACCCTAAGATGAATATTATAAACACTAAAATAAACATGGTTGACCATGGTTTATTTTTATATTGAGAAAATCCTTGTCACAATGTGATGTTAGACCATGATTGAGTATACTTAACCATGATTTATTTTCAAATCAAGAGAAAATTTGTCACAATGTGACATTGGACCATGGTTGATTATCATATTGAGACAATATTCATCACAATGTTTCGTTGGACCATGGTTGACCATAATTGAATTTATAAAACATAGTTGACCATGATTGATATTATAAACCCAAGGAAATAATAAACCCCGGGGATTAACACTAAAAACCCTAGGAATATAAAACTTCTATTTATAGACTCAAGGGATTGATATTATAAACCCAAGGGAATAATAAACACAAGGGATAAAAATTATAAACCCAAAGTATATAAACCCTAAAATAAACATGGTTGACCATGGTTGATTTCCATATAGAGACAATTCTTGCCACAATGAAACGTTGGATCATGATTAATTTTCATATCGAGACAATCTTTGTCACAATGCGACTTTGGACCATGGTTGCTTTTCATATTGAGACAATCACTGTCACAATGCAACATTCTACCATGGTTGAACATGGTTGACCATGATTGACCATGATTGATATTATAAACCCAAGGGATTAATACTAAAACCCCAAGGGATTATGAACCCAAGGAAATAATATTAAACCCAAGGGACAAACAAACCCAAGGTATATAAAACCTAAGATAAATATTATAAATACTAAAATAAACATGGTTGATTTTCATATCAAGACAATCTTTGTCACAATGTGTCGTTTGACCATGGTTGACCATGATTAACCATGGATGACTATGTTTGATTTTATAAAACATGGTTGACCATGATTATCTTATTGTGACAATGTTTGTTAAAATGCGATGTTGGACCATGGTTGAGACAATGATTGATTTTCATATTAAGACAACCTTTGTGACAATGCGATATTGGACCATGGATGAGACAATGATTGATTTTCATATTGAGACAACTGTTGTGACAATGCGATGTTGGACCATGGATGACCATGATTAGCCATAATTGACCATGATTGAAGTTATAAAATAACGTTGATCATGGTTGCCTATGATTGAATTTATAAAACTTGGTTGACCATGATTGATATTATAAACTGGAGGGAATAATAAACCCTGAGGATTAATACTAAAAACCCAAGGGTCTATAAACCTAACTGAATAATATTAAACCCTAGGAATATGAACCCTTGTATTAATAAACCTAAGGGATTGATATTATAAACTCAAGGGAATAAAAAACCTAAGGGATAAAAATTACAAACTCAATTTATATAAACCCTAAATAAATATTATAAAACCTAAAATAAACATGTTTGACCATGGTTGATTTCCATTTTAAAACAATCATTATTATAATGCAACGGTGTACCATAATTGAGCATGTTTAACTATGGTTGATTTTCATACTAACATAATCTTTATGACAAGTCCAAAATTATAAAAATTTCATGAAAGTGATGATTGTAATTAAACTTTAATTTTCTAAATAACAAACCTTTTAATTAAAAATTAAATCTATTTCAAATTTTATAAACTCGCCCAACATTGTAAAAAAAAGTATTAAATTTAAACCTATTTAAAAATTTTAAAGATCATTTTCAGGCCCTCTTCAAAAATGTAATAAAATTTAAACCCCTGAATTCTCCATACCGTCAAACACATATATATGTATATTTGTATTTGTCAATGAAATGAAATAAAAGCGTGACAAAATATATATTAATATGTAATATTTATATTTATTGTTGAAATCTCAGAAAAATCATATTTCCAAAAGTATACCAATTTTTTTTCGAAGGTGGTAAAACCTATCAACTCAGGTGTCAAACCAACAGTGAGGACAACCATCTCTGGCTGCTATCCGCGAATGCTGGGTTTGACTCATCACTGTTAAATAGGAAAACCACGCCACCTGACATAACCCTGCTGGTGGTCCGTAATCGGGAGCAGGCTCTCACTCCTGCCAGATGCCTCTGGGTCTTGGGCCGTTAACCTGTGTCCTTACGTCCGAGGAAGACGAGCTCTTAGCCAAGCAGAAGCAGTTTTACGGCATACTCCAGGCCGATTCCAAAAGTATACCAATTGTTCTTCAAACCAAAAATATTTATTATTATTTTTATTAGTTTAATTGTTTTAATTTCTGGCGATTCTTTTAACTAAATACTTTATTAGTTTAATAAATTTGTTTGAATCTCAAGAAGAAGAATTTGTAAAAATTACAATTTGGCTATGTAAACTCTTGCCTTGTCATATTAAAATAACCAAACTTCTATGGTAATCTATGTATATTCCGAACATTTAATCTACGCCGTTGATAAATGAATAAATATATTTTAAATTTAAAGTCAACGTGAGTACCATAATTGATGTCGCTTTGGCCCGAGTGGTTATGGCGTGTGCCTGCTAAGTAAAGGGGGTTTCCCCGCGAGAGTTCGAATCTCTTAGGTGACGTAGAATGAATTGGGTTGTTGTAACTGTCCATTCGAACTTCCCAAGTAACGCGACCCGATGTTGGAATGGAATTTGGCACTGAGTAGTAGACCATTGCCATAAAGCGTAAGATTTTAATAAAGATGGTAGTGGTACGAGGCATTTTTTTAGATAATTTTTTTCATTAATAAAATTAGAAATCAGAAATTTATATTTTTGAATTTATATATATTTAAATATTTCAATTTATTTTTATATTTCGAGAATATTCTCGGAATATAAAAAGTATTATTTTCAAAGGTTAAAAAATTGATCTTGTTGAGCACATTACAACGACCATCTTTTGACAGAAAATCTGCAACAAGATTATGCTCTCTCAAGATATGTGAGAAAGGTAATTTCTTGAATGTCTTAATCAACATCCAATATGTGAGAGATTGTAGTTCGAATTTTGATCTCATTTGAACCCATTCAATAATCACTTCTCTTGAATGTCTTAATCGACATTCTACTATGAAACATCAAATTTGTTGGAGATGGTGGCTCCAATTTTGATCTCATTTGAACCCATTCAATAATCACTTTTGACTCTCCATACGCATTTATCTCATCAATGTCAATCAATTTTGCACAAAATAAGACACCCCATAGAGCAATGAGCTTAGCTCTGTTATTGGATCCTACTTTGTTGTACGAAAAATAATAATAATAATAATAATAATAATAATAAAATAAAATAATAAAAAAAAATAATAATAAAAAAAAATAAAAAAAAAATAATAAAAAAAAAATAATAAATAAAAATAAATAAAAAATAAAAAATAAAAATAAAAATAAAATAAATAAAAATAAAATAAAAAAAATTGCCAGACTTCAACACTATATATGCCCCACTGCCACAGATCCTATAAGATGATGCCCCATAAAAAAACCACTGGGAATTTCAACCTCTCTCCTTGATTTGACAAAGTATTCTCAGAAGCTTCCCCTTCTTATGCCCTATCTCCAAAAAGTATGTCGCGACCTTCAAGCTGGTGCCCCTTACATCTAGCTCTACTTGGTTGAAAACCTTAGTGTTCCTGGATATACAATTCCCTATAGGATATAGAAAGGCAGATCATGATATTCCTTAAAGTCCACAAACCATTGTGAAAGGCAATTCTCAATAGAGGTCTTGTCCCATATAGCAAGTAAATTAAGCAATTGCATAACCCCACACCATATTGATATTGCGTAGGAAAGGAGAGAAAAAGATGATCTGCATCTTCAATATCTTCTTTGCATAATACACATCTCCCTAGCCCCTAAAAACCTATTTTAAGAAGATTTTCCCATGTAAGAACCCTATTGTGAACAACCAGCCAAACAAAAAAATTTAAATGAAGCGGGATCTCCCACTTTAGGACTTTTGAAACCATAAATCTTTTTCTATTGAGACATGTCCCTGAGAAATATGGAAATAAATGTCTTTAACCAAAATTTGTACTTTATATTTGCAACCATCCCAAGACATTTTATCCTTTCTCCATCAAGAAAATACATGCTAATCTTAACTTAAGGATATATTGATCCCACTCCTCAGCTAAAGATCCAGAGAGACCAATCTCCCTAACATTAAGCCAAGAATGTGAAACATGAAATTAAATTCAATCAACATAGATATGGTTTAGGAAGAAGAGATCATTGCTATGAATATACGTGAGAATAGGGACTAATAGTGAGTGATTACCAATCATTTCTTAATGGAATCCAACCCTATCTCCACCATCGTTCCCATACAAACCTCCCATCTCAAATTACCAAGTAACCAATGCTTAATCTTCATCATACCACTTCAAATGAAAGATGTCGCCTTCTTTTCGAGAGCACCCTCTTTGGTCTAGGTCACTAACTGTTTATTTTTCAAATACTTAACTTTAATAATATGTCGCCACATGTCTTTGTCATTTAATGCCCTCCATAGGTTCTTGACTAGTAAAACCATATTTAAGCATTGTGTCTCCTTAATATTCTATCCACTAGCAGCCACTTGACAAGAGATCACTTCTAGGCGGACTAAATGATTTTTTTTTTAATTTTTCAGGACCTTCACTTAGGAACTTGGCAATGATAGATTCAATTCTCTTAATGATATCTTTAGGAAGCTTGTAGAGATACATCCAATATATAGATATATTATGTAATACCGATTTAATCAGAATTAGCATCCCTCCTATTTGTAGAAATTAATGTGTAGATTCAATATTTATCATGAAATTTACTAAATCATAAGACTTGAAGCGACTCTATTGATCTGCAGAAGTTAATTCACCATCTAAAATAAGAAGCATAGACATGCAAAAGGAAACATCACACATGCACAAACATTTATCTAAGGGAAATCAATTGCTCAAAACCCAATATTGCATTAATCAGAGAATAGAGAAGAAATACATATGCTTGCTCAAGCCTGAGCACACCCTACATGTGTATAGTCTATCCCTCTGCCTGACTGACTGAACTTGACCAACGCTTAGCCAATTTCAAGCCTTCCCAAGATCCTATTTCATTGCATTGTTCCCTTGGGAAATTGCCCCTAATTTTTAGGAATTTCACACCAAGGAATTATGCAATATCCTTAGGTAAATCTCTAGTTGCATGCACCACATGTACACATTTGAATATGCTACAACTTATAGTACATTGCCTTGGAATATCCATATCATCTGGGTAACTCAAATTCACAGCATGCAACAATTATTTTGGGTTGATTGATCAATTAACTGGTTGATCACTGAGTGTGGTTGAAGTTCCACTTCCACAACTTGACCTCTACTAGTTCTTTTGACAGTCAGAACTAGTTAAACTGAAAATAACTTGAACTAGTTAAACTGAAAATGCCTTAAAATAACTGAATGAATTTTTAAAAATTAGAAATCAATCATGCAGAACTGAACTCAAGCTTCCCCAACTCGAAGTTACTAAGTTAACTAAGTGACAAGTTCCATGTCACCTCAGTTAACTACATCCAAGTATTATGTTGAAATAGAAATTCAAATTTTAATCTAGTTTGACAAAGGCAAAGTCAAAACTAGATTTCCTTGTAGCATTCTCAATGCTCCCTCTCAGCAAGAAAGGGATTATCAACCATCCCTATCCTGCACCTGTGGAACTCTAACTTCCCTCTTGACAAGGCCTTTGTCAAAATATTTTCATTTTGTTCCTCTATTGGAATGTACTGCAACAACATAATTTTCCTTTGCACACAATGTCGTAGCTAGTGATAACAAATATCAATATGCTTGGATCAATCGTGAAAAATAAGATGTTCAGAGAGTTTGATACAACTCTGATTATCACAGTAAATCACAGTAAGATCCATCATCTTATCAAACAAGCCAAAAAGTATCTTCCTCATCCAGATCACCTCATGTGTTGCTTGAATTACAGCCATGTATTTTTCTTCTACTAAGCTGAGTGTCACTGATCTCTGCGTCCTAGTATACCAAGAAATTGTTGTAGACCCAACTCTAAAATTCCACCTGATGTACTATTTTGGTTTGATGGAATTCCCACCCAATCTGCATCGATGAAGCCGAATAGCTTCACTCCCTTTGTCCATATGTATTGAAGTCCAAACTAGGTAGTGCCTCTGAGGTACCGTAGAACATGTTTAACTTCCCTCCAAAACAGTTTGGTTGGCCTAACCATGGCTTAACTAAGTTGTTTGATTGCATAACACATGTATGGTTGTGTGTTCACAAGATAAATGAGTGAACCCACCAACTTCTGGTAAATAGTTTCATTCACCTCCTCACCTGAAGTGGCATCCTATTTCCTCAAGTTGGTCGCTAATGGAGTCTCCATGGGTTTTCACATGTCCATGCAGAACCTCTGAAGTATCTCGTTGGCATATTTTCCATGAGAGACAAATAGTTCCCCATCACCTTGTCATGCTTTCAATCCAAGAAAGTAGTGCATGAGGCACATGTCCTTCATATCGAACTCTCTTACAAGGTCCTCCTTGCCAGATCTGATCAACTGCTCATCACCAGTAAGGATCAATCCTGGTTTACCAAGTAGAGGGTACTTGCTTGAGACCATACAATGCTTGCTTGACTCTCCACACATGAGACTCTCGGTCATAAGTCACGAAGCCTTATGGTTGCTCGATAGACACCTCCTCCTTAATAACTCCATTGAGGAATTTTGTTTTAACATTCATCTAGTGGATCTTCCACCCCATCTGTGTAGCCAAAGAAAGTATCGATTTGATGGATGAGTACCTTGCTACAGGAGAAAAGGTATCCTCATAGTCAATCCCCTCCACATGAGAGTACCCATTGGCCACAAATATGGCCTTGTACTTTTCTATGCTTTTGTTTGTTTCCTGCTTCACCTTGAAGATCCATCTCGAACCCACAACTGATTTGTCTACTGGTCTTGGGACCACCTCCCAAAAAATGTTCTTCACAATGTATCTGTACTCCATTGTTTCTCAAACCATATTGGTTGTTCTACTACTTCCTCGAAAAAGGATGGCTCTGTCTCTACTAGCTCAGTCATAAGATCCATGTAGCCAATGTGTCGATCTAGTGACCTTCTCTTCATGCGCTGATTTGAAGGAGAAACCAAATTCTCCCTCTCATCCTGCACAAGTTTCTCAACTTCTCTCGTTCTCTTCCTACCTTCTCTAGATAATCCTTCTTGAGTGGTTGTGTCCACTCTCTGCTCGTCAACTTGTGGATGCACCACAACATCCTAAGGCTCCTCCTTTGGAGCTAAAAGCTCCTCCTCTGGTGGGATATATTTCTCCCTCTCAAGAGAGTACCACATGGCTTTGTATTCATCAAATTTGACATCCCGTTGCACAACTGTAATTCTGAGGGATGACAAATACACATGGTAGTTGTGGGGAGTATCTTTGTAACCCACAAATACCCTAGACTTTGTTTTTGGCTCCAATTTCTTCCTTGACTCTTTGGAGACATGGAAATAGATAGAGGCTCCAATGATCTTGAAGTGTGACACATCTGACTTCCTCCCCGAGAAAGCCTCCTTCGGTGTGATCATGCCAAGAATCCGATGAGGACTCATGTTCTGCAAATAGACCGATGTGTTGCATGCTTTAGCCCACAAGTGTAGAGGTAGTCTTTGGTCATGCAACATCGCTCATGTTGCTCCCATAATGCTTCGGTTCTTCCTCTTAGTCACCCCATTCTGTTGTGGGTTTTGGGGTGTTGTCAACTCTCATCGAATGCCTTCTTTTGCACAAATTATTTTAAACTCATTCGACATGTACTCACGTCCATTTGCTCCTGAGAGCCTTCATCTTCTTGTGTAGAAATTCCTTGTAGAATCAAACTGCTTATGTAATATGCAAAAGCAAAAGACGTGAATCTACTCTACTCATCAGCGGAAACAAGTAATCGATAAAGAAATCACAAACATGAGAGAGATTCAACCACATATGCTCATAGATTTATCTAAGGGTAAATCTTTCTACTCAAAACCCCTTCCTATCTGTATATTGCATTAGATCAGAAAAAAAAAAAAAAAAAAAAAAAAAAAAAAAAAAAAAAAAAAAAAAAAAAAAAAAATAATAATAATAATAATAATAATAATAATAATAATAATAATAATAAAAATAAAAATAAAAATAAATAATAAATAAATAAAAAAATTAAAAAAAAAAAAAAAAAAAATTAAAAAAAAAAAAAAAATAAATAAAAAAAATAAAAAATAAAAAATAAAAATAAAAAATAAAAAATAAAATAAAAATAAAATAAAATAAAATAAAATAAAATAAAAATAAATAAATAAAAAATAAAAAAAAATAAATAAATAAATAAAAATAAAAAAATAAATATTTACAATGCTTGCTCAAGCCTGAGAAACCTCTGCACTAGTACAATCTATCTCACTACCTCACAAGTTGACTCTGGCCAATACTTAGCCAATTTTTTTGCATGCCAAGCTCTTATTTCCTTGCGTTGTTTCTCAAGGAATTAGACCCCTATTAATTAGGGAAATCCCCATCCTGAATTGTGCAATCTCTATAGGCCCTTCTCTGACTACATGCACCACCTATACAACTCGGAAAATTATACAACTGATAGTACACTTCCCTTGAACTACAATCTCAATTGGGTAACTTGAATTTCATACATGCATGAGTTAATTATGGATGATTTATCAGTTAACTGGTTGAACACATGAAGTTGCACCCCAATGTTAGACCTCCTACTAGTTCCTAAAATAGTTGAAACTAGTTTAACTGACGTTAAGTCAGTTTGACTGAATTAAACTATTACAACTCAAATTAAACTCAACATAGGCTCCTAAAATTTAGGAGCCACTCTACATGACTCAAGTTAGGCCCTTAACTCGAATTAACTGGGCCAATTAAGTGAAATTAACTTAGTTAACTCATTCTTATTGTCTTGTGATGTGTAATTACAATTTTCTCCTAATTTAATTCAAGGGAAAATTAAATCAGAATTTTCTTGTTTCCATTTTTAACACTCCCTCTCAATAAGAAAGGCATTATCTTATACCCCAATCTTTCCTCTATGGAACTCAAATTTTCATCTTGACAATGCCTTCGTCAAAATATCTGCATCGTGTTCCTTTGTAGGAATGTACTCAAACAACATGATTACCCTATGCACACAATCTCATAGATGGTGATATTGGATGTCGCTATGCTTGGATCAATCATGAAAAAATGGATTCTCAGAGAGTTTGATACAACTTTGGTTGTCACAGTAATTCACTGTAGGATCAATCATCTGACCAAATAACCCAACAAGAATATTCCTCATCTAGATAGCTTCACAAGTTGCTTGACTAGTAGCCATGTACTCTGCTTCTGCTGAACTGAGTGCAACTGATATATGCTTCCTGGTATACCAAGAAATGGTCTTTGACCCAACACTGAAGGATACTCTTGATGAGTTCTTCCTGTCTGATGGACTACCTGCCCAGTCTGCATTTGTGAAGCCTTGCATCTTCACTCCCTATGTTCGCATGTACCAAAGACCATACTGAGTAGTGCCTCTAAGGTATCTCAACACATGTTTGGCTGCCTTCCAATACAGTTTGGTTGGCTTAACCATTGCTTGACTAAGTTGGTTAACTTCATAACACATGTCTAGTCTTCTATTAACCAAAAACATAAGTGAACCCACAAGTTGACTGTAAGTAGTAGCCTCCACTACTTCACCTGAAGTAGCAACTTCATTCCTCCAATTATATGCTATTGGAGTCTTCATGGGTTTTCAACTCTCCATGTGGAATTTCTTCAGTATCTCGTTGGCATACTTTCCCTGAGAGACAAATAGTTCCCCATCTCCTTGCCATACATGCATACTGAGGAAATAATGCATGATCCCTAGGTCCTTCATCTCGAATCCTCTTGCAAGATTTGATCAACTTCTCATCACCTGTTAGAATTAAATCATCGACATATAATACTATAATCAATAATTTACCTTCAACCGCAATATGGTAAACGTTTGCATCTGCTTCACTTTTAGTGAAGCCCAACCTTGTGAAATAGTTATCGATCCTGGTGTACCAAGCATGGGGTGATTGTTTCAATCCATACAACACTCACTTGAATTTGCACACATGTGACTCTTTATCGAAGGTTTCAAATCCTTCTGGTTGCTCAATGTACACCTCTTCCTCAATTACTGCATTTAGGAATGTTGTCTTCGCATCCATCTGATGTATCTTCCATCCCATCTGCACTGCAAGTGCTAGAATTGATCTGATATAAGAGTACCTTACTATTGGAGAAAAGGTCTCCTCGTAATCAATTCCTTCCACCTGAGAGAATCCCTTGGCCACAAATATGGCCTTGTGTTTCTCGATGCTTCCATCTACTGCTTGCTTCACCTTGTAGATCCACCTCGAACCTACCACAGACTTTTTCTCTGGTGTTGGGACAAATTCCCAAACATTGTTTCTGATTATGGAATCATATTCCTCTACCATGGCATCAACTAACACTGGATTTTGCACTGCTTCCTCAAATGAGGATGGTTTTGTCTCAACTAGTTCACTCATCAGAGCCATGTACCCAGTGTATCGATCTGGTGACCTCCTATGCATGCATTGTGATGTGGGTGCTCCCACATTCTCTCTAGCATCATGAAATAATATGTCAGCTTCCCTAATACGATTCCTTCCATATTTGGATGTTTCTACATGAGTGGGTACTTCCACTCTCTTCTCCTCTACTTCTGTTGCTCCACATGTGACATCATCTTGAGGTTCTTCCTTTTGGAGCCAAAATCTTCTCATCTACATGTAATTGAAGCTCCCTCTCAAGGGAACATCTCATGGCCTTCTATTTATTTAACTTCACATCTATACAAACAACTGTCATCCTGTGAGATGGAAGGTACACTTGATAGTTGTAAGGTGTATCAGTGTACCCCACAAATATTCCCAACTCAGTCGTCGGCTCTAACTGTTTCCTTGCATCGTTGGTAACATGACAATAAATTGATGAACCAAAGATCCTAAAGTGTGACACATCTAGTTTCTTCCCTAAAAAATCTTCTTCTGGTGTACTCATCATGAGAATCCGATGAGGACTCTTGTTATGCACATATACCGTTTTTTTGCATGCTTCAACCCACAAGTGCAATGATAGGCCTTGATCATGTAACATTGCTCGTCCATCTCCCACAATACTTATGTTCTTCCTCTTAACCACCGCATTTTGCTATGGGTTACTGGGTGCTATTAATCCCATCAAATGCCTTCTGATGCACATTAGTTCTTGAACTCATTCGACACATATTCACGACTATTATCACTCCTAAGGGCCTTCACTTTCCTACCAGTGTCTTTCTCAACAAGTGCTTTAAATTCACAAAATTTGGAGAATGTTTGGTCTTTCTTTTGCATGAATAAAATCCAACACTTATGTGAGAAATCATCTACAAATATAACATAATACATGTGCTTGGTCGTGGAGGCTGTTGAGAATGGTCAAAACACATCTAAGTGAACTCTTTCAAGGACTGCTTATGCTCTACTATCCTTATCATGAAAGGTGGCTTTGGTGTACTTCCCCAGTGTACACCGTTTACATGTATCTTGTTGCTCTAATGCACCCTTGGGAAGTCCTGTAGAAATTTATTGCATGATATTCAAGGCCTCATGGTGCAAATGGCCAAGTATCCTATGCCATAATTCATCGATGTCACGACTATGCACCTTCTCTCCTTTCATACTCAAGGAAGCACAATCTTCTACATCCAATTTGTAGAGGTTCTTCACCCAAACATTGATCCACTTCACTTGTACTATGGTGATATGTCTAAGGAAATCCTTTCCTTTTTTAAATATCACATCGTAGCCACATCTTCCAACATAGAAACTGAAACTAAATTCTTCTTCAAACCCGGAACATTCATCACATCTTTTAATGTGAGAGGAGAACTAGACTCCCTCTAAAAATGAACTGTATCAATACCAATTGTGTTATACCTTACATCATCTCCCATCTCGATGTGCATCTGGAGGTCCTTCTCCTCAAACTCATTGAAAAATTATCTGTTTCACGTCATATGGAATTAGGCTCCACTATCTAGATACCACACACTACCCATCACCAATGTCACCATACATTCAATAAGTGTGAAATCCAAATTGAATTGTGAAGCTATAAATTCACCTGTCACTCCTCCTAAGGGATTCTTGTCAACCTTCTTGTGTGGACACTTTGTGGCATAGTGTCCCAGCTTATGATAATGAAAACATTTAATCTTTGACAAGTCCTTCTTCTTTCCTGCCTGACCAGAATCTCCTTTGGATTGGGATTCCTTCCCTTTCCCTTTATTTTCCTTTCTAGACAAGGCACAGTTCTCATCATCATCATGCTTGGATGAGGTTCCATCTATGGTGTTCCGCCTGATCACTTCTTGCACCAAGTCGGGTCACAATCGCTCCCAATTTGGTAGTTTTTCCCTCCCATTTATTGAATCCTGGTAGTTGTGCCAGCTCTTGGGAAGGCCTAGAAGTGTTAGGATTACCAGATCATCTTCAACAAATGTAATACCAACACTCCCAAGTTCATCTTGACATTGGGTGAACCTACTCAGGTATTGTGGTATTATGTCACGCTTCTCCATCTTGATCTTTTTAATCTTGTCCTTCAGTTCCAGATTCATGTGGTCACTGTTGTTATGAAACAAGTCTATCAGGGCTTGCCACATTGCATATGGGGTATCCTTCTTATGGAGATTCTAGACAATATTCTCTTGAACTCCTTCTAGTATGATCCTCCTCACCTTTGCCACACATTTCTTCCACTCTTCTAGGTCTTGAACATCAGTTTTTGGAAGCTTAGGAATATCATTGTCCATGAATTCCTTCAGCCTATTATCTTCCAATATTTCCTCAACCCTGTCCTTCCAAGAAATATAATTTGAGATACCCTCAAGGGCATACTCGAGTCTCAATCCATAGAACGACATCTTGTTGGCTCTGAAGAATGATCTTGCAAATTCGATTTACCTACAAAGAAAAACTCGAATTCTTCTCTTCTATTGTGATTCCTACTCTAATACCATGTAAAAATTTCTTGTAGATTCAAATTCTTATGTAATAAGCTAAAACAAAAGATTTGAATCTACTCTACTCAACAGTGAAAACAACTAATCGATCGAGAAATCACAAACATGAAGCAAGATTCAATCACAAGATTCATTCACATATGCTTAGAGATTTATCTAAGGGGAAAGCTTTCTACTCAAAATCCATTCCTATTAGTATATTGCATTATATAAGAAAAAATAGAGAATATTTACAACGATTTCTCAAGCCTAAGCAACCTATGCACTAGTACAATCTATCTCACTACCTCACAAGTTGACTCTGGCCAATACTTAGCCAATTTTGTTGCCTTCCAAGCTCCTATTTCCTTGCGTTTTTTCCCAACAAATTATCCCCCCTATTAATTAAGGAAATCCCCATCCTGAATAGTGCAATCTCTATAGGCCCTTATTTGACTACATGCACCACTTGTACAACTTGGAAAATTATACAACTGATAGTACACTTCCCTTGAACTCTAATCTCAATAGGGTAACTCGAACTACATGCATGCATGAGTTAATTATGGTCGATTTATTAGTTAACTAGTTGAACACATGAAGTTGCACCCCACTGTTAGACATCCTACTAGTTCCTTCAACATTTGGAACTAGTTTAACTGAAATTAACTCAGTTTGACTAAATTAAACTATTACAACTCAAGTTAAACTCAACCTAGGCTCCTAAAAGTTAGGAACCACTCTACATGACTCAAGTTAGGCCCTCAAATCGAATTAACTAAGCCAATTAAGTGAAATTAACTTAGTTAACTCATTCTTGTTGTATTGTGATGTGGAATTACAATTTTCTCCTCATTTAATTCAAGGGAAAATTAAATCGAGATTTTCTTGTTGTCATTTTCAACATCTTGCCCATTTCTTTCTCCACTAGTGCCTTGAACTCTAAGAACTTGGAGAAAGTCTCATCCTTCTTTTGCATGAAGAAGATCCATCACTCTTGCGAGTAGTCATCAATAAAGATGACACAATACTTGTGCTTGGAAGTGGAGGTTGTTGAGAAAGGTCCACAAACATCAAAGTGGATCCTTTCAAGGATTGCATGTGCTCTGTTATCCTGATCATGGAAAGTGGATTTTGTTTACTTCCGCAAGGTACACCCTTTCCATGTGTCTTGCTGCTATAGTGCTCCTTTTCGGAGGCCTGTGGTAATCTCTTTCATGATCTTCAAAGCGCCATGATGCAAATGGCTAAGTCTTATATGCCAAATTTTGCTAACATCACATCTATGCACCTTCTCTGCCTTTGTGCTCAATGCAGCACAATCCTCCACATCTATCTTGTAGAGGTTCTTCACACGAACCCTGATATTCTTTTCCTGTCATGTGGCTATGTGTCTCCATAATTCCTTTCCTTTGTTGAAGATCACATTGTAGCCACAGTTTTCCAAAACAATGGAGACAATATTCTTCTATAGACCCGAAACAAGCATCACATCCTTGAGCCTGAGAGGGGAGCTTGACTCCATCTAAAAGGTGATTGTACCAATCTCACTCATGTTGTAACTTCCATCATCTCCCATCTCGATGTGCATCTAGAGATCCTTCTCCTCCAAATCATTGAAAAAACTATGTTCCCCATCATATGAAACGAGGCACCATTATCTATATACCACACACTTCCCATCACCGTGTTGACCATACATGCAATGAGAGTAAAATCAATCTCGAACTGTGAAGCCAAAGCTTCACCCGCTACTCCTCCTACGGTCTTTTTGTTTTCCTTATTGTTTGTACACTTTGCTGCATAGTGCCCGAATTCATGATAATGAAATCACTTTTTTTTGGATAAGTATTTTTTCTTGCCCACTTGACTCGATTCTTCTTTGGATTGAGATTTCTTCCCTTTCCCTTTCTTTAACTTTCCATCCAAAGCACATTAATCCTTATCCTCACCCCTGTATGAAGTCTCGAATTTGGTATTCCACCTTATCTCCTCATGTACCAAATTGGACCACAAGTGTTCCCAATTTGGTAGTTTCTTCCTCCCATTCATTTAATCTTGGTAGTTGTGCCAACTCTTGGGAAGGCCTAGAAGGGTCAAGTTCACCAAATCATCCTCTGCTACATTAACACCAACTTGATCAAGTTCATCATGACACTTTGTGAACCTTCTCAGGTACTATGGAATGGTCTCATTCCTCTGCATCTTTATATTTCAAAGCTTGTCCTTGAGTGCCAATTTCTTGTGGTCACTATGATTCTGGAACAAATCTGCCAACACTTGCCACATTTCATACATAGTCTCTTTCCTATGGAAATTAGAGACAATATGGTCTCGTACTCCCTCCAATATGATCTTACTCGCCTTAGAAACACACTTCTTCCATTCTGTTAGATCCTTTGCATCAAATGTTGCTAGTTTCATAATATCATTATCAATTAATTCCTTCAACCCATTATCCTCCAGTACTGCCTCCATGCAGTCCTTCCATGCAACATAATTCGAGCTTCCCTCAAGGGAATACTCAATCCTTAGTCCATTGAAATAAATCTTCTCAATCCTGAAGAAAACCTGCAACCTGATCTGCAAACTCGAACCTCCTGCAATGACAACTTCGAAATCTTTGTTCTACAACGATTCCAGCTCTAATACCATGTAAAAATTAATGTGTAGATTCAATATTGCACATGAAATTTACTAAATCACAAGACTTGAAACTACTCTATTGATCTGCAAAAGTTAATTCACCATATAAAATAAGAAGCATAGACATGCAAAAGGAAACATCACACATGCACAAAGATTTATCTAAGGGAAAGCAATTTCTCAAAACCCCTTACTATCTATATTACATTAATTATAGAATAGAGAAGAAATACATATGCTTTCTCAAGATTGAGCACACCCTGCAAGTGTATAGTCTATCCCTTTGCTTGACTGACTGAACCTGGGAAACACTTAGCCAATTTCAAGCCTTCCCAAGCTCCTATTTCCTTGTGTTTATTCCTTGGGAAATTTCCCCTATTTTTTAGGAATTTCACACCAAGGAATTGTGCAATAGCCTTAGGTCAATCTCTGACTACATGCATTGCCTATACACATTGGAATATGCTACAACTAATAGCACACTGCCTTGGAATCTCCATATCAACTGGGTAACACGAATTCTCTGCATGCAAAAAATATTTTGGGTTGATTGATCAGTTAACTGGTTGATCAGTGAGTGTGGTTGAATTTCCACTTCCACAACTTGACCTCGACTAGTTCTTCTGATAGTTAAAACTAGTTAAACTGACAATAACTGAAATAAATTTCTACAAATTAGAAATCAATCATGTAGAATTGAACTCAGGCTTTCCCAACTCGAATTTACTTAGTTATCTGAGTGACAAGTTCCATGTCACCTCAGCTAATTACCTATAAGTATTTTGTTGAAATAGAAATTTTAATTTTAATATAGTTTGACCAAGGCAAAGTCAAAACTAGATTTTCTTGGTTCATTTTCAACACCATCAATAGCCACTTATGTGACCAAAGAGACATCTTTATCTCAAATTTCCTTATAAGCCATTCCCAATCCTTAATCTCATACTTATTTGGTTTCAAAAAGAACCAATATATCTAAAACTGCTATCCAATGCAATTGATTGCACCTCAAAGGTATTAGTATTCTCCAACATCATCGCCTCCTCTTTCTTAGACAAAATCATGGTAGATTTTCCTTTGTTCATGTATAAGCCTGAGGCATCTCTAAAACTGGAAATAAATTGATGAATGACACACCATTTAGAGGTTGTGGCCTCCCCTATAAAGAGAATGTCATCTACAAACATTAGATGTGCTAATTTTATGTTACTATACATTTTGGAACTTGTTATTATGTCACTGCAACAAATCCCTAAGACTAGCTTCCTCTTTAGCTCCCTTTTTTGCTTCCACTGACTATTTTAGTTTATTTTTCTCCACCTTTTTGAAAAAATTGGTGTTATTTATTGTTGAAAATGTAGCAAGGAATGGCTTCTTTAACTTGCGTCTTAGTCAAAGATGCCAATTTGAATTCAGTCTCATAGTTGCTTTAGTTAATTGCTAGTTAACATGTGTGATGTGGCCTATCACTGAGTTATTGTCAGTTAATTTGAGTTTGATGGATTTTAGTGAGTTGTGGACTAGTTGGTGGCTAAAATTAGATATCTAGTGGAGTTAACTCTAGTGTATGTCAGTAATTGATCTCTAGTTCTATAATAGATATAGACTTGAGTTTAGTTGGGTAGTTGACTTTTTGTTAACTCAACTTACTCTCAATTAAAAATAACAACTGCTATTTTTAGCCCTAATAGGCCATGTAATTCAAATTTACTATTGATACTCGATGAAGGCACAATTGTAATTCGTTATTGTATATAGGTTTTTGTGTACATACTTAGTTGAGTAGGCGGAGCTAAGTCTCTTGGGAATTGCACAAGGAAATAGGAGAAATTCCTATTTTTTAAGGGCATATTTGTGTTAGGAAATAGGAGCTCCTAGCAGGCCTTATTTACCTAAGTGTTGGGAAAGTCTTGTGTAGAGTTGATCAATATTGCAAGGAGCTTTAGGCTTGACACAGATTCTTTTTAATAGATTTGATTTCCCAGCTGATTCAATACAACCGAGAGGGGTTTTTCCTAGTTAGCTTCCCTGGATATACTTTTTGTTTTAGGTGTGATTGTGTTTCTATTCATTATTTTCTTTCTGCGGAGTTTTGGTAGAGAAATCTTGTGTCGTTTGTGATCATTTTTCTCTCATTAGTAGTTGCAAGGTTTCAAGTATTTTCTACATGGTATTAGAGCATAAAATAACATAGAGATTGAGTTCCATGATCATATTCAAAGTTCGTTGGAGAGAAGATCAGATAGTGGAGGAATCATGTCAAACTATGGTTTGAGGATAAAGCATTCCCTAGAAGGGACTTCAATTTTTTGTGCATGGAAGGACAAATGAAGGTTGTGTTGGATGGTAATGAGGTTTTGGAATACATCAAGACTAATATTCCTAAACCTCCTGCATCAGATGCACAACATCTAACTCAATGGAGGAAGTACATTACCAAAGCTAGCAGGATGGTCCTAGAAGGAGTTAGGTACCATATTGTTCCAAATTTGCATGGGAAGGAGACAACATTCCAAACGTGGAAAACCCTTACTGATCTGTTCAAAAGTAGTAGTGATGCCAAAAAACTTGCTTTGAAGGAAAAAATGAGGAACATTTGAATGGGAAAGAATGAGCCCACTGTTACATATCTATCCAGACTTTCTCAAGTAAGGGATGAACTTGGAGGTGTTGGAGAGATAGTTCCGCCAACAAATCTTGTGAGCCTTGCTCTTCTTTGGTTTCCTAGATATTGGCAAAGTTTCTAGGATGTAGTGAATGGTAGAGATAAGTTCCCTGATTGGGAGACATTGTGGTTAGATCTTGTGCAAGAAGAGATAAGGAGGAACATAATGGATGGAGTCTCAACTAGGACTGATGATGAGGATAACTTTCCTTTAGCTGGAAAAGGGAAGAAATCCAAGGGCAAGAAGGCCCAAGATAATGTTAAATTATAACAAGAAAATGATTCATTTGACTTGTGCCTTAGTGAAATGGATAAATTTGAGTTTCCACATCAGGAGGATAACTTGAGTTATAGTTAGCAGGAGTGACATGGCCAAGTCACTTAGTTAAGTCAATCAATTTGAGTTTGTGGGCAAGAAGTAGAGTTGTGCATGAATTTGTTGCTAAGATCTAGCAATCAGGTGGAGTTATAGTTAGTGAAACTCGGTTATATGAGCTCTATTCATGAATAGAGTTAGTAAGAGTTCGGTTCAGTAGTTGTAACAAGTGTTAACTCACTGATCTCTCAGTTAACTAGTCAATTTGATAAAAATTGCCCTAGTCATGCATGTAATTTGAATTGCCTAGTTGAGTGGAGGAAAAAGGCATCAATGTATTCATTATTGTATGCTACTGAGTGTACAGAGTTTGAAAGAAGAAGATGAGTAATTTCTCTTGGGATTTGTGCAAGGAAATAGGATCTTCCCTATTCTTTAGGAGTTGGAATTGTGCAAGGAAATAGGAGGAAGCAAGAGGCATATTTTGGCTAAGTATTGGTGAGAGCATACTCAGGAGGAGATTAATATTGCAATGTACATTGAATGTAGATATATATTCTCGTCTAATATAATACAAATAGAGGACGGATTTTTCCCATTTGGGTTCCCAAGTAAACATATTGTGTTCATTGTGAATGAATGATTGCATGTGTTTCTGTTGTATGTTTTCCTTTCCATAGATTGAGTAGAAGAAATTTGTGTCTATTGATTTCAGTCTGATTCCATTAGAAGCTACAAATTTCTAGTTATTTATACATGGTATCAGAGTTATTGAAAGCTATATAGAAACCCAATTCCTAATGAGCTTTCAGAGAAATTTAAAATAGCATATTTGTGGTGCAGGAATTTTCTTTAATGTAGGAACAATGTCTTTCTATGGATTGAGGCTTGAGTATGCATTGGAGGGAACTTTGAATTTCATAGCTTGGAAAGACATAATAGAAGTTGTGTTGGATGACAATGGAGAATTGGAGTACACACAAACTGAAATTCCAAAAGCAGTAGCATTAGATGCATAGCATCTAGTCAGTGGAAGAAATATATAGAAAAAAACTAGGAGGATTATCCTGGAGAGAATCAGATACCATGTGGTTTTGAGTTTGCATGGAAAGCAGACTTCTTATGCAATGTGGAAAACCTTCACAGAGCTAATCAAAAGCAGCAATGATGCCAGGAAACTGGCATGGAAAGGTAAGCTCAGGAACACTCAGATGCAAAAAAGTGAAACCATTGTCCAATGCCTATCTAGATTCACTCAGTTCACAGATGAACTTGGAGGAGTAGGTGATATTGTGCCATCATATGAGCTTGTGATCTTAGCACTCTTTGGTCTTCCGAAGTCCTGGTAGAGTTATCAAGATTTAGTTAATGGAAGAGACAAGCTCCCAAATTGAGAGAGACTTTGGTCTAAAATGGTGCAGGAGGATATTAGAAAAAACACTTGAGATGGAGTCTCATCCAAATTTGATGAGGAAGAAGATTGTCTCTAGTCGGAAAAGGAAAGAAGGCCCATGTGAGGTAGAATCTAGCCGAAACCATGACAAGAAGAAAGACCTCAATAAAATTAAATGCTTTCACTACCATGAGTATGGACACTATGCAACCAAGTGTCCACATAATAAATCTAGTAACAAGATTGCAGCAACAGCAGGAGGAGATTCTCTCACATCACAATTCGAGTTGGATTTCACCCTCATTGTTTGCATGTCAAGCACAGTAAGAGGGAGTGAGTGGTACCTAGACTTTGGTGCTTCATTTCAGATGACAAGAAATAAGAAGTTCTTCAACATCTTAGAGGAGAAGCATCTATAATTACACATAGATCTTTTACATGATGGGAGATATACCAAATGGATTGGAACTATCACCTTTAAGAGGGATTCAGACTCTCATATTCACCTAGAGAATGTAATTTATGTGCCTAGCCTAAAGAAAAATCTAGGTTTTGTAGTTGTACTTGACGACAGAGGATATGATGTGGTGTTAAATAGAGGGAAGGCATATCTGAAGCATGTGCTATTGTACAAGTAAAACAAATTGGTCTTCGAGTTAAAAATATCTACAATATAGAGGTATATTTCGCCATGCATGCAGTTATAACTCCAAGAGTGAGGTGGGGCGATGTAGATCCTTAGTCCCAGAGTTGCAAATATTTTGGCAAGTTCCATTGGATAGTAGTAGCAATTGCAGTTGCAGTATACTCTTCTCATGGATCATTACCCTTGCTACAGGGACCCATAGTATTTAGTAGCAGAAGGATCAGGGTCAATTAATGCAGTCAGATCTTGAGCGACAATGCAAAGGCTAGTAGCAATCAGAGACTCGGGAGACTATTACAGCTCATAGACACAGTTTATTCAGTATTTTGGATGCTCTTAGTTGCATTTGTTGTAGTAGAAACAACAATAGTGATAGGGACAGTTAGTTGTGTTACAGTGCATTCCTCTACAAGAGTAGGATTGGAATTGTTCATAACCCTTTTCTTTCTAAGAGGGAGTGTTAAATTTTAGCAAGAAAAGGCTTCATTTGACTTGTGCCTTATTCCAATGGAGAAATATGAATTTCCACATCAGCAGGATGAATTGAGTTGCATTTAGTAGGAGTGACATGGACAAGTCACTTATTTAAGTCAGAAAATTCAAGTTTGTGGGAATGAAGTAGAGTTGTGAATGAGTTGATTGCTAATATCTAGAAATCTAGTGGAGTTATAGTTAGTGAAATTCAGTTACATGAGCTCTTGTCATGAATATATTTAGTAGGAGTTCAATTGAGTAGTTGTAATTGTTGTTAACTCATTGATCTCTCAGTTAACTAGTCAATTTACTAAAAAAATCCCTATTCATGGATGCAATTCAAATATCCTAGTTGAGTGGAGGAAAAAGGCATCAATGTAATCATTATTATATACTAGTGAGTGTACAGAGTTTGTAGGAAGCAGGTGAGCCATTTATTTTGGTATTTACACAAGGAAATAGGAGCTTCCCTCTTCTTTAGGAGTTGGAATTGCGCAAGGAAATAAGAGGAAGTCAGAGGCCTATTTGGCTAAGTATTGGCCAGAGAAGACTCAAGAGGAGATTAGTATTGTAGTGCAGATTGAGCTTCAAGGATTGAAATAGTCATTGTAATAGATCTATATTCTCATCTAATATAATACAAACATAGGAGGGGTTTTGCCCAGTTCAGTTCCCAAGTAAAAATAATGTGTTCATTGTGATTGAATGATTGCATGTGTTTTTATTGTATGATTTCGTTTCCCTTGATTGAGTAGAAGAAAATTTTGTCTATTGATTTCAATCTAATTTCATTAGTAGTTGTAAATTTCGAGTTATTTCTACATGCAAGACCGAACCTAGTCAAAATGGAGGTAAGAAAAAGAATCATATTAGCAAGATCAAGTGTTTTAATTGCTATGATTTTGGACATTACACTACAAAATGTCCAAACAAGAAATCCAACAAGCATATATAACAGCAACAGTACGAGAAGCACTCTCTTCTTAGTTTTGGATTTATCTCTAATAGATTGTGTAGAAAGCTCAGTTCGAGGTAGTGTGTGGTACATTGATTTAGGGGCTTCATTCCACATGATAGGGAATAAATAATTCTTCAACGGTTTGGAGGAGAAAGACATGCAATTCCATATTCAGCTTGGAGATGATGCTAGAAACATGACCAAAGGAGTTGGTACAGTAAGCTTTAAGAGGGAGTTTGGTTCCCTTCTCCATCTCAAGAATGTGATGTATGTCCCAAGATTGAAGAAAAACCTTATCTCAATAGCAATCCTTGAAGAAAAATGGTATAATGTTGTATTCATCAAAGGAAAGGCCTACCTCAAGCATTCTGCTTCAGGACACGTCAAACAGATTGGTATCAGGATCAAGAAAATCTACAAATTGGAGGTTGATGCATGTGCAGCATTGAGTAGCCAGACAGAGCTTGTTCAAGGTCGATATGTTGGAGATATTTGGCACAGAAACATGGGACATCTACATCATGGAGGATTGAATATACTTTGGAAAATTACCACTAGACAACCATAGTGCACCCTTGATCAACATGATGTGTGCAAGGGATGAAATCTTGGCAAGTATGCCAAATATTCCTTTCAAGCTCAAGATAGTAGAGTTGGATATATTCTGGAGAGAGTTCATTTAGATGTTTGTGGCCCCTTGTCCATAGTTTCCAACACCAAACACATGTATTATGTGATATTCATTGATGATTTTTCTCATAAATGTTGGATTTATTTCATGAAGAAGAAATATGAGGTCTATTCCAAGTTTGTGGAATTCAAGGCCTTAGTGGAGAATGAGATAGGGAAGAAAATCAAGTCCCTGAGGATTGATAATGGAGGAGAGTATGTATGTAATTCCTTCAGAGACTTGTGTGCCATGGAGGGAATTAGGAGAGAGTTGATTGCACGCGATAATCCTCACCATAATGGGGTTACAGAGAGGAAGAATAGGAGTGTTTTTGGGGCTGCTAGAGCCATGTTGCATGACCACAAGTTGCCCTTATCCTTGTGGGCAGAGGCTTACAACACTGCTATGTAATTTCAAAATAGGAGTCCTCACAAAGTTCTTGGGATGATTACACCTGAGGAGGATTTCACTGGAAGGAAGCTAAATGTCTCCCACTTTCGCATTTTTGGGTCCATGGTGTGATGTCATGTGTCCAAATATGGCAGGAAGAAGTTGGAACCCACTGCAAAGAGGGTGATATTTGTGGGCTATATTGAGATATATCATGTTTATAGGGTGTACACTCCATCTCTCAAAAATATTGTTTTGAGAAGGGATGTGAGATTTGATGAGGAGAAAGCTATGAGGATTTATCTATAGCAAGAGTTGAGAATATTGCTAGAAGAGGAGCTTCTAGATCCTAAGGAGGAGCCTCAGTCATATTCATAGAGTCAGTCCTTTCCTAAGGGCAAGAGGACATTCAAGGAGGATGATGTGGAGCCACCACATGATGAAGAGTAGAGATTAGACCAAGTGGAGGCACCAACCCATATAGTGACTCCCAGAGAAGGAAGGAAGAGGACTGGATTGGTTGATAGATTGGTACAAGAAGCTCCAAAGCAGGTTGTACCTCCTAGTTCCTTGCACAAATAGCACAAATCACCAGATAGATACATAGGATACATGGCACTGATGACATAATTGATAGATTATGAGCCATCTTCTTTTGAAGAGGCAGCTTACCAACAGGTATGGGTGGATGCCATGGTGGAGGAGTATGACTCCATCATGAAGAATGATGTTTGGGAGGTTGTGCCTAGACCTGAGGGAAAATATGTTGTTGGCTCTAGGTGGTTGTATAAGGTGAAGCATGCAGCAGATGGTAGTGTGGATAAGAAGAAGGTCATGTTTGTGTCTAAGGGCTTCTCATAGATTGATGGGATTGATTATGAGGAGACTTTTTCCCCAGTGGAAAGGTACTCATCTATCAGTACCATACTTGTACAACATTGATGGTTTGGAAGATCCACCAAATGGGTGTCAAGACAACTTCCCTCAATGGAGTGGTTGAGGAAGAGATCTACATTGAGCAACTAAAGGGGTTTGAGACCTTTAGTAGAGACACACATGTGTTTAAGCTAAAGAGAGCTCTTTATGGGCTCAAGCAGGAACCTAGAGCATGTTACACTCGCATTGATTCTTATCTCGAAGTATTGGGCTTCACTAAGAGTGAGGCACATGAAAACTTATAATACATCATGGCAGATGGTAGTCAACTCATCTTAGTTCTCTATGTTGATGATTTGATTCTAACAACAAATAATAGTTTGATCCAGGATTGCAAGGAGGAACTTCAAGAGAGTTTGAGATGGAGGATATGGGGTTGATGCAATATTTCCTTGGCTTGGAGTTTTGGCAGGGTGATGGAGAGATATTTTTTTTAATGGGAAGTACACCTATGGGATCCTTCAAAGATTCCACATGCAGGATTTCAAACCCATGGATACTCCTCTAGGTACTAATTAGAGGAAGGAGGATGCCTCCATAGCATATTTAGTAGATGGTACAATCTACAAGTAGTTGATTGGGTCCTTGATGTATTTGGTGAACGCAAGCCCTAATATGTGTTTTGTAGTGAACTAATTGAGTCAGTTCATGCTGAAGTTGTCCAATGTCCACTGGAAAGAAGAAAAACATCCTTTGAGATACCTAAGAGGCACAATAGACTTTGGATTATTGTGGTACAAACATCCTGATGGAGTGAGGCTTCAAGGATTCACAGATGCAGATTAGGAAAGGAATCCCACATATATGAAGAGTACATCAGGAGCAACCTTTAGTATTGGGTTAGCTACAATTTCTTGGTACGGTAGGAAGTAGAGATCAGTTGCACTTAGTTCAGCAGAGGTTGAGTACATGGAAGTTAGTCATGAAACATGCAAGGCTATTCAGATGAGGAAGATATTGGTAGGACTCTTCAGTAGGGGATGGAGCCTACATTGATCCACGGTGACAATTGGAGTTACATAAAACTCTTTGAGAATCCAATGTTTAATGATAGGTCCAAACATATCGACATTAGGTATCATCACCTTATATATTTTGTGCAAAGGAGGATTGTTACGCTACAAAAAATTCCTACAGAGCATTAGGATGCATGCATCTTGAATATGGCCCTATTAAGGGGCAAGTTCAGGTTCCATAGAGCCAGGATTGGGGTTGTTCAGAATCCCTTCCTTGCTAAGAGGGGGTGTTGAAAATGTAGCAAGGAATGGATTCTTTGACTTGTGCCTTAGTCAAATATGCCAATTCAAATTCAATCTCATAGTTTCTTGAGTTAGTTGTTAGCTAATATGTGTGATGTGGCCTATCACTGAGTTATTTTTAGTTAATTTAAGTTTTATGGCATTTAGTGAGTTGTGGACTAGTTGATGGCTAAAATTAGCTATATATTGGAGTTAACTTTAGTGTATGTCAGCTAACTGATCTCTAGTTCTAGAATAAATATAGACTTGAGTTTAGTTGGGTAGTTGAATTTATGTTAACTCAACTTACTCTCGGTTAACAACAACAACGGTTATTTTTAGCCCTAGTAGGTCATTCAATTCAAATTGCCTATTGATATTAGATGAAGGAACAATTGTAATTCATTATTGTATACAAGTTTTTGTGTACAAGCTTGGTTGAGCAGGCAAAGCTAATTCTCTTGGGAATTGCACAACGAAATAGGAGAAATTCTTATTTTTGTAGGGGCATATTTGTACTAGGAAATAGGAGCTCCTAGCAGGCCTTATTTTCTAAGTGTTGGGCAAGTCTTGTGTAGAGTTGATCAGTATTGCAAGGAACTTCAAGCTTGAAGAAAATTCTTTGTAATAGATCAGATTTCTTAGTTGATTAAATACAAGAAAGAGGGGTTTTTCCTAGTTGGGTTCCCCAGATATATTTTTCCTTCTATGTGTGATCGTGTTTCTATTCATTGTTTTCTTTCCACAAAGTTTTGTTAGATAAATATTGTGTCTTTTGTGATCATTTTTCTCTCATTAGCAGTTGCAAGGTTTCAAGTACTTTCTACATTTATCGGGATGGCACTATTTTTGCCATTTTTTTGTTGATCACAGCAAATCCGCACTAAATAGCGCCATGGGGGATTTACTGGGGGAGAATACTATACCATGTGCATTCTTATTGGGAGATATATATTGAGGAAAAAATGACATAATATATTGAGCATATAATAGGGGGTAAAGGGTTTTTATATCTTGTGTATAAAAAATGGAGCTCAAAGTTAATAAAAAATATAAAGGGGTATAAAAAAATGCTAATGAAAAAATGGATACCTACAATATCTAGTGAAAGTAGGGGTTTTTTAAATTGGGAAGGTGTAGTGGATTCATATTGGTAGGGGTTTAAATAAAGTGATTTTTAGAGTAATTTTCCAATATGTAGTCAAATTAAGGTTATTGTTTAGTATGCCAGGAATGCATGTGCTATGTCAGAGGTTCATTGAGTGAAACCCCCATGAATATCGTTGACTTTAGCACTGGTCTAAACGCCCATTTTAACCTCTTCTTTAGCTCTTGATGTAGCTTCATGTGTAACATCCTATTTTTCTCATCGTTATGGCATTGTTTTTAGCATCGACTTTAGCTTCCTTTTTAGCTTCTATTTTAGCTTTTTGTGTAATGTCCTATTTTTCTCCTCTTTATGGCATTATTTTTAGCGTCCATTTTAGCTAATGTTTTAGCTTCCTACTTAACATCCTATTTTTCTCCTCGTTATGGAATTTTATATACCATCCACTTTAGCTTCCTTTATAGCCACGTATGAAATATTGTACAACATTGATCTAGTCACTTTCCTTGTACAACCCTACGTCATCATAACGATAAGCCAAGGCAGGTACGTTTGATTGCCATTTACTTGTAGTATTTGGATTAAGGGATGATATGAATTTTTCTATTACACATGCCAAGGAGGAGTGTATTGTATCTATCATATGATACATTGTGACTATACCTCAATTCGGTAATTTACCATTTGGCTTATGCATTATACACTTATCCTAATTCAGTAATTACCCATTGTCGTCATTACTCATGTTGTTATTTCTGGAAAAAAAATGTGACTACATGGAAATCATTCTTGGTAGTTGTCATTTATGATGAAAAGCTTGCATTCAATGAAAGGGTAACCTTAATTATTCCCTACCCATTTCCAAATTTCATTCGACTGATATTCTCTACCCTAGCAAGTGTTTGTATGTATGAAGTGTGGCCCTGTAACAGTCTTTGAGCAGTAATGGTCTCTAAAACAGCGATGGGAGGAGTAGGACGCTGGAGTCTGTCATGAACTGGACTCCATTGATGTGCTGCTATAGCATCAAAATCCGTAGAAATATTTAGGAATGCAGGGTAGTTAGTCTACTTTGAGAATTTACAGGGTTTCAGGGAACAAATTGTTATGGAATTTGCATAAGATCTGCAGGAGCAACATTCAGAGGTTAGAGGATTCATACTTTTTTTATAGAGGAATTAATTTCCAATGTTTATAGAGGAATTAATTTCCAATGTGACAGGTTTACCTAAGACAAAGACTCGCTAGTTTTCTAGGAAAATAGTAGTTCCAACAACTAGCGAAACATTTTTACAGCCAGGAGAGGAAGTAAGGAGCAAGGGGAGAGGTATTGATAGAACATCCCTTCCTCACCCTTGGGATGATGTGGATTTCTTTATTCAGAAGTTCATTACTTGTGAGGGATGTTTTGGGACAGTATTCAATTATCATTTTTAGTTATTGGCACATCTTCGTAATGTACAACTGATAAATTTTCCCTATTATTTGTTAAAATATTTACAACAAATGGCAGGGGCGGTGCATATAGAAAAACATCCAAAGACCTTCTTAACCAACCATGCATTCTTTAAGTTAATCATAATTAATTCATTACAATAGCAAGGAATCACATGGACTAATTTATTGGCAAAGTCACATGTACCAGCCACTGAAATAAAGAAAAGTGAAAGTGAAGAACAGGAGGTAAGTGTTGAAACAACACCAGAAGAAACCCTAAGATATGGAGTTCCATAAGAACGTTTGTTGATACATTCACTAAAGGAAAAATAACATTCACTAAATAACTTGTGGATATATCCATTGGACAATATGAGGATAGTTATTATGGATTCCCTATTGCGGAAGGAGGGCCTGAGGTAGGGACTATTGAAATAGGGGCACTTGGAACAATGTTAGTTGAAGTAGGGATTCCTGAAATAGAAATGCCCAGGGAATCTAAGGAAGTATCTAAAAAATATACTCTTGTACAAACTGCAGTGAAAAAGAGGAAATTGAAGAAGTTATTGGGTGGAAGGAATTCGAAGAATAGAGTGTATGTAACTATTACATTGTCATCTACCCCAATATCTGAGGAATGTATCAATACAATAGAACCAAAGGAGTCTGAGGGACAAATAAATGAAGAGAAAGAAGAAGAATTTGAAAAAGAACATATCCTCACACCTAAAGTTCATGTTGTTCCACCTGAATCAAAGGAACCTAAGGAACAATAGAAAAATGAGCTCAAAAAGGGGCTATGGAATTCTTTTTAGCATCCACTTTAAATTCCATTTTAGATTTTGTTTTATCTTCTTGTTTAATGTCTTATTTTGCTTCCTCGTTTCTTGTAAAATATTGCCTTGAAAATCACTCATTCAGATCACATGATGGATATATAGAGAGGTTAATTTTCTCTCCTTTTGATGTAATTCAAGCACACATACATTACTTATCTACTCTTCTAAGTGAAGTGGTCTGGCATTTATAATATCTACTCATTACACTTATGATCTGAAATCAGTGATTATAGATATGCTCAGTGTATTTATGATATGAAGTCAAAGGTTCGAGATCTACTCATAATACTTATGATCTAAAGTCTTAGATCTATGGCATATATATTGGTCTAAGGTCTGATCTATTTCTTTGAGATATGTGGCATATATATTGGTTCGAGATCTAATATATTTCTCTGAGATCTGTGGAATATATGTTAGTTCAAGATATGATCTATTATGTGGTATAGTGAGAGGATCAACCTTGTGTTTGTGATCTTGTTGGAAGACTTTGTGAAGAGGATCTTAGCACTTGTGGAAGCCATCTTATGGTCTTGATGTGTTGTTGAAGGATCTCTCTAAGGAATATATTTATTTTGTAGAATTTGGGACCAACAGTCAGAGGGTTTTGTTAATAGTCTCCAAACTAGGTTTTCCCCTAAAGCTAATTACATGCAAATAAGGTCCTTTAAACCTAGATCACTTCCTCTTTCGAGATTTTAACTATGCTCTAATTTTATTTTATTTTAACTATAACGGCTATATTAATTATTTAAAAACCAGTTGGGCCGAAACCAAAACAACCATCATTACAATATTCAGAAGTACTTTTAGTTGCCGCTATCCTTTTCCTTACAAAGGTGTAGATATACTCTAGATTACGGGATCGGGATCCATGTAGGTTCTTCATCATTCTTGCTAAATGCTCCTTGAGGCAGGAGGCATGCCAGGTTTGCTTTTGCGTCTGCTTCCTTATTTGAACCACGTAGGATATGGAAAAGAAGGTAGGAGGAGAAATATTGAAGCACGTATCACAGCCTTTGAAGTGTCTTGTTAAGCGTCGAATTGCTGAAGTGGTCCTCCGAATTTAATATCTTTATCAGAATTTCTGAATCCCCGAAGACTTGTATTTCCTTATTTCCTTTTTCACGTGCTATCTGACAGGCTTTTAGCAGCCCAAGGATTTTTGCCTGGTTGTTGGTTCTCTGTCCAAGACCCCAGCTGAAGCTATCTTCTCAGATACCATCTGGGGAGTAGATCACTCCACCTGCTCCTGCTGTCCCTGGATTTCCTTTGGAGGCACCATAAAAAAAGATTGTTGTTTTACCCTGTTTCCTCCACCAAGCTTGAAAATATGTGTCCGTATCTCTTAATCTCCATACAAGAGTTTTACTGGGGCAAGTAGTGTCCTTTATCCTATCTCAGAATATATAAGTTCCCAGCCATTTGTTTTCTTCAGGGAGGAGCGAGTTATCGTTTTTAAAGGGGTGATTGGCCACAATCTCAAGGAGTAGTGCTTTTGCTTTTGCTGCCACCTTCAAAGGGGAATTTGGATAGATCTGATCATTTCTGGCGAGCCATATTTTCCATCAGACGTATTTAGGTAATTCTTTCCAGATTTTGTTCCATGTTGTCTTTCTTTGGGTTATCTGGGGGTATCGCATTCTCCAAGTGCTGAAGAGGGTTACTATTGTGACTTGCGATGGGGCAGAGACATTGAGGCCTTGAAGGATGCAATCCCAAACTTCTTGAGAAAATGAGCAATCCATGAACAAGTGCTCCATGGTTTCCTAGGCTTTGTAGCAAAGAGAACACCAATGTGGCTCGTAAATACCTATTTTACTCATATTGTCGCCAATTAGCACTTTCCTATGCATTAAAACCTAGGTGAAGAAGTTTATTTTGGGGAGACCAAGAGGGTCCCAGACCTGTTTCCACAATGCTAAAATGTGGATCAGAGCTTGGTTAGCTTGAAGAGAGGTGAATCCATGTGTTTCCTTGTAGATTCCAGTCTTTCCCCATCACCATTTGTTCGTCGAATGCAAGTGGACCAATGCCAGGCCCGTTAAAGCTTCTTCCAGGAGTGTCTTTTGAATGCACAACTGCTCTGGAGGTCTTGGAATATTCCAATGTCTCCAGCGTCCCATGTTGAAATGTCTACCAGGGCGAGAATTCCTTGTTGCATGAGCCAATTCCTGACTTCTTTGATTTCTTTAGAATTTCCAAGAGGCAACTGACCCATTATACTGTCTTGCCACAACATCATTTTTTTCCCATTGCTAGGGATATGATACAAGTGCTTTTGGAAGAAATCAATCCCACGATGACATATATGCCATATCATCGTCCCTTTGATGTTGTTATCGATATGAAGGTTTCTTAGTGTGGAGCCATTTAGATATTTTTTCTTTAGAACCTAACTGACAGGGTGTTTGCTGTTTGAGAAGAGGGTCCAGAGGATTTTGCCTCTCAAATCCAAATTGGCAAGGCATGGGTCTCTTATCTGCAGGCCTCCTTCAGAGATAGGGTGCTTGACTGTGTCCCAGTTCACTAAGTGAAATTTTCTTTGATTTCCTCTTCCTCCTCTCCACAGAAAATCCCTGATCAGTTTGGAGATCTGGTCTGTGATCTTCTTTGGAGCGAGAAGAAAGGAAGCCTAATAAATTGGTAGGGAGGATAAAACAGATTTAATAAGGATGAGTTTTCCAGCGTTGGTGAGCCATTGCCCTCCCCAAGCTGTAATCTTGGACTTAATTTTGCTTATTACATCTGTCCACAGCGAAGATTTGTTAGAACCCAGGGTTATTGGTAACCCGAGGTATTTGATTTTATCCCAAGAAGCGAAACCCAAGAAGCCTAAGAAGAGGGCTATTCTCTGGATTGAATGTTGATCCACATTCCACCTGTATATGGCACTTTTCCTTTTTATTTATAAGAGCTTTTGATATCCTACAAAATGTTTGGAGAATTCCACAGTAGAATTTGGCTATCTTGATGGAGGCTCCACCTAGAAGAAGAGGGTCATCTGCAAATAAGGCATGGTTGAGAGGCTCTAGCCCCTTCATCAGCCTTATGCCTGGAGTTGTCCCTGCTTTCTTTTCAGCTATCAGTTTTCTACTTAATCAGTCTGTCATCAGGATGTACAAGAAAGGGGAAAGAGGGCGGCCTTGCCTTATTTCCCTCGAGGCTTGAAAATAGTTTGTTGGCCTGCCATTAACTAACGGAGCTATCCATGGCTTTTTAGTACAAGCTTTGATCAAATTGACAAAGTTAGAGCTAAAACTATAGGAAAGGAGGACTTTGTACATGAAAGAAAGATTTACCTGGTCGAATGTGTTTTCCATGTCTATCTTTATGAGCATACCTTGCTCCTGCTGAAGATAACTGGAGTGTATGACTTCTTGCACCTGTATTACATTGTCTAGCATATGTCTCCCTTTGACAAAGCCACCTTGGGTGGTAGAAATGATTTTCCCAAGCAATGGCTTGATTCTGTTTTCTAGCAGTTTCGTCAGGATTTTGTATGATGCATTGCAGAGCAAGATTGGCCTAAACCTGTCAAAAGTGCTCGGATTCACTTCTTTTGGTATTAATGTAAGAAAGGTAGAATTAGTACTGCCTCCCACTTTTTCTTTTTGGTGAAAATCTCTAATCATCCTCAGTAAATCAGTTTTTATTATTTCCCAGCAAATTCTATAAAAATGAATTGAGAATCCATCTGGTCCTGGTGCCTTGTCTGGCTCCATGGACCAAATTACTTTGCAAGTTTCTTCGTCAGAGAAAGGTTTCAAGAGACCAATGTTGTCCTCCTTGCTTACTAAAGATGGAATATGATAGAGAAAGTCAGAGATGAATCCTTCACAGCCATTCCCACCCTCTTTATAAAGATTCTGAAAATGATCTTCTGCTACCTCTTTAAGTTGTTCTTGACCTTTGAGAACAGTCCCATCTGAAGAAGTGATTTTAGAGATATGATTTCGGGATAGACGAGCTCTATATTGCCTGTGGAAGAATGAGGTGTTTCAGTCTCCAATTTTTAGCCACAAGCTATGAGAATTAAGCCTCCAAAACTCTTCTTCTTGGCAAAAAGCATGGAATGATTTGATTTGGGCAGCTTGTTCTTTTTCTAAATCTGAAGAAGAGATCTCCTTACTTTCCAAATCCATTTGCATATCTGATAAAAGCTTAATTGTCTCCTTTATTTCGCTGGTAGGAGATTTTGAGGGTTTTTTAATCCATTTTTTTAGAGCTCTCTTGGTTGCTTTCAGTTTCTACTCCCACACGAAGCTGGGAGATCCTGTCATAAGTGTGGACCATGTCCCCAGAACAATTTCCATGAACCCTTCTTTCCCTGACCAAAGCGGGTTGAATCTAAAAGGGATAGGGCCCAAATTTTCTTCCTCTTCCAGCTGTAAGAGGATAGGTTTGTGGTCTGAGGCTAGCTTTGGGAGAATTTTCGAGGAGATCGGCCTTTTTTCTAGCAACAAAGAGCTCTGTGCTAGGAATTGATCTAGGTGAGTAGAGATGTGATCTGCCCCAACTCTATTATTTGTCCAAGTGTAAAGACCTTTCGTAGGTTTGAAGTCAAGAAGATCCCAATGAAGTATTAGCTCCTCTACAAATGGAAGCATTTGGTCCCTGCCACTATTGCCACCTCTCTTTTCTTTTGGATCAAAGATGAGGTTGAGATCTCCAACCACTATTATATTATGAGGGGAGTAAATGTCTAAGAAATCAGACAAGGTCTGCCAGCATTCTTTCTTCTCGGTAAGGAGGACTAGAACATAAAGGTTGAAGAGAGAGATGGTGAGCTTACTAGAGAGGTGTCGGAGTTCGGTGTAAATCCAGTGTTGGGTCTCAAAGGAACTTTCTAACTGAAACTTGTCCTCTGACCACAATGTTTCTAGGCCACCAGAGGAACCTCTTACACTAATGGCCTTTCATGCATTTTTTTTCCATTTTAATATGTTGATCTCAAGAAGGGTTTCCCCTTTAATCTTAGTCTCTTGGAGAATGAGGATCTCGGGAGTTTCTATTTTCAGAAGGTCTTTAACTGCTTTAGCCTTTGCAGGGTTCCTCGAGCCTCTGCAATTCCAAGAAACTAATCTCATTATTTAACGGGAGTGGAGTGGGTTGGGCCCCCCTTAGGGGGCCTTGATCTAGTGTTTCTCCTGATGGACATTTCAATGGTGGATTGGTTGCCTTGAATTTTTTGCCTCTCCACTTCTTCTTCCTTGGCTTCCTTATGAGATTTCCTCCCAACTCTTTTCAAGGGTCTCTCGAATGTCTCATCTTCCAATGTCCCAAAGGTTTCTGGAGGTTTTTTCCTTGTCATTTCTGCATAGGTAGGTGAGGAGGAGGTTCCTGTTGGGGAGTCAAGATGAGTTACTTCTATGTTATCCTTTTTCTACTTTGGGTGGAGGAACTTGGTGTTCAATCTCCTCTATCCCTGATTCTGGAATTTTTGTTGATGTGCTGAGGGTTTCAAATGGGTTTATTTAAGCTGTTGTCCTTGGTTGTTCTCCTCTTCCTTCCACTTGTACCATTCCTATTAAGGGAGCACTAGACTCTGACGGTACCTCTTTCCCTTTATTTCAGTTACTCGCCTTGGCTGAGATTGCTTTCTGTACCCGGGTCCATTTTTCTCCTCTCGACTTCTCTAGGTCTTCCTCCACCCTTTTTTTTACAGTATCTTGTGAAATGCCCGTAGTCATGGCAATGTATGCATTTGAATGGAAGTTGCTCGTAGTCTAACTCTTGAATATAAGACCAGTCTACTATTGTTAACTTTATGGCTTCAAGTAACCCTATTTCCAAGTCAACTTCGATGCATATTCTTTCACATGAGTACTGATCCCTTCTCTCTGCTTGGTCTATTTATTTTCCCAGGGTGTTGCTAATAGATTCTAGTGACTTTGAGTTCCAGCAGTGCAGTAGTAGATGTGGGAGCCGCACCCACATTGGAACTGTTGACAACACATCTTGTGTCGGATCGAAGTCTAGTGACCATGAGTTTAAATATAGACCCTAAGGGCCCATGAAATATGGTCCATTCCTAAAAATGATATTTATTTCTTCTATCGAATCAAAAACAAAGACAAAAAATCCCTTACCAACTAGAAAACTTATGATGCCTTCCTTGACTAATGGTCACCAATTCCTCTGTACCGACACCTCGACAGCCTTGGGGGAAGGCCATAAGCCTGTGAATCGACTAATGAGCCCTCTTTCAGCTAATTTCATAGCAGATCTAGAAGAATCTTCAACGAGCAGGGTGACTGTGGGGATGCTGTCAAGTTTCTTTACAAACTTGCGCTGAGTTTCCCTTACTGGGCGTTTATTGTCGGAGTTGATCAACTTCCTGAACGCAAAGATATCTAGTGGAGGAGGCAGAGGAGGAGGGGCCTCGGGGCCCCCTCCTAGGGCCATGGCAAAGGAGGCAGAGACTCAAGTTGCACCAGAGCTATGCATGTGCGAAGGAGCAAAAGTTCTTAAGTGAAGTGTTTGGGACCACAACCACATGTGTTAACCATGCTCCAATTAACTAAATTTAATTTTGTTAATTTTTTTCCACCTTTCCATAGAAAATTTCTTATACACCTACTAATATTATCCAAGATTACTTTAGGGGCAAAGGGGATTGATCCCTGGAATCTCTACAAAGCAGACACGGTGGATTTTATCAAGACCACTTTTCCAACCAAATTTAGCCAAATAGCACCTCAGGAAACCATTTTCTTTTGAATTTTTGAAACTATGTAATGTCAGTATTTAATAATGCTCCTTTCAATAGATATTGGAATACCAAGGTATTTAAAAGTCTCCCAGTCCTTTTCATAGCTAAAGCCTAAGATATTAGAGTTGATTGAGCTTTTGAGGAGTGTAATACCATCCATAAATTCTACATAATTATACAATACCTAACCTTAGAATATAACCTTGCATCAAGTCTAACAAATACAAACGTAAGTTGAAGCAAAACTTGGAATGTTGTAAGAAATCTAAAGTAGAATTATTTAAGGATCAAAGTAAACATATAATAATTCAAAAGTGTGTAAAATAATTAAATAAACATTCTACAATTTGAATCAATTAGATTGACCAATAAATGAATCCTTGGCATGCATTTTAATAAAGTAAGGCAATTTTGGACTACTTCACAACAATGCACACCCATCCTTCATTACAAAGCCAAATTGAATGTTTTAGATTGGAGAGTATTTTTTTACTCATAATTAACATTAATTTTGCACATAGAAATTTATGTTGTGCAAGAATATGCCAAATTGGATCGATTTTGTAGGGTTAAATTCAATGTTTGTGTGCCTTAAATAAATGCACAACAGGACCTGTAATTAATTGAATGTGTGATAATGATCATCCAACCTAATAAAACCATTTTATGCAACAGATCATAGTCATTTTCATAAAAGAAATGTTATACGCTAAAATTCAAGTTTGTTGGAATCGCAATTGATCATATCTTCCAATGATCACAATCAAAACAAATATGAACTCGGATGCCAAACCAATTACACTCTTGGCAATGAAATTTGAAATGGGACATGATTAGACAACTCGTAACCTTAGGATATAACCTTGCATCATGTCTTACAAATATCCTACATAATGATGTTTCCCACTTATACACAGCTTTCACATAAGGCAAGTCAAACCAAAACTTAGAATGCTGTATGAAATATGGAGTATAAATATTTAAGCTAAAAGTAAATATATAACAATGTAAAATTGTGTAAAATAGTTAAATAAGCAATCAGCAATTTGAATCAATCAGATTGACCAATAAATGAACTTTGGGTGTGCATTTTAGTGAAGCAAGACAATTTTAGCCTCCTTCACAAAAATGCACATCCAACTTTCATTTCAAAGCCAAATTGAATCATTCAACTTGGAGAGTATTTTTTTACTCATAAGTAACATTTATACAATTAAATTTTCCTAATTTAGAGATATGAAGGTCAAAGTTAATGTAAATGAAAGTGTTAGAGCAATCATAGTTCACAAATGTCTCCCCAAACGGTGTTAACAATTTGTGAACAATAAAAACATACCAGAAGAAAATTAGTGTATAAAATTAGTAATTAAATAGTACATAGTTTGAATCAGTCAAATTGGCCAATCTTGGGCATGCATTTTAGTGAAGCAAAGAAATTTTGGCCTGCTTCACAAAAATGCACTCCCAACCTTCATTTCAAGGCCAAATTGAGTGATTCAATTTGGAGAGTATTTTTTTACTCATAGATAACATTAATACAATTAAATATTTTTAGTTTTTCACATATATATTTATGTTTTTCAATAATGCTCCAAATTGCATGGATTTCATAGGGTAAAAGGCAAGGTTTTGTGTGCCTCAAATAAATGCACACCATGAATGTTTGGGAAAAAGGGGGTGGACTAAGAAAAATCAAATTTGAATTTTAATAGTTGAAACTTGGATTTTCTCGGTCAAATCCCTATAAGTAAGGTTGGATGGTATTATTTTAGTAGTAATTAGGTTTAAATTTTTCCAAGGGATAGATAAAGGGATAACACCTATGGTTTGTAGGGTTCATTTTAGGGTTTTTCTATATTGTACATATCTTTTAGGGTTTAAAGTTTAAGATTAGGTCGAGTGACTTAGCTAAGGTTTGAAGATAAATATCTAAGGAGAATGGAGACAATTAGGATTAGTTCTTATTTGTTTTTTGGAAATGAAATCTAAGTAGATCTAGGGTTTCAATGCCACTCATCAATTGGAAAAGTCCTAAAAAGGAATTCCCAACACACATGAAAATGGTGACTAGAATTCTAGGGTTTAAGAGAATGAAGGAACTTATGGGATTCACTATCAACTAGGGCCTTTCTACTAGCATTTAGTATTTAATATCCACTTGGGTGCTAACATGCCATGATAATACCTCAAGAAAATACATAGCATTTCAATGTTAAACAAATATTAAAATATGAAAACTTAAAACCAATCTCAGAAAAAACACATAGTACCTCATAAACCATCAAATTTCATCATCATGAGGATAAATTACACAAAATTTCTACTCTTACTCAGTAGCAATAAAATTCCAAACAAGGAAAAGCGAAAGGTAAAATATAGTGAACTCCTTCCTCTTGTCACCAATGTGTTACGATTTACAAATTAGAAGTCTCTTCATATTTATACATGACCTAATATACCTTTGAACTATGTGGGGAACATGCCTCCCCACATAGCATGAAACTCATCCTCATTAAATTTCTGATGTGCATGAATACTCCAAATTGGATTGATTTTCTAGGGTAAAAGGTAGGGATTGTGTGCCTCAAATAAATTCACACCAAGACATGTAATTAATCGACAATGAAATAATGATCATTCCATCCTAAAGTTACAAAAAAATTCTAAAACATATCATACTCATTACCCTAAAACAAATCTTACTCACTAAAATTGAAGTTTGCCAATATAGCAATTCATCATATCTTCCAATGTTAAAGTCAGAACAAATATGCACTCATGGGCCAAACCAATTACACTCTTGGTAATGAAATTTTAAATGGAACATGATTAAAAAATACATAACCTTAGGATATAACCTTGCATCATGTTTGACAAATAGCCTACATAAATATGTTTTCCACTTATACACAACTTTCATATAAGGCAAATTGAAGCAAAACTTAGAATGTTATATGAAATATGAAGTATAAATATTTAAGTTCAAAGGAAAGATATAACAATGTAAAAGTATGTAAAATCATTAAATAAACAATATCCAATTTGAATAAGACATACTAGCCAATAAATGAAACGTGGATGTGCATTTTAGTGAAGCAATACAATTTTGGCTTGCTTCACAAAAATGCACACCCAACCTTCATTTCAAAGCCAAATTGATTGATTCAACTTGGACAATTTTTTAACTCATAATAAAGATTAATACAATTAATTTTTTCTAATTGTGATATGAAGGTCAAAATTAATGTAAATGCAAGTGTTGCAGCAATCGCAGTTCACGGTGTCACCCCAAAAGTGTCAACATTTTGTGAACAACATAAACTTATTGGAAGAAAATAAGTAATTAAATAGTATACAATTTGAATCAATCATATTTCCAAGAAATGAAGCATGGGCATGCATTTTAGTGAAGCGAGACAATTTTGGCCTACTTCACAAAAATGCATGCTCAAACTTCATTTCAAGGCCAAATTGAATGATTCAACTTCGAGAGTATTTTTTTACTCATAGGTAACATTAATACAATTAAATATTTTTTATTTTTTCACATATATATTTTTATTGTTCAAGAATACTCCAAATTGCATGGATTTCATAGGGAAAAGGCAGGGTTTTTGTGCCTCAAATATATGCACACCAAGAATGTTTGGGAACAAGAGGATGGACTAAGAAAAATCAAACTTGAATATTAATAGTTGAAACTTGTAGTTTCTTGGTTAAAACCCTATAGGTAATGTTGGATGACCTTATTTTAATATTAATTAGGTTTAAATGTAATTTTTAATTGCAAAAAGTAATTTGTATCAACATAAATAATATAGAAACATTTCAAATTTTGGGCCATAAAAATCATCATTTTTTAAGCATAGATTACAAATAATTCTGAAAATTTAGAAGTCTTACTCATTAAAATTATTATTTGCAACAATGTCATCCATTGTATCATTATCAATGTTCATATGTTATTTGAAGTATTTAATAGTATGATCATCCTCATCTTGACATGCATCGTCTTCATCATCATTGAAATTTGACTGTACACCATTTATATTGTTTCTAGATGTATTTGGATCATCATTTTCTATACCATCCATATTGTTTTCTTCTATAACATCATCTAACTCTGGATTTTTGTCTTCTTTTGCTTGAACATAACCATCTTCAACATCGTCATGGATGTCAATGTCTTCAATTTTCTCTAATTCATATCTCTCATTTTGTTGGTCATCATTGTTCTGCTCAATATCCACTATTGCATCACCAAATACATGCCTTAATCTTTGATCATTATGTATGAAAAATATCTAGTTCGGGTCCAAAATATCTTCTTAGAAAAATACATGCACATGAACGACATACATATATTAGACCTATGCGATAAAATTTTTATTATTTAACACACACACACACACACACACATATATATAAATCATGACATTAACCAAGAGAAAGAGGACTTGAATTCGATATTGGGGATGGAGTCACTTAACAAACTTGATGATGTGGACTTGAAAATTCTTGCTAGATACGTAGAAAAATGATCAACTAAAACCACTAAAACATTGCAAGCACATCAACCATTTCAAAGGGAATCAATTGATTCCCCAACCACTCATCAATCGAGCAAAATATCAAGGAGGAAATCATTAAGCATAACCACTAATAATTTGGAATAGGAAACAGAGACTTCCAATGCCCAATCCACTCTTGGGACACAAATAACTTCTTCCACCACACCACGTTATGAATCTTGCATTAGCAGTTATGATATAAGGATAGAATATGATTTTGTTTAAAGTGAAATTCGTAGATTAGATGCTAGGAAAGTTTTGTGAATAGGTTGAAGGAATAATGCCTTCAACGGTTCAAAGACCATCTCCATTTTCCATTCTACTTAAATTTATTCATAATCTACTTAGATGGATTCATAATATTGGAATCCATTATATCAACCAAATTGGATTCAATGATGACTTCCTACATCCTAAGTGGATGAAGGCAGATGACATTGGTTTATATGGTGATCATGGTTTACGCTAGGATAAGTATATATAAGATCTATCTCTAGTAGGCATTGCACTATCAGAAAAAGAGGACATACATACATGGGTTGGTAATTTTTACCATGGCCAGCGTTTGGTTAAGGATGCATATTGCTACATTTCTCCTTCTCCACATCGTATGTCGTCTTATTGATTGTTTCTGAATATTTGGTAGTGGAATGTTCCTACTAAGCTAAAGTTTTTTGGTTGTCTAGTCTGGAAGGACAAGATATTAACTTGGGACAACCAGGTTCATCGGGGCTTCATTGGTCCTCGCGAGTTGGTCCCAACAACAGAGTCACGAGGATCTAAAAGGTCGAGGTAGGTAGAACGGAGAAATGGTCCAACATAGTTTACGGTCAATTTATCCCACAAAGCCTCCATTGTTCATCATTCTAAGCCCTCAAATGAATTGGCTACAAGCTAATATGCTTATTTGACACTTTGTAAGAAGCGATAAAGTATTCTGGATGTTATAGGAATTGCAGTGGGTTTCAAATTACTTGGAATATCTGCACACAAAATAGGGATCACACCTAGAGGGAATTATCTATATATCTATATGTAGGGAGAAATTGTTGGGAGAGAAGGATTGCCTATGGGCCATTTATTCTCTAATTTGAAGATTGTACTCCCTTGAGGGAATAGCTACCCATACTTGAGCCTTTGGGGTTCGATTTTCATTGTGGAAAGAGGGACACATTACTATGCCATCATCTTGGACGAGTCCAATTAAGTGAAGAATTTGAGTTTCCTTGGAAAAGAGGACGAAATCAATGTTAGGGTTTTTGTGGGTTGCTTGGGTAGACCTGGAAGGAGGGGGTGTTACAGATTGGTATCAGAGAGTGGTTCTGCTCTCCTTGGGTGAAGGTGTTGGTCATGCATGCATGTCAGTTGCATGTGTGTCTCTTACACTTTCATTCCATGTGCTTGTTGCATTGCATCATGTTGATCATGATTGTAGTAAGGTTGCCATGGGGAAATTGATGTTTCTTTTGTGGGATGCATCGTCAGAAGTATATGACTGGTTACATATTTTTATGTCACTTACATGTTGATTTTATGTCACCTACTTACATCCTTGTATGTTAGGCTACATTCTTGGTTGTTTGATTACATGTATCAGTTTTGTAGGTTGGTTACAAGAATTGATCGCTTGTGCTCGACTACATGCATTTATACGTATGTGTAGTTGATTAGGCATTGCTTATGCATGTTGATAGTTGCATGTGGAAATGTGTACATTGGAGTAATGGTTGTTTTCAGGAATGAGTTCATAACATGCATTGTTGATATGGCCTTGCATTGATGACTAGACCCTAGCTAGAATGATGTTTATGCGTTGATACACTTATTTGATATATGTCTATATGTTGTTATGATTATCTTATACATTTATCGCATTCATTTGTTGATCTTGCAGATGTGGTAACCTCCCCAAATTATACTAAGGTACGTTGATTTATTGTGATTTGGTTTATCTAACATATTATGCATTGCAGGAAAGAGGTCAAATAGCAAGCAAGGTAGTAGACTACATAGAATCTCCTATGCATCGGATGGGCAGTGTGGTGTGGGGCACTCTTTTGATTTGGCAGACACATTGAGAAGCCTGAAGGAAGAAATAAGAAGTTAGAAAGTAGACAATGACAAATCATGCAGGCACAACAGAAACAAGCAAAGGTGAATGTGATACTACTTTAGAGTTTTTCAAATTTGCAACGACATGGACCACTTCGAATCAGCCATGGACATGAGGACTGAACTAATGTTGCATATGGCAATAGGTCTCCTAGTAGATACAACTTGAATAGATCTAACATGACCAGAGATGGCAGGTTTTTGGACACTCTAGATAAGAGAGGTGATCGACATAGGTATTATTCTAGTTCTAGTTCTAACAAGCATCACGACCATCATCATTATCATCCTTCTGAGGAGGTGTGATAGGGGATACTTGTCGAATGAATTTAAGAATGCAAAGCCACCTATTTTATATGGAGAGATGAAGAAAACGTAGGATGCAGAGGCATGGTTTCTTGGTATGAAGAAATTCTTCTGATTCCATGATTATTCAAGAAACTTGAAAGCAAAGATAGCCACTTTCAGTCTCAAAGGTAAAGTGGATATTTGGTGGGAAGACGTGAAGAATGTAAAAGGTATACATGAGGAAGATTTGACTTGGCATGCATTTGAAAGGCTCTTCAAGAAAAAGTACTTGTCGAAGAGGTACTATGATGACAGGGCTAAGGAGTTTTATGAGTTGTGGATGGGTTCTATGATAGATGATGAGTATACTAGCAGGTTTTTGGAGTCGTTAAGGTATGTGCCTTACCTCAATGAGGAGAAGGCCAAGGTTTAGAGATTCATTACTAGATTTCCAGTTGCATACAGAGATCGGATTGAGTTCGATGAACCTAGATCGTTGGAGGAGGCCATCCGAAAGTTGAAACATTTTTATGAGTAGTCGAAGCACAAAGTTGAACCTAAGCATGACTTGAAAATAAATGAGAAAACTAAAGGAAAATGGCCACCAAATAGAAGAATACCTCAAGATGCAAGTGAGGAAGAAAATGTAGTTCCTTACAAGAAGTTCAATACAACTGAGAAGGGATGTGGAGAGCAATAAGCTAGAGGTAGTGGTAGGGAACAATTGCAGTGTTGGATATGTGGTAAGGATCATCGTAAGATGGATTGTACGTAGTATCAAAGTGGTGGTAGACCTAGATCTATAGTGATCAGGAGGTGCATACAGTTGGTGATGTTGTTCATAGCATTCCTTAGATCTACGCAGTTGTGGACAACAGGGAAGTGGATCATCAGGCATCGATCATTGAGATGGACGGTAAGCTTTGTGATCAGGTTGTTTCTATTTTGGTTGATCCTAGATCTAGCTATAGTTATATTAATCTGACTTGGTGGATAAGTGTGGTTTGAGAAAATAATTGCATATAGAATCTTGGTTGGTACAGTTGGCTACAAGTACAAAGAAGCAAATTCACCATTGGGTGAGAGCTTGTGCATTTGAGTTAAATGGTATGCCTACAGTGGCACACTTGAATGTATTTCCATTGGGATTGTATAGTATGCTTTTGGGCATGGATTGGCTATACTTTCACATAACCAAAGTGGATTTCTTCGACAAGGCCATTGAGTGTGTGGATGATAGTGGGAAAAGAGGACATTGCAAGGGAAGAAGAAACCTACATCAGTGAGGATGGTTATTGTTATGCAGGCTAAGTGTAGTTACAGAAAAGGTTGTGTGATGTTTGCAGTACACATTTCTAGTTACAAGGTTAAGGAGGTTGAGGATGCAAATGTGTTAAGCAGGTACCCAGGTTTTCAGTAGCTTCAGGATGTATTTCCTGAGGACATTACAGAGTTTTCACCTCATGGGGAGGTAGACGTTTCAATTTAGTTGGTGCCAGGGGAAGCTCCAACACCAAAATCACCTTACAGAATGAGCACACCTGAGTTGTTTGAGTTAAAGTTACATCTAAAGGAAATGTTGGACAAGGGGTACATTAGGCCAAGTGTATTGCCTTAGGGCGCACCAATGTTGTTCGTGAAGAAGAAAGATGGTACTCTTAGATTGTGCATTGACTACAGGAAGCTGAAAAAAGTAACGATCAAGAACAGGTACCCATTACCGAGGATTGATGATTTGTTTGATCAGTTGAAGGGAGAAATAGTGTTCTCTAAGATCGACTTGAGATCAAGATACCATCAGGTACGCATCAAGGAAGAGTATATCTTCAAGACTACATTCACGACCAGGTATGGGAATTATGAGTTTGTTGTTGTTCCATTCGGTTTGACTAATGCTCTAGCTAAATTCATGTGTTTGATGAATAGTGTGTTGCATCCTTATCTGGACAAGTTTGTTATTGTATTCATTGATGACATACTAGTATATTCTAAGAATGAGGAAGAACATGCCGATAATTTAGCAACAATGTTGAGATTGCTAAGAGAGCATCAGTTGTATGCTAATCTTAGAAAGTGCATCTTCTTTCAGAATGAGGTACATTATTTGGGGCATGTTGTCTCCAAGGATGGCATAGTAGTTGATCCAGAAAAGGTAGGGGCCATCATGGAGTCGGTAGCTCCTAGGAATGTGGATGAGGTGATATCATTCATGGGATTGGCAAGTTACTACAAGAGGTTCATCAAGAACTTCTCACACATTGCATATCCTATCGCATCATTGCATCGGAAAGGTAAGAAGTTTGAATGGACAAAATAATATGAGGCTAGTTTTGAGCAGTTTAAGCAGTTGTTGACACATGCACTAGTGCTAAAGATTGTGGATCTGGACAAGGAGTTTGTAGTGTGCACAGATGCTTTCAAGAGAGAACTTCATGGAGTTCTCATGCAAGGACAAGTAGTGTGGTACAAGTCACGAAAACTGAATGAGCACAAATAGAACTATCTAATGCATGATCTTGAGCTAGCAGTGATTATACATGCATTGAAGAGGCACTATCTTCTGGGTAGGAGGTTTACATTGGTGAGCGATCACAGTGGGTTGAGGTATTTGTTTGACCAACCGAATCTAAATGCTGGGAAAGCTAGATGGTTGGCTACCCTTAGTGAGTTTGACTTCGAGATCAGATACATCAAAGGGAAGGAGAACCAAGTTGCAGATGCTCTTAGCAGGAAGGTACAGGTAATCATATAGCAGCTATGATCTCTTATGGGATAGAGTTACAAGATAGGATCTTGTAGGTAGGATAGCGGGATGAAAAATACATGGAGATTATGCACAGGTTACAGCATAGCACAGGTATAGGTACAGGTATAGGTGTAGGTATAGGTATAGGTGATCGGGATGGAGACTATCATCTCACAGCATATGGTTTGGTGATATTTAGAGATAGGATCTATGTGTCAAACTATAGTCAGCTCAAGAAGCTTATCTTGAGGGATTTTCACACCAAGCCATACTCGGGTCATCTAGGATATCAAAAGACGATGACGACGATGAAGAAGTTCTACTATTGGTCGAATATGAAGAAGGATGTGGCAGATTTCATGGCTATATGTTTAGATTGTCAGCAGATCAAGGCAGAATGTAAGCATCCAGATGTTTTCTTATAGCCTATAGGGATTCCGGAATGGAAATGGGAAGTCATTTCCATGGATTTCATTACAGTTCTTTCGAGGAAAGTAAAGTAGCATGATTCTATTATGGTCGTGGTTGAGAAGTTGAGCAAGGTAGTTCACTTCATTCCAGTAAATACTACATATTCAGCCAGTGAGGTAGCACAGTTTTTCATCAGAGAGATAGTGAGACTGCATGGTGTTCCAAAGAAGATTGTGTCGGACAGGGATGCAAAGTTCACTTCCAAGTTTTGGAAGGAGCTATTTGCAAGCTTGGGTACAGATTTTGCCTTCAATACAACTTATCATTTGCAGACAGATGGACAAACAGAGAGGGTCAACAGGATCTTGGAGGATATGTTGAGGATGTATGTGATGCACTAGTAGAAGAAATGGGAGGAGTATCTTCCATTGGTTGAGTTCGCATACAACAATGGTTATCAGGAGTCATTGAGGATGAGTCCTTTCGAGGCATTGTATGGACAGAGTTGTAACACTCCCATCAGCTGGAGTGATCCAGTGAATAGGGTACTTATTAGATCGGATATGTTGGTGGACATGGAGCAGGAAATGAAGGTTATAAATAAGAATCTAAAGGCAGCACGGGATAGAACGAAGAGTTATATGGATCATTACATGGTATTCAATGAGTTTGAGGTTGGGAAGCATGTGTATTTGTGCATCAAGCCCAAGAAAATATCTTTGAGGATTGGTTCATGTGCCAAGATGGTATCACAGTATTGCGGGTCTTTTAAGATCCTTAAGAGGATTGGACCAACAACATATCGACTTGCATTGCCTCCAAAAGTGAAATTCCATGATGTTTTCCATATTTCATTGCTTAAGAGGGCATATAAAGGATGTTGATCATGTTATTGATTGGTTTGTATTACAAGTGGAGCAAGAAGGAGAGTTCCTGTCGAAGCCTCTGTGCATATTGCAGTTGAAACATCTCATGCTCAGGAACAGAGCCATAGAGAAAGTTAAAGTACAGTGGAAGCACTTGGGCCTGAAGAATCTACATGGGAGACGGTGGATCAGATGTGGGCCTTGTATCCTTCATTGTTTGTCAGTTAAAGCAAAGCAGTTTTGGTTTGATGTTGGTATATGTTTGGCATAAGTGGTGCAGGGCTACACCCACACATACCCACAGTATGCATATTAAAAATGCATCCACAACTGTCCCAGGATATTTAACTCTGCAATGGAGTTAAATCTACAGACCATAAATGGTCAAGAGGCCCATTCATCAATTCCTGAGTATAGGAATTTAATCACCCTACCTGAAACCTCCTATCGGGACTCATAAATCATCCCCAAGCCTTCAATGAGGCTTTGATTAAAGTCTTCCTTTATATTCTTCGTATCGGAACTTAAATCCTTTGGAGCCTTTATAATCCTTCACCCATGCATATATATATCTTTCTCCCTTATAACATGGGATCATATATATATATATATAACACATAAGCCATATATCGTGCTTTTCCCTTCTAAAAACCACTTATAAAGGAAACATACCTTTACAAAGGAAAACTCCGCTTTCCTTAGCTTTTCCGCCTTCCCGTAAAGACTCGCACAATTTTCGAGATTAAACCTCCATCACAATCGACTATCACTATATTCATGACTTATCATATATGTGGTTATCGCCCCTCCTCCGATTCTGATATGACTATCAGAAGTTGTAAACACATGCTTTATGTGAAAAGGCCCGCACTATCGAAAATATTAACTATTTGGGAATACAAAGAAAGTTCCCTCCGGTCATACCTTCCGGATTTCAAAATGTATAGACCCGAATCTATGTATCGTCGGGTCCGACACTGTAAAGTTCCTCCACCGAACGCCGATTGACCCCGACACCCCATCGTCAATATATTGCCAACACCAAAATCAATATCGCTATCAGTGATATCGCAATTCCACTAAACTGTTGACCCTTGGCGCCTCCGATCGTCGATATGCGATTTAATCGGGGTCATTGATCTGGCAACGATCCAACGGTCCACGATTAATTGCTCTCACTCTTTGCAACCTTCCAAGGTTTATCCCGATAGCTTTAAAGGGTCTTCCACTGCTATGATTTGATCTCAGCCGTTGATCTAAATGATCCAACGGCTACTAAGCATTAATTTCACTTCTCCGCTCGTACCTTTTACTTGGTTCTTAGTGTTTCTCCATGGTTCGGTTCTTTTCCTTCTGGTTTCTTCAAAGGGTTTATTCTTCCATCTCTGCTGCTCAAATTCTCTCAGCTTCACTCCTTAGTGAATCCTCACTCTGCTACCTCTCCAGAGCTTCATTTTTCTAACTTAATTGGATTCAAAGACCCATTAAAGATTCCTCTGAATCATTCTTCTGCCTCTGTGCATCCTCTGAACTCTGCATGTAACCACTACTACAGAACCTAGGAGTTGACATAGTAATCAATCATAAACACTTAATTCACACATATGCACACTCAGAATCGAATTCCTCCTCTGTATAAAAACATAAAATTAATTGATTACAACTGACCCTCTTGGTCTCTCACACAGACCTAATTCTCAACATTTGTGGCCTCCTTCTCTGCCCATAGGCTTACATACATATATATATGAAACATTGGATCAAATCGTTGAAGGTCCGATCAATCCTCTAACAAAAGCCTAAAGCTCTACATGCATGCATACATGGCAGAAAAGCCTCCTTGATACTTTATTCTATCTTTTCTCTATTTTAAAACAGAAAAGCCTCCTTAGCGCTCAATGGTCCACATCTATTCTCCATTTTATGCCTAAAAGCTCTCCCTTGCTCCTAGGATCATGGAGCTACTCATTTTCTCCTTTATTTGTTTTGAGAGCATCTAATTTAATCACACTCAAGGCCTAAATATTAAATTGACTTGATACTTAGGAAACTAATTTCCCAAAAACACATGACCCCTATGTCTACTAATTACAATGATTTTCCTTGGGTTGAATGCTTCTGCATCAGACTCCCAAAGTAGAAAATATTCATGATATTTTGATCATGTGTCTTCTGGTCTTGGTCTTCCTAGATCCCACACTTTGTTCTGTAGTTGTCCAGATTCTTTATTCCTTTGCTTCCGCTGCACTTCTACTGTCTTTTGCTCCATTTTCTTTTTCATGTCAATAAGATTCAAGTTCTGATTGATCTTGCTTGCTGCTGCTACCATTTTCCTCCATCTGGACTGATTCATCATCTGCTGCCATATTTCTTCAATTTCTATGTCCAACATATCTTTGGGCTGGTCCATATTCTGCTTCTTACTTCTGCCTTCTTCTCTTTGTTTCAGGTTACTGTTGTTGTCTTCTATGCTGACTTTTCTTTTACTTGCTTCATCTTTTGGTTTGCTTGCTACCATTTTTTCTTTACTTGCTGCCTCCCTATCATCCTTACCCTCTCTCATAACTGAATCATGATTGTTCAGCATTCTTTCCAGCAATTTAATTTCTCCATTCCATGGATTGAGTTCTTCCATAGAATTCTCTTCTTTCACTTTTATTTGACTGTTCACTTGTGTCAAATCTCCTCCAGCATCTGCAACAAAACCTGCACACTCAAAACACTTGTTAAAATTAAAAACATAAGGTTGTTGTGCCTTATCTTCCTTTGGCAACAATTTAGTTTGCTGCTCTGTTTTCTCCTTCTCCTCTGTCAACACATCAATATGTTGATTCGAATTCTTAGCAGAATTCATGAGACTGTCAGTTAATCTCTCTTCTACATCATATGTTCTAATGATGTCTTCCTGCTTGGGTTCACAGTAGTGAACTTCTTCTCCCTTAACCCGCTGCCGATTATCTTCACTTTGAAATTGTTTGATTCCTACTGCCTCTTTACCATCTTCAAACAACCTCTTCTCAATCTCTTTGATCACATACTCATACTCATTCATGCTGTTTAATGAACCCGCAAACAAGTTATTACACCTTCTTGTCTCCATGGCTACTTGAGACACATATTCTTCTTCAGAAACTATAACTGCAGCTTTTGTTCTACCTTCATGTTCTCTCACCAGTTTCTCTAGTAGTTTAATTTCCTCTTCACACTTATCAAGCACTTCATCACAATGCTCTCTTCTTCCAGCTTCATCCTTCACATGCTATGTTACAGTATTAAAATATTGTCTTCCCTTGACCCTTGTAATCTTAAGGTATTTTTGTTGTAGCAAATCACTACTTCCCTCCTTCAAGAGGTCTTCTCCATCATACTTTTTTCTCCTAGAGTACTCCTCCAGACTTTCGACATCTTCAAAAGACTGTCCATCCTCTTCAAAACACTCTTTTGTTAGTGTTCCTTTTCTCATTGCTAAGTCTTTCCCATAGACTTCCTCTTCCTTAACATCTTTAAGTAGATTTTCTTCTTCCCTACTGTCTATCTCAACAGTTTCCATGGTTATCTGCACTGTGCCTATCATCATAGTGAATTGATGATCCTTTACTATGTTTTCAGCTAACATAGTCTCTTCCTCAAGTTTGCCTTCAGTCCCTTGTTGTTTATCTTCTCTAAATATATCTTCAAATGGCTGATTTTCTCCTACAATATCTGCCATCATACACAAACTATCAGTTTTAAAAATATAAGACCCTATGGTCTCACTTGATGGTTTAGCCATCATTTCTCCTTGTTGTTCTAAATCATTCATATGATTCAGAAATTATTTGATAGTCTCTTCTTCAATCTCCTCAAGCCCTTCACTTGGTTGCTTGATATCTTTCTCCAGCTGTATATGAGACCTATCTATCTCATCTTTTTCCAGAACAGAATTTAGATTCTGCTGGTCTTCTTCCTTCTTCATGACAATATCAGAAAATTGTCCTTCACCTGCAAATATACACAAATTGTCAGATTTAAAATCATCAAACCTTTTGGTCTCACTTGAAGTTTTAGTCTTCAAGTCTTCACTTTCTCCCAGAAATTCTCCTTATTCTGGTTTACAAATGGATTCTTCCATTTCTAACTCAACTTCCTTGAGTTTTCCCTTCAGCCACTTTACTTTCTTTTGTTGTAGCCTTCTCTGCATCTCATGCCATTCCACTGGCTTCTTCCTCAAGACCTAACCTAGTCTCCATCTTTCCTCAAGTGTTCTCCTTAATGCATTGAGTTGTTCTTTTAATTCAGCGACCTCTTCTTGACTCATCTTCTTGCCATTTTCTTTGGCATCCTCTTTCTTATATCCTCTACTACGGCTTCTCTCTAAACCTCTGCTATGACTATCAGTGGTGATCTTCTTCCCTTCTTTCTTCATGAGCTCCTTTGCAGCAAGCCTCTGCAACAGCTAGTCCTCTTGGCTGCAATCTTACCTCACTAAGCTCTCCTCACTCAGTCTTTTGGTAAGCATGGGTCCTCTGTCTGGAACCTCCCCTTCTTGAGCAACACCTTTTCTCCTTCTAGGCTTCTACAATCTCTCACTCTCTCTTGAGAACACTTCAGTTGTCCTCTCTATCCAATTTCTCTGCCACTTTTCTATCAGAGTATTCTTCGTACTCTATCTTCAAGAACTCACATGTTTCTTCTCTCACAGCTTCTCCTGCTGTCACCTGCACATTAGTATAAAAACACACATTCTTAATTTAAAACAGAACATACCTTCAAGATCTCAACATGATCTTGTTTCACCCATTCTTCTGCACTTTGAATGGATTGTCCTCTGGTTGGTTTCCAAGTCCTCTTTCCTTCAAAACTTTCATTAAGCAATCTTGATTTCTCCTTCCTTCAAGGAATCTTCTGTTCCTGCTATTCCAAACCTCTGCTAGGACTGATATAGTCTTCCAAGAACTTCAAAAGTTCTCCTTTTATAGATTACAAATATGCTCTAATAGTAATTCTGCTTTGACCTCCATTCTGCTCTGATACAAACTTCTGCTCTGATACCACTAATGGTGCAGGGTTACACCCGCACATACCCACAGTATGCATATTAAAAATGCATCCACAACCGTCCCAGGATATTTAACTCTACAATGGAGTTAAATCTACAGACCATAAATGGTCAAGAGGCCCATTCATCAATTCCTGAGTATGGGTGTTTAATCACCCCGCCTAAAACCTCCTATCGGGACTCATAAATCATCCCCAAGCCTTCAATGAGGCTTTGATTAAAGCCTTCCTTTATATTCTTCGTATCGGAACTTAAATCCTTCAGAGCCTTTATAATCCTTCATCCACGCATAATATATCTTTCTGCCTTATAACATGGGATCATATATCTATAAAACACATAAACCATATATCGTGCTTTTCCCTTCTAAAAACCACTTATAAAGGAAACATACATTTACAAAGGAAAACTCTGCTTTCCTTAGCTTTTCTGCCTTCCCGTAAAGACTCACACAGTTTTCGAGATTAAGCCTCCATCACAATCGGCTATCGCTATATTTAGGACTTATCATATATGTGGTTATCGCCCCTCCTTTGAATCTGATATGACTATCGGAAGTTGTAAACACATGCTTTATGTGAAAAGGCCCGCACTATCGGAAATATTAACTATTTGGGAATACAAAGGAAATTCCCTCCATTCATACCTTCTGGATTTCAAAATGTATAGACCCAAATCTATGTATTCTTGAGTCCGACACTATAAAGTTCCTCCGTTGAACGCCGATTGACCCCGATGCCCGATCACCAATATATTTCCAATGCTGATCACCGATATCGCTATCGGCGATATCGCAATTCCACTAAACTGTTGACCCTTGGCGCCTCCGATCGCTGATATGCGATTTAATCGGGATTGTTGATCTGGCAACGATCCAACGGTGCACGATTAATCGCGCTCACTCTTTGCAACCTTCCAAGGTTTATCCCGATAGCTTTAAATGGTCTTTCGCCGCTGCAATTTGATCTCAACCGTTGATCTAAATGATCCAATGGCTGCTGAGCATCACTTGCACTTCTCTGCTCGTCCCTTTTACTTGGTTTTTACACTGATTTCTTCAACGTTTCTCCATGGTTCGGTTCTTTTCCTTCCGGTTTCTTCAAAGGGTTTATTCTTCCGTCTCTACTGCTCAAATTCTCTGAGCTTCACTCCTTAGTGAATCCTCACTCCGCTACCTCTCCAGAGCTTCATTTTGCTAACTTAATTGGATTCAAAGACCCATTAAAGATTCCTCTGAATCGTTCTTCTTCCTTTGCGCGTCCTCTGAACTCTGCCTGCAACCACTATTACAGAACCTATGAGTTGACACAGTAATCAATCATAAACACTTAATTCACACATATGCACACTCAGAATCGAATTCCTCCTCTATATAAAAACATAAAAATAATTGATTACAACTGAGACTCTCGGTCTCTCACACAGGCCTGATTCTCAACATTTGTGGCCTCCTTCTCTGCCCGTAGGCTTACATACATATGTATATATATATTTATGAAACATTGGATCGGATCGTTGAAGGTCTGATCAATCCTCTAACAAAAGCCTAAAGCTCTACATGCATGCATACATGGCAGAAAAGCCTCTTTGAGACTTTATTCTATCTTTTCTCTGTTTTAAAACAGAAAATCCTCCTTATCGCTCAATGGTCCACATTTATTCTCCCTTTTATGCCTAAAAGCTCTCCCTTGCTCCTAGGATCATGGAGCTACTCATTTTCTCATTTATTTGTTTTGAGAGCATCTAATTAAATCACACTTAAGGCCTAAATATTATATTGACTTGAGACTTAGGAAACTAATTTCCCAAAAACACATAACCCCTTATGTCTACTAATTACAATGATTTTCCTTGGGCTAAATGCTCCTGCATCAATAAGTTTTGTTGATGTTTTATTATATGTATGTATATGTATATGGATGTAAATACTGCCATGAGTTAAGTTATAAATCTCCAATTAACGGTATGGGTGTCATGTTATTATGGTTGTTATATTGTCATGTTTTCATGATGTTTACGTTTGAGCAAGTCTTTCATTGTAAATACTGCAGTGAGCTAAGTTATAATGCTCCATGGGCAATATGTTTTCTTTTCAGTGGTTTTGTTGAGGTCATGGTGTGGTTTAACACCAAGGATGGTGTTCCCCCAAGGAGGAGGGTTCTATAACAACCCTGGTGAAAAGTTCATGTAATAAAAGTTAATAAAGGTAAAATAACACAACGGGTAAGGAACACGTATTCCAAGTTGAATGTTGGGAAAAGATATCGTAATGGGCATCACTAGATGTGTGTTCTTGGCTAAGGAAATTGGAAAATGCATTAAAAGGTAAAAAGGAATATTTGGCACATTTATTTATGAAAATAAAGGAAATTAGGAGAAAAGTAAGGTGAAAGGTCACAGATTGCATGTGAGGAGGAAAATGAAGGAAAATAATGGAAAATGAAGAAATTATAGGCCTCATTAATAAAAAGGCTTATGAGGATCAGTTGGTAACCTTTTGTCAATTCAATTTTGGATCTCTCTCATTATTCTCTTTCTCTCTCTCACTCTTGGTCACTTAGATTTTTCTTGGAGCACTCTAGCTTTGGAGTAAGGAAGGAAAAGAAAGCAAAGGGAAAAGAAGGAAAGTAATGATCAAGGAAAGGAAAGCAGGATCAAGTAGCTTCAACGGGAATACTTGCAGGTAACCTTTTGCATGTGTGATTTCCTAGCTAGTTTGGACATGCATGACTTTTCATGTTGGTGTATGGTTCCTTGTTGTCGGTGGCATGGTTTTGTCGGGTTATGACAGTGGTTTCCATCCTAGCCTTTCCTTTTTCTAGATGTCATGGCATGTTGGGATGTTTATCTCAGTTTTGAGCTTTGGTTTCCGAATGGATTTCAGAATCCAGGGCGGAGGTGGTCTCAAGTTTCATTCCCAAAGGCCTGGGAATCTCTTAACCGGTTTTGGTGGGATACACGATAAAGCCTGAGGGAGAAGTCTCAATTTAGGGCGTAGTGAGCCAGGATTGGATTGCGGTAAATCCTGAGAGATGGGTCTCAGTTTAGGGCCTAGTGATCCGAGATTGGATTGTGGTAAATCCTAAGAGACAAGGAGATGGAAAATTCCTCAAGGATAGTGATGGATTTCGAATGGTATTCCAAGTTCGGTTTGGTTGTGATTGGAGCATTGGATTTGGTGTGATCACGGTTTGATGAGGGTGGAGGTGGCTTAACCTCTATATTCCCTTGGTTGTTCTATGAGATCCCACATTCATGCTTGGAATATGGCATGGGGTGCCTAGCTGAAAGAGAGATTTGGTTCAGCCATGTCTATGGTCGGATGGTCGTGGAAGTCCCGAACCGGATTTTCCTATGATTAATAAAAGCTAAGTTCTCTTACTTTTTCACAGGTTTATATGTGGATTTAATGGTTGTCATATCTCTGATATTTATATGGTTTTATGTTGGTTATAAGCATGGTTATATGATTGGTTCATGTCATAGTTATTTCATGTATTTACTTGTAATAGTTAAATGGATGGATGCAAGACCTAATTGATGATATAATAGTTCAATGGAGAAGGATTTGATCCTTCTGGTTATGTTTCATAAGTGCTTTTAATCATTTATGTTTTTTCTTGTATCCTAGACCTGTAGGTTGCATTAATGCCAAGTGTTTGACAGAATGTCAGTCCCGGTTAGGGATGCTTAGACCTAGTCCTGAGGTTGATTTTGATTTGTTTATATTGTCATCATGTCTTTGATGGGTTATTAAGGTTATAAAAAGTTTTGGGTAGAGGACAATATTCTGGACAAGAAAATTGGCTCAAATCTTAGGGACACTGGCACATAGGCCAGTGAGAGCGACTTTGGCTTCTGGTCATTGTCTTGCCTATAACATGAGAGCGATCATGAGTTAAAAGGCTTGAATCATCAGTGGGACCCAGGGATGGGATGTCTGAGTGGCTGACATGTCTTCTAAGGGTGTTTTTGCTTATGTGGGTGGGTTTGTTTAAGGTATTCCATCTATTCCATTTCCTTAAGGTCACCAAGGAGGTTGAATCCCTTATAGTAGCCTCTTTCATCGCATGTTTACCCCAGCTAGTCGGTTGCTTGGGTAGACCTGAAAGGAGGGGGTGTTACATATGCTACAACCAACTCAAGATTATACATGCATGCAAATAAGAAGTCTCCCAAGTTTCTATATAATAATTTAAAAAAATAAAGTTTATCTACTTTTTTTTGTAATAATTTATAGAAAAATATTTTAAAATATAGTATGCTTGGGGTAGCTCAATTGGCAATTGTCGTGGAAATGAAGTCTCGCCGAACCAAAAGTCTTGGGTTCAAACCTTATGCTATCCCCCCCCGATTTGGGTGAGAAGTTGGACATGATGAAGATGTAGTCCTCCCAGGCTTACAGAAAAATAAAAATATTGTAAAATTTAATTAAGTATTTTTTCTCAAAATTTATACTTAAAGGTCACACAAAGTCAAATTTGGCTTTGATACCATATGTAACAACCCACAATTTAAATATACAACTAATTAGATCAATTATGCAATTTATAATCAACACACAACTATTCAACTAATTAGCATAGAATTTTGAAAAATATGAGCAGAGACAACTTACCTGTAGCGATGATATTTCTTACTTGTGATTTTGGAGTTGAATGTTATTTGAATCCTGCTAACTGCAACAAATTTTTGGGGATGACTCTCCACCCAACCGTAGGCTCAGTTGCACATAATCTTTCTACAGTTAGCCACCCCCGAGCCCTCAATCAACATACTACTGCCCAGGTTTCATTTTCCTCTCAACACTCTTCTCCAGAAGAATGATCATTCCATTCCCTCTTCATCCATTAAATAGAACCATTTGTTCAAAAAATGTAAGGGAATTGGAAAGGGATCTGCATGCACACAGTCCATGTGTCAACATGCAATTTTTATTTCTTTGCTTTAAGTTTTACGTAATTCAATAATTCACTTAATTTAACTATTTCTTATTTTATTCCTTTTTACTTTTTGTTATCTTTACTTGTTCTTACTATTTTTATAGTTGACTCATATATATATATATATATATATATATATATAACTCTAATTTATTATTTACTATTTTATTTATTTATTATTATTATTATATAATCTTCATTATTTATTATTTTTTTACTATTTTTATTATATTTTCTTTATTATTTATTATTATTATATTTTCTTTATTGTTTACTATATATTTACTATTATTACATTTTCTTTATTGTTTATTTTTTATTTACTTATATTTTAATATTATATTATTTTATTTATTTATTATTATTAGGAGGCATTACACTTAACCTCTAGATGATCTGCTTATTCATTCCAATTAGCTCATTCATTCCGTACTCCACCTCCCACATGATGTCATTTCAATTGTTTGATTATGGAGGCCAACGAGTATCAACCATGGATATTTCTCTGTAAGCAAACCCCTTTCCAAGTATGTTTATTTAACAACAACATCTCCAAAAAGGTGGGTTCTTATTTCCTTACTCTTATCCCTTTGGCTTTCGAGGTGGTAAGGTGGTGGGAATCTCTAGAAAAGTAGGTTCTTATTCCTTGCTCCCTCCCCTTTGGATTTCGAGGTGATGAGGTGGTAGTGGCTTTCAAGGTGGTGAGGAAGTTGGGAGTAGACAAGAAAATGGCAGAGGAGAGAGTTGGTGGATTTTAAAGTAATGAGGAAATTCAGAGTAGACAATGAAATGACAACGATGGGGAGTAGACAAGGAAATGGTTCAAATCAAGGCGATGAGGCAATGTGGAGTAGACAAGGGAATGGCTCAAATCATGGACTCTAGAACTACATCCATATATTGATTTACATTGTTAAAAGATGGCCATTGTGATGTCAAATGATGATGCATAGTGTAAATCTTGAAATGAGAGAATCATAATCGTAAATAAGGCCAAGTACAATAATAAAATAAGTAATGTTTTGTTTATTAAAATTAATTTTTGTGTTCGAAAAATATTTGAAAACAATTATATAAATGTTAGAATGATACAGAAGTAAATTTTTGTGTTTGACAAATATTTGAAAACAATTGCTTAACTTATGGCTTTAGAAGTGATGGCTTTCAAAATGATAAGTATAGATGAGGAAATTGCAGAAATTTGTGGCTTTGGAGGTGGTGGCTTTCAAAAATGAGAGGAGTAAATGAGGAAATGGCACAATGCAACTATATAACTATATAAACTATATAGATTTGTAGTATTGAAATGATTAAATTGTATTAGTTATATTTATAATTGTTAACCAATTGGCCACCTTGGTTGACCATGGTCACCCATGTTCACCCAAGGTCAACTAAGATGTAGATGGTTAAAATGGTCGAACATGGTCAACCAAGATCAACCATGGTCAACCATGATCCACCACGATAGACTATGATCAACCATTATCAACCATGATCGACCATGTTCAACCATGATCGAGCATGGTCAACCATGATCGAGCATGGTCAACCATGACCAACCATGATCAACCATGGTCAACCATGATCGACCATGGTCAACCATGATTAAATATAGTCAACCATGATCCACGATCGACCATTGTCAACCATGATCAACATTAATGGTCAACCAAGAACTCTATGGTTAGAATGGTCGAACACGATCAACTGAGGTCTCTTTGGTTGAATATGGTCAACCTTAATGGTCAAGCTATTTATAGTCAACCTTAATGGTCAAGGTATTTATGGTCCACCATGATCAACCATGATCAACCATGACAAACCATGATCAACTGTTGTTAACCATGGTCAACTATGTCCAAATATGGTTGAATATGGCCAATCATTGTCAATGAGAATATGCCAACATCCCCTGGATCTGGGTGCTAGATGTCATATCCAAGCCATTAATTTCCCTCATGAATAACATCCAAAGTTCATCCATCGTGGGAAGTTGGTGGCACTACTGGCACGCCTTCCATAGTGCTTTGGTTTGAAATATGGAGGTGGTGGTGAGCCCATCCTCCCTTAGAATCTATGGTGCATGACTATTCAATACTCTCACCCTGTCGCCTGACAAGAGGAACATCATGGTATAAGGTTTGGCTCCAGGTGCATTAGAAGTCCATCAACACAATTTCCCGCAAATGAACAACATATATAGGTGACCAAAATTAAAACAGTTTCAAGCACAATTATGGTGCGAGAACATGGTCACCCCTCCAGAGGATGATCGGGAAGGGGAAGGCCTCCCCTCCCACCCTCGCATGGATAGAGTGAAGAGCACTTCAATTGTAGCATCCCTCATCGCTATCACAAAATGGTGGTTGAAGCAGAAGTTCAGGAGCTTAGGGTCACAGGCGACCAGCTCTGGGCTCTGCTTAATCTCCTTGACCGTCACTTCAGGGACCAGAAGGAATGTCAATGTACTGATGGGGGGAAATGTGCTCAACATGGAATTTCATTTGCACCACACTAAAGCTTCCTACCATTGAATTTCCAACCTCTTGTGCATGCATCTCTAGGGCTTTGTGTCACCTTCAACTAATACAGTCGATGAGTCCCCTTTACTCTCTCCAACTCATACCACTTTCCAACAGGATAGGATATGCAACCCTTCACGAAGGCGTTAGCAGTCTCGCAACAACTCGAAAACTGGTCCAACAGGATTTGGCCCCTCCTACAATAAAAGTGACCAAGTTAGTAGCCATTGTGTCTCGCCTTGCCTGCAGCATTTTAAGAAACCAGCTCCATCCAATCAATCAACTTCCATGGGGAACCTCCTTCCCGATGACCTAGACTACTATAATCTTTGCTTGGTGGTCTAGGAAGACCCTCCAAAGTGCTAGTTGGGAATTTCTTGACTCTCACGGTAGCTCCTTTTGCGGCCAAAATGCCTCTGTTCTCTTATATCTCTCAATGTTTTTTTTGTTTCGTTGTTTCATACATGCCAGAAGGGCTTACGGTTTTCTCCCTTATGGGGCGAGGCTTCCTCCTATTTAATTTAACAATTCTGACTTTCAGCCTCATGTCTAGTTTTTGTTGAGCCTCAGTTCTCTGATGAATGTAATTTTTGTACCAGATTTTTACTTACAAAAAAAAATATGCAACATTAATCGTTGCCAACCATGATTGAATATGGTCAACTACAGTCAACCATGGTAAACAATGGCGAACCATGGCCAACTATGATTAACAATTGTTAGCCATGGTCTTTATGGTCAACCATGATCAACCATTGATGACCATGGTCAATTGTGGACAACCATGGTTGACTATGATCAACCATGATCAACCCTCGTCAACCATGATTCACCATGATCAACCATGTGAACTATAAACACAACCCCTTACCCTTAGGAGTTTATTTACTATGCTAAAACAACTTCATTGGTATAGTTAGAGAAATGGGGTGATCTTTTTTTTTTACTTCTTCCAAGTTTCTAGAACTCTAATTGGATGTCATCTCCGTACTTGTCTCGACGAGACCTTTTTAGTGATATAAATTTTGTCCCAATCAGACTTTGGGATTGCAAGTTAGGGTCTTCTAAAGTCTTATTAACTCAGATGTGCCACCTCTCTTTTCCTACCACGTGGTGCCTACATGGCATGTCACTACATTGTCATGTGGTGGAGGCTCTAGGGAATCTAGTGGCACTTGGCCATGTGGTGTACCTCAATACCATGCATCTTACATTACTTCCACCAACACATGTCGTTGTATCGTCCACATCCATATATATATATATAGATATATATAATTGTGACCCTTTGTCATTCGATGGCCCAAAACAAATGACGTGATCAATAGCTAGGAATAAAAGCACTACCCCCCCTGTTGACATCAAAGGGGGAGTCCCCACTATCTTGGTTCCACTTAACGATTTTGGGGTGGAGATCCAACTATCCATGCTCATTTGATTTATCTGACTCGTGCTATCTAATAGCACCACCACCACCCCTTGTTGACGTCACGGGGGGGTTACTCTATTTATCGCAATCGTTGTTCTTGCAAACCAATCCTCATCGTATGTTACTAACATGACTTATGCCCTTGGTTGTGATTCCTAGTTATGTGGACCAACAGCCTAGCCCTTAGGGCTAAGTCCTCTATTTTTGCGCCATGCCATCACGATTTCGCTCAACACTCCCACACAATGCATCAGGTGCATTATTCGCCCTTGTCATTTGAACCCTCTGCTCAATGTACATGCTACTATGTGACTAAGGGCTAAACCTTTAGCCCTCACTTATAACTTGTGTGTGTGGTGTATGGGATCAAACCCCGATATCTAGCCTTGGCGTTGGTCACCTCTAGACCACGTCTGACCCTAAACGCCTAGGAGCTCCACAACATTTGTGTATATAATATATACATGTATGTTGATACACTTGTGTGTGGACCTAAACCACACTACACAAGCCTATGAGTTGTCCAAAATACGTTAGAAAATTATTCTAAAAATCTGTCGAATACTTCAACTCAGTCTTGTTGCAATTAGTAATCACCTCAGCTCACCATGGCTAGTATTCCACTTGGAAATTTATGTAATTTAACAATTATGTTTCATTCCATAACCAAACGATATGAGTAGCATATCATGGCGTCAACATATGAATATGCAGCTTCATATTTTATTCCTCAAGCTCAAAGCATAATTCTTGTACAGAAGACAGGTTCAGGATATGCACTCTTGCTTTAAGGTCTATTTAATATTGCAAAGTGCAATTCAAGTGCAGTGTTAATTTTCACATCATTAACCTAAAAGACTATAAGTAACTATGACTAAGTAATCTTAGGCATTAAGCCCAGAATATGTCCAACTCACCCATATAACTCAACTCAACGAGTGTTATATATATATATATATTCTCCTTCCTACATACAACCATTAGTATAGAATTCACATACACTTTTACATTCATTTTAATGAGGTCTATACACCTCACAATACCATTCATGTTGTTGAATTCTTGATGGTTCAAATCGATATTTATTTAAATTAACACAGGTTGTTATACCTTCCCTTAGTGTTCTCTCACACTAACAACACATTTGTATTCATCCTGCGTAAACAACACTAGCATATATAGAAAACATTAGTACATAACTATAATCACAAGGAACCATTTATCCACATTCGTATGTTGAGAGTCATCAGAACCTCATTCTTTAATCATAGGAGAACCGTACACCATTCGTGCATTCAATACAAAATTAATTTAACAGACTAACATAAAATTTATGACAAGTAATACATATGAATAAACTTTATATCTTGAATTGACACTGGAGTCGGGCAATTGAGTCTAGGATTGCAACTCTCTACCCAACCATAGACCACCATAGACATGTTGCAATCAATCCTCACATGCAGTTGTCACCCCCGAGCCAATTTCTAGAGACTAAGGGGGCTTTTGCTCAAGGGATTAATCTCCAATTGTTGGTTGAACCAAAGATTCCAAAGTTTCTCCCACCTCCACCCTCCAACTCTTTAAGAAGTCAACAATACACAGGGAGTCGAAAGACCTATTACCTCCACCCTTTAAATCAAAACACAGTGGTTCATCCATCCTGGAAAATCCAAAACCCACAGTAAAAAGAACCACAACAAGAAAGGCCTTTAGAAATCCTCCTTTCAGGAATCCAAGGAGAAATCCTCCACCCCAGCCATCAAGGAACTCCAGAGAAAACCATCTCCACCCTCTAGCTAATAGGGAATTGAGAGGTTGTTGTTCCTCACTTGAGAGTAATTTCTTACTGCTTTCTTGAAAACCGAAAGTTGCTTTCCCTCTCTACTTTTGCATGTTTGTCCATGCCTTCGAGGTCTCTTCTCTTGATCTCTCATTCTCAGGTTATCCCCCCTGTTTTCTTAGAAAGATGTTCTCTCTCTATGTACTAGGTTGTTTAGTGAGTTTTCCCTCCTGTCCCCTACGCAGTCCTTCAGATAGTTACCTCTGTCTACCAAAATATTTCTAGCCTATCGAATGGTGCCACCTGCCTATAGGTCCCCCAGATTTTTTTTGTTGTTGGTTAGTTTGTTGCAATGGGTGGCTAGCATTGTCCATTTTTCCTTTTTAAATTCTTCTCCCTGTTTCCTTGTCTACTGCCGCAAAGAAGCACATTTTATGTCCTATGCTTCCAACTAATAAGATAATACAGATTGTCCCTTTTTGCACAATTTCTAACTTCCATGACCCAGTCCAAATTCATGCTATAAGGAAACCTTAAAAATATCCCCAAGAAAAAATCCCCTCAGCGCTAGAAATTGTGTCCCTTTGACTCAACCAATTTGTTTTTATCAAATGTTTACATTGGTGGAAAATAATTGAGTTGTTACATCAACCATTATCAACCATTGTTGACCATGGTCTTTATGGTTGACCATGTTCAACCATTATCAACCATGGTCCACCATGATCAACCATGGTCAACCATGTTCAACTATGATCAACAAGGGAAAACCATAATCAACCATTTTTAACCATTGTGAACCATGTCCAAACATGGTTGAATATGGTCAACCATATTCAACCTTGATCAAGCTCATCAAAAATGGTCAATGAATCCACCCCATGCACTTTGGTTGTAACTCGCACAACCTCATTTATTAATGTGGTTGACCATTGTGAACGATGTTCAAACATGGTTGAATATGGTCAACCATATTCAACGTTGATCAAGCTCATCAAAAATGGTCAATGAATCCACCCCATGCACTTTGGTTGTAACTAGCACAACTTCATTTATTAATGTGGTTGATATACATTGATCGACTACATTTTCCACTTTTATACGTTAATCGGCATATAAAAATTACATCAATCGACATATATCAACCACATTAGTAAATAAGATTGTGTTAATCAATAATATCATATGATGAACAATATAATCATTAAAATTAACTAATAACAAATTAAAATCTATTTTATATTTCAATAAATATTTGAAAATGAAGTTTTACCACAAAAATATTTAGTCCTAATAAATTTTGGTTATTAAAATCAATTTTTATATTCAATAGATATTTGAAAATAATATTCTACAACACGGGATATTTAGTCCCAATAATAAACGAATAGGAAAATATAAAAGATTACACATAAAATGACATGATGGGAAGGATCTTTGTTATTTTGATGGCCAAAGGCCAACAACTATTGCAACCAGTTTATCATTCATTTTCTATTTATTTTATTTAAACTTTTTTCATTTTAAGGGCAACGTTTACATTTTATTAAGAGATAATAATAGGGTAATATGTTTGTTACCATAAAGATCCTAGTCTAAGATCATCTGCGTTCTATTTTATTTTCAAATAACCTGTTTCGTATTTTATGTTTCAGGTCGCCATTTCGAACCCAGGCTCCGGCAAATCTGTTTTCCAGCGACGATTAAGCTTCAGGTTCCGGCAAATCTGTTTTCCAGCGACGATTAAGCATTTTCAAGACTGTAGAGTTCTCTTAGGCAAGGACTGACAAATCTATTGAGTTTGCCAAAAACAAAATCCAACGCAGGCATTCAAACATACACGCCCGGTGGGACTCGAACCCACAATCGCCTGATTAGAAGTCAGACGCCTTATCCATTAGGCCACGGGCGCGCGGTCAAACAATTCTACGTCTAGCTCAATTTATTCAAATAAATAAAATAAAAATATAGCTTTGTAAACGAAAGAGTGTAATTTTTTAAATCCAATCTGTAACGATCTTCTTTAAATGTCTTTATCAACTTGTAATTTCACAATAAAATAATTTTCTCCTACCACGTCACCGTATTCTTTCATAAATTATTTGGCCACGTATGTTTCCTAGAATGACTTCTTTGGCAAGTCATCCTTAACAATGATCGAATTCCCTTATTGAATGTAATGTCAGCAATAGAGTTTGCTTTTTCCTTTTTTCATTTTTATTAATATTATATTATATTGTATTGTAATTAATTTTAAGTCGTAGTTAGTTCTTGCGGTTTAGTTTAAAAATATAAATATATATAGTATTTAATTTGTTTAAAAAATTTGAATCAATTTATCGTTTGTTAATTTTGTTTTTTTGGATGCTATTTTTATTCTAATAGGGTTCAATTCATCTACAACCATTGATTCTGATCAATCTAGTATAAGGAAACTAATTACTCCCTAACTTGCATCTAACATGCAATTGGCTTATGAAAATGGTTTTATTTTACAAGTAATAAAGCATTATGAGATCGTGGATGCCCATGTTATATAATGTAACACCATATTTGCACTTTTACACATTTTTAGTTTATATATATACAATGTTTCATCAAGGCTCTGGGACGGGGAGACGTGGGTGCGTGGAGGAGTACCTTTAAATTTTAGGGAAATTTAGGGGGATGGGGACGTCGGAGTATATAATTTTTTTTAAGATATATATATATATATATATATATATATATATATATATATATATTTCAAATTCATATTCAATAATGAAAGCATAAATACAATGATACATACATAATTGAATTAAGTAATGAAATGCATTGATCCATACTCATCATCCTTACTAATACATACATGATTCATCCGTAGACCACGAGATTCAATAATGGAATACTTTGAAACATATTCATCATTCAGTATTCACCATTCTAGAATCTACATTGATTTAAAAATTAAATTCATCATTCATCATTCTAAATTCTAAATTCTAAATTGATTTAAAATTAAAATTCATCATTCATCATTCTAGAATCTAATTAGTACTAAGCAAAATAGACTATAATAGATATTGAAATCTAAAGACTAGAATAGTATATTGATATAACTAAACTCAAAAACAGTGGAGTGATGAGTCTAAAAGTCACTCTAAAGTACACAGAGGGCTTGGTGCTCTTGATTAAATACTAATTCCATACCCTTGTGCATGACAAAATGCAATGGAAACATTGCAATCCATCGAATCCTGAATTCCTGAAAAACTCTTAAGTCTGTTCGATTTTGAGTGAGATTTAAAATTCTACTTTCTGCATATGAAATCCAATAAGGTCGGAACCACTCTCAAACATCTTGAGTCATTTCATGGTAATGTTAAAAATTTAAGTAAAATGATGAAAATGAAAGATAAAGGAGAATGTCACTTTTACTTTAAGAATTTAACATTATCATGAATTTCATAGCATTAGTAGGGCGATATGATCAAATACTAGGTTTTCCCTGTCATAAATCATTGTTTACAAGCAAATTTAAGAGGGGACATGTAGCCCATTTTAAGGGGTGACGCCCAGGCATCCCCCTTTTCGGGAGTCGCATCCCCCACACTAGGGAAACGTCCCCCCTTGCGTCTCCCCAAAAGGGGGACGTGGGGAAATGTTTCCCCAGATGTCCCCCGTCCCGAGTGCATGGGGTGCGAGGGGTGCGTGCACCCGACCCTAGGGATGCGTCCCCGTAGAACACTGTAATATATAAATAGATTGAGAGAATTATATTATTATAAATAAAATGTTTTATTAGAAGATGATTACTAATATCATTAGAAAATTGACATACGTAAAATTATATTTAATTATTAAATACAAATTATAAATATATAAACAAGTAAGATATAATTTTTATTTTTAAAAAATATTAATTATTAAATACAAATTATAAATATATAAATAAATATATAATTTTTATTTTTTTTAATATGAAAAACTTTTTTATAAAACCATTTTTTAATATGCAAAAATAATTTAAAGTTATAAAATACATAATTATTCATTTTACTTAAGTTAATTTAGTTTATGTAGATTAATTTATATTATAGAAATAATATTATAATATTATTATAGAAATAATATTATACAATATTTATTTTATATATATATATATATAGAAAGTTTATTGAATAATATTTAATAACGAAAAACAATATAATTTTTTTCCCTTATTTATAATTTTTTATATACAATTAATTTATATAATAATATGATAAATATTTTATTAATGATATTAAAAATAAGGTCTTGGAGTATGCCCTAAAAATGTTTCTACTTGGCTAAGAGCTCGTCATTTTCGTAAAGAAACAAGTTAACGACTCAAGACCTAGAGGCATTTTATAGGAGTGAAAGCTTGCCTGTAAAGAAACAAGTTAACGGCTTAAGGCATTTGGTAGGAGTGAAAGCTTGCCCGTAAAAAAACAAGTTAACGGCCCAAGACCCACAAGCATTTTGTAGGAATGAAAGCTTGCCCCTAAAGAAACAAGTTAACGGCCCAAGACCCAGAGACATTTGGTAGGAGTGAAAGCTTGCCCGTAAAGAAACAAGTTAATAGCCCAAGACCTAGAGGTATTTGGTAGGAGTGAAAGCTTGCCCCCTTACGGACCACCAATAGGTTATTCAAAGTGGCGTGGTTTTTCCTTAAATAAAGGTGATAAGTCAGCCTACATTCGCGATTAACCACTAAAGATGGTTGTCCTCATTGCTGATTTGACAACTAAATTATGATAAATTTTCCATCTGTCAAAAAAAAAGTAAATTTAATCAAAAATATATTATAAATATATACACAAAACTTTTAACCTTAATTTGAAAAACTTTCAAAATACTCTGTAAAATAACGAAAATAATGATTAAATTCCCAACAACGTTGATAACCATAAATCAATAGATCCTCTAATTCCTCTAGAGCACTCAGCTTCCTCGAGTCTCCTATCTGTTGCCACAAAATCCAAAAGAAAGAACACAGGCTTAACCACATTACCTTAATCTTTCGAGCCTATTGAAACAATTTCCTATTTCCTAGCTTGGAAAACGATGAAGTTTATATATTTTATTTCTAATAAATCAAGTGTCAAAATCCTGGTACCTACTCAAAAATCATTGATTTTTGAAAGATTTACAGGACCGAAAAAAGCATAATGATATGACTCAGTCTCAACAATGTGTTGGCAGTCTTTTGTGACTTAGCTTATTAAAAATTAAGGAAGCATACACTTAAAAAACTAGGGAATATAAAGTCAGTGAACAATGCAAACTTCTTGACCAAAATCGAGAAGGGCCAATTGAGTTTTCATTCCACTGGCTAGTTGACAGAACAAAGTTGTAAAGTCATGTTTTCTCTGGAATAATGTTCAGAAAAACTTATGAAAATAGGGTCCCAAAGAGCTATAGGTATAGAATCTTTTATCTTTAAAAATTTATAGGGAAAAATACCAACTACATAAATATAAACTGTTATCGAACCATATTGACAAGTTGATGCAAGTTAAAGCATATCCTCGTTGAAAACTTCTCCATGTAATTTAATGTCTTTAAGTAAGCACGGGAAGCACGGGAAGATCAAGTTTAATGTGATTCCCATCTTCACTAAATTCCCACCATCCAAAGCAAGAAGCAATGAAACAAAATGGAAAAAGTCTTACCATTCCCATGTTCACTAAATTCCCACCACCCAAAGTAAGAAGCAATGAAACAAAATGGAAAAAGTCTTACCATCTTCAAATAGGGCTTCTTTTTCCTTTAAGTTGTGTTGGAAAAGTATTTTTTTTCAACACTTGTTTACAGTAGCTAGAATAAAGTGTTTTGATGCAGCTAGAATAAAGTTTTTTTGATGATGACATGGGGCTTTGTTTAGTGGCATTATTTTACAGTAACTACAATAAAAAAAAGTTTTCATGAGCGAATATATGTTCAATATTTATTGAATTTTGGTAATGTTTATTTGTTGACTAATATTGGAAAAGTGAAAGTGGAAAAAGAAAATTTAAATAAGCAATTTATATGGCTAAATATCACAGACAACAAAGTAAAATTCAAGTTGGCAGCATGTTACTTTGCCCCAAAAAACTCGAAGTTCTACAAGAAGACAAATTTAGATAAAAAAGACTCTTATACTACTTTAAAAAGAGACATTTCCGCTTTCAAGAGTTTAGGAGATATAGTTCTAATCAGTGACTTTAATGCCAACACATCAAACAATCAGTGTATTCAGTTGGAAAGTGATGGGAATTTGGTAGCAATCCTCTTTGGTTAGAGGCAAATGAAGAGCACATGTGGAAAAGGACTTTTCAAGATGGAAATGAGAGTGTGTCACACTTTGGCATTGAGTTGTTAGGCTTATGTAACCTCTATGACATGGTAATTTGCAGTGGCATGAAAGTTTGGCCAACGTCTGGGAGCATCACGTGTAAAACCTACAACAATCAAAGTGTGGTGGACTATGTAATATTCTCTTAGAGCTATGCTTGCAATTTGTTAGAGTTCAATATTGAGGCGTGTCCTATTGAGATGAATTCTAACCATATGCCTCTATATATTAAGTTGGGCATACGCACAAGTGGGATACAAGAAGGGCAGACCCAACAAGGTCATAAGAAAGTGCATGCAAATGGAAAAATCCTCATAAATCAAGAAAACCAAGAGTTATTTGTTTTTACTCTAAAACAACACTTTCAGTGGGAAAAAAACAACACAGAAAACAAGGAAGACAATGCAGAAATAGAATGCATTAGCAGCAATATGTTGATCCCTTTAATCCACAAATCCTTAAAGGTGTGCAAAATATCTCGGCCTAAGAAGAGGGTCTAAAACACTTTTACAGCTAATCCTTGGTATGATGAAGAGTGCAAGGCTACTAAAAGGTCCCTTAAGGAGAAGGAAACAAACAGTGAAAGCAGGAAAAGGTATGAAAATCTGATAATAAAAAAATTTATGTAACTTCAAGAACGAATGAATTAATCTTGTTGGGAAAGCACAACCCCAAAGGATTCTAGCACAGACTACATCAAAAGAGAAATAAAATAGATAATACTATCTCATATACACATTGGGTGGAATATGAAAAGCCCTTTTATGAGAGAAAAAGAGAAAAGCAGCTCCCCCATAATCAGCACTACAACCAAGTTATTTTCAGTGGAGGATGTCAAGCATGGTATAAAAATTTAGCAAGTGGTAAAACCCAAGACATTGATGAGCTACAAGTAGAATTTTTAAAATGGGGTGTTGAGATCTTGGCCTCGATCATTAAAAGGATCTTCAACAACATCACACAAGGTAATTTTCTAGTTGAATGGACAACAAGTGTTTCTATCCCTCTTTACAAAAGTGGAGACATCAATAATCCCTCTAATTATCGCAATATTATGATCAATCCTCTTCTTGGAAAATTGTTTGGGAGCATGATGGAGGGTATAATTAGCAGGTGGGCAGAGAAAGAAGGTAAAAGAGCAAAAGGACAGACTGGTTTTAGGCCAAGGCATTCTACAATTGATCATTGCATCACTGTTAGGCACTTCATCGAAAAAGTATGGGAAATTTAGGGCGAGGAAGCCTTTTGTTCCTTTGTTGATTTCAAAAAAGATTTTGACATTGTTCCTAGGGATAAACTTTGGAGAAGAATGGAAGAGCTTGGAATCCCAAGTGAATATAGAGTTGTTTTCCATAAATTATATGAGAAAGTTAGTGCTAAAATCAAAACTAAAGAGGAATTTTCGGAATGCTTTGGTAGTGACATTAGGGTCAAGCAGGGGTGTCCCCTTTCCCCCGCTCTATTTGGTCTATATATTGATAAACTTAAAGAATGGAAAAACACCACCAGTGGAGAGGATATTCAACTAGTGGGTTATTTGGTGAAGCTACTTTTGTATGCCGACGATCTTATCTTAATTGCAAAATCTGCTCATGGTTTGAGAGATCACTTGAAGGCCTTAAAGATTTTTTGTTGAGAGGGTGGGGTGCAAGTAAACACTAACAAAACCAAAGTCATGATCTTCTCTTTGAAGTGGAAAAAACAATAGGTTACTTTATATTTGAGGAAAAATCCTTGGAGATAATGGAAGAATACAAGTACTTAGGTATTGTTTTTCACAACAGGCTCAATTAGGAGACATGCATAACTAAAACGGTCCAAGGGGGGTGGAGAGCTTCTTACCTTCTTCAGAACAGATGCAAAAAAGCAAAACTATGGGACTGGAAAACCAAGAACATTCTTTTTGGTGTGTTGGTTACCCTAGTTGTCCTTTATGGATGTGAAGTTTGGTGGAGCAGCATGTCAAATCACAAGTGGAGATAACTAGAAAGAATTCAAAAGCACTTAATCATTAGTAACCTCAAAGTCAAGTCAACTATCCCATATGAGATATTGTTAGTTGAGGCTGGAATGTTCTCGATGGAGGCTTCAGTGATCATTTGTTTGTTAAGTTATTTAAAAAAGGTGGAAACCATGGATGAACATTGTTGGCCCAAGATGATTGTTGCAGAGGAGCTAAAGCATAGGAAGAAAATTTGGAGGAAGCAAAAGCACAAGTGGATGAGCGAATGGGGAATAAATTAGCAAGGTTGTCCTAACTCTAAAGAGGAGATAAAAAATTGGGTACTTGAAAAATTCAGGATTGCCATGTGGGAAAAACAGATTGGCGAAAAAAAATAAAAAATAAAAAAACGTTATATGTCAAAAATTCCAACCCATCAAACTCACATGATGAAAATATTTATTTGAGTGTCACAATCAAGGGAAAGGCTAAAATTTTAATAGCGCAGCTAAGGACCGGATCTCACCATCTTAGATGCGAATTAGGTAGATGGATAACACCTAAGGAAGAGTGGGAAGAAATAACTTGTATCTTATGTAGGAAACGAGTAGTTGAAACTGAATGGCACTTCATCATGGAATGTCCGGCTTATGAGGACATTCGTAATCAGTAGAAAATAATCTAAAGGTGGACAATTTGAGCAAATTGTTTGACGAAGTAAGGCTTCACAAAACTGTGAATTTCTTGGTCAAGATTCAGGGCAAAAGGGTTGTTTTAGAGGGAAGCTTGAGATTATGATGTTTGTTTTGGTTTGGAGTATAGGTCCCTTAGACCACTGGGTCTCGCAGACATCATTAAAATTCATTCAGTACAGTTCTCTCGATATTTTTTTGAATGTTTTTGAAATTTGTCCGTGCAAAATGTTAAAATTTTTACATTATAAAACCATTGGGGTTTGAACTTTGAACACGGTTTTTAACTCCATATTCTAGAAAAGGCGTATTTTTTTGAATGTTTTTTAAATTTTTCCGTGCAAAAAGTTAAAATTGTTACATTACAAAACCATTGGGGTTTGAACTTTGAACACGGTTTTTAACTCCATATTCTAGAAAAGGCGAAAGTTATTGGCTGTAAATTAAAGAGCTTACCTGTAGTAGATTTGATATTGGCTAGTTGGTTCGCAAGGAAGATAAGATAAGATAAGATAATTATATCTATGTCCAACTAAAGACCACAAAGTAGGTCAAAGGGACTGTTGAGTACATTGATGTAGATACAAAGCGGGAGAACCAAACGGTCTCCTATAAAAGATACAATGGATGAAGTAAATCAACATCTGGCCCTAGCGGAGAAGATCCAGGGGCTAATAGGTCTAAGGATCAGACCCATCTCTCCTAACATCTGAGGCTGAATGAATAACACTGAAAAAACTCAACAAAGTTTGCTGGCCCGATGAAGAGTCGATGACAAGCGCAGGTTGTCCACTGAATCGTTTCCTCGGGGGGTTCACACGTTGTTGAATGCTGGAGGACCTAGTCCGTCTCCCAAGAACGGATCTGAGACGGAACTGCTGCTGAGATCTCGTGTGGCAGGGTGAGGTCCCACGGATCCTCACTGATCTGGAGTCTGGATACGTACTAGTATCAATCGATCTCTTGGTGCCCCTGTCTGAAGGTAGTACCCTGAAAAATGTCATGATCCTCTGTGTGGGGTCTGGTCTGATGAGAGGCTGAACAATATGTGCTCGGAACCTAAAAGCCTCCTGCATATATAGGGCCAAACATCTCTAATCAAGATACCTAAAAAATTTGGCGAGGGTCTGAGAATCTCTGAACAAGCAATGAAACCTTCCTCTAATCTCGTAGTAGACAAGGCATCCAAGAATGAAGTGCACCTCGGTCTCCACTTCCTGTAAATAACATACCTAGCAGAGTTTGTCTGGTCTATCCACCTAGTGGTCCGTCTCTACCCGAAGTCTATGAGAACGTACTATGAACCAGCCTAAAAAAATGCGAAGAGCATGCATCTAGTGGTGAAACATATACTGAGGTCGAACAAAGAGCATAAACACAAGAACATAGATAACAAGCACGCTTTTGATTATTAAGCAATAATGGTTATTCCTACCTCAATGATGTAGAGCCTCTTTTGAATCCCAGTGTAGCCTCGGTTATGCTCAGTTACCTTCAAATAGAAAGCTAATAACAACTCCAAACCATTCAATTTTAGTATACAACTTTTCCTTTCATATTTTGATTCTCAAAAAGCGCACAATACCTTTGTTTACAATTCTAAACACAAATTGGGAAAAAACACTTTAACAGATTCTCGAAACATCGGTCCATGTTCCTACCGAAATAATTGTTTAGGGCGATTTTTCACCAAACAGGCTTGAAGTACTCATGGCTTCTTCTCCAACTCCCAAAACTCTCACGGGATAAAAAATTTCATCCTTTAATAAATCGACTACAAAAGAGCCTAACATACTGCACAAGGTTGATTTTCCCCAATCTGTTTGCTAAAATCAGAGCTTCGGAGTATCCATCCCTTCAACATTTTAGCAAAGGCCTTTTTGGTTATGTACCGAAATAACCAACGAAATACGCCATGAAATATCTGCACATATCAACTTTCTTGTAGTGAAATAACTGAGAAAGTACGCCATGAAAATTTTCCACAGGTAAGGATGATATGGACAACAGATCATTGATTTCCTAATTAATTACAGTATCACTAATGTTGTCAACAGAAAACTATGAGATCAGAAAAACATGCACTGATTTCTTGGGGGTGGGGGAACGGGGTCCCTAGTTGTAAGCAGTTTTAATGGGGGGGAGGTTGGGTACGGAGTCGCCACGTAAGAATAAGTGGTTTGCCAAAACAGCTTATTTCAAACCCGCCTCTAGTGCAATGGTTATCCTGGGACTGGTAAATTTTCCCACAAAATGTCATCCAACAGCTGTAAATAGACACGCCTTATCATATCACAAGTCGAATGGCTTCCGGATTCAGCGACACTTAAATCACGGTGATAAAATATTGTCCTCTAAGAGGACACAAGTCAAATCTCTATTGGTTGGTTTAGATCTTTAAACCGATATGGGTGGCGCTCTACTGGCTGAGACGGTCAGGGAGGAATTTTCATGGCAGATTATGGATGCCCTGACGTTGAGAGAAACCCTTACAAGTACCAGGTGGTCACGATTCATTGGGTGGCGCTCTACTGGCTGAGACGGTCAGGGAGGAATTTTCATGGAAGATTATGGATGCCCTGACGTTGAGAGAAACCCTTACAAGTACCAGGTGGTCACGATTCTAAAAATGATTGGTTGAGCTGCAACATTTCAAGGTCTGTGGATTCAGATTCAGTGATAGAAACATAATCTATAGAAGTCTTTTTCGAACTATTAGAAAAAAAATTGTGGTATGTGTGGATTAGTTAAACCTGTAATCACACATGTCGGGAAATATTTGCAAGTGCGCGGTCTGACAGATGGTTGTCGGTAAAACCATCATTAAACAATACGAATGAAATCCAGTTAACCAATCAAATAAAAATATTAAAAAAAATTAATTTAATTTATAATTTTAACTTTATAAATGTGTTGTATGTACTCTAAACAATAATAAAATTAAGTATCGGGGTTTTTGCAGTGTATTATATTAGATATCATTTATGGGATTCAATTGTGTTAAGTAAGTCATTCATCTATGATCATTTTTATGAGAGGTAGTAGTAATTGACTAATTTCTCATGATTTTTGAATAGTCCACTTAGCACTTATTGCAGGGGTGAAGAATTGGGATTGAAACTAGTGAAATAAATCACATAGCGTGAATCATCACTTCCGAGGCATTATTAAGCATTATTAGTCATCTAATCGAGGTAAACATCAAATTTAACAAAGTGTGACTATTGTGTTTTGCATTGCAATCCCTAATTCAACCATCATATTTAGGCTAAAGGGGACTAAATGGCCACCCAAGTTCCTAATATCACTTTACAAGTTTTGCGAGGATTCTTTATTTGTAATTTACCTAGGGAGGATAATATGGGTATCTAGGGAGGCATATGATAGATAAATTGCTATGCATGGAGACCATCTCTAATATATAAAGCCCAACTAGTAGAGTGAAAGCAATAACTGTAAGAAGACTTACTAGAAGTTTCCTTCATTGGAAAGTTCCAAGGAGATTAAATAGAACTATATAAAGAAGTAGAAGCAATGTAATAAAATGTTTTGTGAAGAATACTGTAATTGTAATAAGAATTTATTGTGGGTGTTTTCCTTCCTTAAGGAAATTAATGGTGTTACCATACCTCAAGGGTTTTCTCCACATCATTGTGTTCATTCTTTTATTGTTTATTGTTTGGATTCATTATCGTTAAGTTAATATCTTATATTTTCAAAGAGGTACACTACATTGTTGAAGTTAATGCCAATGTTAGAAATAGTACCATGGAATTTTCCTAGCAAGTTTCTTTAAAAAAATTACCTGAAGGTATTGAATTCATGTTGATGGATCTCCTCGTCATCAAACACTTTTAGGTTACTTCACACATAGATTTTCCCATAATATGCAATTAGGGCTTAGGTTAAACAAGCTTGGCAAACACACAACAAGATTTGCACTATGACTAGGATCCTAAGAAAAGCCTTATCTAACTTTGTTTCAAAGAGGATAATCATGCCTAAGAGGTGGTCATGCATGACCCTTGATGTGCAGCAATGATCATCCTGTAGTATTGTTTGAGTGATATGAGAATTTGGCAAAAGAAAATTTCAGTTATGATGTCATATCTAGGTTGATTTACGATGCCTACCCATGCAATTCTAGGATATCCTAAAGCCCATCTCCATCTCCACTGCCCCTAAGTAGTTCACTTTCCATGAGACTCAATAATGCTTTAACCCTCACCCTCAAAGGAATATTTGCATTTTGCTCAGATTGTCATACGACTTATGTGAATGGTTTTTTTATATCTAGCCCAAAAGTCATTTGTCAAATCGTTAGGTATATAAACCTTTTGAATACTTGCTTTCATTTCCAAAGTCATGACCATTGGATTGAGGATTCCCCTTTGTTGTCCAATGTCAATATTAAGTGGAAAAAAAAATTATCTTACTTCTTTGGTTGTACAAAAAGAAATGAAAACTAAGTTAAGGCCTTAATAAACCTTTGAGCTTTGATAAAGACTAGCACTATGGCATTGGATATTTCCATTCTCATCATTGAATAGGGTCACCCAACCTTGCCTAATATGTATTATTTCTTCCATCATTTATATATTGGAGCTTGAATCTAGAGATGGGGATTTCCAAAAACACACCACACATATAAATACACAACATGGAAATCTACTTTCTTAATGTAACCTTGGAGATATAAAAATCTTTCCATTTGCATTGGCCAAGTCAATCCTTAATCTCACTAAGCCAACCTAAGGAGCTTAAAGGTTCAAAAATGCATGGTCATGGTCAGTTATGCTTTTTTATTGTTTCTTCTTATCTCTTTGGCTAACATTATCCAATTATGTGGTCACAAGCTCCTCCTTAAACGAGGCTACAACAAAGAATAAATTTTTGAACTTCATAAATTAAAACAAATCATCGGTATCAAGGAAATGTCTAATTTGATTACAAATTCACGGAATGAAAAAATCTCTCTACTTGTCATGTCTAAACAAGTTTTCTACGATTCTCTAAATATAGTCTTCAACTTTCCTTTATTAGAGGCCTTATCAACTCGTAATAGTTACATAAAGCAATTTTTTTTCTTTGATGCATTACCCTATCCTTTTGTTAGTTGTTTAGCAGTGTACATTGTCCCACTAAAATACTTATTTGGCATACCATTCTTAACAATAATCTTATTTTCTTAATGGGAATTAATGGCAACAATAACATTTGTCTTTCTCCATCTCTTTTTTGCTTCTACTAACTTTACATTGTGATATGAATCATTCAATAAGTATACATCATACATCTCAAGTTCTTTTTGAATTTGGAAAATTATTTTCCAATGAAATTGGTAACTAACTTTGTATTTTTGCCCATCACTATGATTTAAGTGATACAATGATTGAATTCTTAAATGTAGGTTATCTCTACATGTTGATTTAACTTTGACATAAGTATTCCCATGTTTTTATAGTGTTTCTCCTTCAAGTGGTTTCAAGGATAGAACTTTTCCTTGATAACAATTTTAAACTCATCCCACATCAACATGAATATCACTCTTTGCCCTTAACTTAAATTCTCCCACCATACTAAAGTTTTTGCATGTCAAAACTTTGTGTAGACAACTTTGTCTTTACTAATGTGTTGTTACACCTCATAGAAAATTGAGTTATTGTGCATTAATCATAGAGCATCAATACGACCATCATAGAGTGGAATCAACCTTGGTCTATATACTAAGAAATAAAGATCCAAATTTGGAAGTGGCATTGAGGGAATGTTGCTTGATTTCATATTTGGAATGGTACACAACACTTCTTTCAAATACCCATCAACAATGTTTTAATGATGATATTCAAATTTTGTAGCATCTAAGTAACATAGGCCATTTGTTTTTTCAAGTTATTCGTTTTGCTATTGAGACTAGCAACTCCTTCATCAAACTCATAAATGTATCTTATATGCAAATTATTTTCCATCTCTCAATTCTGTTTATTAAAATAAATATTTTATAGAATTCAAACCACCACAACACAAATTAAAATAAATAATTAGTCATATAATTTTAATATACATATAGCATAGTTAATTATCTTTAAAACTCATACAAAATCTATATAAATATGACATAATTAATCCAAAAGATCCTGAAAATAAAATTTGATTATCTATATAAATACTATAATTAATTAAAAAGACTAAAATAATATTTGATTTACACACATAAATAGTACTCTACTAACCTCACATATTCAACCAGGTCTGGCTGCTCCTCCTAAATGATATTGTAACCACTCTATATAAAAATAAAAAATTATGAATAAAAAAACAATTATAAAATCTCCACGAAAATTAAACCCAAATTAATTATCAAAGAACCCCATCTTCATTCATCTTCTCAGTAACCACAATTACAATGCCATTCATTAAGTTTATACTCTGATCAAAAGAAGATTGCATGAATACTCTGCCCCAATTTACACGCGTACCAAGAAGAAAATAAAAAGAAATCGGAAATGAGGAAGAGAGTCATCGAATTAGGTTTATTGTCACTGTACGCATTTCGATAGTGCAAGTATTTAAATAAATGAGAATGTGAGTTCAGCCCCGTCGCTTTGGCCGAGTGGTTAAGGCGTGTGCCTGCTAAGTACATGGGGTTTCCCCGCGAGAGTTCGAATCTCTCAGGCGACGGATTTATATAATCATTTTCCATTTCAGCCATGGACAATTTTAATAAATCCAGCTTCATAAAAAGGGTATGAACCAAGCCTATTTGAAACTGTTTAGAAATGGCAACTGCAATATCACATGGCATCTCTTTCATTGAGAAAATTGGTGCTCGATTCATGGTTGGTAAGAAACTGCACTCTCTCATGGCCTAAGGCGTTGTCAAAACATGCTAAGATTGGGCATTTTAAACAATTGGTGCTCGATTCATGGTTGGTAAGAAACTGCACTCTCTCAGGGCATTTTAAACAATTGGTGCTCGATTCATGGTTGGTAAGAAACTGCACTCTCTCAGGGCATTTTAAACAATTGGTGCTCGATTCATGGTTGGTAAGAAACTGCACTCTCTCATGGCCTAAGGCGTTGTCAAAACATGCTAAGATTGGGCTTTATTGTTTAAAATGGTTTTTTTTTTAAATGCATATATAATAGGTTTTTTAATGCATATATGGCTTTAGCATTTTAAAAAAAATCAGTGAAGTAGTCAAATTGTGAAGAGTTTACAATTTAGATTTGTGATTTCAAAAAATCACTGCAGAATTTTTTAAACTGAAAATCTAAAATGTAGAACAAATAGACTACCCCTTTCAAAATACTTTGGATTTGATTCATTTAAGGTTTTAATCAAAGTACTCTTGGATTTTAATTGTGCATAAAAAGTTTTTAAAAATAGGTGTATGTTAATTAGTTTGTGTGGGGTTTAGTTCTTAATAGGTTTGAGGTTAAAATCTCTAAGAAGAAGTTGAGTTATGGGGGATAAAATTGTCACAAGGGGCAAAAGGTGTCGTGGAAGAAGCACAAGGTTAAGATAAAATGCACAAGAATTTAAGTAAGATGTAATATTTGAAAAGTGATGGCTAAAGAGGATGAGGGAGATTTGATGAGAAGCATAAATGGTGACTATAAAGATTAAAAAGAGAAGAGAAGCACAAAAGTATGATTAAAGAAGTTAGAAAAGTTGTCAAAATAGGGGTGAAAGTTGGCTAGTAGTTGAAACAATTTGGAGTGGTGGCAGAGTGAGCTTGGGAAGAAGAATGAAAGAAAGAGGAGCATTGTGGGAAGCAAAAAGCATGATAGGGGAAGTGCAACAAGAGGGTGAACATGTTTAAATCAATATAGAGACATTGTAGAGTAAAGTTGTGTGAGAAGAAACATTTATTAACATATAGAAGAGGGTATGGTAATCAAGTCACAAGATCGTGGGTCACTCAATGACATGTTCCAATTATTTAAAGGAGGAGAAATAGGAGCTATAAACATATTATAGCTTAAAGGTGCTCACCCCTAGTTTGGAATAGTCATCGCCTCTTTCACGTGTTGGGAAAACTAAGGTAACTATTAATATTTCTTCTAGTTTGATTTAAAAGTGACCCTTGAAAATAGCTTGGGGAAGAGCAATGGATAGGTGGGAATGTGGGTAGAAATGGAAATGCAATAGTGAATTTTGTTCTAATTCAACTAGAGGGACTAATGTAGTTAGTCGACCAAGTTTGCAAGGTCCCATTTTGGTGAATAGTTAGGCCAATAGTGTGGCAAGACCTAAAGACAATACAATGATGTAACTTCTAAGTTTTCAAGGAAGGGTGACAATGATGTAGAGTAACAATGGTTCTAATGTGAAATAATTTTGAGTGCAAAGAGAATTATGGCTATAAACATTAAGTGGTGGAGTACCAAACAACATTGTGGTGTAGGCTAGTCTTTAGTAACATATGAAGTTTATATAGACAAACCCCTAGGGTGCATCTAAGACATTGAACGAAGTAATGGTGACATTTGCAGCCAAGTTTTAGATGATGAGCTCAAAATAGCATAATTATGCTAAGTTGAAAGAGATTAAGAAAATCATTGGTGAGAGTGCTTGGGAAATTGATTAGTGCTTTTGCGACCAGATCAATAGCATACCTTAACCAATACATGAGACCCAAAACAAGGAGTGGTTAATTCAGGGTCTTATACCTTTGACTAAAATGCCACTAATGCAATAAAAGTGGGCCACACAGCGGGACACCTTTTACCAAATCATGAGGAATGAGTTTAAAGGATGGATATCTAAGAGGCATCTAGGACTTCAACTAGTGCAATGCTTGAGCTTGCATGGTTCCAATCATAGTGGTCAGCCTTGATAGAAAAATTCCATGAGATGAATCAAGCCAAGGTATGGAGGGAAAAAATATGGTGTATCATATGCAAGACATGGGGTCACACACTAAATGGTTCCCCCTCTCTAAGAGTTTGGTTTCAAATCCTAACTCAACCTTGCCACCTAATATATTCCTAGGAAATGTGGCAAATAAATATTGTGAAAGCTTCCAAACCCACGACCACCCTCTACAATTTTCCCATTGCTTCAAAAGTACACACTTTCTCAAACCACCATTTTTGACAACTTCTATAGGATAAATACTCACTCCACTGAGAATTGTTGTGCCCTACAAGTGCTTGTAGAGAATTCAAAGGGAGTCCCTTCTGAGGGGAAAAACTTTAGATTTGTGAAAGAATGGGGGAGAAGAGGATATGGCAAGGGCTATAGATGTAGATATTGAGGAGGCTACTAAGAAGGAACATATGGTAGAAGAAAAAGACCAATTAAATGTTACAATTGTGATGAGATAGGACATATCTCCTAGGATTATCCATAACCTACGAGAGTGTGATGTGGTCACTACAAGGCTACAAGTCACACAATAGAGGATTGTCTATATTTAATAGCTAAATGAAAGATGAGGACAAGACAACGAAGCAAAAACTTGGTTATATCTCCAAACCCTAGAACATCACAGGGGGGAATAACCCCAAGATTAATGTGGTAACCAAGTGAAGAGCTCTTATAGGTGTTAAAGGTGACCACTAGGAGCCTCCAACATAAGGGAAATTGCTCATGCGGATCTTGGTTTTGATGCAGTAAAGCATAAGGATCATTTCAAAGAAGCACGATAGGAAGAGGTTAGTACGATATGGAATGATGCAAGCAACAAACAACTCCCTAGAATCAACTTGATCACCTATGGAAGAAGGATACCAGTACTACAATGAGGAGCCATCATAGATTCTAACCCAACAAAAGTGATTTACAGCTTCTTCCATTCTCTCATTAGAATCCTAGATGATGAAAGGTTGATAAGGAAGTGGTGGTCCACATTTGATTAACTTATTGCAAGAGGGGAAAGAAGAACCCATTTATATTCCCTTAGTAGAGAGACAAATTTGATGGGTCAATCAAAACAAACAAACAAAAAACTGAGTGAGGTGAAGAGTTCGAGATGGATGTCGAAATCCATGGTTGAGAGGTTTGGATATCATGTTGGAACTGGGATCTAACATGAACATTCTTTCAAAGAAATGATGGGAAATGATTGGGAGCTTGCATCTAGTATACTCACCCATCAAGTTGTAGCAAGAAAACAAATGAAAAATCCCCCCATTATTCACCTACAAAATGTTGAGGTTAATCTCAAAATTATTGTGAAGACAATGGTGGATACCAAGGTCATAGAGAACATCAATGAAAAGGATACTTTCCCCATTTCTTTGGGTTTGAATGGAAAATGACAAAGAAGTCATTACTAACTTGATGCAATGGGGGGAGGAGGTGGGAGGTGTGGGATGTCTTTAGAAGCTAGTGAAATGAGTGTGATATAACCACCAATCCTATTTTAGGGGGTTGGTACGCAGAGCTCGCATACAATGTTTTAGATGGTGTAGCAATAAATTAGTTATATAACTCGATGGATATGATGTAGGATGAATATATCAATCTCACAGTCAATGGAGCTATGAGTTGGCAAAGTATTTGATCCTTGCCTTGGGAAATCAAGAGGCCCTTCAAGATTGGTAGGAATGCAAGCATGATATTTCATCTTGGTGTTGCATTGTGAATATATTAGTGCGATGGATAGGTGAAAAACTGCAAAACCCTCCCATCTTCTAAGGTGTAGGCGGTGTTGAATATTTTATGGAAGAAATGTGTTTAATGATACAAAAAGAGTAGTTAGTACCAAGTTTGGATGTGGCATTATGGTCCACACAATCTAAATGGTGGGATACTCATAAGATCACATTGAAAGTTGGGACAAGAGTTGATTAATGTTGTGGCATCATTTTAACCTACCACCCAAGCAATAAGTTATCAACATTCTAGGGATAAAAAAAGACTCAATCACCTTTCCTAAAGCTTATGATAGGAAGACAAATCCATTCCTGCATGAAAATGAGTGCATTCAAAAATGCACTAGAGAAGGCTTAGTATTGGGTCCATAAGTTTTTTACACCTTCGATTCCATCTCTAAGGCCTAGTACCTACACATGGAAATCTATCAACGAACTCGCAAATGGGAGACTCTCAAAAAAGGGTTATCCTCAACATTTTCGTATCTAAGTATGACACTTAGTATCATTTCTACTGTAATGTTTATTAACTCGTTCTTATTTAATATTAGGTTAGACAAGCTACAATAATATGTATGTAAAATACATTACTACAAACCAAAACAATAAGAAATAATCCAAAACCAGGGAGATGGTTGTCGAACTTTTTTAGTATTGTGCCAAGGTAATTGAAACATTGGAAGAGGATGAAGACCCATGAAAGTTGCAACACTTCCAATTTTAGGAATTGTAAGGATAAATATTAGTGAAGGAGATAGTAGAATACCCTATAGAGGAGATATGCAGTAAGCCTTGTAAGATAAAACAATTGAACATTGGTACAAATGACAAGCCTCGGTTGGTATCCATAAGAAACTAATAGGACAATGAAATGGTATTGAAGTTTGTGGCTTTGCTCAAGGAATGTGCATATATTTTCTCACAAAAATTCAATAAATTGAGAGGGATGAAAGAGGATCTTAGCAATATTTGAATAGAACATAATATGAATGTCAATCCCATTAAGAAAATTCTTTATGGACTAAACCTAGGCCCAAATTAAGAAAGGGTAAAATAAGAGATTGACAAGATGTTTGTGGTTGGACTAATAATCCTTCTAGAGGAGTCATATTGGGTCAATCCAATAGTCATCTAGGATAATAAGGTGGGAGGATACATTATATTCTAGATGGATTTTTGGGGCTCGGAGATTGAATGCAACCTATATTCATGACCCTTTCCCTACACCCTTTAGCAATGAAGTACTAGATCAAGTAGCAAGGAAGGAAACTTATTCATTCATTAATGGATTCTTGAGATAACATTAGGTGCAAATAGCCAAAGAATATAATAAGAAGACAACTTTAACATGAAGTGAGGTTCCTATGTTTATAATGTCATATCATTCGACCTATATAATGCCCTAGTAGTGTTCTCTAAAATAGTCATAGTCACCCTTAGGTGATAACCATGCATGAAAGGTTCTTATTCATGGCCCTGAGAGTTGTTAAAATACCCTTTTCGTATTGTCTAAGTGGTATGGGACTTTTTCAACATATGAGTGTCTTCCATTGCATTATCTTGCTTGGGTTGAATTACCAAACCTCCTCGTGCAATTCTAGGATATCCTCAAGCCCATCTTGACTCTTCATAGGTAGTTTGCTTTCCATTAGCCCCAATGATTTTTTAACCCTTGCCCTCAAAGGTATATTCACATTTGCGTCAACTTGTTGTAAGACCTACATGAATAGGTTTTTATCAAATTTTTCCCAAATGTTATTCCTGAAACTATTAGACATATTAACCTTATCAATAATTGCTTTCATTGTCAAAGTCGTGACCATCGAATTAAGAATTTCTCCTTATTGTCCAAGCTTGACATTCATTAGAAGCAATACTTTATCCTACTTCTTTAATTGAAAAACAACCCATGAAAACTAAGTTGAGACATAAACAAGCTTCAAAATTTTGATTTAAACTAGCACTAAGGATGTTTGGTATTTATATGTCATCATTGAATACATCTGACTAATCTATATTTTTAATTTCTTTAAAACTAACAATTGATTCACAAAAGTATATGTTTTTCCATGGAAATCATAGAAAGAGCAAGTGTGACTTGCCAGAATCAAACCTATATAAAGAGGATCCCAATCATTCCTCCCAACTACACAAGATAAACCCAATTCACAAACACTTGCAATTATATACTCTCCATTGTTACAATTATTTATACGAATCATGGGACTTTTCAAGTGAAATAAAACAAGCATGCAGATATATATATTTGGAATAAATGTGGATTTATAAAACAAAATTTTGGTAGAGTGGTTAATGCGTGTGCCTCCCAAGTACATGGGGTATTCCCATGAGAGTTTGAATATGTTAGGCAATGTATTTTCATGTTATGCACTTATGTAACCAATGACAATTTCAATACACCAACTTCATAATCCATGCTATGTGATTATGTAGTAATATGTCGATTTCATAAAAATACATGAACCATCATTCTAAATTTGTTTATAAATTCCAATAGTTGCAAGTGCCAATGAGGTAATGATTTAAAAGTATAACTAATACATGTACTAATAAGGATAATATTCTATAAATAAGTTATGATATTTTCCTATGCATTTTCTCTTCTATAATATACAACGAATAGGATTCAAATCATTATTAGGAAGATTTAATATAGCCCAAAGAAACAATTATCTTGAATAGTTACAAGAATGTCATTTTAAGCAACATATGAAATTGCATTTGATATTGATATTCTAAGCAACATTGTGATAGAAAAACACTATTGTGCTTGTCAATACATGCAAAGATTTCCAAACAAATTTCAATAGATCTTCTAATACAAGTTAGGAAATGAGAGAAAATTCCACTAAGTTTCCCAGTAAAGTCATCATCATCTTCTTACCACTCATCTCAATTTCTTTCTCATTCTTCATTTTCCTGATCTTCTACACATTCCAAGTTAATATACTATTTATGGTCAACATCTTCAACTTCATTGTGGACGACTTTATTCATTATTTTTTCTTATTGGTCATCCCTTACAATAAACTTTTCAGGCATATTTCTTTGTAAAGAAATTCTCTTCCCACCCACCTATTGTTTTCCAAGGTCGTCTCTCTATCTTTATTCGACTTTGTAAGAAAGGTTCATCCCCTATGTGATTGGCATCTTGCAGCCTTATTCATTGGAAACCATCCTCTTAGGATCCGGAAATACAATTCTCGTCACAATAATTTTATCTCAACTTTTTGGTTCTGAGTTTACTTAATATTGGATTTTGGTTCAAAATCACGTAGGAGTTATTGGGTTTCTTCTAAGTTTCTATATTTTCAATGGCATCATGCCCAAGCATAGAAATAGGCCACATCGCAAAGTTGGTGGTCACAAGGTTGTGGGGCCCTCCAACTCCAGGGAGGCTATCTCCTATGTTGCGACTCAAGCTACAAAAGTGGCAAGGGATTTTTCTTCTTCCACTCCCTCCTATATCATAGTGGAAATTCACTTGGCTAAAGAAGAAATTTTGCAAGAGCATTACTCCCTCTCTAATACGAAATTTAATGTAGCTTCAATGGGTTGGATCCCAAATGTGAGTCACACAAGAGCAAGAAGGAATCAATACCTTCAAGCTATACAACATTATTTGCACACTAAGACATTAATTGGGAAAGTATTACTAGAGGTGAGGAAAGCTCTCAGTTGGCTTCATTGCTTGAACATATTCATTAAGAGGTCAAACACCTACACACTCACACCCTTTTCATGAGCTCCCATCTAGCCCACATGGAAGCACACCTCAATTTCAAGAACCCTCATAGTCTAGTAGCCCCAACCACCAGTTTTGTTCATATAGAGGTGTCCAACTCCTCTAATGGACATTTGTCTCTTCTTTTTATGATGTTATATCTAGTCTCAATTATGTTTATAATTGTGGCATTGGTTCTTTGGGCATTATAGTGTTCTCAATATGTATAATTTTTATGGGTTCAGTTTTGTGGGATTTCTAATCCTATTTTGGTTCCACTGTCAATCGTTATTTAATTGTATGTCACTCTATGGATAGAGCATAGATGCCTTTCTTTGAATCTTCTACTCTCTCCCTTTGGTAGAATATCACAAGGCTATGGCCGCTATATATGTAATATGTTGATTTAGTGATAATGCAAAGAACAATTTACTAAAAAAAAATACATATATATAAACACATATTAATAATAGAAAAACATTTTAGTATGGACAATGCATTTCATAAATAAAATATTTCAATGCGCGTGTTAAGTAAAACATTTTAATGTCAACCCTGCATATATATTATATAAAGCAATTGAAAAAAAAAATTATGGTTAAAACATTTTAAATAGTCTTACTATTTTACATTTTGGTCATTTTTTAAGTATATTTTTTGGTCAATTTTGTCTAAAACCTAGCAAAGATTTGTTGAAATTGCAAGTTTAATTTTGTAGTCTACACAAGTGTTGAAGGGGAATTCAAGGCATTATATCCGTTTATGCATTTAAAAATGCAATTTAAATAATGAAAAAATACACATGGGGTGTGTGTGAGAGAGAGAGAGAAAGAGAGAGGGACCAGTAAAAATCAATTTTAACCATAGATTTATCAAGCCCTAAGAGAGATTAAATTTGTTGAGGTGCAAACCTTTTTTCAAGTTTTGCACTCTAAAATAGGGTTTCATACCAAGAGATTTGATCCCTCTCGGAGCTTAGTAGATTCGTGATTAAGATGGATCTATATTGGTTGTAAGTATTAATTATTTAAATGGTTATTAATTAAATTTCAATATGAAAATTTGAAATTTAATAATTTTTTTGTAATTTTTTTTGTGGGTTAAATTCTATTATTTGAAAAAATGGGGATTTGCATCACAATTTTCAAAATTCAGGTCGGTCTCTCACAAGGGAGCCCAAACCAGATCCAAAAATATACTCTCCTTAAGGATGATAGAGCCAATTGAAACTAAAAAGATACAAAAATGATCAGACTATATCTAAACTTTGACCTGACTAGCCTTGTACAAAAGAAGCTACAACTAAGCAATCACACACCATAACCATACTGCAATGAGGCTGAGGGTTCTGAATCTAGTCCTGTAATTGGGATAGGTGCTACCAGATGTTGAATTTTGTCCTAGCGTTGGGGGAATGCCAAGGTGATGATTAATCTTCCCCGTCATCTTATCAAGATTCGTTCTATGCTTGTGAAAGTGCTATATGGATTGAAGAATGTCAAAATAGGATTCATGATGATCCAAGATAGTCTGCCCTATTACTTTTTAGATTGTTCTATGATGTATCAATTACTTTAGCCCAATTCCAAACTTCAATTAGCAATATTTCCAATTACAATTATTCTTTCCATCCATCAACAATAATTTAAGAAAGAACAATGAATGCAATGACAAAGAAGACAATCAACACATCAGATTTGGTCAAAGACGAGGGGAAAACCCCACTAAGGGGAAAACCCTTTGAAATTCTTCTTCTATTAGATTTTCCTAAAATGTTCAACAAAGAATACAATGAGCCCAATACAATATCATCAACAATACAACCCAATAACTTCATAAACTAGTTTACAGTGGTAGAATATATCATAGATAACTTCTTTCACACTTCAGTCAGCTGTAGAAAACTTTGGACGATGGTCAACTATAGTCAAATCCCGAGACACTCCCTTCAGGTTGACATGCATGAAACTTTAGCTCCCTGTCACTCCCTTGGCCTTAGAAAGCATGTGACTGTGACCGAAATATCCCAATGTTGTGTGTGCAACCATGAATAGAAACCTTAACTTGTGTGAGCTTTAGACTTGAGACTTCAGACCCCTGTACAACCTTTCCTTCATCGATCCTTTTGAACTAAATCAGATAAAAGAGAAGAAGATGCTTCCATGTGATGATGTCCAAATGAGCTTATAGGTCACTTTTATTTATAGGTTTATAGGGTTATCCAACAATATCCATTTGACATTGAGGCTGACCTATCCAAGCGTGCATCTGAAGTGAGGCTGAGCTAACCCAATATACATGAGTGGGTACATAAAATCAAAAACTAACTTCTTCTTATCCAAACGGGGTGATCTTTAGGTTGATTTTGGTCCTCTCGAAAATAAGAACTCAATGCCATCATTATCTACACCAAATGAGTAGTCCAAAGTGAAATTTGATCACAGTTGCATATTTTAATACTCCCTCTCAACTAGGGAGAATTCCACGTAAAAATATTTCCATCGATCAATATGTCATCTTGTTATCATGTGTCCCATCTCTGCTCAACTCTATATGATGAAACATTCTCGAATCTAAAGAAGAATAATCATGGGGAGCAAAAGATACCACCCTCTGTCCATCGGGCTACAACTTGGAATCTCTATCAACGGGCTACTACCCGGAATATCTGTCATCGGGCTACTACCCTGAAATATTTGTCATCGGGCTACTACCCTGAAATATCTGTCATCGGGCTACTACCCAGAAATCTCAGTCATCAGGCTACTACCTGGAAATATCTATCATCAAGCTTGTTTAGTCAATTCAATGTTCTTAAATTGCTTACATAAATTATCGACCGGAGTTTGTAAACTTGTGAAGTGAAAATGCACTATATATGCTAGAATCCTTTTTGAGTTTATTAAGACGATGATCGTGTTTGTTTTAAGGAATTTTTTTATTCCTATGTTCCTAATTAAAAACTAAAGATTTACAACTAAAATTCCTACAATCAACTCTTATAAAAAAAGAAAGTAAGAATAGCTATCATGATCCTATTTAACTGAATATTGTTAGTTTTAAAAAGATTTACTATGCAAGGTGATAAAAACAAAACTACCTAAACTACTTATGTTCTAGAAAGACAACTATTTCTGCTCTACAAAGAATCGCTTCTATTCAAAAAAAAAAAAAAAAATTATAAAGCAATCTAAGTTAAGATCTACACAATGTAATTAACAATCTTATTTGAAAGAATAAAAACAAAAGCAGAAGGAATGTGATCTAATCAAACATATTTGCTTATGAAAATTATGTACATAGTCCTATTTTAGAAAGCATACAAATGATTTGAAATCGAAAGACAACAAATGAAATATTGTAAACAAGTAATTACAAAGAGATTGAAGCTATGATAATGCAATTCTGGAAATAATAAAAACGAAATGAACTGAACTAAAAATGAAAGAATGAACCTTGAATGTCTGTAGGGGCCCTCCACAAAATAGCAGGTTTTAAGACTTTAATTCAACAACTAATTGTGCATGATATCGATGAGAATGCTTCTTCAATTAAAAAGGAACAGAGTTATGAAACTTCAAACTGTCAATTAAATATTACATATATGTCTTTCGCTTTCTGTTTACAGAGTTATATATATAGCATTCATGCTCAACAGATTGAGACTTTCATGCCTTAAAAACTTAAAACAATCCTAATCTAAATGCTAATCTTATAACGGAAAATTTAACATTTCTCGACGATTTTCTATTTGGAAAGAAAATTGGAGAGTCGTGATTTATTTGAACTCTCACTGCTCTGTTTATCCATGTATTGACCTGCTTCTTTGACTGCGCCATTAGGTGATTTCCTTGATGATTTGGCTTGGGCGAATAGGAGGAGATCAATCCTCATATGCCCATGTGCTTCTTTGCTTGGCTGGCGTACTAGAACCTGGAAAACCATGGAGATAGCTGCGGAATCATGAAACAACTACAGAATCGTGTTAATTCTGTAGCTATTACAATATTTTAACTTAATAATAAGGCACATTAATAAATATGAAAAATAAGACATCTGAGTACCTTACCATGTCAAAATCTATAGTTTTATTGTTTATTTGAGTTGATAGAAATGATGAAAAGAGGAAAAATGGATGAAAATGGTGTCAAAAACAAAACATTCGTGAGACTCTACATTCTCCCATGCTGAGGTCTTTGCACATCCTCATGCAAAACATAAAACTGATGTCTCCTATTTAATTACTGCATTTCTTTTGAGACCTCTACAAGTACATCCAACTTCATCTTTTTCCCTTTCTTTCCACCCATTGCCATCCTTGGCTTTTTCATGAGAATCTTGTACTTCACATTTATGACTTGCCTTTGTACAACTCTGTTTTTCTACTTCAACTTCTTATTTTTCTTATACCAAAGACTTAGGTGTAAAATCAGATTGTCACTCTTAGCCATTTGGATTTCACTCTGTGCTTTTAGGGTTTGATTCTCCTTTTGAATGTACATTTTTAGTGTCTCCAGCTCGAAAATTTCTTGTTTTAAAACATTTACCACTGGAGTTTCTTGTGGTTTACTAAACTGGACTTCTTCTTGATTTGAAGTTGATGTTTTTGTCACATCTCTTTTCTCTAGAGACTCAACATAATCATAAATCTCTTGTTGTATAGGATCAATTTCCTGTGTTCTTCGGCTTGGACTCTAAGGAGGTGTGATAAAAGTTTGTGGAGAAACACTTGCATTGTCCTCTGCTTCTAAGTCGATATGCTCCATACTTTTTGTAGATCGTTCTTTTGTTGTTGGATTGAGTCTGGTACTTCTTCTTAAGCTTGTCACAAGAGGCATTTGAATTTTTTCTTTCTTTCTTTCTATCTTAGGCTTCTCTGTTTTGGGTGTGCTCTCTGTCTTTTGGCTAGCTTTCTTTCTTCTAACATCTTTCTTGTTCATATTCTCTAAAATTTCTGCAAGAGGAATGCCATCCTCTGACTGCTCCTATGACTGTTGTTGTCCTTGTTCTACTGGTTCTTCAGTTTTCTTTTTCTCCCTCTCTTGGCTTTACTGCTGCTTGGTTGTTCTTGTCCCACTGGTTCTTCAATTTTTCTTTTTCTCCCTCTCTTGGCTTTGTTGCTGCTCGGTTGTTCTTGGTTATCTTCCTTAAAATGGTTCCTCACTAAAAAGCTTTCCCAATTATCACCCATATTTTTAAGATGAAATTCAACAAGGATTTTAATAAGACCATGGTGATACATGGTGTTCTCTATAAACTGAATTTTCCTTTGAACATTCCCTAGCATCTTTCTTAGACTATTAAGTAAGAAATATGGAATATTTATTTCATTATCCTCAATAAAATTCATCAATAGTTGGATATGATAGAAAAACATGCATCCAAACCTCCCTTCACAAGTAACAAAATTTTGAATTATCAGAAGTAAATTTCTCCACTTACTTTTCAATGTTGTGCTCGGAATTCCCTTCTTGAAAATGGTGGTGTCCGTGCTAGGGTTATTCAGCAAAAAAAAAAAAACAAAAACAAAAAACAAAAAAAACAAAAAACAAAAAACAAACAAAAAAAAAAACTAAAAACAAAAATAAAAATAAAAAACAAAAAAACCAAAAAAAACTAAAAACTAAAAAAAAAATCAAAAATCAAAAAAAAAACAAAAATAAAAAAATAAAATAAAATAAAAAATAAAAATTCCAGTCTTCTCTCTCAATACCTCTCTTTTTAAACCTTTTTTCTCCAATTCAAGGCAATCCAGTAGCTTCGGCAACAAAGAATTTTGTCACTGTAAATTTTATGTCCCATATCTCGACTTCCACCCCATCAAAGGATCTGGCGAAGGTTACTTATTTGTGGAAACCATCAAATTTCTCCAGAAACTCCAGCCACTACGCTTTCTGTAACGATTCTCTTGTCTGTGGATATCCTTCTAAAAAATTGCTTCTTGTTGGTTATGTTCTAACTATAACTCCCATGGATGAGAAGCTTTGTTTGAAGATTGTTTGTTTGACAGGGTATGAGGGTTTCAGAGAGTTTCTGAGTAATGAGGACGAGAGTGTGAATGATGGGAGTGTGAGTGGTAAGGGTATGAAGAAGTGTGATATAATATAACATTGAGAGCATGAATGAGCATGATTTGGGTGATTGGATCAATAAAATCGGGATGTGGGTTGGAGTGTAGGTATAATGATGAGGAGTGAATGGCGGATTAGATCCGATTTGACACGATACTATCAAATCTTAGTAATAATGATTTTGAATTTGGTAGTACGATGTCTATATAATTCATACAATTAATGTTTTTGATCCTTATTATCAAATTAAAGAATTGCATACCTTTGAATTATTGCTTTCTAACCTTTGGTTGTTGTCATTTGTATTGTCTTCAGGTGCCTTGCAGTGAAGGGAGTCAATCACTCTTTCAATTATTCCATCAAAAATCTTTGTCAAATTGGCTGCAAAAATCTGTTAGAGTTGTAGAAACTCAATAATTTTGTAGCTATTTTATTTTGAAAAAGAAAAGAGTGGGACATAAAGAAAATGGGTTTAGAACAGATGTGAAGAAAATTTAAGGTGTCAAAAATTGATTTTCACCTTAGATTTTCTGTATAAACATGCCAACCATTGTTGGTTTTCAAGTTTATATATATATATATATATATATATATATATATATATATATATATATATAGATATAGATATAGATATATATATTACTTTTATTTTTCAGAAAGAAATTTTTTTTGAAGATCAAGTTGGAGAAGAAGGAAAATCCTTCTTCACCAACTTTAAATCAGTATTATCTTGCAAATATTTGATAAATTCTTCCTTAGTCAATGGCTTATGATAGATTCTCAATCGATGGCCATTCACAAGAAAAGTGATCCTTTCTTCATCAATAGTTCTGATCCTAACTGCACCATTGTCAAAGATTGTTTCAATCTCGTAAGGCCCAATCCAATGAGTTTGAAATTTCCCTTGGAAATCTTTGAACTTTGAATCAAACAGTAATGCCCAATCTCCTGGTTGGAATTTTCTCTCTTTGATATATTTGTCATGCCATCTGGATCTCTGTTGTTGAACTAGATTAGTTCTTTGGATTTCATCTTGTCTTATCTCATCAAGTTCATTTAGTTGCTCCATTCATTGTTTTTGTGCTTCTGAAAGATCAAGACCCAATTTGACTGTTGTCTTGAAAGTTTTAACTTGAAACTCAATAGGAAACAAGACTTGTTTTCCATAGACAAGCTCATAAGGAGTATGTCCTGTAGTATTTCTCCATGTGGTACGGTATGCCCATAAAGCTTTTGGAAGCTTTCCTGCCCAATCTCTTTTCTATAGATGCACAGTTTTGGTGAGAATTACTTCAATGACTTTATTGGTGGACTCCACCTGTCCATTTGTTTGAGGATGATATGGAGTAGACTTTCGATGTTTGATTTTGTATTCATCCATTGCCTTCTATACCAACTTGGATGTAAATTGAGTACCTTGATCTATTATAATTTCTCTTGGAACACCAAAATGAGTAAAGATATCCTCAAAAATAAATGAAACTACAACATTTTCAGTAGCAGAAAGAAGTGCTTTAGCTTCTACCCATTTTGTAACATAATTAGTGCAAACAAGAATGTACCTTTTTTGTCTCAAAGGTGGATTGATTGGACCAACAAAATCTAGAGCCCATTTTTCAAAAGGCTCAATAAGTACTTGAGGTTGTAGAGGCATCTCATCAGAAGGAACAGGTTTCCCCATCCTTTGACAACTATCACATCTCTTAACATACTCTCTGGCATCCTTAAAAAGGGAAGGCCAGTAGTATCCTAAGAGAAGGACTTTGTAAGAATTTATTTTGTCAGCGAAGTTTCCTCCACATGGCTCATCATGACAAGCTTTCAATATCTCTAGTACTTCATCTTCTCTTACTGATCCAGGTGGCTCCAGACACATGCAGAAGTCCAGCAGGACTCAGGAAGGGTTTGGATTATGCTTGAACTAGGTTCATGTTAAAGATATCGTCGTTGTGATCATGGTCATGCGAATGGTTCATCAATCCGAGTCCCGATGAGGAAGATAGAGGGAGTCAAAGTTTTGGTTGAATTTCGCTGACTAGGCAGGCTTAATGGAGACACAATTTGGAAGTTTTCCAGCGAACGGAATCTGGCCAACTTCGGCCAGATTCCGAGTGAAATTGTCGCCTCGTTAAATTGACTCCTTCGGTTAATGTTCGAGAATTTTCAAATTCACATGGTTATATATATATATATATATATATAAAGAGGTGGTGGGCCACTACCCCCACCACCCCACACCTCACCATACGTGCCCATATACCAAACACAAAAACAATTAAGGTGAGGCCAGTGGGGATTGAACCCGCATGGTAACATACGTACCAACAACCATAACCAACAACATTTAATACAACCTCATTTATAGTGCACACAACCATCACACAAACAAACGCCATCTAATGTATGCCATTCAAAACTGCGCGCCCAAGATTAATGCGGTATTCCAAAAAAATATATGTTGCGGTTTTTTTTAACAAACTATGTATTAAAATGGAGGGGTTGGGGTTTGACCACCCGACCTCCTCCTTACTATTCGGGGATTTTAACTGTTACACCAAACGGTTTTGTTTTGATAAGTCCGCCCGTGAAAACTTATATAAACCTTCATTTTGTCAGTGCACCCAGACATGGAGGAACCAGGAGCGGGCATGGAAACCGAGACACAGTTTTTTAATTAATTTATTGCAGGTGGAACCATGATTGAGCAAAATTTCCAGGAGGGTGAAATTTTTGCAGTGTCCAAATTGGACAAACTTTATGTCGATATTACACCTCTCGGCCACACAAACCCGATGGTGCAATCATTTTCCTGATCTGAGTAGTCAATTTGCAAGGGACCTGGAGGAGGGAATCTTTGAGGAATCTAGGAGGAATCTAAAAGATTCCTTGAGCCCCAGATTTCCACTTTCTCGGAATTCAGAAATTTGATAGTCAATTTTACACTATTCGATGCCACAAATCTGATGGTGCGTTTAGATTTTTCATTTCCTCATTTAATTTCCCGGCCACTTTTCTAAGTGGAATGCAGGTGTTAGCATTCATGTGCGAGCATTCATTTCCATGTGATTCGACGCCGCAAGATTGATGGTGCGACCAGATTCAGAAATTTGACATCCTTTTCTTCAGATGGCCCCAGGATGTGAGGTATATGCAGTGTGTTCATGTTCTTATTTTGCTATGCATTGTGCTGCACAGATCCATGTTTGATGTTTGATGTGGGATCTTGTTTCTTACTTGTTTTCATGATTCCTGCTTGATGTGATGCAAAATCATTTGTGGGATGTACTTATTGTCATGATTCGTCATGATTCGTCATGTTTCGTTTGAGATCCCTTTGTTGTATGTTATTGGGATACTCATGTCGCCATGTATGTGCATTGAGATCCCTTTTATGCCATGTTGGCGAGATGCTCATCATGCATGAGTTTGTGTCATACTGATAGGAGTACCTTTTTGAATGAGAGTTTCCTGCAACGAACATCTCTTGGAGCCACTTTTGTGTGAGGGGATTTTCCTTGTATGATAACGACATCATCTCTTATGTACATCATCACTATTGATAGAACTTAATGCAGCAACCTACAACATCTCGACACTGGGGCCCAGAGACGTAGTCCCTCCTGGACGAACTCCGTTATCAACGTCTTATGTTTTCATGTGTTGATGATTGTCATGTTCCTCTTCTTTACAACATGCAGATGTATTCATTGATGTTCTTTTAAAAATGCAATTTAACACATCATGAAAGTAAAAGGTCTTGGAAGGGTCCTTTGTCACATCCGGACCTGGATCAAGTGGTATCGGAGCGGTCTTTGCGTGGATGTGAATTGCAAGCGTGAACAATGGAATGTGCAACGATAAAGGATGAAAAGGCAATGTACGAGACCATGCTCAAAATTTCCAAAAGGGTGGAAATAATGTATGAAACTCTACAGAAAGAGACAAAGGAAAAGGAGCGATTGCAGCTTCAGTTGCAAGCCACGGAAGAGGCCCTGGAAGAATTGAAGCACAACAACCAAAGTCTTCAAACAGATAACACTAAATTGAAGATGCTTCTACATGAAGAGAAAGAGGAGAAACATAGTTTGCTACGACAACTGCAAGCAAAGGACGAGGCCTTGGAAAAGCTGCAGCGTGACCCATGTGAGGTAAAATGTAATTCTTTGAATTCATGTATGTGTCCTAATGATGATTTCACTATTTTTGAAAATCATACCACAGGAATTGGCTCCAAACTGTTGAAGAAAATGGGGTATGAAGGAAAATGCTTGGGCATTAATGGCCAAGGCATTGTAAACCCCATCAAAGTAGAGGAACTACCCCGTCAGCCAGGACTTGGGTATGTCAGAAAGGAAGTTGGGGAATGCACCGAGACAGCTAGCAAACCACCAACAACAGATGCTGAGAAGCCCTCATCAGTTCTCTCCAAATTGACAGAGGAGGTAAAATATGTTGGTTTTCTTTCGGTTTCGTCGTCACATAGTATGATTTTTGTTGGAGATGTGGAAATCCCAATTACAGGGACAAACATGAGGCTCCTTACCAGGACAAGGGACGAGGAGGAAAATGAACTTGGTGTTAATAACCAAGTCATATCTCAACCATTGGAGGTTGTGCATAAACATTGATTTGCAGGTTTGAGATACACTGAGGGAGAATGCTCGAAGGTGTCAGATGCTTTCGAGACATCGTTGAAATCGTCAAGGAAAGAGAATGATGGGAACACATCCCCATCATCCCATGGTAGTGCCCATTGCAAGGAAAGAGCTGAGGCAAGCTCTCATCGCTATACTTACAACAGAGACAACAAGGAAAGGTATAACCACTCTCAACATTCGAATGTTCATTTCGATTATAATCATGTCGTTAATGAAGAACATAAACCATGGAATCAAAAAACATGTACCTTTTGTGGATTACATAACCATACATTTTCTAAGTGTTGGAAAAGAATAGCAACACACAACAGGACGCGGCGTGAAAGACTCTCTCAACAACAGGTAAATAAACATGTTAAGAAAATCTGGAGGAAGAAGATGTACTGCAGTCATTGCAACAGAAGGGGCCATCAAAGAGCCTCTTATTGGAGGCTCCACCCAGAGCAGCGCCTTAAAGACAAAGTGTCGGTGCATGAACTGGGTGAAACAATTGTTCGATAAGCAAAACCACCACAGGGGGATGACCCATTCACAGCGATAAGTGAAAAATGGTTTCTAGATATGTTAGCTTGTCATGCTTGTGCCTTTGTAAATCATTTTTTGCATTTTAAAATGTAAAAGTGATGATGTGTTTCCATCACTTGTTCAGCAACAATGATGTCTGGTCTTATTTTGTGTTGCATTTTACACTCTGAAAGTGATGTTGTGTTTCCATCACTTGTCAAGGGAACAATAGTGTTTGGCTTTACTTTTGTAAATCATGTGTTGCAGTGATGATTAGTTTTCCATCACTTGTTGAAGCAACAATGATATGTTGGCCTTGTTTTCGTAGCTGGGGTATTGCGTCCATCTTGATGTAAACTTGACCACCGAGTATGTGTGATAAACTCGTGGTAAGTATGGGATGCTTGGGTCATTAGTTGGTCATGAAATTCAAGCATGTAATTTGCAAAACAATGTACTACAGATTGCAGATGTTGCGGGTATTGGCTCATCGCTTAAGGCTCCGAAGAACAAAGGTGAAGGAGATGGAAGCGATGCCTTTCGGGACGCTTGTGATGCAGACAAGGTACAAAGAAGTTGCAGGTTATTTTTCATGCTTTTGGAGGAGAAAAAGCTCCTCAGTGGGGAGGATTGATCCAAGTGGCTCCAGACACATGCAGAAGTCCAGGAGGACTCAGGAAGGGTCAAAAATAAAAGTGTCTGGATTATTCTCAAACTAGGTTCAAGTTAAATATCTCGTCATCGTGATCGTGGTGGTGCAAACAGTTCGTCAATCCGAGTCCGGATAAGGAAGATAGAGGCAGTCAAAGTTTTGGTTGACTTTTGCTGACTAGGCAGGCTTAATGAAGACACAATTTGGAAGTTTTCCGGCGGATGTAATCCGGCCAACTTTGGCCGGATTCTGGGCAAAATTGTCGCCTCATTAAATTGATTCCTCCAGTCAATGTTTGAGAATTTTCAAATTCACATGGTTATATGTAAAAAACAAAAACAATATATAAAAAAAGGTGGTGGGGCACAACCCCCACCACCCCACAGCTCACCATACGTACCCATATACCAAACACAAAAATGATTAAGGTAAGGCTAGCGAGGATTGAACCCGCTCGGCCCAAGTGGGCCGGCCCCCACCAGGCGGCCCCGTGTGGTAACATACGTACCAACAACCATAACCAACAACGTTTAATACAACCTCATTTATGGTACACGCAACCATCAAACAAACAAATGCCATTTAATGTATGCCATTCAAAACTACACTCACAAGATTAACGCGGTATTCCAAAAAAATATGTGTTGCGGGTTTTTTTTGTAACAAACTATGTATTAAAATGGAGGGGTCGAGGTTTGACCACCCAACCTCCTCGTTACTATTCGGGGATTTTAACCGTTACAACAAACGGTTTTGCTTTGATAAGTTTGCCCATGAAAACTTATATAAACCTTCATTTTGACAGTGCGCCCAAACATGGAGGAACCAGGAACAGGCACAGAAACCGAGACGCAATTTTTTTAATTAATTTATTGCAGGTGGAACCATGATTGAGCAAAATTTCCAAGAGGGTGAAATTTTTGCAGTGTCCAAATTGAACAAACTTTATGTAGATCTTACACCTCTTGGCGACACGAACCTGATGGAGTAGTCAGTTTCATGATCTGAGCAGCTGATTTGCAAGGGAAACGGAGGAGGTGATCTTTGAGGAATCTAGGAGGAATCTAAAAGATTACTTGAGCCCCAGATTTCCACTTTCTCAGAATTCGGAAATTTGACAGTCGATTTTGCACTATTCAACGCCACAAATCTGATGGTGCGTTCAGATTTTTCATTTGCTCATTTAATTTCCCAGCCGCTTTTCTAAGTGGAATGCAGGTGTCAGCATTCATGTGCGAGTAGTCATTTCCATGCGATTCGATGCCGCGAGATTGATGGTGCGACCAGCTTCAGCAATTTGACATCCTTTTCTTCATATGGCCCCAGGATGTGAGGTATATGCAGTGTGTTCATGTACTTCTTTTTCCATGCATCGTGCTGCACAGATCCATGTTTGATGTTTGATGTGGGATCTTGTTTCTTACTTGTTTTCATGATTCTTGCTTGATGTGACGCGGAATCATTTGTGGGATGTACTTGTTGTCATGATTCGTCATGTTTTGTTTGAGATCCCTTTGTTGTATGTTGTTGGGATACTCATGTGTCGCCATGTATGTTTGCATTGAGATCCCTTTTATGCCATGTTGGCAAGATGCTCATCATGCCTGAGTTTATGTGATACTGATAGGAGTACCTTTTTGAATAAGAGTTTCCTGCAGCAGAACATCTCTTGGAGCCACTCCTGTGTGAGGGAATTTTCCTTGTATGATAGCGGCATCACCTGTTATGTACATCATCACTATTGATAGCACTTAATGCAGCGACCTACACCATCTTGACACCGGGGCCCAGAGACATAGTCCCTCCTGGACGAACTCCGTTATCAATGTCTTATGTTTTCATGTGCTGATGATTGTCATGTTCACCTTCTTTACAACATGCAGATGTATTCATTGATGCTCTTTTAAAAATGCAATTTAACACATCACAAAAGTAAAAGGTCTTGGAAGGATCCTTTGTCACACCCGGACCTGGATCACTTACACGTCTTCAGATGATCAAATCTTGACATGTTTTATGCAATTCTTCATTTCCATGAATAAGATGCACTAATTTGGATTACCTTCCTTTTTTCTCGAGGAGACATGTATGGTGGCAATTTTCCTGTAGCCAAATAGTTAGAAATATCTACAAACCATGGAGATTCAGTATATACTGCAAAAAGATATTCATCAGGAAACTTATCTTCTACATGCATGTCATTGTTGTCATTTTGAATCCTTGATAAAAAGTCAGCAACTGTGTTTTGTTTTCCAGGTCGATTCAAAATAGTAATGTTAAACTCTTGTAGCAACAATAACCATCTATTGATTCTGCCATTAGTGATTGATTTATTCATTAAGTATCTAATTGCAGAATGATCAATATGTACAAAATTTTCATAACCACTAATATAATTTCTAAATTTATTGATGGCATGAACAACAGTTAAAAACTCCTTTTCTGTGATAGTATAATTTAACTATGCAGGAGTCAACTTTTTACTAGTGTAATAAATGGCATATGGAGTTAAGTGTTTTTGTCCTTGTACAACTCCTAAAGTTGTATCTGAAGCATAAGTCGAAATATGAAAAGGTGATTTCCAATTTGGTCCTCTAAGAATTGGTGCTTCAGAGATTTTCTCTCTTAATGACTCAAAGGCTTTTTGGCAATCAGAATTCCAATTGAATTCCCAGTCTTTTGTGGGTAGCTTGAAAAGTGGAGATGCAATTTTTGTAAAGTTTTCTATAAATCTTCTATAATAACCAATGAAACAAAGAAAATTTCTAACATCTCATTGACAAGTTGGAATTGATAATTTGGAAATAACTTCTACTTTAGATGTATCCACTCTAATTCCATTTCCTGAAATATGGTGTCCTGGAACAATTCCCCTAGTAAACGTCATAAAACATTTTTCATGGCTTAATGAGAGATTTGATTCTTTACATCTAATGAAAACTTTTTCCAAATTTTTAAGAGCTTCTTCAAACTAATTTCCATAAATTGTAAAACTGTCCATATATACTTCCACACAATCATGAATTAAATCAGAAAAATGCCTGATACTGCTCTTTGGAATGTTGCAATAGAATTACATAATCCAAAGGGAAGTACTCGGTAAGCATAAGCTCCCCATGGGTAGGTAAAGGTGGTTTTATCTTGGTCTTCTAGGGCTACTTGGATTTGGTTATACCCACTAAAACCATCTAAAAATGAAAAATATTTATTTCCTACCAATGTATCTAAAACTTGATCTATGAAAGGAAGTGGAAAGTGATCTTTTAAAGTGCCTTTATTCAATTCCCTATAGTCAATACACACTCTCCATTTTCCATTCTTTTTAGGGACAATTACTAAGGGTGAAACCCACTGACTGTCTGATATAGGATAGATAAAATTGACATTCAACAGTTTTTGTAGCTCTTCCTTAACAATCTCCCTTAAATTTGGATTCATTCTTCTTTGAGGTTGTCAAACTGGTTTGGCATTTTCTTCAATGTAGATATGATGTTTACAAGTATTAGGATTGATTCCTTTCATATCATTATATTCCCATGCATAAGCAGATGAATTTTCTTGTAACATCTTGATTAATTCTTTCTTTTGAAATTCTTCCAAATTATTGTTGATATTCAAAGTTTTTCCTAAAAATATTTCAATTGTAGAATTGCCAAATTTTTCCATAGAGTGTAAGGATAGTTGACAAGATGATAAATATTGAGTATTGCATTTCTCTTGAAAACTCTGGCTAGATTCACAATATGATGAAGATTCATTCTTTTCCATTAAATTTAAAATTTGATCTTCTTCATCTAATTCTGAAGTAGCAAAGATTGGTCTTATATCAAAGTCGTCATCTATCCATTCTTCATTTTCAACCTCTATTGTTGTTTTTACTGGTGGATACAGTGTGAATTTCTTTGTTGTACTCCCATCATAAATGAACATATCACCAGATCTAAAACTTATCAAAGCATCGGTTGTAGCTAGCCATGGTCTTCCTCGAATTAATGGATGTCCTCCTAAGTAATTCTTGGATGTTAAAATCATAAAATCAACAGGGTATTCCCAAGAATCTAAGGATACATATATGTATTCTAATACACCATCAAGTTTGATTACAGATCTATCTGCCAATTGTAATAGTGTAGGTGTATATTGAAGATTAGAAAGTTTTAATTGATTCATATTTTGTTTACTCATGATATTTATGGTTGTTCCTACATCAATCAATGTATTTGGGATCTCTACACCATTGATGTGTGTTTTCACAATGGGACTTCCTGGATCAAGATATTTTTGAATTGTTTTTTACCCATCATGATATCTGCAATTTTTCCAACAAGTTGGATTTTTTTATTCTTTTCTCTTTCTTCCGGGTATTTTTATGCTTAAGTCCCTATTTTTTTTTTGATAAAATTGGTATTTCCTTAATGGCTTGAAGCAAAGGAATTTTTAAACAAACATTCTTCAGTTCTATTAGACTTTAAGCTTCTGTGGTCATTTTTTGGAAAAGTATGCTCCAGATTATCCACAGTAATATGTTCATTATGTCAACGTTTCGAACCCCAAAGGGGATCCATCATCAGGATAGAAAATGAATGATAGATTGAGAGAAGAATCCACCGACCAGAACAGATAAATAAATACCTAATGGGGTTACAGGTACTAGACTATGAAAACACCGCCTTCAGATGTAGGCTCTGTAGGCAAACAGGACACCTACAAAGCTCATGTCCAGAAGTTAAGAATAAAAAGAAGCAGAAAGGGAAGCAGAAAAAAGGATGGACTTTTTCACACTCAAACTCAGAGGATGAAGAATCAGAAGCAGCAGAGGAAGAAACCCCAGCAGAAAAGACCGAGGCATCTCAAGAAATGGAGAATCAGAAGGAAATTCCATCAGACAACAAGGCAGAGAAGTCAAACATGGATCTGAGCACGGGAGGCATCAAATGGCAACACCACTCAGATACTTCAGATTCAGACAAAGAAATTGGGCCACAGAATACAGAAACACAATTAGTCATTGCTTCGATCGAGCCCACTCCAGGAGCGTGGCGCAAGGTCGAAAAGAAAAAGGGGAGAAAAACTTGAAGCGTGAGTCAAACTCATTGCCGGAATTCAGTTTTTTGCCTCTTTTCTCTCCTCCCTCCTTCTATTCTTATTCTTTGTGCACGTTAGTCCTCTAACTACCTAATGGAAAAAAAAAAAAATACCTAATGGATGATAAATTCAAGTAGAAGCCGACTAATTCAAAAACTAAACTACATATATTTTTCAATTTTTATTATTTTCTAGTTTTAATTAATTTAATTTAATTTTAATTAATTTATTTTAATTAAATTCTTATTTTAATTAACCTAATATGTATTCGTAAATAATAAAACTAATTAATTTTATTGAAATAACAAATGAATAAATAGATTAAATGTAATAAGATTTTTTTTTAATGTAATAAGTTTATTTTGTATAATTAGTTTTAATTTTTGTATAATTAGTTTTTTAATTTTAATTAGTATCTAATTTTAATTTTACTTTTTAATTTAATTTAGTAATCTAATTAAATATAATTAGTTTATTTCAATTTAAATTCAAAATTTTATTTTAACCTAATATGGATTACTAAATTATTATATAATTTTTATATATAACAATAAGTCTAATTAATTTTTACTAAAACAAATTAATTAATTAATTAATCCATTAAATACCTAACTAGGAAAGTAGTAAATGATTTGATTTGATTTAGATTTAAATTATTTTATTTATAGATTAATTTTATTGATAAATAATTAATCTCTAAGTACCTAACTAACAAAGAAATAAATTATTTATAGATTAATTTTATTTATAATTTTTTATTAATGTTAATGTTAAAATCTATTGTCACTAGAATAAAGTTTTTTATTTTGTTTTCTAGTTTTTTATTTTGTTTTATTAGTTACTTAATTTATTTTATTTATTAGTTAATAATCATCTATGTTAACTTAAAATAATCTTGATAATTATTTATTATTAATAGTAATCATTTATTTATCTATTTACAAATAAATGGTTAATATGTCAAATAAATAATTATTAATTACTAAAAAAATTCACTAATACAGATGCTATAAATTAAGGAAGGGGGAGGAAGATACTAGTGATACTACACCTCGAAAGATCTGGAGGGGTTGATATGTCTAATCAGGGGAAGCCAGTTTCCACTAATCTCATTTGCATTGTCCCTATTGAGATAATGAGGAAACTTCATAATTTTGATAACCTCTCTGATTTTGCTCTTTTGATAATGATCCTCCCTTGCAATAATTCTGGCATCCTCCAAACACACATGATGCTTGGTTTTGGATGAGTGTTCCGCAAGATCCGATGTACGAGATCTCTCATTCTTAATATCAGCTCTGTGCTCTTTAAGTCTTGTTTTCAAAGATCATCATGTCTCCCCAATATAACTCTTGCCACATGAACAATCAATCTTATACACACCCTTAAGTTGTTGATGATCTATGTTATCCTTAACTGACCTCATTTTCTGCCTAATCATTCCACATGTTGTAAACTGAGTGTCTATGTCCTTCTTTCTTAAAATCTTAGCGATTTTATCTATAACCCCTTGAATGAATGGGAGGTACACTTTCCCACAATTTTCTTTCCCGTAGTTTTCTCAGGGACCCCTAGAGAGGACCTTTTCTTGAGCTCTTTTTATAGATTTCCTAATATTAGACTCCTTGTATCCTATATCCTTAAAAACAGAGGTTAAGTGTTTAATTTCTTCATTTAGGTGATCAGAGTCAGAAATTCTAAGAGCCCTAATAGCAAGAGTGTTTAAGACGCCAAATTTTTGGGATGGATGATGGTATGAATCAGCATGTAGATAGCTTTCCATATGTGTTTTCTTCCTAAAGACCTAGTGTCCCAAAGTACCATCCTCGTTTCTACTAATCAGGACATCTAGAAAAGGAATTTTACCGTTTTCTTCAAGCTCCATAGTAAACTTGATTTCGTATGATATAGAGTTAAGATGATTAAAAAACCTCTCAAGCTCAGCCTTGTCATCAGTCCATTTTATGTTGGTGTCATCAACAAATCTTTTCCACCATGTCGGTTTCAAATGGTATGAGTCAAGGGCTTTTCCTTCAAAGTATTCCATGTATAAGTTGGTGACAATAGGTGAGAGCGGGGATCCCATGGCGACTCCCGATATCTGTTCATAATAATTGTCTTGAAAACTGAAAAAAGTGGAACGTAAACAAATTTCCGCAAGTTTTGTTGTTTCTGGATCAGTGACTTCTTTTATAACATGAACAACTTCATCTAGAGGAATCTTTGTAAACAAAGAAACCACATCAAAACTCACCAGAATATCATCCTTATCAACCCTCTCATTCTTGATAAGTTTCACAAAATCATTGGAGTCCTTTATAAAAGAGTTTGTGTTTCCAACCAGAGGCTTCAAGATCTTAGCCACATATTTAGCTAATTCATAGGTAGGGGAACCAATGGTGTTGACTATTGGTCTAAGAGGGACCCCTTCTTTATGAATTTTTGGTAATCCATAAATTCGAGGTATAACCTCACAGGATGGAATTAGCCTCTTTTTCATTTTATCATCAAGGTTTGATCCCATGATAGCCTTCTTGACCTATTTTATAACCTTAGGAATGGGGTTGGAGTTAATTCTTCTATAACTACCGCAATTTAGATGCTCATTCATTTTATGAATGTAATCATCCTTATCTAAAACAATAGTTGCTCCTCCTTTATCAGCCTTAAGCACCATTATTTTATCAGTATTACGAAGTGATCTAAGAGCGCTACAACAAAATAGGAAATTTATGCCAGATTTAGCACCATATTTTAGTGTATTTTTCTCTCCATTGGGATGATCAGCTTGGCACTAAATCTGGCTCTATTGTACAATTTTTAAAGCATCCTTTTTTGCGCCAAATTTTGCATCTTTTTTTTATGCCAAATTTTGCATCATATTTTGCACCAAGATTTGCATTTGGTTTTACAACAGGTTTTGCTTCTAGTTTTGTGCCATTTTTTGCATCTATTTTTGCATCATTTTTTGCTTCCTGTTTTGTGCCATTCTTTGCTTCTATTTTTGTGTCGTAATTTGCATCGAGTTTTACACCATCTTTTGCATCTGATTTAGTGCCTTTTTTTGCATCGAGTTTGTGCCAGTTTTTGCATCTAGTCTTATGCCATTTTTTGCTTCTAATTTTGTACTTATTTTTACATCTATTTTTGCATCAATTTTTCTACCCTTTTTTACACCATTTTTTGCATCTAATTTTGCACCATATGTTGAATCTAATTTAGTGCCAAAATTTTCATCCATTTTTGCACCATTTTTTCATCCACTTTTTCGTTTCATTTGTCTCCCTTTTTTGCATCCTATTTTGCACCTAATTTTGCATCATTTTTTGCATCCAATTTAACATCATTTTTAACAACATTTCTTGCATCCAATTTTGCATCCTTTTGAGCATCTAAATTTTCACCCTATGTTGGACCATGTGTTGTGTCCACCTTTGAATCCCATTTTGTGTCTAATGTTACGTTCAATTTTGAGCCTTTTTTTCATCTACGTTTGCATTTTCTTTTGCACCAAGTTTTGTATCATTTGTTGCACCTCATTTTTCATCCAATGTTGCATCCAAATTTGAGCCATTTTATGCCCATTTTCGCACCATTTTTTCTACTTTTATGTCCAAATTTTCACCATTTTTTATGTCAAATTTTGCATCTTTTTTGGTGTCTAATTTTTCATCCTTTTTGGCATCCAAATTTGCATCATTTTTTATGCCACATTTTGTGTCCACATTTGCATCTCATTTTGCACCTAGATTTTAGTCTGAATTTTCATCTAGTTATGCATCATTTTTGGCATCCTTAGTTTCACCCTTTTTTAGTCCCATTTTGCTTCTTGTTTTGTGTCTTTTCTTACATCCTTTTTGCACCCAATTTTTCATCCTAATTTTACACCATTATTTGCATCCTCATTTTGGTGTCCATTTTTACATCCTTGTTTGCGCCCAATTTGGTATCTTTTTGTATGCCCTATTTTGTTCCCTTCTTTGTGTCTAGTTTTACACCCTTTTTTAATTCTACTTTAAAACCCTTTTTGTCTCATTGTTTGCATCTTGTTTTAATGGCTAGTTTAACATCCAATTCTACTCCCAATTTTGCATCGATGGTTACATCCACTTTTGGCTTCTTGTTTAGAGTTTTACTTTTACTTCCATTTTACTAATTTTATTACATAGTGAAATATATTACAATTTCTAAATATCATTTTGCTATAGGATTTAATGCACAGTTAGATGAACATAAAACCCTCTCAGTTTATCCTAGAAACCTAAGATAGACTGATTAAGAGAAAGGTTGTTCTAGGGCTCAGGATTCTTAGTAGATCAAGATGTAGAGTATAGATTAAGAAAATAAGAATGAATTCATGTGAGTCCTCGCATGTAGATCTTGTTGGAGTTTTTAGTGTAGCTGGGAAGCGCTCCTAGATAGCTCCAAATCTTGGTCCTACACACAAGAGAGAGAACAAAGAAAACTTCACAACATAATATCTTGATAATTGAAACTATCATAAACATATAAATATTACTGAATAAATAAATATAAACCAAAATCCCATACATTCATTAGTTAAATAGGATAAGTAAAGAATGAACAACTCCTAGCTCCAAAACTCTCCCTCTCAATATAGATTTCAACAACGTGACAATACATGAATTCCCTTCATTTCCTCAATGGCCAAGCCTCCAATATATAGGAAAGTGAAGGCTATGAAAATTTCCCAAATTCCTTATTATTTCAATTTTGGCAAAAGCTTTTGGGTGAATAATGTTTACTCATATAAAAATGGCATTTTCCACTTTTTAGATGCTTTTGTGCTTAGGAAAAAGCTTCCCCATGCTTTATGGCTCTTTCCCACTTTTGTATGCTTTTATTTTTTAGGAAAAATCTAAAGATGAGGATAAAGAGATCACATTCCACCATATGAGTTTCCAAAAGTGAACAAGAGTGTCAAATTCTAGTTAACTCACGCTTTTTCCTTCGCATTAGAGGAATTTTTATTTTAAAATGTTAACATTGAATTTCCATGTCATAATGTGTAAGCCAATCAAAATCCTTTAAAATTTAAAAGACATATAGGTGTGACTATGCAGTGGAATTTTTTTTTAATAATATAACTTACCTAATTTATCTACCCAAGTGACCCAAAACTATATTAAATATTAAAAATAAAATTAATATCTTATTCTATAAAAGTTAGAATATCTAGAATATTTTTAATGAAGGGTAAATCATGGCATGTTAAATAAATAAATTTAAACATAAAATCCTAAATCCTAAATTTAATTTAAATTTTAAATTTACTTTCTTAATTTAAATTTTATTAAATCTTCTATCGATAAATTAATTTAAATATAAAATATAAATATATGGTTATTTTGATAAAAGTGCATTTATTTGAGTATCTTAAATTTATATTTTAAATTTTCCTTTTAAATTTAAATTTTCTTAAATCTTGTGTTAATAAATTAATTTCAATATAAAATACATGTAGACAGTTATTTTTTATAAAAGTGACGTTTATTTGGGTAATTTAAATTTCCTTTAAATTTTGAATTTGCTTTTTTAATTTAAATTTTATTAAATGTTGTGCTAATATATTAATTTAAATATAAAATACATTTACAACTATTTTGGTAAATGTGACAATTATTTGGGTAATTTTGGTAAAAAAATAATAAAAATGATATATTAAAAAATTGTCTACATGGCATTATTTTATTAGTTTCTTAATTTTTTCTTAGGTGGTTATTATTTTGGTAACAAAAGTTAGATGAAGGGGACAACTTGTTATAGACTAGTATACCATGGTCCTCATGGTACATAACTTGTAATATAGGCTTATATAGTTTAGAAGAAAGGGGTATTTCAACCAACAACATAGTATTCTCCTCCAAGATGATGAGTAGGTATTTTCATGTATAACACATTTAAGAATATATCACAATTCAAATTCATAACTTAGTATTTGTAAACAAATTTAAGGGTAATTGACAACATTCATAAAAAATATAGCAGTATCCTCATATATAACAATTCTCCATCAAAAAATCATTGACAATTTTCAATATACATATATTACTACTAAATCAACATTTATCGCAGATATCATTATTCCAAGGTAAATTCACAACATTGCATCCAAAAATAGTAATGTCATCATACATAATCATTCTCCATAAAAAAGCATTGACAGGTTTCAACACATATATAAAGTAACAAGATAATACTAATAACATCCTCATCATCCTTAATCAAATCAACTAAGATTCAAATGTGTGATTATCATATCAAAATATTTCATGAACACCATTATTCTAAGGTAAATTCACAACATCCATCAAAAGATAGTAATATCATCATACACAATAATTCTCCATCAAAATAATGTTGATAATTTTCAATATATACATAAAAGAACAAGATAAAAATGATAATATCATCATCATATTTAATCAAATCAACTAAAAGTCAATTTAAGATTACCAAATAGAAATGTTTCATAGATATCATTATGCTAAGGTAAATTCACAACATCCATAAAAAAATAGGAATCTCATCATACACAATAATTCTTCATAAAAAAATTGTAAACAATTTTCAACATATTCACAAGGTAACAAGATAGTACCGATAGTATCATCATCATTACTCAATAAACTAAAATTAAAATGTATGATTACCATATTAAGACATCCAACTAAATATAAAAATAACGCATGGCTAGCTAGCACCACGAAAATCATAGCCAAGCTCATCCTCATGATCATTTCCATGATCATCATCCTGACCATCCTGATAATATCATCCACATAATCATCACCAATACCATCGCCATCCTTATCATCATCATCTCTGATATATGATGTAATCTAAACATAGTCTATATCATCATCTTTGTGGTCATTACCTATAGCGTTCTGGGAAAAAAACAATATTACATGTTAGTACTAATTATATAGCAAAATGCATATTTTTATTACAATGCTAACAATAAAATGAGGTAGGACATAATAACATTTAATAGTACTAAAAATAAAATGAAAATATGGCTTAAGATATATTGGAGATCTAACTAAGGTTACACTTGTAATTCACATTAAGTAGTAGAAGCATTTTTTAATCCATATGAAGTAGGTACCCATTTGTTCGTCATATTATATTGTGAATGTTTCTTATGATTTCCATGCAGAATTGGTAAATTAATATTTACTGGAAGCTTTATTTCAAATTACAATTGTAATTTAGATTAGAAATAGAAGAAATTTTAACAAAAAAAGAATGTCACATGAAAAAGTAAATTGTTTTTAATGAAAAATAAGTCGCATACAATATGAATGTCACATGAAATATTGAGTTGTTTTTAATGCATGTACTTTTCTCTATAATAAGATGGATCCTAATGTTCATTCAAGAACAAATGCTCACAAATAATTACTTCATTTTATCCATTATCACACTTAATCCATTATACCTAGTGACGACAATGATTCCATTCAAATTGCTTTGAACTCCCTAAATATAATGTAAAATAGAAAACTCCACGACCACGACCATGACCACAGCCCCCTCCCTTGCCCTGTCCACCATTAGAGACAATGAACTTGGAGTTATGACCATGATAGCAACCCCTCCCTTGCCTTGTGTCCACCATTAGAGGCATTGAACTAGGAATTAAGAGTACTCATGTTTTCTTTGCTCTAATTAATCTCCAAGGAATCAAAACTTGATCAATATATCAAGGACTCCATCAAGGAATAGATATATCATAAGAGAATCTCAATAGGCTTTGCCAAAAGAGTGTGAAATAACACTTATCTCTGTTTTATGAAATAACTCGAGTGAGTGGAATGAATGGTCGGAAACACTTACCAAGGAAAGGAATATTTTTGGTCCGTCCTTATTTCTATTATTATTTTTGCTTCTTAGAATGGAGGGAAGTGTTTAAAAGAATTCAAAAAAATATTTTAAATTAAAAAAAAAGTATTTGCTTAAGTTTAGTTTTTTTTTTTTTTAATATATATTCAATTTAGTATTTTTTTAATTTTTTTTTTCTAAAAGAATATATTTAGTTTCTGGTTTTTTTTATAACAAAAATTATATTTTCTTTTTATAAAAATGGATTTTAAACATCCATTCATGCTAAATTTGTGATTTTATGATATAAGTTTAAATTATATATAAAAAAAGTAACTTAATGCCATGTGTTGTGTCGCTGAGATGGGTATTATACATCTCTTCCTTGCTAAGTTATAGAATGTTCTTGGGTTTTCTTAATGCAATAAAATTAATTCTTCTCTTCATTATATCTTTAGATGTTCAACTTGCACCTAATAAAACAATAAAGTTGAAATAGGTTTGCCTTTGACCTTTGTAGATTTCTTTCCCCATTACTCCTTGTCTTAATAGATTAATTGTCTTATGGTGGCCTTGAGTGGCCACTCCCATTAGTTGCGTGCTTTTTAGTTTTATGTTAGTGACATTTCTTAGGATTTATAACATGTTATTTAATTTATGAAAATGTGTTATTTTCCATATTATTGTTAAATATTAATATTAAATATGTTGGTTTTGAACATGGTTTAGCAAAAAGTTACCAAAAGGTTTATAGATTGTAATTTATAATGTAATGCTTAATTGCTTGATGAAATTGTTTTGGATATTTTTTTTAAAGATTCATCGATTGATGAAATTTTTATGGATGTTTTTTTTAGTATATTAACTTGTATGTGATAAAGTCAAAAGTCACCTCTTTTTGAGATTTTCATTGGTTAATTTCCCTTAAGGCTATCAAGTTCACCATTTAGTCTGAGGTTAAGGAAATATAGGAGTCATGAAGTGGCATTTTCCAATAACTTAAATCTCGGAACATGGTTTTTTAGTCAAATTATACTTCCTTTCTATGTAAATTCTCCATGAAAATAGTCTCATGGAACATGAGGGACCTCAATAGTAAAGGAAAACAAATACTCCTAAAAGAAAAATGGTACGCAAAGCACCCATCAATAATGTTGATATAAGAAATAAAAATATTAAGTGAGGTTCTACCTCATACATTTAGAAAATGGGGGAGGAATTTCCAAGTAGTAGTGATTGATGATTAGATATATTTGGGTGGAATTGCTATTATTTAGAATGTTCAAGACATCAAGGTTACCAATATGTTTACCTCTTTTCACATTATGACAATATAATTTTAGTTAATTGACATCGAGGACTACTACCATGTATCCAATGTCTATGAATCCAATATCGCAAATGGAAAACCTCTATTTCTCAATTTTATTTCCAGCACAAGTAATTTATACTCACCATCTCCATGGATTATTGGGAGTGACTTCAATATTATCAAGTGTCTTGAGGAACAGAAAGGATGAATCACAATGTTTACCAAGAGATTTTGTAAGATATACCATCAAGGCCCTAAAGTAGCATCCATTAAATTTCTCAAGAAATGAGTCTCCAATCCACACATGTGGATCAATGACATGTAATACATGTGTATGTGGTGACTAACTTAATACACTATTCTAATAACTCCACAAACTTAAGTATTTCACTTCGTCACATGATTGACTGTAGTGTGACATAAGTAAATGAAGGGTAGACATCAAACCCTTAGGCAAGAAAAATTCCCTAGATCCTCAATTGGGTGCTTAAATGATGAAGTGAAAATGAAAGGGGAAAAGAGGACTTCATGATTTAACCATCACAAACATGTGATCAAGTGTGACTAGGAGTGTATATATTCATATGTTTTCCAAAGAGGGTGTGAATACATGAGTTACCATTCGTTGGGCCTTATTTTTCTTTCTTTTGATTTTTCTTATATATAGGACTTAGGGAATAAGGTTTTCATAAGTTTTGAACAACTCATAGATATAATATTTACATAAATTTTCACTTTAACCTTAGAGTTTAGACTTAGATAAATCATTATAGTGTATATTTAATGATTTTGGCTTTCACTTTTTGATTTTCTTTCATCACAAATGAAAAAAGGGGGAAATATTTTGCCACAAATCTATGAATGCTTAATCATAAAGGTGTCATGCGATGAAAACAAATTAATGATGTTATTCCCAATGAAAATGATGGGTATTCTTGAGAAACGCTTATGCTTGTGGATGTCTCCTCCCTGGTTGAGAGGGAGTGAGAATTGACACCATATTATCCATTTGTCATGTACTATGGCTGAGACTAATAGTCGTAAGCCTACTAAAGACACCAATAGGGAGGATGGTGGATTAGATAAACATCTGGGACCAATATTCTTTGAGAATTTGTGCTTTGACTAGGACTAACTGCCATAAGTCATTAATCCAAGATAAGAATAGTCATGAGGATCGACATTTCCTGGTGTCAAATATTATGACAGTGGATTAGGAAATAATCATGTGAGGACATGCCTGATGAACATCCTAGTGCGGTAAGTGCCTAAAGAGGCAGTGGTGTCCAAATTTATGCCTCCCAACATTGTGCTATGATCTAATGGAGATATATAACTTGTTAGTCAAGGCCTTTCTATTTTGACAATGTTGGCTATGATGATTTAAATCATTGTTGATGCTTATCAATCCAGATCCCTTCTTATATGAATATTTCAACTTGAGAGTACTTTTTTGTCTCATTATGAGTATCTCCCTAGTTTAGAGGGAGTGTCATCATCTTCATTATCATCATCATCACCACCATCAATCTCATCATTGCATTATCGTCATAATCACCATTCATGTCGTCATCATCATCATCATCATCATGATTATGGACATTGTCATCAATTGTTCATAATTATAGGTGTCGTAAGAAATATCATCAACCCAAAAAATATTATGAGTGCTCAAAAAGGGTTGTTAGGACACATGATATATGCAAGAGAAATGACAACTTTATTTTTTAGAGATGATCGATGATCATCATCACCACTACCATTATCATCATCATTATAATTTTCATCATCCCCATCATCATAATTAATGTAATTTCTATCATCATTGTTGTCAACTTCGTCATGAACATCATAATCATCATTCATGCCATTATTGTTGTTGATGATTACCAAGATGAAAATAATGATAATGATGATCAAATGATGATGACTTGGAAGATGACTCTAAAGATAATGATTATGATTATGACCATGACAACATTTAAAAATTGGGAAGATTTTCCAAGGTCATTAGCATCTCCATCATCATTGTCATTATAACCCCCATCATCTTTATCATCATTTTGATTATCATGATAATCACAATTCATGTCATCGTCATCATCTTCATTATCATCATTGTCATAATTATTGACATTGTCATCAGTTGTTCATAATTGTTAATGTCATAAGAAATATCATCAATGCAAAAAATATATGAGAGTTGGAAAATGGATGCAAAAGTTAAAAAAAAAAATGGGGGCAACAATAGACGTAAAATTGGATGAAGAGTGGACACAACATAAGTAGATGCAAAACAAGATAGAAAAATTGACACAAAAGTGGATGAAAAAGTAGATGCAATAGTTGATGCAAACTTGGACACAAAATAGGATGCAAACATGGATGAAAAAGTGGAAGAAAACATGGGTGTAATAGTAGGCATAAAACTTAGCATGAATTGTTGTGAAATAAATGTGGATACAACAATGAACAAAAAAAAAAGACACAAACTTGGATGAAAAAAGGAGGAAAAATTGGATTAAAAAATGGATGTAAACATGGACCAAACATGGGTGCAATAGTGGACACAAAATTAGATTCAAAATTGGACACATCAGAAGTGGATGTAAAAGTAGATGCAAAATGGGATGCAAAAAATAGAAAAATTATTTGATGCAAACTTGGACACAAAAGAGAATGCAAATGTGGATGCAAAATTGGAAGAAAATGTGGGTTTCAATGATAGGCACAAGATATGGCACAACAAAAGTGGATGAGAAAGTGGATGTAATAAAAAAACACAAAAAATATGCAAACATGGATGCAAGACAAGATGCAATAAGGGATGAAAAAGTGGATGCAAACATGGGTGCAAAAGAGGAAAAAAATTTGGATGAAAAATATGGATGCAATGGAAGTAGATGCAAAAGATGATACAAAATGAGATGCAAAACCCAACATAAAAGTGGATGCAAAAATAGATGCAATATTTTGATGCAAAAGTGGATGCAAAGATGGATGCAAAATTGGAAGCAAACGTGGGTACAATAGTAAGTACAAAACATGGTACAAATAGTGTCACAACAAAAGTGGATGTAATGATAGATGCAAAAAAAAAGCAAATGAAGATGAAAAATAAGATGCAAAAGTGGATGTAAACATGGGTGCAACAGTGGATGAAAAATATGATGCAAAAGTTGATGCAACAAAATTAGATGCAAAAGTAGATACAATATGCGACACAAAACCTGATGCAAATCTTGACGCAAAGGGGATGCAAAAAATGATGTAAAAATGGATGCAAAAAATAATTTAAAAAATGATGCAAAAGAGGATGCAAGAGATGATGAAAAAGTTGATGCAAGTGTAGGCGCAAAAAGTGGATGCAATAAATGATACAAAAGTTGGTGAAACAAAATTAGGTGCCAAACTTGATGCAAAACATGGTGCAAAGGATGACACAAAACTTGGCATAAAACTTGGTGTAAAACCTGGTGTAAAACCTGATGCAAAACCTATTGCAATACCTGGTGCTAAACTTGGTGTAAGACTTAGTGAAAAACTTGGTGCAAACTTTGCATCAATTTTTGCACCATATTTAATAAATGGACACAAATAGCACCAAAAATGGGCTCTAGACGCAAAAAAGGAAGAAAAAAGGGACACTAATCACAGGGTTTTGTTGTAGTGGAGCAACCTGCCCTTCATCTATCATGTCATAATTAGGCAATACAGTTTGTTTCTCTACCCCTTCATCAATTTTTAATCTTTTAGGGAAACGTGGTTTTGAAATAGACACTGAAGGTTGTTCCATAATAGGAGTTGAGCTATTTGAATGTGCTGGAGTAATTGTTTTTGAGTTTCATCTTTTTTATTGATTAGAGACTTTTCTTCTTCAGATATTTTTTCTTTTTCACTTTCTTGAATAACAACTAAGGGGGACTTCTTTTCTAATATTCTACTAGATCTAAGTTGAACATTATTTAGATCTAGTGGAGTTATCATGTAAGTTTGAAAAAAAATTCCGTCCATATTGTAAACAGGTTGTGAATTTTTATTATTATTTGGATTTGGAAGTGGTTGGGCAAGCAATTGATTTTGTCTTTGAGGAATTGGTAATGAAAGTTTTGGATTCACATTGTGAGGTTGATTTTGTTGAACAGACTAAGGATAATATTGTGGAGGAAAGTACGATATGATTGTGGAAATTGAGGATATTGAGGGAATTTTCTATAAGTATTTTGCCATCCTTGTGACCAAGATTGCCAAGGCATTGGGGCAATCCAATTACTTTGTGAAGATTATGAAAATGGTTGAGGATTAAAACCTTGAGCTATATTTGGCTATGGATTCTGCCAAGGTATTTTAGCAATAAAACAGAGAGGGTCTACCTGATTTGGTACTCCTTCTTCTTGATAAATATCTTTAAGACCTAGTATTAAGGGACATTCTTTTGTATCATGATTTTCCGCACAAATAACACAAGTTTCTATACTTTTTAAATCAAGAGGACATTCTCTCATGGCATGTTTCTTTCTACACTTAGGACAAAAAATGGACAATGTAGCATTTTCAGCTTTTTTCTTGTTTTATATTTAAGGGTGTCAATTTGTTCACTAAGACTCCCTAAAATATTTGTTTTAAAGTTATCAAGAAAATTTCCTAATTCTGCTCTACTTACTATCCCAGTTGTAGATTTATTAATCCTTGATAGAAGAGGATCTCTTGGATTTTTCCCGGTTCTTTATTTGCCTCTTGAAATGTGTATGCACAACTCACAATTTTCTCCTAGTGATAACTGATAAATTTCTCCCTTACCCATTAGATTGAGAATATCAATCCGCTCATCTCTAATTCATTTCAATAAGAGAGATTTCAAAGTTTCCTCATCTAGATTATTCATTTTTTCCCTTTTTACATTGTAAGCAAATCTTTCAACGAAATCTTCAAGATTTTCATCTTCTTTTTGTGTCATTTTAAAGACTTCATCTTTAATGTTATGGGGCATACAGTAATCCTTATATTTCTCTAAGAATGATTTTTTCATTTGTTCCCATGTTCTTATGGAGTTTATTCCTAAACCCATAAACCATTTTAATGTTGCATCTTTAAGGGTTGCAGGGAATAATTTAAACTTTTGAGCATCATGTAGATAATCATATGATCTACACAAGACTTCAAATTCAAAGAGAAATGTCTCGGGATCTTCACTCCTTAATCCATGAAAGTTTGGAAGGATAGAGGGTGAGATATTTTTCATTGTTACAGTTGTATCTTCATCGAGGATTGGAAATCCAAAAGGTTTTGGATTTATATTCTCTCCTCTTCCTCTTCCTCCCTCTCTTCCATCTCCTCTTCCTCCACCTTATCTTCCACCTCCTCTTCCCCCTCCAATCCTTGGTTGTTCACCATTCAAATTATGTACCTCTCCTTCCCCTTCTCCAGCCATTGTAGACTCTTTATAACTAATATAGGGTTCTGATTTTGGTTCTAAGATTGGGTTTTCAATCTCCTCTAGTTCCTCTGGTTCTTCTATCAATGGTTTGAAGTAGGTTTCTTCTTCCTCTTCTTCAGTAGGAACTTCCAACTCTTGAGCTAGAAGTTGTTCTCCAGTTGAAGATAGGAAAATTATTCATGTTGTTGGGGATATGGGATCTTCTTCTATTATGGCTTTTGTTGATGAAGTTGGTGAATCTCTAGGTTGGATTTCGGATCTTAATACCTCAGGAAGTTTATGTTGGCCTACTATGGATGGAATTCGAGTTTGTTTGGGTTGTGTGACACTACGAGGTCGTGGTGGAGTAAGTGATGTTGTTGGAATTAATATCTTTCCTCTACCTACAAATCTACCCCTAGAATCTCTTTCCCCATGCATGTCATGTTTTTTTTTAAAAAAAGAAATCAAAACTTCTATTTTACAGTTCCCGGCAACAGCACCAAAATGTTTAGTCAATTCAATGTTCTTAAATTGCTTACATAAATTATCGACCTGAGTTTGTAAACTTCTGAAGTGCAAGTGCACTATATATGCTAGAAGCATTTTTTAGTTTATTAAGATGATGATCATGTTTGTTTTAATGATTTTCTTTTATTCCTATGTTCCTAATGAAAACTGAATATTTACAACTAAATTCCTACAATCAACTCTTAGAAAAAAGAAAGTGAGAATAGTTATCATTGTCATATTTAATTGAATATTGTTAGTTTTAAAAGGAGTTACTATGCAAGGTGATAAAAATAAAACTACTTGAACCACTTATGTTCTAGAAAGACAATTATTTCTACTCTACAAAGAATCACTTCTATTAATATATATATATATATAGATATATATATAAAGCAATCTAAGTTAAGATCTACGCATTGCAATTAACAATCTTACTTGAAAGAATAAAAACAAAAGCAGAAGGAATGTGATCTAATCAAACATATTTTCTTATGAAAAGAAGAGGATTATGTACATAGTCTTATTTTAAAAAGCACACAAATGATTTGAAATCAACAGACAACAAATGAAAGATTGTAAACAAGTAATTACAAAGAGATTGAAGCTACGATAATGCAATTCTAGAAATAAAAATAAAAAAATGAAATGAACTGAACTAAAAATGAAAGAATGAACCTCAATTGTCTGCGGGGTCCCTCCACAAAACAACAGGTTTTAAGACTTTAATTCAACAAATAACTATGTATGATATCGATGAGAATGATTTTCCAATTAAAAAGGAACAGAGTTATGAAACTTCAAACTGTCAATTAAAGATTACATATATGTCTTTCGCTTTTTGTTTATAGAGATATATATATAGCATTCAATCTCAACAGATTGATACTTTCATGCCTTAAAAACTTAAAACAATCCTAATCTAAATGCTCATCTTATAATGGAAAATTTAATGTTTCTCGATGATTTTTTATGTGGAAAGCAAATCAGGGAGTCGTGATTTATTTGAACTCTCGTTGCTCTATTTATTCACGTATTGACCTGCTTCTTTGACTGTGCCACTTGGCGATTTCCTTGATGATTTGGCTCGAGAGAATAGGAGGAGATCAATCCTCATCTACCCAAGTGCTTCTTTGCTTGGCTAGCATACTGGAACCTAGAAAACCATGGAGATAGTTGTAGAATCATGAAACAGCTGCAGAATCATGTTAATTCCGTAGCTATTACAATCTTTTAACTTAATAATAAGGCACATTAATAAATATGAAAAATAAGACATTTGATTACCTTAGCATGTCAAAATCTATAGTTTTACAATTTATTTGAGTTGATAGCAATAATGAAAAGAGGAAAAATGGATGGAAATGGTGTCAAAAATAAAACAGTCATGAGACTCTATAGAGCTACTACCCATAAATCTCATGGGGGGAGCTACTACTTCGACATATCGAGTAATAGATGATGTAGAGGAGCTACTACTCAACCCATCCTATTGTCTATTGATATTCCCAACAATGACCCTTAAGAGTCATGTGTAGAACACCTGCATCATAATCCTAGCTTAGGTGAGATACCCGACTTACCAAAGGTAAGGATCTCATGACCCCAAGCATCCTCATCCATTGACCAGATGGGGAGGGACAATCGCAACAAGCCCGACTTGTGGGTATGATGCCAACTGGGGTATACTCTGCAAACACCAAGATAGGGTGAGCTACTACTCCAGCCCTATGGGTAATAGATATGGGTGATACCCTATTTCCCAGAGTTCCCTAAACCCTAGGAGCCCTCCATCTCAATTCCTCACCCTGAGAGCTCAGACAGGGGGGAAAAGTTGGCTCAGTGTCCTCAATTAGTGGTGTCCCTTATCAGGAGGGGTCACAACCATCAGTCCAAGCTTCTCTTTGAAGACCAATAACTTCCTTTTCGGCAGAGCCTTGGTGAGAATATTTGCAATCTACTCATCTGTCAATATGTGATGGAGTAGAATGGCTCCTCTTTGCACCATGTCTAGAATGAAGTGATATCGGATCTCTATGTGCTTAGACTTATCATGAAACATGGGATTCTCTGCCAGAATGATCCCACTCTTGTTGTCGCAATATATCAATGTAGTGTCTAGGACCTGCTCAAATATCTCTCTAAAGAACTTTCTCAACCAAACTGCTTCGCAACTAGCCATGCTCTGCCTCGGCCTCGACCTCGATAGTACTCAATGCTACATGTTACACAAAAATATCGTCACCATGATTATTTGCAGTCAGTATGGGTCTATCATCACTTGTATTGTCCTCCTAAGCAAGTCTCAGACCTCAGCTCTTCAAGTCAAGCTCTGAAAATAAGAGAAAGACATTGAAAATCAATAAAACTCTGGTTCCGCACTTTCTCTCACTATTGCCTGCAGTCCCGCACCTTCTGTTTACAAAAACTGCGGACCTGCCCGCTCTGTCTCTAAAGGTGTGGGTGCGGACCCCTGTGAAAGTCAAAAAGGCGCAAGTTTATTCTAAAAAACTCACTTTGGGTTAATTCTAGATGATTCTAGAAGGAATTTTGACGTGGATTGGCCGCTCTTAGGTGGTTCATGCATCCCAAAAGAGAAGGAGCTAATCCCTTGATGAGAGGAGCTATCCCTTTGAAGGAGGGCTTTATCCCTTTGAAGGAGGACCTAGTAACTTCCCTCCATTGCACTATAAATTCAGGCATTGGGCTGGTTGCTAGGGAGGTTAGAAGCTGAACATTTTTGAGGGTAAATGCTGGTGAAATTAAGACTTCCTAGTTGAGCTTAAGAGGAGAGATCACATACCTTTTTGGCTTCATTGGGAAGAGAGTGAAACTTGTCAAAGTAGAGGAGACTTCTTGCTGGACCCTGGGAGGAGCTTGTACAGCGTCAAGGCACAGGTTGTAAAGTTCTTGATTTGAATTAATACAATCAAACTCATTTTTCTCAACAAATTGCCTCATGTCATTTGTTTCATGAATTCCTTGACTTTCATGTTAAATATGTTTTATGATATTGGCTTTTCAGGTGCTATTTAATTTGTTTGCTTGTTTGTGTTTGCAGATTCGCGACAAAGGAGCTCATTTGGATTGAAGGAGCGAAGGCTTCCACAAACTTGCGTTGGACCTAAGGTAGGCCTAAAACACTTGTTTGCCTTTGTTTATAAAAGCATATTTAGAGAAAGATTATGTGTGATTGGTTTGCTTGTCATTAGGTCTTCTTTAGATTCTAGGAAGGTCTATCTTGTCTGCAAGATCGACTTATTCCGTGTGACAAAATGGCGACTCCACTGGGGACTTGATTTTTTCCTTGTTTTTACTTTGACCTGAGAAACTGTGTTTTTGTTTCTGTTTTTGGCTTGTTGTGTGTGAAATTGGGTAGAGATTGTAGATCCAGGGTTATTTTTCGTTTTTCATAACTTTGGGAGAGGACCGCACCCTAGCCTTTTGACACAGTGCGTACTTATCCGCACTTTTTCTTTTAGCACAGAGCGGTACCGCACCTATGTTAACTGTGGGCCTGCGGACCCTGTCAAAATTTTGAAAAACCTAAGATTTCTTCTGTTAGTCAGCTTAGTTTTTGTTTAGAAGTTATTATCCACTGCCTAGACCTGCATATAACCTGTCAGAAGCTTTCCTTAGGTTGATTTCATTGGTGTTAGGGTTTTAGGTGAATTTCCTAGGAGTTTTGCTTGTTGGGTTTGTTTTTCATTTTGGTCTTGTAGTAGCTCTGAGCTTAGAAGCTGTAGGGACCTCAGATCACCTTGGTGTCTACCAGCCTTCTTATGAGTCTGACCATTTATGAAATCTACCCTTGTTGAGGAATCCGCTTTGTGTTTTCTCTTTACAAAACTTCGAAAAGCTTGGATTTTCATTTTTAAAAAGAAAACAAAATTAGTTGTTTTTGACTAATTTGTGATTCTGCATAAATTGGTCCTTAGTTTACATCTAGCTAAGTAAAACATCCTTAAAAAAGACATCTTGTAGGCTTTGACTTCAAATAGGTTTTTATAGTTTATAGATCTCAAAGTTAGTCATTTCCATAGTTTTGAGTCTTTTATAAAAAATAAAAAATCTCTTTTGGAAAAAGTTTGTTTTTTGTAGTGGTTGAGTGCTTTGAAACGAAAAAGGAATTTTTTGTGAAATAACTAGTTGTCTCGTTTTGAGTGCATTGGAAAAGACAAAAGCTATTCTTTTAATTTGTGTGTTAAGAAAGATTTGTGTTTACAAAGTATTTTGCATTCTCAAACTCTTTCCTAGCTAGAAGTTCATCAAAGAGAAAAGATTGTTTAAATCATCTTAGGTGCATTTTTAGTGATTTTGAGTCGAGTCTTCATACCATGAGTTTCATCTCCGCACCTTTTGACTTAAACAAAAACCAATAAAAATAACGCTTAAAGTAAAATTCATCTAGCAACATTTTTATTTCTAGGGCTCTAATACACCAACATAGCTTAGGCTAGTGTCTTGGAGTAGGAGAGTAATTAACTCTCCAAGATAGTAAAAACAAACAAGTAGTTGTATCTTGTGGTAGGGAAGAAATCCAATTGCTGCATTTATGCTCTGGGAAAGCTCCTCTTAAAGGAGAAGCACGAGATCGTGTCCGAACCAGTGTGGGAATCAATCCTTCCTCATTGGGAACGACGCCAGATATTCACGTATTAAAAACGGTAAACCTCGGATTAACCATTTTCGAGGAGCCTGGGGTCACTTGTTGGTAAACCTTGGATTATGTCAAGGAGCCTTCAAGGGGATTGAGCTTGCTACTCTGCCCTTGCATGCGTATCGGATCGTAGACTGTTCCCCCAGGTATATTTGTTTCAGTTGGTAACCTTAGTGGCCATATTCTTTAGGATTCTTCCTAAGGTGACAGTGGTGGGAAGATCCCACTGTACCTGGAGTAGACGTCGGCTAGACTCACTTGGATTTTTTGGGGGGTTCTCTTCACTCGAGACAGTTAAAGTGGAGGAACTTGTGCCAGTCTATTCATTAAGCAGGTTGCCGGGGTAACTGTTCCAACCGCCATTTCTGTATTGAACTCTGCGACGTTGGATTTCATCACCAACTAGTGTTTTCAGTACGGAAAGTTACTGTTTGTGTGTGTTTGATCTCCTAGATTCTTTAGGCGTTTGATTCAAATTAGTTTGGTTCTTTAGAGGCTTTAGGTGGTTTTCATTGAGATTTTACTTTGTTTGCGTGTGAAGTAGTTAAAAGTTTTTAACCGTGGCTGAATTACCGAGGAAGTCCCGTAGACTTCGGGGCCAACCTCCTGAGTTTTCACCAAGCCAGCTTGAAGGTTTGAAAGTCCTCGTAACTCCTAGAGACAGTAGAGTTGGGTCACCTGAAGAAGGAGAGTCTTCTTTGGTGGTACATCCTGATTTTCAAGCTTTAGTAGCATATTATAATCCACAATCAGTGTCTGTTTCCGAAGTTACTGGTAGCTTTTCATCTACTAGTGATATAGGTGAGGAACCTGAAAGTGAATTTGCTGCTACTCCGACATCGGGGTTTGCTTCTCCAGCTTCTAGTGGTCCTGGTTCACCTAGGGTAGAAAGAATAATCACCCAAGATCTTCCTTCTGGACTTATAGCTATTGAAGAACTTGCTACTCTGGAAGAAGAAGTAGGCATCCCTATCCCTGAAAATCAACCTGTTATTGAGCTAAGGGAGCGTGAATCAATCTTTTACAGTCCACCTAGGAGCAATACTTGGTATCTTTCTTTGACTAATTTCTTAGAAAACCCAGGGTTAAGTTTTTCACCACCTCGTGTTCCTTATCACCCAACACCTAGAGGTTATTATCCTCCGTTAAATATGTCAAGACAGTTGTCCATGTTTACTCAATCGCCCGAATCCTTTTTGTACAACGGTCCTTCTGTTCCCTCTGGGTATCAGTCACTTTCTGGTACTTTTTCGGGAGCATCTCCTCAACCCATTGAACAAGGGTTATTAACTGGAAGCAACGGTACTAAGCCGTTGAGCGTAGAAGATATTCTCATGATGTCAGGTTCTATTCCCAATCCTCAACCTCAAGGTGGCCAGTTACCGCCTGGGGGGCAACCTCAAGGTACCCAATTTGCGTCTGGGGGGCAACCTCAAGGACAATACATACCTACGGGACAGTACGTTCCTCAAGGTCAACCCTAGACTCAATATGTACCCCAAGGTCAACCCCAGTATTAGTACGTGTCTCAAGGGTATCAACCCCAAGGTCAGTACTTGAACCAAGGTTTCCAACCACCCTCCGGTCAATCATATGTTCAAGGAACGGGAAATGTACCTTTGAATTATCAATCCTACCCTCAACCCGGTTATGGTCCTCAATATTCTCAACCTATTATGGGTCCGTACCCCGGAATGAATTTAGTGTGGGATCCATCGGAAACTCAACAGGTGTTGTAGCCAAATGTATAGTTGTCATCTCAAACTGGACAACCCTTAGTTTCTGGTACACCCCAGCAACCAGTCCAGTCTAATATTCAAACTTCTGTACCTTCGGTAGTTTCTCAGCCTGGGCCTAGTACGCCTCGTACTCCGCCTCAAACGATTGCTGCAACTGCCGCAACATCTGTTCAATCTAGCCCACCTACTTCTGGAGTATCGACAGCTCCGATTTCTATTGTTCCTGTATCTACTCCTCATACCTCTTTACCACTGTCTGGATCCACGATTCAAACCTCGGTTCAGATGCCTGTAGGACAACCTGGTTCAAGTACGGTTGTCACAAGTCAACCAAAATTTACTTATCAACCGTACCAAGGACAGTACCAATTCGGTCCTGCTGTACAGCAGCCAGTCTATCAATATCAACCGTACCCTAGGTACACATATCAACAACCTCAACAACCCCAGTACGGTTCGGTTAATCCTAGTTTTCCGTGAGGATACAATATCCCAAATGCAATTCCTATTCCTAGTTATCCTGGATATCCTCCTCCTGGGGCTGGTCTCATGACCCAGAGTTTTAGGGACCCTAATCGTCAGTTACCGTTTATCGCAACTTTGGACTTTCCTGACTTGTCGCGCCTAACGAACGATCCCATTAATTATCTTCCGTTTTGGCCGCCAATGCCGAATAAGTTGCCTTGTGATATTCCTAAGTTCGAAGGCAAATCAGGAGAGGACCCGTCGAACCATGTGATGACTTATCACCTCTAGTGTGCGTCTAACTCCATTTCAGATGATTCAATCCGTCTAAGACTTTTCCAGCGCACTCTAATTGGTCTTGCGGCCAAGTGGTACATTGAGTTACCGCGAGGCACTTTTTATAATTTTAGTAAGTTAGCTACCTCGTTTTTAACTCATTTTCAGTTGCCAGTCCAATATGACAATGGCACGGAATTGTTAACTTCGTTAAAGCAATCGACGTCCACTTACATTTCAGATCATATTCATGAATGGAGACGTCAACGACGTTTAGTGAAAGTTTTTATTCCGGATTAGATCTTGGCCGAATGGTTTGTAAAGTCTTTGTTGCCAAAGATCACTGAAGATGTAGCTAAAGCCGGAGTTGTTACTGAGGAGCAAGTAATTGCTCAAGAACAGTACCTTGACTTGGTCTATACTCAGTCAGGTACGTTACACGAGAAAATCCCCGATCTTCCCAAGCAAAATCAAATCGCTGCAGCTCCTTCGGGATCTCATGCCGCCGATGGTATGATTGGTACGGTTAACACTAAGAGTAAGAAGAAGTCTTCCAAGAATTCTTCTCCTATCATAACCTTGCCTGATTCCCCGACAGGAGATTCTTCCACGGAGATTTCCGTCGATATTCACGTTGTAGAGTCATCTACAGCCAAATCAAAATGCGGTGGGAAGAAGAAAGGAAAGAAGAAGAATAAAACGGACAAAAATTCAAAGGAGAAACCTGAAAAATCAGAATCCAATGATGAAAAACGCAAACCTCGTTATCCTTGTCTCATTTGTGATGATGAACATTTTACAAGAGACTGCCCTCATCATGCAGAGGTTGCGAAGATTGTCAAAGGTTCCCAAACGCCTGCTGTTTTGAAGGATCCTTTTCCAAGTCAAGACAGTAAGATGATAGGTTCTTCCTCGAGTGCCAATGAAGAACCCATACTGATGATGTCCCATGTTAGGATTGCGACTCGATCGCATGATTATGGTAGTAAAAGTCCTGTTGATGGTAAAGAAGCAGAATCTTCTCATTCTAATCCATCAACCTCAGCTCTCGGTTCCGATCCACTACAGATCGAGAAACCTAATCCAGACTTGGTAATCAAACCGCCCGCCAAGGGTATACTTCGAAAGTCAACTTTCAATCCACATGCGAGAGTGGCTCAAAACTATAACATGGTTGAGGATTTAGTTGTTTCACCCTCAGCAATGTCGGCTTTGGAAGTGCTGCAATCATGTCCAGCACAGCGTAAATTACTTTTTTCGGCTATGGGAGCTGCTGACGTTCAGGACTCGAACCTAATAATTTTCGATCTAGAAAATAGTACACCACGCTTACCTCATCAAATGGCTTTCCAGATTCCAGTGATAGCAAAAAACAGGCCTATTCATCAGACTGTGATTGATGAGGGAGCCTCAACGTGTATTATGTCGATACAGTGTTGGAGATCGCTTGGTTCTCCTTTGCTAAATCAGTCCCCGACAATTCTAAAGGCCTTTGATGGCCGTGGGTTTCATCCTTTTGGCATTCTACAGGATTTGCCTATAGGCGTTGAAGGAAAAACCGTTAATCTAGATGTGGAAGTGGTTGATGCCCCTCTAGATTACAACCTTCTCTTGGGTCGAAGTTGGTCTTACGCTATGACAGCTGTCGTTTCATCGGTCTTTCGGGTTATAAAGTTTCCACATAATGGAAAGATCGTAACAATAGACCAGCTGGCTTACTTTTCATCCAACCCAGCCTCTTCTGAAAGTATTCAGCATGTCGGTAAAACGACTATCCCGTATAAGGATGTTGGAGTAGGATTAGTTAAAGATGTCGGTTTACTGGGAACTTTTCCTTTTCCTCCGATCAACGCATCGTCTTCATTTGCAACCATTCATATGATTACGTCAGACACCATTGTTTATGATGATCCTTGGATCGTTCCTTCCGAATCTGAGATAGACTCATTTGGTGATGTCATGCCTCTGAGTCCATATGAAATTGCGTATGAGGCCGTGCAATCGTTTACCGACCCATCTTCAACCGAAATTGACTTAATGAATGTGATCCGTGAAGAATCACTTTTCACATCAAGCTCGGATTCAATCACGTTTTCTGAACTTGTTCACTCTGATGAGAAAATTCGTGAAATCCTATGTGTAGATGATTTACCATGGGAAGATCTCCATCACAGATCTTCGTTTTTACCCGACAATGATCGTTTTGAAAATGATTTTTCATCAATCTTTACGACTGAATATGTCAAGGAACCTCAGAATCCAATGAAACATCCTGATTCAGAGTTAAATTTGGGAAATATCTCTCCAACTATTCCTATTGACATTTCGGTTAAGCCTGGAATTGTTGAGAACATTCATATAGGTGCCTCGTGTACAGATGACGAAATTCAAATATATAAGGCCCTATTTCAAGAATTCCATGATGTGTTTGCCTGGTCCTATGAGGAAATGCCAGGAATCGATCCCGCGATTGTTGTTCATGAAATCAAGACTTACCCGAACGCTAAACCCATCCGGCAACGTTTGCGTCAGATTCACCCGAGAAAAGATGCTGCAATTAAAGCAGAAGTTGAAAAATTACTCAAAGCAGGTTTCATTTATCCGATCCCGTTAACGGATTGGGTATCGAATATTGTTCCGGTTAACAAAAAGCAAGGAACAATAAGAATATGCATCGATTATAGGGACATTAATCGAGCCTGTCCAAAGGACAATTACCCAACTCCCTATATCGATCAAATCATTGATGATTGTGCCGGCAGTGAAATATTCTCCTTCATGGATGGTTTTTCCGGATACAATCAAATCAATATTCTACCTACCGATCAACCAAAAACGGCTTTCATTTGTCCATGGGGGACATTTGCTTATTGCAAATTACCTTTTGGACTCAAGAATGCTGGAGCAACTTTTCAAAGGGCCATGTCTTATGCGTTTCATGACATCAAGCACATTGTGCAACCCTATCTCGATGATTTGCCTGCTCATTCATTGCATCGAGCTGATCACCTCGTCCATTTACGAGCAATCTTTATGAGGTGTAGGCATTATCGGATTAGGTTGAATCCACACAAATGTTTCTTCTGTATAGAAATGGGTCGATTGCTGGGGTTTGTAGTTTCGAAAGCCGACATTTGCGTCGATCCCTCGAAGGTCGAAGCTATTGTCAAATTGCCTCCTCCTTCAAGTCTTCGCCAACTCCAAAGTTTGCAAGGGAAAGCAAACTTTTTACGACGATTCATTCCTAACTACGCCGAGGTTACAAAGGGTTTTACCCAGTTGTTAAAACAGAATACTCCATTCTATTGGGATGAGATAGCTCAGAAATCTTTTGATGCACTAAAACACGCATTGACCCATGCACCGTTATTGCATCCTCCCAACTACAACTAGGATTACTTCTTGTATCTTGCCGCCTCTCATTCCACCATTAGAATGGTCTTAGTTTAGGAAGATGAATTCGGAACTGAGCATGTGATATATTACCTTAGTCGAACTTTAAATCCAACTGAGCTAAAATACTCACATGTGGAGAAATTGGCATTGGCAGCTGTTCAAGCTGTCCAACGTTTTCGTCACTACATTTTACTACGTAAAACTACAGTAATTTCGTATTTCAACCCTATGATCTACATTTTGACCAAGAAATTGCTAGGGGCAAGTACTCTAAATGGATTGTTATCCTGCAGGAGTTCGACTTGGAATTTGAGAAATCTAAGTCTAAGAAATCTTTAGTTTTTGCGGAGTTAATGTGTGATTTCCCGTGTGCTGACACGGAAACTGTGGCAGAGGAGCCTATTGCGAACGAATCCTTGTTTCTAATCAGCACTTTAGATCCGTGGTATGGAGATATCATCATTTATCTCCAGACCCAATCCTTTCGGCCGAAAATTTCAAGGTCAAAACGTCGGAAAATACGATTCCAGTCCCAACAATTCAGGATTATTGGAGATACTCTTTATCGCCGTGGGGCGGACTCTATTTTTCGACGTTGTTTAACTCACGAGGAAGCTGAAAGGGTTTTGAATGACTGTCACTCTGGAGCGTGTGGCGGTCATATGTCTGGGTATGCCACAGCCCAAAAGATATTGCGCGCTGGCTACGTCTGGCCGTCTTTGTTTAAAGATTGTATTACTGCGGTCCGAAAATGCCACAACTGCCAAATTTTTGATCGAAAGATGCGCGCTCCACCTGCTCCTCTCCACCCTATAATTGTCATTGGTCCTTTTGCCAAATGGGGTATCGATTTTATTACATGTAACCCTCACTCGGCCGGGGGGCATGCGTATATCATCCTTGCGGTAGATTATTTTACCAAGTGGGCCGAGGCGATGCCTACATTTGAGGCAAACGGCAAGACAGCTGCAATTTTCATGTTCAATCATATAATTGCTAGGTTTGGTGTCCCACAAGCAATTATCACTGATCATGGGCGCCATTTCCGAAACGTTATGATGACCGAACTTATAGGCCAGCTTGGGTTGCGTCACGATAGTTCAACTCCTTATTATCCACAAGCTAATGGTTTGGTTGAATCCGTCAACAAAGTCTTAGTCATCATGATCCAACGAATCATTGGGATTCATCGGTCGAATTGGCATAACATGCTATTTTCAGCGCTTTGGGTGTATCGTACCTCAGTAAAAACATCAACAGGGTTCACTCCTTTCCAACTAGTTTATGGTCTGGAAGCTGTGTTGCCCATTGAATGCGAAATCCCGTCACTGCAAATGGCCATCGAGTTACTTCCAACCACTTCCGAAGAGGAAAAACATTTGTTATACTTGGCTCAATTAGATGAGAATGGACGTGATGCTGTATTGGCGATCGAGACTCACGCAAAACGTATGAAAGCTCAGTATGATCGAAATGTCACCCCTCAAAATTTTTCGGAAGGAGATCTAGTCTTAGTTTACGATCAAGCTAATGATAAATTAGGCGCTGGAAAATTTGTTCCTATGTGGCATGGTCCCTATGTTGTCAAGTGAAAGCTAGCAAAAGGGGCCTATGAATTGGTAGACTTTGACGGGGACTCTTTGGGTAAACCCAGAAATGGTCTTTACTTGAAGAGGTATTATGCTTAAAGGATGGGTATGGAGATTTTTATTTAGGTTAGTTTTTCTTCCTAGCTGGTGTGTTTTAGTTTAAAAAGTGTGCTTAGCTTAGAGAATGTTTTTCGTCATTATTCCTGCTTATCTTGGTTTTACTCTTGATATTGCAGATGTCGATGCCTCTCCAAACATACATTGGTTTCGCTAATGGTGCTTGTCGTAATACACAGAACATTTCTTCCGCAACTTGGGTTATCTATTCGCCCTCTGACGAGTTAGTATTTATGCATGGGGTAAGCCTCGGTCAAAAAATGAACAACATTGCCAAGTATAGTGCAGTGATTGAGTTATTATCTGAATCTATTTCATTTGGGATTCGGAGTTTGATGGTGAGGTTAGATTTTGAACTCGTTGTATTACAGCTTAATAGAGTGTATGCCATTAGAAATCCAGTGTTATTAAGATTATTTTTTAGAGTGCGTCTCTTGGAACGTGAATTTGATTATATTGAGTATCAGCATATTCCAAGATCTTTAAATACATTAGCAGATGCAATTGCTTCTCGAATGTTAAGTAGACATTTGCAATAATCATACATGTAAATTTAAAACCATTCCATAACATGATTTACAAGATAAGCTGGTAATAGTGATATATATATATATATAGGAGTGTGTCAAAAAATACATCGTCCTCGATCATAGGTTGAAAAACACCTTATGATCAGCAAAAATGATAAGTACAAAAAACAAAAATGTCATATCTGCCCACAATAGGCGATCATCCTATCACTGGTGATGATCTCGATAAGAAACCACAGCATGGGCCACCTTGCAAAGGAGCCTCCTAAAAGGTCCTAGGACCCCAATCACATAGCGTTGAAGTCGACGAGGAATGTCATCTATAGTGGTCTCTGGAATATCTCCTGTCAAGCGCTCGAGATGACCCTCCAACTCGGCCAAAACCTCTGTTGATTCGTCCTGTGGGGCTAGCGCGGCTGCAACTGGTTGTTTCCTCTCGTAAGGCCAGAGAGCGGCTGGTCGTTGTGGACCCACATCTGCATTTGAAACTTTTACTATCAGTTTTGGGACGATGGAAAAATAATAATAAAAAATTAAAATAGCAAAATGTTGAAAATGATTTTACTTGAGTCATCCCATTGCTCTCCTGGTGGAAGAGCCATGTCTGGGTCACCACGAAAATCTACCCCAGCGTAAGGGAAGTCCTGAATAAAAAAAACCTGGTTTTCCAACCATTGGAAATACTCAGGTTTGAATCGAACAACCTCTGTCCCCTCGTCCGGATGACGGGCCATAACTGTGACCCATCGCATCAGTTTGGGCTCTCGAGGAAGCCCAGCTCCAACAGTAAGGTGCTGCGGGATCAACATGGGAACCCTCTCCAGACCAAAGCTCACAACCAAAGCCCCATAACCAAAGGTCTTTAGTTGTCCGTTCTTGGCTCTGGTCAGTTGGCCTTTCACATTGGCCAACACAGCATCGCACCAGTTGAAGATGGTGCCTCGAAAGCAGTCAATTGCCATACGCATCTGGGATCCGGTGGCAATATGTAATGCGGCACTCCCGCAAAGTCTGGTGACAGTAAACGCAATCACCATGAGTTCAGGAAGGGATATGGTTTTTATGTCTATCCCTTTGTCTCTAGCCTGGCTGTTGCAGAACTCTAGCTGGAGGCTATCGACAGACTGGCCACCTGGCCTAGCCCCGAATAGAGTCAAGTCTTCACCTCTCTTAGGCAAACCGGTCAAGAAATATATGTCTCCCAGCTCGATTTCAAGCTGGTGGCCACCAATGAAGAAGCACTGGTCCTGTATGCTCCATCTATCGACCAGCCACTGTAAGAAATCCACCTGGGCCCTCATGCCAGGTATGGCCCAGAATTTGTACAAGCCGCAGGCCTTCAATGCATCGATCAAAGGTTGGTGGTTCAACGCGGCTAGATCCACGTCCTCATGCTCTCGTTCACGCCAGTCTAGCATGATGTACTCTCTGCATCAAGTTAAAAGACAAATCAGAATGCTAGAAATTAATTTGTTTGGGCCAAATTTGAGAATTTTTGGGTTAAAAACCCTTGCGTTGGGGACCACACCCTCTGGGTTAGACGCAGTGCGTGGGTCCGCACCTTGCCTACATGGAAGGTGCGGACCCTTGACTTTTTCCCCATTGAGAAAAAGTCGAGGTCCGCGGGCTGGCAGTGTTACGCATGCGGGCCCCCGCGCGTGGGTTTTAAGCCTAAAAACCCTCCAAAAAATGAAATGAAAGCCTAGAACAAGAAATAAAACGGTTAAAAATGAAGAGTAGGATGATGTGGATTACCTGGAGAAGACGGCGTTCGATTCCGGCGGTTGGATTTTCCGCAATCGTCACGGGAAGTTTTCTGAACAAAAGCACTATTTTCTCACCCAAAACTCAAACGGTAAAAATGAATTAACGAAAGCCCTTTTTATAAGTTTTTTGAGTAAATAAATTGCAAATTTGTTTATGTTTCACTTTGGAAAGGTATTTTCGCAACGTTTTTATCCACTTCAAACAGGTATGAGTAATGTTTGCGTTTTTGTTCAGGATAACGGATTATTCAGGCGAAATCTATCATTTTCAACGAAAAAACATTTAGAGTCACCTTAAGCTCTTTTCTGACTCCTAAAACATGAAAAGATCACCGAGTTTTTCTTTTAAACTCGTTAAAACGGAACTAAAAGACGGTCCACTTACAGCTCTTTTCTGACCGTAAAAACATGAAAAGATTGCCGGATTTTTGTCGTTTCAAATTTGATATTGTTATAAAACGACGTGTCGTTGATCGCTTTTTTACTTTTTCGGATCAAGGGCACTAATTACGAAAAGTACTCCTTGGTCGTAAAGATCAAGTGGTTCTCTCAAGTATTATTTTATACTTTTTCGAGCTTGGGAGACACAAACTTACGAAAAAGGTCAACCCTGGAGTCTTCTTAAGTTTTTCAGACTCTCTAAAATTGAAAAACGCCGAGTTTCTCCTATACGGGACTCGTTAAAATTTCACAGTAAAGGACTTGTTCAATTACAAACAGAAACGAACCACTCCTTCTTAGGGTTCGAATTTAAACTAAGTTAGACTCATCCGAAGGATGAGCTTATAATCAAGAAAATGTTATCCTCCTCAAGCTTGTAAAAAATAAAGAGATACTTGCCAGAAATGGTGGGGGAAAAGAGAGAAAAATGAGCTTGTTTGTCATACTTTGTAACCACTCTTGAACACGACACTTTTATTCACCTGGGTTGGGAAATCCTTTGCCTAACAGTTGATCAAACCACATTGAAAGTCTTCAGCCGGTTTCTGGGTATTAACTTTGGGTCAATTGTCACCAAGCCATCTGTCGTGTCGTTATGTGTTCAAGAGGTCACTGCCAATAAGCCATTCATCTGCAAAATATCTTTCATCCATCTTGACCATCCCTGAGTCAGTCCTTGCAACTAAATTTCTTCAACTTGATCTATGATTTCGTGTTATGGGCTTGCCTGCGACAAATCGCTTTCTATCGACTTCAGCTCATTATCTAGAAAGATGATCTAGAAATCGTCAGTACCTTGGGATCTGCATGCCTCAATGGCAGGTTTCTCGCCTTTGACGACAGGTTGCATCATTGACCTTCGATCAAAGGATTCCGTGACATGTTCGACATCAACACATTTATTCACATCTCATGGATTGTACTGGGTACTTTGAGAGCCATTGACATCACTGGTGGTTTCTCTCACACTTGTTAACAGTTTACATCATTGACTGGTAATCAAGTGGTTTCTACCATGTTCGACTCTAGCACATTCATTCGCATGCATAGAATCGTATTGTTTCGGGAAGTAGAAATGAAGACCCTGGATCTAGTTTCCACAATCCAGGCCGCGAGGAATTTTGTATTCATTATATAATGGACTATTCATAAACAGATGGCTGCGCCCATACTGTGTCCACATGAGTCTATACTTGTGATGTATTACAAGATCATTCCTGTATCAGAGCAATAGTTAGTTTTCTAAGTCAGTTTTGATCTGAGTATGGGAATGCCTACCTCAGTGATGATATGATCTCATATATATATCTTGCATTGAATGTTTTTACAGGTTCCAACCGGGCTCTCCACAAGATGATCCTCGAAATGATAAAGTACTTCACTCTTCCTAAATGATAAATGAAATCCTCATCTACTACAGACTTCGCACTTTAGGGGGCAATCTGTTACACAAAAATATCGTCACCATGATTATTTGCAGTCAGTATGGGTCTATCATCACTTGTACTGTCCTCCTAAGCAAGTCTCGGACCTCAACTCTTCAAGTCAAGCTCTGAAAATGAAAGAAAGACATTGAGAATCAATAAAACTCTGGTTCCGCACTTTCTCTCACTATTGCCTGCGGTCCCGCACCTTCTGTTTACAAAAACTGTGGACCTGCTCGCTCTGTCTCTAAAGGTGTGGGTGCGGACCCCTGTGAAAGTCAAAAAGGCGCAAGTTTATTCTAAAAAACTCACTTTGGGTTAATTCTAGGTGATTCTAGAAGGAATTTTGACGTGGATTGGCCGCTCTTAGGTGGTTCATGCATCCCAAAAGAGAAGGAGCTAATCCCTTGATGAGAGGAGCTATCCCTTTGAAGGAGGGCTTTATCCCTTTGAAGGAGGACCTAGTAACTTCCCTCCATTGCACTATAAATTCAGGCATTGGGTTGGTTGCTAGGGAGGTTAGAAGCTGAACATTTTTTAGGGTAAATGTTGGTGAAATTAAGACTTCCTAGTTGAGCTTAAGAGGAGAGATCACATACCTTTTTGGCTTCATTGGGAAGAGAGTGAAACTTGTCAAAGTAGAGGAGACTTCTTGCTGAACCCTGGGAGGAGCTTGTACAGTGTCAAGGCACAGGTTGTAAAGTTCTTCTTGATTTGAATTAATACAATCAAACTCATTTTTCTCAACAACTTGCTTCATGTCATTTGTTTCATGAATTCCTTGACTTTCATGTTAAATATGTTTTATGATATTGGCTTTTCAGGTGCTATTTAATTTGTTTGCTTGTTTGTGTTTGCAGATTCGCGACAAAGGAGCTCATTTGGATTGAAGGAGCGAAGGCTTCCACAAACTTGCGTTAGACCTAAGGTAGGCCTAAAACACTTGTTTGCCTTTGTTTATAAAAGCATATTTAGAGAAAGATTGTGTGTGATTGGTTTGCTTGTCATTAGGTCTTCTTTAGATTCTAGGAAGGTCTATCTTGTCCGCAAGATCGACTTATTTCGTGTGACACTACATACTTTTGTTTCCTGCTCATCCAAGATATCATGGAAGATCCAAGACTAAAACAACTGTAATCGTCCCCTACAAATATCTCAAAATGTCTTTGGCAGCGGTCCAATGTGCATGAAGAGGCTCAGTCATGAATTGAATCAACATGTTCACTTCATAACATATGTTTGAATGGGTGTTCATAAGGAACATGAGCCCCAATCAACTATCTATACTCAGATGGATTCGCCAAATCAAGTCCTGTAGCTTCTCTACATAACTTCTTGAAGTTCATTTCCATCAGTGTGGGTAGGGACTTGCATTCTATCATTCCAAATATTTCCAATAGCTTCACAACATATTCCTTGTGAAAGGAAAATATCACTAGGCCTTTGCTACACCTCAATGCCTAGAAAATAGTGCCTGAGTCTAAGGTCCTTCATCTCGAATTCAAAGCGTAGATCCCTCTTACACTTGATCATCAGAGGCTCACTACCTATCAACAATAGATCGTCGACATATAAAACCAAAATCAACGACATACCTTAGATTACCTTGAAGTAGAGGTTGGGATCGACATTGCTTCTTATGATCCTAACTTCACCAAATAATTGTCGATGTGGGCATGCCATGCTCTTGGGGCTTGCTTCAAACCATACAATGCCTTCTTCAATCTACAAATGTGTTTCTTTCAATCTTCTACTTCAAATCCCTGTGGTTGCTCAATGTATACTTCTTATTGTAACATGCCATGGATGAATGTGATCTTTACATCCATCTGATGAAGGGTCCATCCTTGAATTGCGGCAAGGGAAACGATCGAACGAATGGTTGTATATGGAGCCATAGGTGAAAATACATCATCATCATCCTCTCCCTCTTTCTGGGAGAATCCTCGAACCACGAACCTCGCCCTATATTTTTCAATGCTACCATCAACTCCCTTCTTGATCTTTAATATCAACTTCGAAGTTACCACGGATTTTCCTTTCGGTCTCAGAACAACATCCCATACATCATTCTTCATAATAGATCCATATTCTTTGGCCATAGCATATTTCCAAACTTGTTCTTTTACAATTTCTTCAAATGCGGAAGGTTCAACTTGAATCATAGTGCTTGTGATTGCAACATATCCCTCGTACCTTCATGGCTTCTTCCTTTCGCTAAACGATCTTCAGACTGCAACATGTCTCTCAGCATCCTGTAGTGAGTTGCGGAGTGATGAGGCTAGGTATTGCAACAATAATGTTGCAACTCCCAGGGCTACCAACTTTACTTATCAACCCAGGGTTCGTACAAACTTGGAGGTGACAGTGCTATATGCACAAGTAAAAGTGAAGATACTGCCTGTTGTCACTACTCATCTGGCAAGAGACCCCAGGGGTTCCAAGCCAGACTTCTATAGGGTCAGAAGAAGCTTGATTTTGATGGAAGAAGAGCAAATCTATCCTAAGGGAGAGCTACTCTACTGCAGTAATGAAGAAATCAACATGTAATGCTAAATCACACCATACCCTAGCTAACCAGTTAAACAACTATGCCTAAACAGAATTTCTAAATCAACACTAACCTAATGCTAATTATCTAAGTTGCAGAAGTAAAGAGCATCAAAACTAGACTAAGGTGTAAGCAAAGAACTAAACTAACTCGGCTTTCAAGTGGAAGAGCAGTCAGAGGACGAAATCAGTGAAAGGAGGACGTGAGGGAGAAACAGTGCATAAGAACCGTTGGATCAGTCGGGTGAAAGGAAAATGAACGGCAGAGATCGGATCACAGGAGGTTACGTAGATAGATGGGCGAACATGGTTAACTAACAGGATGAACGATGGAGATCTTATCACGAAGGCTTAAGCAAATAAATGGATGAACAGGTTTAATGAACAGGATGAACGGCAGAGATTGTATCGCGAGGGATTAAGTGAGTGGATGGACAAATGAGGTTAACAGGAGATGAATGGTCGAAATCTAAGCACGCGGGTGAAGTCAAGAGATCGACGGACGAGGCTAATAGGAGCGATGAATGGCTGAGATATTATTGCGCGGTGAAGTCAATAGATGGACGGCAGAGATCGTATCGCGAGGAAAAGAAATGTGTGGAAATGATGGAGCGGGTTTCTAAGGCGGTAAGTAGTTTCTCGCTCGCCCTTCAAGCTGTAAGATGTATTTTGAAATTTCACGTGATTAGCCTAACTGTGCGACACATAGCACGAGAAAACCACTTTTCTCGCGTGCTCTCGGGCGGATAACAGTCGTGCACTAATCCGCGCAAGATTGCGTGATAGTCGTTGGATCAGGCGAGGCTAATCAACGGTGGAGATCGGCCAAGCTAGTTGGCAATCAGGTGAAGCAATAGTCGTTGGATCATGATAGGCAAATCGATGATGGGGGTTTAAAAGCACCTAAAATGATCGAGTGATGCGACCGTTGTCGGATCAGGCAAGGCAGATCAACGGTGGGGACTTAAAGTGCACAAAGTAAGTGGTGGACTACATGCGAGGCAACAGTTGGAGAAAATAGTGAATCGAATGGTGATTGTGAAGGTTTGTTGGTGATCAGACAGCAAGGAAGCAGTGCATGAAGAACGTGCTGAAGGCGGTTTCAATGGGAAAACAACAGAAAAACACAGTGAGGTGAACGAATAACTGCATCAAACGACAAACTCCATAGCTCATGCGAGAACGAGAAACCTGTGTTTTTGGGGCTGTTGAAGGGTCCCTTCCTCAAGTCATGGTCCCAGAGAGAGGAGATGAGGTCAAGACACCTGTGCACAGCCTGATAGTGATCTTTTTCCTCTAACTAACCTGTGAACTGAAAGAAGGCACAAATGGAAGTAAACTGAAGCAAATGCAGCTACTGAAGCAACTGAACAGAAAAACCATGAACAATCTACGCTATATTGTTGTAACGAAAGTGCAACTACTTAAGCAAATAAACAGAAAACCAGGAAACTACTTAAGCAAATGAACAGAAACAAAAATCTATGCTACTTAAGCAAATGAACAATGAAAACCAGGAATCTATGCTAGCATAACAGTACAATAAAGAGGAGCTTTGGCTGCTTGGGTCGGGCCCTAACCCAAGAGCTTCAGCCCTCGGAGTTAACTCAGAGCTGGCTTAAACAGAACTCATTCTTATTATAAAAACCATGGATTACAGAACAAATTGTCACAAGTCTCTTGCAGCTCATAAATAAAAGAGATTTTTACAATCGAAGTCCAAATCCTACTAAGGTCCTAAGCCTCTCTATTTATACATTTGAAGTCTCTAATGACTTTCTTCCCATTAGGGAGGCTTGGCCTATAGCTCAAGAAAAATTGGTTTTTGTCCCTTTCCCTTGCTCGGTTGTCTTTTAGTATTCAAAGTGATGGTTGTGTGCACTCCGAGTTGATGGTGGAATATTCGAATGGAGGGGTAGTAAATGAGGAGGATTTACCTCCTACAGTTACTCTCCCTTGTCTCATTCGAGTCTTTACCAAGGTATTTGCCATAGTTCTTTGCTTTTATCCTTTATACCTGCATTTTTCCTTGCTTTTATCCTTTATTCCTGCATTACATGCACATTAGACCACAAAGCCAAATATCCAACTCTAACTCATCTCATAAACAAAATATAATCAAAAGTATGCAATAATTTGTGAGAATAGTTGGTTTGACTAAGCTAGGAGGTGAATTAAGGCCAATTAAGGCCCGTATAATTACCCAATGATGAGGCTCATCATCACCCCCCTAGTGAAAGTGTTGCTCATCCTCTGAGAAGCTTAGTCAATGTCCATGTCCTTCATGGCTCTGGTAGCCTCTCTAATATCCCATGCTTCTGATGTGGTCACTTCTTCTCGTTTATAAAAGCCTGCTTTCCTTTCTACTCCTTCCCACTTCCTCTTTTCCTCTTCTTCTTTTCTCCCTTCTAGCATCTCTAGGAGTAGTGTTGGACTCAGTTTTAGGCCTATCCAATTGATCTTCAACCTTTACATTGATTGCTTATACATAAGTGTCATGTTGAGTGCCTCTCTCAACCTTTGAGGGGAGTGATATTCTCTGGTCTTCGAGCTGTGTGGCAGTGTTTTCCATCTCCTTTAGCAGGCATGTATATTATCATCTCTTAGCAGCCTAAACATATCCTCAAAATGTGAAATTGCTTGCTCTTAGGTAGCAAGATATCTAAGTGTCAGTTGAGGATCATTTGCAATTAGATTATGGGTGCTTATTAGGGCCATGGGTTTTGATTGTTCAGCTCTAATGAAAAGGGGTTCATTTTTCTCTTTGGTCAATATCCTTTTCATCTCTGCAGCCCTTGACTTCTCATGGTTCATCAATGATTCCAAAGCCATTAATTGTAGATCTCCTGCCTTTGCATTAGGATCCCAAATATTCATGTCTGTGAGGGCCATGTTGTGCAAGTAAAAATGAGCCATTTTGGCCCTATCCTCTAGTGCACTTTGATCACAAAGATCAATAAACTGTCTGCAGTCCTGAAATAGCATGGTGCCCCTTTGTGATAGTGATTTAATTTAAAATTGCAGCCATTGTTCTCTTAGGTAAAGAGTATAGGATTTAGCTAGCATCCTACACTGGATGGACTCTAAGGAGAGACCAGCCATATATGCTAGTTGGTCTTTCTTTTCCTGCAGCTGTCCTCTTTGTTTTTCTTATCTTCTTCCTTTTGTTGTTCTTTCACATCTCCATTAGTTTCTTCCTTTGTTTCTTCCTCTTGTTTCAGCATCATCCTCCTTGTCTTCTTTCAGCATGTTCCTCTGTATTAGTTTATTCTTAACCCATATCATCCCCATCTAGCTCGGTATCTTCTTCTTCTTTTTTTTCCTCCTCCTCACTGACAGAAGGATTAACATCATAGGTGAGGGTTTTGATTTCATCCTATGCTGGTAAGTTTCTAAAGACTGACCATGTTATGGGGATCCTAAGGCTTTGGAGGACATCCTTAATGAGGATCCTGATCAACCCATGGTGAATTAACTGCTAGGAATTTCCTTCCTTTACTTTGTTGCTGGAGTCTATGAGTGATTACATCAAGAAATAGGGTATGTTGAGTCTTTGGTGAACTGGTGTTTCTACCCAAAATCTTAATTCTTCTAGAATTCTCAAATGGTTGCCATAACAACACTGTATCTATGGACTCTTGCATTCTCTTTTGACTTATTGAAGAATTTCCTTTTTTCCACCTTTTCACTTATAAACCAACTACCTCTTAACCTTGACAACTTTTTATCAAATGATGCATATGAGTGAGTGAGTGGGATACTTACCTGTGGTCTTGATGCCATGTTGCAGTTGTCAAAGATTGGAGGTGTTGTTGATTGTCATTCTTCTTCCTCCTATGTTGTCTGCTAATGGTTTATTAGCTTTTGCAGGTGTCTGTGACTAAAGTTCTTATGTTGTTGTTGCTGCTATGGAGCTCTTGGATCTGATGTTGCTGTTGTGGAGCTCCTAGATCGCCACTTGGAAATTTTTTGTGTCTCCCTTAGAATTTCTTGATCATGTTGTTGGCTGGTGTTGTGAGGATGTTGTAATGAATGGATAGAGGGAGTAGGAGTGTATGTGAATGCAACGATGATGGTAATGGTTGAGGTGATTCTGTTAGAAAACACAATTTTCACCTGAATTGAAGCAATGAAGTGAAAAACAATAGAATTGATGGAGGGATGCATGGTAAGGAGTGAAGGAGATGAATATATGTGAGGCAAGGTTCCCTGGACTCAAGCACCTCATGGAGGTTTTCACCTAAATCCTTATTCTTTTTTCCTTTTTCAGTGACCTGATGAGGGAGGAGCTGGAACCTGCTCTACCATCATCACTGTCTTATTGATACTGTCAATGAACTCCTGTTTTGATAAAGGCCTCTTGTACATTTTCAATCAGTGTCCATTAATGAGCAATGAAATGGCTTCTTCATCAATAGTTCTGATTTGCACTGAACCATTGTCATGGCATCTTTCCACCACATAAGGTCCGAGCCATCTTCTCCTTAGCTTGCCCTTGAAGTCTTTAAACCTGGAATCATATAACAATGCCTAGTCTCCCTCTTGAAATTACTTCTCCTTGATGTGCTTGTCATGCCAGATCTTCCTCTGAAGCTAAACTATCTCTATATGTAGGAGGGCCTACATTTTGAATTCATCCAAGCCATTCAAATGTAACAATCTTTCTTTATGTGCATGGTTGAGATCCAAATCTAGTTGGGCTTCCATCCTCAATGTGTTATATTCAAACTCAATGGAAAGCAAAGCCTTTTTCCCATAGACCAGCTCATAGGGTGTAAATCCAATGGTGGTCTTCCATGTGGTATTATAGGCCCAGGTGGCCTCAACTAGTCTTTGTGCCCAGTCCTTCCTACTACTGCTCACTACCTTGGTTAAGATGTTCTCCAGTGCCCTATTGGTCACCTCCACTTTCCCATTAGCTTGTGGATGATAGGGAGTGGAGGTCCTATGCTTGATTTTGTGATGGCTGAGTAGTTCTTCAAACATGCTGGAGGTAAATTGGTTGCCTTGGTCTGCGACTAGCTCTCTAGAGTACCCAAACTTGTAGAATACATTCTCTCTTAGGAACTCAGCCACCTTCTCTTCTGGTGCTGCCTTAATTACCTTGGTTTCAGCTCACTTAGTCAAATAATCAGTGCACACAAGGATGTGTTGTTTTTGCTTAGAAGGAGGGTTGATAGGCCCAATGAAGTCCATGCCCCACTTTTCAAATGGCTCGAAAGTCACTTGAGGTTGTAGGGGCATTTCATCTCTTGGAGTAGGCCTTCCCATCCTCTGGCACTGATCACACTGACCAATGTACTTGTTCACATCCTGCTGAAGGGTAGGCTAATAATAGCCTGCTTGAAACACTTTGAATGTTGTCCTCTTTGCTGCAAAGTGACCTCCACAAGGCTTATCATGATAGGTCAGAAGGATGTCAAATACTTGTTCTTCCCTTACACACCTTCTCAAGATTTGATCTGGGCCAATTTTGAACAGATTTCCCCCAATCCAGGTGAAGGGGGCGCTCTTCCTGACTATCTTGCTCTTTTCCTTGGAGGGCAAGTTTGGTGGGAATTGTGTTGATACCAAATAGTTTGCTATATCAGCAAACCATGGGGAGAGAACTAAAATAGCAAACAAATGCTCATCTGGCAACTGGTCATCCACCATTTCTTCTTCACCTACAAGCAGATTCATCCTAGATAGAAAGTCAGCAACAACATTTTCCTTACCAGGCTTATCAACAATAGTTAGATCAAACTGCTGTAATAAAAGCAACCATCTTATAATTCTAGCATTCACATCTGGTTTGTTCATTAAATATTTGATTGCAGCATGATCAATATGCACAAAGGTTTGATATCCTATAATGTAATGCCTAAACTTGTTTAATGAATGCACAACAACCAGGAGTTCCTTCTCGGTCACAATATAGTTTAGCTCAACCTTTGACAGGTTCTTACTGATAAAGTAGATGGCATAAGGCAATTTCTCCTCTTCCTAACCTAAGGCTGCTCCTATGGCTTTGTGTGAGGCATCAACATGAATATGAAAAGGGAGGGCCCAGTTTGAGCCTCTAAGGATTGGTGCAGTTGTTAACTTACCCTTTAGAATATCTAAGGCCTCTTGACAGCTCTTTGACCATATAAACTCAGAATCTTTGGCCAACAACCCAAAAAAAGGAGAGGCCAACTTGTTGAAGTCCTTTATGAACCTCTGGTAGTATCCAGCTGATCCTAAGAATATCCTGACATCTCTCTGCTTTTATGGAGGTGGGACCCTTTGGATGATTGCTATTTTGTTTAGGTCCACCTGTAGTCCTTGCTGAGATATTGAATGACCTAGCACAGTCCCTTTAGTCATTAAGAATTCACATTTTTCTGGACTGAGAGACAAATTCATTTCAATGCATTTGTGTAATACTTTGCCTAGGTTAGTCAGGACTTCTTGAAATTCACAGCCATAAGGTGTAAAGTCATCCATATAGATTTCCACAACATCATGTACTAATTCAGCAAAAATACTCAAGACTGCTCTCTGGAAAGTGGCAGGAGCATTGCATAGGCCAAAGGGAAGGACCCTATAGGCAAAAGTACCCCAAGGATAGGTGAATGTGGTCTTACCCTGGTCTTCTGGTTAGATTTGGATTTGGTTGTACCAACTAAATCCATCTAGGAATGAAAAAAACTTCTTCCCTACTAGGCCATCTAGCACTTGGTCAATGAAGGGTAGGGGGAAATGATCCTTCTTTGTGGCTTTGTTCAACTCCCTATAATCAACACAAATCCTCCACTTACCATTTTTTTTGGTAACTAACACTAAAGGAGAGACCCACTCACTGTCTGAGATAGGGTAAATGAATCCTGCATCTAGTAGTTTTTACAGTTCTTCCTTGACTATGTCTTTAAGAGCCGGATTCATCCTCCTTTGTGGTTGCCTGGCCAGTTTGCAACCTTCTTTGATGTATATGTGGTGAGTACACATTGAGATAACTTCAAGCAAAGGCTTCTAGGTTCTCCCTCAACATGTTGCATAGCTTTTCCTCTTCTAAAGCAGAAAGAGATGGATTAATTTTCAAAGTTTTCTCTGGGCCAAATTCTATGGTTTTGACACGGAGTGGGTTGGAATTGGCCAAGCATAAGTCAATTGGATGATTGTTTTGGGTTTCCCTTACTTCTTCTTCTAATGGTAATGAACTAGGAGTTTTAATTTGGAGCAGGTGTTCAATTAAGTCATCCTCATCTTCTTCCTCCTCCAACCATAAAGGTAAATAATGCTCTAGAGAAGGTTGAGTAGGAGGGTATAGGACTAATTGTTTGGACATATGCCCATTATTGATGGTCATATTCCCAGATATGCAGCTAATGTAAGCATCAGTTGTTGCCAACCATGGCCTCCCAAGGATGAGAGGGTAACTAGTAAGCTTAGCCTTAGGCTGGAGAACTAGGAAATCTGCAGAGTACTCCCAAGAGTCAATGGAGACCATCACATCCTCCACAATTCCCTCAGGGGTGACTGTGGAATGGTATGCAAGTTGCAGAACTGTTGTGGTCTTCCTCAATGACCCTTGGAGGTTGAGCTTGAGCATGGTGTCCTTGGTCATCACATTAATGGCAGCCCCAAGATCAATCAGGGTGTGTGGGACAATGGTTCCATTAATGTGCACATCTACTACAGGACTTCCAAGGTCCAAATATTTTGGACATATTACCTGTCCCAAAATTAAGTCAGACAACTGCCCAATGACGTTAATGGTGGGGGCATCCCTTTTTCTTCTTCCTGGATGCTTGAAGCACTTCTCCTTAATCAACTTATTGTAAATGGGAACATCTTTGATTGACTGGAGAAGGGGGGTCTTTACACATAGATTTTTCAATTCTCCCAGAAGTTTAGTTTCTTATGGGGTAGGCTGGAGTGGTTGGGTAAATCTGTCAGGAAAGGGTGGATTTACTTTAAGGTTGATTTCCTCTCTTTCTTCCTCAACCTCCCTATGTGGAGAGGGAGGTTGGTTATTAGGGAGAATTCTCCCAGATCTTAGGTTGATCTCTTGGATTTCTACAGCATAAGCTCGTTATGATATCTCTCCATTGTATGCTTGTTGAGACTGCCTATTGTTTGGGTTCGGATTTGGCTAGGCAGACATCTGGGGTTTCTTGGGTGGAGCAGAGTGTAGGATTTGTGGTTGGCTAGGTGGTGGACGCAATAGGGCTAGAACATTGTTGAATTGGGGCCTCCACCCCTGGGGTAGGGTATTCCACTGAGGTTGTGGCTGAACATAAGGTTGAAATGACTGGCTGGCCGACTGGGAATGATACTGAGATGTATAGGACCAAGGAGGGGATGTGGACCAGTAAGGATGAGCAGGGGGTCCCCAAGAAGGTATATTTGTGGTTTGGTTGGGGTTGTAATATGCATGGGATGACCCTTGCATACCTTGTTGGTATGGTCTAGGCCCAAGAGGTCTCCTTTGGTTGATGTAGCAAAGCTGCTCAGTGACCCCTTCAACTCCTTGATATACAACTTTGAGTCCAGGTAAAGAAGGGCACTTGTCTATGGAGTGGTTTTCTTCACAGACTGAGCAAATCTTAATACAGTTCAATGGACATTTGTTCCTAGAATACCTCCTGGTGTATCTAGGACAAAAGATGACCAAGGCTCTCTCTGCTTCCTCTTGCTTCCTTTTGATGTTCATGGTGTCCAATTGCAAGGCAAGGGTTTGCAGCATATCACTTTTGAAATCTTCCAGCATATTTCCAATTTCACCCTTGATGGATAAGTTGGAGGATGATGTACTGGCCATAGGTTGACTACCCCTACCCTTTTTCCTAGCTACCCTAGAATGGTTTCTAAAGATAGTCTTAATATCCTCATAGGGTAATTGGTAGACATCTCCTCCTGCTATCATATGTAAGGTATCCAGGAGATCCTCCCTTACTCCTCTAAGCAGGACCAGCTTTAGTGACTCAGGGTCAAGTGTGCACCTGGCCCTTTTGTAACTGAGCTGGAATCTTTCTTCATAGTCTTCTAAGGATTCTTCCTAGCCTATAGTCATCCTGGAAATCTCTTCTTTAGTATCCTTTGACGTATAGTAGTCCCTATATTCGGTGTTAAAAGTTTGTTGCATCTGAGCCCAAGTTGTGATGCTATCCCCAGGTAAACCCATGAACAAGCGCAACGTTGCATCCTTGAGGGTAGATGGAAACAGTTTTAACTTCTTCTCATCATCTGTATAGTCATAGGTTTGGCATATAACAGCAATCTCAAACAGGAAAGTGTCAGGGTCTTCTGTGGTTAGGCCATGGAAATGAGGTAGAGGAGAGGGGCCTATATTCTTCATCTTAGTGTCCCCATTGGTTTCCTTGATGGGGAAGGCACTCTCAATTTTCTCTCTATCTCCCCTGTCATTTTTGGTTCTAGCCATTGGCTCAGTAGGAATGGGTTCTTCCTCTTCTTCTTCCCTTGAAGGTTCTTCAAATATGTAAGGTTGCTCACCTAAAGGTCCTTCCACTTCACAGTCATTGAAGAAGAGAGAAGGTTGACTGTTGGATGCAGTGGGGGTATTTATCAAGAATTTCCCAGAATTATCCGTATTCCTACGAGGCATGAAAGGAATTTTTTTTGGGTTGGTTTTTGTAAGATTTTCTTTAAAGCTATAATGTGCTTGCAGAATGGAAAGGAACGCAGATAATGAAAAATGAAAGAAAGAAAGGAACTAGATTACTTTTGCATAAATAAACTAATGGAAGAAAGTTGAAGACTAGAAGTAGAAGAAAAGAAAGTTGGAGACTAGAAAATAGAAGAAAGAAGTAATTACTTCTAGTTAGGCACCTCCCCGGCAACGGCGCCAAAAAGTGATGAGCCTAGGTATTGCAACAATAACGCTGCAACTCCCAAGGCTACCAACTTTACTTATCAACCCGGGTTCGTACAAAATTGGAGGTGACGGTGCTATATGCACAAGTAAAAGTGAATATATTGCCTATTGTCACTGCTCATCTAGCAAGAGACCCCAGGGGTTCCAAGACAGACTTCTATAGGGTCAAAAGAAGCTTGATTTTGATGGAAGAAAAGCAAATCTATCCTAAGGGAGAGCTACTCTGCTGCAGTAATGAAGAAATCAACATGTAATGCTAAATCACACCATACCCTAGCTAACCAGTTAAACATCTATGCCTAAACAGAATTTCCAAATCAACACTAACCTAATGCTAATTATCTAAATTGTAGAAGTAAAGAGCATCAAAACTATACTAAGGTGTAAGCAAAGAACTAAACTAACTCGGCTTTCAAGCAAAAGAGCAGTCGGAGGACAAAATCAGTGAAAGGAGGACGTGAGGGAGCAACAGTCCATAAGAACCGTTGGATCAGTCGGGTGAAAGACAAATGAATAGTGGAGATCTTATCGTGAAGGCTTAATTGAATAAATGGATGAATGGGGTTAATGAATAGGATGAACGGCGGAGATCGTATCGCGAGGGATTAAGTGAGTGGATGGACGAACGAGGTTAACAGGAGATGAATGACCGAGATCTAATCGCGCGGGTGAAGTCAAGAGATGGATGGACGAGGCTAACAGGAGCAATGAACAGCTGAGATCTTATCGCGCAGGTGAAGTCAAGAGATGGATGATGGAGATTGTATCATGGGGAAAAGAAACGTGCAGAAATGATAGAACGGGTTTCTAAGGCGGTAAGTAGTTTCTCACACACCCTTCAGGCTGTAAGCTGTATTTTGAAATTTCACGTGATTAGCCTAACTACGCGACACGTAGCACGAGAAAACCACTTTTCTTGTGTGCTCTCGAGCGGATAACGACCGTGCACTAATCCACGCGAGATTGCATGATAGTCGTTGGATCAGGCAGGGCTGATCAACGGTGGAGATTGGCCAAGCTAGGTGGCAATCGATCGAAGCGATAGTCGTCGGATCATGCAAGGTAGATCGATGGTGGGGGTTTAAAAGCACCTAAAGTGATCGAGTGACACGATAGTCGTCGGATCAGGCAAGGCAGATTGACATCGGGGACTTAAAGTGCATAATGTAAGTGGTGGACTCCACGTAGGGCAACAATTGGAGAAAATAATGAATCAGATGGTGATTGTGAAGGTTTGTTGGTGATCGGACGGCGAGGAAGCGATGCATGAAGAACACGTTGAAGGCAGTTTCAAAGGCAAAACGACAGAAAAACTCAGTGAGGTGAATGAATAACTGCATCAAACAACAAACTCCATAGCTCATGTGAGAACCAGAAACCTGTGTTTTTGGGGCTGTTGAAGGGTCCCTTCCTCAAGTCATGGTCCCAGAGGGAGGAGATGAGGCCGAGACACCTGCGCACAGCCTGATAGTGATATTTTTCCTCTAACTAACCTGTGAACTGAAAGAAGGCACAAATGGAAGTAAACTAAAGAAAATGTAGCTACTGAAGCAACTGAACAGAAAAACCATGAACAATCTACGCTATACTGTTGTAACGAAAGTGCAACTACTTAAGAAAATAAACAGAAAACCAGGAATGATCCAATATCTTTTGCTTATAGATGTATTAAATAATTACATGCATAAATTGTAGCTTAAACATAGAAATTTAATGTGCACATGAGAGAAGAGGAGAAACACATAAAGCATGAAATAAGACAAGAAACTTGATAATGGAGTTCGTCTGACTTGGACTATGTCTTCGGGCCCTGCTCGATCAATGGGGAGGCCTTCATTCATTAAGTGGCATGAGAAAGAAGAGTACAAGCATCAGTTATAAAAAGGAGTTTTATACCTCCATGCTGAAAAATGGCCGAAAAATGTAGAACTCTGATGGAGAAACGGACAACATCATTGCGTTCGTGGCGTCGAAAAATGCTGAAAGCATATGAAATTTGTCAAAATCTAACAAAGTGAAAATCTAGCCCACCTGCAAAATAAATTGCCTTGAACTACATGCGCTCTCCTCCTCTCTTGGGCACACTAATGAACTAAGTTTAAATTAAAAAATGGCGGTGGACTTCTCAAGGACTCCGTTGGGTGAAGTGGTTATGGATTTGTTTTTTACGGAGGAGGTCGGGTGGTCAAACCCCGCCCCCTCCCTTTTTTACAAAACCAAAATTTTGAAAATGGAAGGGAGGTCATGTTGGGCCCGCCATGGGCCACCCGCCCACCTCACCTTCGCTTTTTTTGGTGGCCCACGTATTTAACGACCATCTTCATTTAGTGTGTGGTGGTTGGGTCCGTGCCCCAAGGGCTGGCCCACCACCTTAAATCTCTGCACATGAGGCATGGTTCTGTGGTATGGGGGGAGGGGTCGGGGGTAGTGGCCTGCCCCTCCATTAATACTATGTTGATAAGGATTGCGGTGGCGGGGTTGTTGGACCGCCACCCTTTTTTTAATATTTTTTTGTTATAAAAAAACAATATTAGCATTTTTGAAAATCCGATTTTTGACCGAAGGAGTCATTTTAACAAGGCGATAATTTCACCCAGAATCTGGCCGAAGTTGGCCGGATTCCTTCCGCCGGAAAGAGTCCAAATTGTGTCTCCATTAATCCTGCCCAGTTAGCAAAAGTCAACCAAACTTTGACTGCCTCTATCTTCCTCATCCAGACTCGTATTAGAGTGTCGTTCACACCGTTGGAATCAGGGTGACGAGTACTTCGATCTGATGTCAATTTAATTGTCTTTCCGTCACTTTGAATTTAGAGCCTTTTCCATGCCACTGGTGTCTAGAGATCCACCTGGATCAATCCTCCCCATTGAGGAGCTTTTGGACCGCCAAAAGCTTTATCAGTCAATGGGCAAGTGAGGGATTTGTTCTCTAACTCTTTCTTTTTCCAGCCATTTTGCATTGCTAGGGTGCATCCCCTTGAAACCAACTCGAAGGTATTCCACATCTCCCCGTCGTGAAGTCCTGGTTCTTCTGTCAAGGATGATATCTTCAGGTAACTCATTGAGGTACGCTGGTGCAAAGTCATCAATTGTAGGAACTGTGTACACCTCTTTGATGTCCATAATCAATGGTGGCTCATACAGCTTTAAGTTTTCCACATTCACTATGGAGTACATTTTCATATATGTCGGAAAATCGAGATGAAAGCCATTGTTTCCAATCTTCTCCAAGATGGTGAATGGACCATACCGGATTGGTCACAACTTCTTCCCTTCTCCCTTCATCCTTTCCTTGTTGATATGGAACCGCACTTTGTCGCCCACTTGAAATTGATGGTCAGCTCGGTGTTTGTCGTGTCGAGCCATGTATCGGGCTTGACTTTTCTCCAACTGCTCCTATACTACTTGGTGAATCAACTGGATCCACTGAATGAACCACTGTGCTTTGTCCTTGTCATCACATCCACTAGAGTCATCTTCCCTTCCAAAGACCATATCAAAAGGATCTTTTGACAGGTAGCCAAAACATGTCTCAAATGGTGAATGATGCGTAGATGAGTGCACTGCTCGATTGTAGGAATGTTGCACATATGGAAGATACTCATCCCACAACTTAGGATGTTTCCCACAATAGCCTCGCAACGAGTGTACCACAGTGCGGTTGACAACCTTTGTCTGTCCATCAGTTTGTGGATGAAATGTCATGCTTCCTTTCAACTTGGTGTCCATCATCTTCCACAAGCTAATCCAAAACTCTCCGAGAAAACGAGAGTCCCGATCTGACATAATCGATGTGGGAAACCCAAAATGGACCCAAACATGCTAAAAGAAAATATAAGCAGTCTGCTCTGTAGTGATCTGCTTTTTACAAGGCATTAAAATACACATATTACTAAAATGGTCAACGATGACATACAAATAGTCGTGACTTTTTCTAGACAAAGGCAAACCTCCTACAAAATCCATCGACACACTTTCCCATGGACGATTGGACTAGGGAGTGGTGTGTAGAGCCCGAGTTTCTATTAGAGGGCTTTGAAATAGAACACATCACACATCTCTTTACATAGCAAGTCACAATGTTCTTCATATGTGGCCAAAAACAAAATCTTTGTACATGACACAAAGTTTTTTCAACACCAAAATGACTAGACACAAGGGAGGTGTGGGCCTCTCAGATTACATGTACCCTTTCTCCTGTGGGTATGCACAATTTACCAAGGTGATACAACAGTTTCCCCTGCAAGTGATAGTTTGCCACCTGTGAACCATGGGTTAGTTTTGCATAAATCTCCTTAAAGTCATCATCGTTAGCATATTGTTCAAAAGAACTTTCAAAAGATAATGAAGCATTATGCAAAATAACAAAAGAAAAAATAGGAGGGCGAGATAGCATATCGGCCACTTTGTTGCTAGTGCCCTTCTTATACTTTATGACCAGATGAAAATTCTGAAGAAAACCCATCCTCCTGAAATGATGAGATTGTTGCAACTTGGTTTGTGATTGAAGATACTACAAGGATTGATGATCCGTATGGATGATGGTCTCCTTGCCGATCAGGTAGGGTTTTCACTTTTTCACGCTCTAGACCAAGGCATATAACTCATTATCATAAGTGGGATACTTTATCATAGCCTAAGAGAACTTCTCTGAATGGTAACATATTGGCTTCTTTTGCTGCATCAATACAGCACCCATGGGATATTCGTTGGCGTCTGTCTCGATCTCGAATGGATGTTGGAGATCTAGTAAGGCCAAGACTGGTGCAGTGCTAATCTTTTCTTTCAATGTTTCGAAGGACTTCTGCTACTTTCCTCCCCATTGAAAGTCTTGCTTTACACTTTTCAATGTGTGTAAAGGTGCTGCAATAACAGAGAAATTGGCAATAAATCTCCTCCAATACTGTACTACACCCAAAAGCTGTGAACCTTAGTTACACTAGTAGGCTTAGGCCAATTTACAATTGCTTCAACTTTAGAAGGATCAATTTTTAGCTGACCATGACCAACAATATGACCTAGGTAAACCAAAGAGGTTTTCCCAAACTCACACTTTGACAATTTTACATAGAGTTTTTCTTTTTTCAATACATCAAGCACTTTCTTCACATGGCATACATGTTCATTCCAACTTTTACTAAAGACAAGAATATCATCTAGATATAAAAGAACAAATTCATCAATAAAAGGCCTAAAGAGACCATTCATGACCCTCATGAAAGTGGTTGGAGCGTTGCAGAGTCCAAATGGCATCACCATCCATTCGAACAACCCCTATTTGGTCTTGAAGGTGGTTTTCCACACAGCCTGCTCTGCAATTTGGACCTGGTGATAACCACTATGCAAATCCAATTTGGTGAAATAGATAGAATTCTTTAACTGATCTAGTAAGTCATCAATGCGGGGAAGAGGGTAACAATTTTTCACCGTGATTTTGTTTAGTGCTCGATAATCCACGCACATCCTCCATGTGCCATCTTTCTTCGGCACTAAGACAATCGGTGAGCCGCATGGAGAAGTGCTCGGTCTAATGACCCCTTGGTTCAATAGTTCCTGCACCTACTTTTTTATCTCCTCCATCTCAATGGTCGACATCCTATACATGCCAATATTTGGTAAAGGAGCGTCATGCTGCAAATGGATCTCATGTTGGATTTCCCTCTTCGGAGGTAATCCCCTTGGTTCCTGAAACATCTCATCATAGTTAGAAATTAATTCACATAATTCCTTTTTATGCACATGATCACAACCCTGGAAAGCATCGGATAATTCTGCATCTTTCCCCCTTACAACCATAAGCATGCAACCCTTACTAGAATTCACCAACCTCTTCATTTGTCTTGCACTTACAAGGCTAGCATTGATTTTAGTTTGATGAGCCCTTACAATATATTCTACCCCATCTTTTGTGATTTGGTATTTGTTTTCATGACGGAAGAAGATTGTCTTTCTATCATATAGATATGGACTCCCTAACACCATGCCACAGATATCCAATGGTATCACATCAAGTTTTACCTCATCCACTAACTTAGAAGCGATCACAAATTTAACCTTGCACTACTTAGTTACATTAAATTTTTCTTTATCATGTATCCATCCAAGTGGGTAAGGTTTTGGATGTGGTTTGGTTTCCAAGCCTAGCTTCTTTACCAAGGACTCTGAAATTAAGTTTGCTTGGGATCCGGTATCAAATAGAGTTTCCACTTTTGTATGATTTATGATAACTCTAATATGAAATTGCTCAATTCTCTTTCATTCATTAGGAAGATACTCATCTATTGAACTAGTGCCTTCATGTGATTCAGAATTAACATGAGGTTTAAGAGTACCTTTTGTTCCTGCTACTGTGATCAATGCTTCATCTCTAGAATCGGATCCAAGGTCTTGCTCCACAATTGTCACTGTCTTTTGCTTGCCTTTTCCTCCATATTTCTTTGGTCTCTTTTCCGGATACAGTTTCCAACAATGATCGTCGTCATGACCTTCCTTTTTGCAGCGAGTGTAATAAGGTCTTTCTCCTTCATCTTTCTTGGTTGATGTCGTCCTCTTCTCCTTTCCTTTTCCTTTCACTTTGGGTTTGACATTTCGAGGTTTGAAAGGTGGTTTCTTGAAATGATCATCTCTTTCATTTTTTCCCCTATTCTCAAGATGGATGGCCTTTACACTCGTCGAGTCAATAGAAGTTGGTTCAAACAATAATAATGAATGTCTAAGGTAGCTATGTAATGATCCAATATTATTAGTTACTACTTCAGGTGAGTCAAGTACAATGCCCAAATTAAGTGCTTGTTTTCTAAATTCCTCTGTAAATCTTTGAACATCCTGACCTCTGCCTTGCCTTAAGTATTTCCAATCCATTAAGGCTTTTTTCTTATAACCCAAGGGATAAAATTGTTCCTTTAATGTAGAAATGAAACTAGGCCATGAGGAAAGAAGATTACCCGAACTCTCACTTCTTCGCAATTTTCTCTCCCACCAGACGAGAGCAGTGCTACTCAGCTGAAGAGAGGCCAGCTAAATCTTTGCCTCGTCCTCTTCGATCTACTAAATCCTGTAGTAGATTTCAATATTCCTAATCCAGTTATTAAGATTTTCTGCATTACTTTCACCATTAAACATGGGAAGATCAAATTTGACATCTAATTTAAAGAAAGGTTTCTTAGATGCATCCCTTGAATTTCTATGATGATGGTGATGAGAGGAAGAAGAACTTTCACTCGTGCAAGGAGAAGGAGGGGGTTCTTCTCCACCATTTCCATGCAGTGAACCTTGTTCTTCTAGATTTCTCTCTTCTGCTTTCTCCGACCTTGAAAGCAACTGACTGGCATTTTATGCCATTGTGTAGAAGGTTTTGTGGAAATTGCACTCCTCTTCATGACAAGCCTCTTCATTTGCCTTGTTTCTCCTTCAATGTGCACGCCCTGCTTCGGGATCGAAAGACTTTAGTTTCCCTTCGCCTCTTCGAAGCCTGTTTCTTATTAGCATACAAACATGCAATTCACATCTACAAAGATCTGCTCTAATACCACTTGATCCAGTATCTTTTACTTATAGATGTATTAAAGAATTACATGCATAAATTGTAGCTTAAACATAGAAATTTAATGTGCACATGAGAGAAGAGGAGAAACACATAAAGCATGAAAGAAGACAAGAAACTTGATAACGGAGTTTGTCCGACTTGGACTACATCTCCAGGCCCTGCTCGATCAATGGGGAGGCCTTCATTCATTAAGTGGCATGAGAAAGAAGAGTACAAGCATCAGTTACAAAAAGGAGTTTTATACCTCCATACTGAAAAATGGCCAAAAAATGCAGAACTCTGATGGAGAAATGGACAGTACCATTGCGTTCGTGGCGTTGAGAAATGTTGAAACCATATAAAATTTGTCAAAATATAACAAAATGAAAATCTGGCCCACCTGCAAAATAACCTACCTCGAACTACATGTGCTCTCCTCCTCTCCTGGGCACACTGATGAACTGAGTTTAAATTAAAAAATAGTAGGCAAACTTCTCAAGGACTCCATTAATACTAAGTTGATAAGGATTGGGGTGGCGGGGTTGGTGGCCTGGCACCCTTTTTTTAATAATTTTTTTTGTTATAGAAAAACAATATGGATATTTTTTAAAATCTAGATTTTTGAACGAAGGAGTCATTTTAACGAGGCGAAAATTTCGCACAGAATCTGGCCGAATTTGGCCGGATTCCGTCCGCTGGAAAAAGTCAAAATTGTGTCTCCATTAATCCTACCCAGTCAGCGAAAGTCAACCAAACTTTGACTGCCTCTATCTTCCTCATCCAGACTCGAATTGGAGTGTCATTCGCACCATTGGAATCAGGGCGACGAGTACTTCAATCTGATGTCAAGTTAATCATCTTTCCACCACTTTGAATTTTGAGCCTTTTCCATGCCACTGTTGTCTAGAGATCCACCTGGATCAAGGAAACTACTTAAGCAAATGAATAGAAACAAAAATCTATGCTACTTAAAGCAAATGAAAAATGACAGGAATTTATGCTAGCATAACAGTACAATAAAGAGGAGCTTTGGCTGCTTGGGTCGGGCCCTAACCTAAGAGCTTCAGCTGTCGGAGTTAACTCAGAGTTGGCTTAAAGAGAAGTCATTCTTATTATAAAAACCATGGATTACAGAACAAACTGTCACAAGTCTCTTGCAGCTCAGAAATAAAATAGAGTTTTACAATCGAAGTCTGAATCCTACTAAGGTCTTAAGCCTCTCTATTTATACATTTGAAGTCTCTAACAACTTTCTTCCCATTAGGGAGGCTTGGCCTATAACTCAAGAAAAACTGGTTTCTATCCCTTTCCCTTGCTCGGTTGTCTTTTAGTCTTCAAAGTGATGGTTGTGTGCACTCCGAGCTGATGGTGGAATATTCGAATGGAGGGGTAGTAAATGAGGAGGATTTACCTCCTATAGTTACTCTCCCTTGTCCCATTCGAGTCTTTACCAAGGTCTTTGCCATAGTTCTTTGTTTTTATCCTTTATACCTGCATTTTTCCTTGATTTTATCCTTTATTCCTGCATTACATGCACATTAGACCACAAAGCAAAATAGCCAAATCTAACTCATCTCATAAACAAAATATAATCAAAATTATACAATAAGTTGTGAGAATAGTTGGTTTGACTAAGCTAGGAGGTGAATTAAGGCCAATTAAGGCCCATATAATTACCCAATGATGAGGCTCATCACGGAGCCAAAGTGGTCTCTTCCTAGTAGGAGGATTTCTAAGAGGAGGATCTACGGGATACATGGGCTCCATGGGATCATCAACAATATCATACTTGGATTTGGGCATAAATGGACCATCCAAGATATCCATATCGTCATTCTTCTTGGGAGGAGGAGGTGGAGGAAGGTCCCTTGATTTTCCAAGGGAGGAATCTTCATCAAATGTAACATCCCAGATAATTTCAACCTTCCTTTGACAAGGAATATATATTCTAAATGCTTTATAATTTTCATAATACCCAACAAACGTACATTTTCTTCTTGTAGCTTCCAATTTGTTCATTTTGTACTTCAACACATGGAAATGTACAGGACATACAAATATGTGGAGATGACTAATGTCGGGCTTAACATCTGTAAATTCTTCTTCAGGAGTTTTGTTTTCAAAGCTTGATGAGGAACCTTGTTTTGAACATATACGGCAACATGTGAAGCTCTGGCCCAAAGAAATTTAGGCAACTTTTGATCATGGAGCATTACTCAAGTGGCTTCTACTATAGACATGTTCTTCCTTTGAGCTAGACCATTTGGTTCGGGAGTATATGGCACAATCATTTCCTTCTTGACACCTTCCTTTTTGCAAAAGTCAATGAATCCATTTGACATGTATTCTCCACCATTATCAGACCTGAATATTTTGATCTTCTTCCCTGTTTGATTTTCAACCAATGCTTTGAACTCCTTAAATTTTTTGAAGGCTTCATCATTATGCTTCAAATTGTATATCCATGTCTTCCTTGAATAGTCATCAATTAATGTGATGTAGTAGAGATGTCCTCCAATAGAGTGCACGGGCATTGGACCACATATGTCAGAATGAATGAGATGGAGGATGTCATTGGTCTTGTTTTCACTAGAGGGGAATGATCCCCTTGTCATTTTCCACTAGCACATCTCAGACATACTCCATCATGTTGAGCTTGAACCTTTGGAATCCCTGAGACCAAGCTCTCCAATTTTGGAAGAGCATCATAATGAAGATGAGCCAACCTTTGGTGTCATAATTCGCTTAGATGATTTGTATTATGAACCAATGCTAGTAGTGGTCTTCCAATAACCTTGTAGATTCCTTCGTATCTTGTTCCCAAATTGAATGCATCTCTTATAAGTGATCCAACATGCCAAGTAAGAATCTTTCCTTTAATGAAAGCTACCCTCATCCCTTTATCTTCAAAAGTAGATATTGATACCAAATTCTTCATTAACCCAGGCACATACATTACATCATGTAGTATAATAGATTCCCCAGAATTCAAATGAAATTTGACAGATCCAAAACCTTTAACGGGATGAGTGGAGTTGTCTCCAAGAATGATTTTCAAATTTGACTCCCTCTCTACCAAATTAGAGAGAACTTCCTTGTAACAAGAGAATTTATGAGTGGCCCCACTATCAACCAACCAACTATCCCTCGAATCCGGAGGAGATGAACTAGTAAGGGTGGAAATAAGAATATATTTAGATTGATTTGCAACATTACTTTCATACCTGGATAATTTTGACTTCTTTTGTGGGCGATGATCTTCTTCATGGTCACTTGGAGCATCTCTTCTTCTTCTTTCATTTCTTCCATTGCAGTCATACCTTCAACCATCTCTCCTTCTTTGATCATTGAACCTGTTGTTGTTGCTTCTAGTATTATAATGTGGTCCATTGTTCTTCTCGGGGAAATCTCGAGCATAATGCCCTTTCTTATGACAATTGTAGCATTCAATGTTCACATATTCCTTTCTTCCACCAAGATTTCGAGGAGGAGGCTTTCTTGAATTTGATGGTCCTCCTTTCCATTTCTTCTTCTTCTTGTCATGAGTGATGTATGCAGCGGGTTCTCCTTCTTCGTGCTTTTGAATCCTTCCTCTTGCTATCATCCTTGACTCTTATTGAGTGATTTTTCCAACAATTTCATCAAATGAAGGGAGGACATTGTTGTTTCTTATAGTAGTGATGAAAGTTTCCCAAATAGGAGGGAGACCTCTTAGAGTCACGACCACCAGTTCCCTGTCAAGCACAACTTCTCCAACTCTTTGCAATTGATCTCTAACACGAGATATCCTCATTTTGTAGGATTGTACGAACTCTCCTTTGTACATCTTGGTGTCTTTGAGTTGATCTTTCAATGTGATGATTTCATTCAAATTGTTGACCTCATACATGTCGGCCACCTTATTATACATGTCTTTAGACCTTCTCAAGTTTCCAACATATGCAAGTAGATTATCTTGTAAACCATTAACTATAATTTGTTTTGCTTTCAACTCACCTTTCTTGTGCTTGTTCTTGGAAACATTGGAAGCATTCCCCAGAGGCTCAAATACCTTTCCTTGAATGTAGTCCAAAACATAATTGTTATCAGCTATGATCTCCAACCTGACTTTTCATGGAGCAAAATTGGATGAGTCACCCAACTTCTCATCACTCTTGAAGTAGGAATTCATCTTGACTTTGACTAGATCAACTCTTTCAACTTTCCAAAGATGATTACTTCAAGGCTTGTCTCCTTTTCCTCTTGTCCTTCACGTTAGCTCTAATATCATGTTAATTTTCAGATTGTTTTATGTTGTATCAATTACTTTAGCCTAATTCCAAACATCAATTAGCAATATTTCCAATTACAAATAGTCTTTCCATTCATCAATAGTAATTGAATATAGAACAATGAATGCAATGACAAATAAGACAATCAACACATCAACAAGAGAAAACAAATTTTGTCAAAGACTGGGGGAAACCCCACTAGGGGGAAAACAATCTGAAATTCTTCTTCTATTAGATTGTCATAAAATGTTCGCTAGAGAGTAAAATGAGCCCAATACAATATCATCAGAAATAAAACCCAATAAATTCATAAACTAGTTTACAATGGCAAAATATATCAAAGATAACTTCTTTCAGACTTCAATCAGTTGCAAACAACTTCTTTCAGACTTCAGTGGGCTGTAGAAAACTTTGGTCAATGGTCAACTATAGTCAAATCCTCATACGTTCCCTTCAAGTTGACGTGCATGTGACTTTAGTTCACAGACGCTCCCTTCAAGTTGACATGCATGCAACTTTAACTCACAGAGGCTCCCTTGGCCTTAGCAAGCATGCGACTATGGTCGAAATATCCTAGTATTGTGTGTGCGATCGGGAACAGAAACCCTAACTGGTGCGCGATTTAGACCTTTGAACTCCTCTACGATGTTTCCTGCATCGATCCTGTCAAACCAAGTCAGATAAAAGAGAAGAAGATGCTTGGATGTGATCATGTCCAAATGAGTTTCTAGGTCACTTGTATTTATAGGTTTCTCGGGGTGTCTAACAATGTCCATTTGATGTTGAGGCTAACCTGTCCAAGTTTGCTTGTGAGTGAGGCCGACCTGACCTAATATACATGAGTGGGTACATGTTGATGCCCCGAAAATCGTTGTATCAACATTGGGGGATAACCACCCGGTCCAGACCTTAATACAGCTCCTTTTCCGTTTGGGATGGTGGCTCCGACTGGATATAATGGAACCAGTTTCCCAATAATGAATAAAAGGGGATGGATGAGTGATTGGTTTTCTAATAAATGATAATGAGTGGATGACTTAATCTAACAGCGAAAACATAAATGACTATTCTATCCCGGGAGGCTTCTATTCTTTTAAGTGCAACGCTTGATGATCTATGTTCATCGATAGGCATATAGATGACTCTACACAATAAACATAGACATTCATTCACTCAATGATTTCTTTGTTCAAATAGTTGAACAAAGTGATTAACAAAACATTGCTACACTTATCCATTTATATTACCGATACATGTATGATAAAAGAAAAGCATGATGTAAACATCCAGTAGTGGAAAGTATAAAGAATGTTGTTAAAAACACATGCATATATTTGATAATAGCAAGAGCGATCAAACAACAATTCTCATGAAAAGAATGAACTCAGACATAGATAGTAGTACCATATGAGCTGCAAATCATTCCCAACATCAATCGCTATTTGAATTCCTTCTTCCAACTCATAAATACTTTTAAATAAAGGCAGTAGTGCACATCCACATAAAAGCTTCGTTATCAAAATTGGAATAATTGGCCCAGTCTTTATAAAAATATGCCTGAAGTACAGTAGTGCAACTTCAGGTTTAAGTCATATACAAAAACTTACGACCCTTTCCAATGCATTGAAGGGTCTATAAATACTTGATTAAAACTAACTAACTATAAAATTAAAATGTTATTTAATTGGTACAACTTGATTTGGAGTATCTTCCTCATAGCAATCTGGCAGTCGGCAACATGATTCATCACTCTGGATGTTTGCCTTTCGACCTGAGTTGGCATATTGCTAGCATTGGTTCCACTTCTGGAGGGCGGCTGAGACGAGAATTGAGTTGAGCAGCATAGGTGGCATCTTGTATATCGGGAATGATACACCCGATTGCATCTGTTAGGCACTTGAGGGCGGCTCTCTGGCTGTATGGTTTTACTAGGAACAACCAATAGGTGTCCCAAGTCAAACTGTTAATACCTGCGATCAATCTCCCATTCTTTTCCAGCTCTTGATAACATGACTGCTCCAATGTTTTAGCCGATAGTAATTTACCTGGGGTACATTGAGAGATCATATTAGATAAGTAGAGAGTATCATTAATCAATTCAACCAAATTACTTGTGGTTAATTTGCATCTGGAAACTGCTCTCTCTGCCTTCATTAACTGGGACTGCCATTCCATAAATAGGATCTCTTTATGGGATTCTAAGATTTTTGGCAAATTAGCTGCCTGTCCCTCATCAGTGTCTTGCCACTCAAGAAAATTGGTCAAGGTCTCATCGGCCTGCTCCAAGTCTGTTCTAGCATCAACTGATTTATCGATTATTGATGTTGTTATGTCACATAGGGGTTCTGCTTGAGCGATTTTCTGACATAATAGTCTTATTTGTGTTACCAATGCTTTGTTAATCTGTAGTGCTTCTGCTCTGAACTTGGCAGGCTGTGGAAGATTCTTGGACTTTTCTATTTGGCCTGATAATTGAGCAATTTGCTCATCTTTCGACTTCACCATCTGTTCATTCACTGCTTTCAATTTTTCCAATGCTTCCGACAGCTCTTTCTGCTTTTGAATTGCACTTGAATCAATCCTTTGTTTCTCTTCCTGCAATTGTTTATTCAATTGATTATTAATTTGTTGTTGTGTAGACAACTGCTGTTCGAGTTGCTCTGCTTTCTGCTGTGCCTCCGATAACTGTGCTTGTAGCGAGGCGATTGCTTGGTCCTTTTCTCTTAACAGATTAGTCACTTCTGATGCCTTGTCCATGGTGGCCGCCGAATAGGCTCCAGCATATTGGGACAATTTTGTTAGGTCATCAGAAGGATCAAACTCCTCTTTCCAAACCACATTGGCTATCACTGTTTGTTCAGGAAATAGGGAAGGTTGATCAATCCTTCTCCTTTTCCGTTGTCGCTTTACTACAGCCCTGTGCTTTGGGCTATAAAATACATCCAATGGAGGTATATCCTCCACTTGCAAAATGATCTGATCCGAAGGATCTTTGGGAATTATCTCTATTTCTGTAGAAGGGGGTAGGCCGCTGGTTCCACTTGGAACCTCTTTTGATGTTGTATCCTGTGTATCAGCCACTTTGGATGTATCAGCTTCCTTTGAGCTTTCAAGATTGCTTATGATTGAATCGAATTGTTGCCATTCCTGGAGCAACTTCGGGTCAATCTGGTCATCGACATTCACGTCCGTGCTGCTCTGCTCCTGCTCTTTCCTCTGTACTTCCTCCTGCTCTTTTCTCTGTACTTCCTCCTGCTCTTTTCTCTGCACTTCCTCCTGCTCTTTTGTTTGGATTTCTCCGACAGTTTCTGATGTAGCAGGAGGTTTATTGGTAAGTCGTTGTTTAGGCTCGCTTGACTGTGTCATCGGAGTCGTTGCTAACAGATCTAGAGGCAGAGTTTGCAACCTCTGCTCTCTAAGTCTGTTAAATTCGACTAACCCGTCATCGTGATATCTCATCCTGGCTAGTGCTTGAACCTGAAATAGCGACTCGGCTGAGGAGAACAGGTCATCAAACTCATCATCTTTATGTTCAAATTTAGTGAGTTTTTCCTGTTCAAGTGCATTGTAGGCGACTTTGTTTGGATCAAATCGCCTGTTAGGAAGAGTGGCGAGATTCAGTGCATTAATCTTATCTGCTTCTTTCTCTGCATGTTTATAGTCATGCAGAGCGTAAACGCCACACCTTAGAGGAAAAGGAGGCCAAACCTGCTTCTTTTTATTCCTTAGAGTCTGTGTAACTCCTTCGGATGTAAGCTGATATGCTACCTCTCGAGCCAACAGTTTGTCGGGTGTATACAAAGGGAGGACATGAGGCTTGGCATGGCTGCCGAAAACTCTTACATAGGTGAATTTTTCTTCTCCGAACCATCTCCCTATGGCTGTCAAGTCAATCTCTGCTTGTGAGGAAATCTTAGGAGCAGGTTTGTCAAAAATGGCATAGTGAATGGGTAACATAAATCCATTGCAAACTTGATATAGGTGGTGTTTATAGTGGGCTTTCCACAACTTCTGGTGGTATATATGAATGGGCATGGGGTCCTGTGGAGTCCATCTCCACCCCAGCACAGGAAATTCGGAATTAAAACAGAGGGTATCCAAGATGTAGGCACTATAGTAAAATGGAGGAATGAACCTTTCAGTAATGCGGGATTTGTTTCTGAATTCAAGAACCGTTGTTGCTAACTTATCAGACAGTATATTTCCCCAATCCATTATTTCACTATTGCATGCTGCTTCCATTAAAGGTACCATTTCTATAGTGAAATTTGAGGAATCATGCAACCCCCAAATCCTACACATCATTACTCCAGCATAACAATAAGGAGAACACAAGGAATCGACAGAGTACTTACCCGAAGACTCATGCTTGTGTTTTGCTGGGTTTTGCCTCCAATCCCGTATAGGTTCTGATTCAATGTCATTTTCATTTCTGAACTTCTCTAGAAATGCTTTGTTGTACTTCTTCTCTGGTGCAGGCAAATGGTACATTTGCCTCAAATCATCGGGTTGAAACGAGCCGAACACTCTCCCGTCGATGGTGCAAAATGTTCTGTTTGTGATTGGGATTTCTTCAATTGCCCATCTTACCACATCTGTATATGGGAGAATTTTCTCTCGGGCTGCTATCCGATGAAGGTAAGAGTCGGCTAAATCCTTTAGAGTAGCATCAGACTTCCGGGTCGGGTCTGCTGTGGCTTGCACTGTTGTTACCTCAGGCTCTTCGGCCTCAATCAGATTGTAGATGCTCAGCCAAGTAGTTTTACCGAGTCCTAGACATGTGGTGTCCGAGATCAGTCCCTTTTTGCTTGGTCCTGGATTGGCAATGTGTTGTCCTGTTACTGCGGAAGCGGAAGCTGTTCCAGTTTTCTTAGATTTCTTTCCCATTTAGCTTGAATTTGTTGCTTCGGAGGAGTTCTGCACCGGAGAGAAAATGAACGTAATGCGGAGAATTGGTGGCGCAAACCAAGTATGAACGAGATATATGAATCAATGAATAACGGAGGATTAACTTAAGGTGGCCGCGGATACAATCTCTGAAGAGATTTTGGCCTTACTGTTCCATTAAATGGCCGTTTAAACCTGTCAATCCTTTAAATGCTCATCATATCGTTTATTGGCCGAATAATTCATTTAAGCATGGCTTTGATGTTTTGGCGGTTGAGCGTAAGTGAATCACTATCGAGAAGAGAAAGGCCTTTAATACTAAATAACCATAATATATCCCAGCCTTATCAATCTTTTTTGAAATCTACGCCTAGCTTTATCGCAATCGGCGATCGGGGGAATGCTTAAGTTGTTATATTGGTGTCCTTTCGGAATCCCCGATCGCCGATAGCGATATCGCCAATTCGCATCGGGAGTTTTTAAACGAGGGCTTTAGATGCATGCATGCTACATTCCCCGATCGCCGATAGCGATATCGCATCGGAGCAAAGAGAGGGGCCTTTTGTTATGATCGCTTGCCTTCCCGATATCCGATAGTCATTTGTGCATTGTCGCATCGGGGAAAACCAATGGGTCTTATGTCATGCATCCTTTGTTATTGCGATATGCGATCTTGCGATTGCTTTATCGCAATAATAAAGGATTATTCATTCTTTATTATAAGACCGATTATGTGATTTATCAAAAAAGGTTTATAATGTTTTATTTCTTTTCGGACCTTTTGAATAATGATAAGTTGATACCAATTTAATCTAAAAGGGACCCATTTCATATTATAATTTTTAAAAATAAAAATTTTATGAAATGGGGGGTTGTTGTACAGCACAACAGTACATTAAATAAAAAATCAACTTCTGCTTATCCAAGCAGGGTGACCTTTAGGTTGATTTTGGTCCTCTCAAAAATTGGAACTCAAATCCATGATCATACCCATCAAATGAGTAGTCCAAAGTGGAATTTGACCGCAATTTCATATTTTAACATATCCAAAAGTTCATCTTCCAATAAATGGTCATTGTCTGCATACACTGGTTAAACTTCCCTCTCATATGACCAAAATTCGGGATCCAATATAACCATTAAGTTAAAAAACTTTTTTGTATAAAATGGATGTTCGATTAGAAGAGGCTTTCCACTCCATACTAGTGAGTTCATCATGTACAAGAGTAGGAGCGAGCTCCTGGTAACGAGAAGTGAAACCTTCAATCTGATGAAGCATGTGAATTCACCCCCAGTATACTTGCTCTTGGTAAAAAGCAACCCCTCCTTGGACTCAAGCCCGTTGACATAACATTAGGAACCAACACAAGCGAATATCCAGAGACAATCCTTTTTTTCCCACTCACGAAGGGCAAACTTGGGAGCCTAGAATATATATTTCCCATATTTGATAATGCCCATAACTTCAAATTGAGTAACATAGGAGCTCGCTGAACTAAGAGCCAATACAAAAAAAACAAATATATAAGGACAACAACCACACTGCCAACCATCAACTTACATCAAGCCACCACTTGGACCATAGACAAGGAAGCCCCCATGTACACAAAGGAATCACAGTTGAAACATAATAAAAGAAATATGAAGTTAGCGCTACATACTAAGAAGAAAGAAAGAAACCAGAAACAGAGCCAAACTCCTTCACCCACCAAGTCTCCTCTCACCACTAAGGCTACAACTGACCACCTTTCCAACAGAAAAGCTTCTCAGGTTACAAAGAAAACTTCCTAAATAGAAGAGCCAATGTAGCCGAGGAATACCCATAGCATATAATGTGAGAGCTCCAAAATGGATAGCACAAGAACCAACTAGAATAAGTGCCAATACAACAAAACACATATATGAATACTGCAACCACACCTTCAGCCACCAACTTGCCTCATGCCACCACTCGGCCCGCATATGAGGAAGCCCCCATGTACCTAAAGGATTCATAGAGGCACCATCATACAAGAAAGATGAATCCATCCTCGTAGACCGAGAAGGAAGGAATAAACTAGAAAAAAATTCAAACTCCTTCACCCACCAAGACTTCTCCCACCACCAAGGCCCCAACTAACCACCTTCCCAACAAAAAAAACTACTCAGGCATTAGGAGACAATCCCTATATAGAAGAGAGCCCAATACTGTAGAAATTTTGAATAATATGACACTTATTCAACAGAGATTATCCCAATTATACACTATTGCGGAAAACATGCATAATACATAACCTCCTCTATGTTGATCATCAATTTACAGAAGCAGAAACAATAACATGCGCACATAGAAGCATCAATCGCACATATCAACACAGTATTTTCCTGGGGAAATCATCTCACTAAAAACCCCAACTATCTATATATTATATTGATTGAGAACATGTAACAAACATAGTACAATACTCCTCACAAGTATCCAGCACTATCTCCACCTGTTACACATAATACAGCTCAGATCTGATCTCCAAATCTCCTCTGCTACTTGCCTGCCTCCACTGCACAATATCTGCTAGAGAATGAATGAGAATGGCTGATCCAAACTCCTATTTACCTTGTGAAAATCACCCACACTGTAAATCACGTGAGCACAAGCTATATTCCACTTGGTATTGGCCCACACTACGCAGAGATCATTGGCATAACTCAATCCCATGCATGTGCACAATCTCATGCACAACTGATAGCAATCTCAACCTCTAACACCTGTCTCCACTGAACTGTACATGCACTGAGTTAACTGATGTATTCTTCAGTTGCATTATGAGTTAATAATTAGTGAATTAATTAATAACTAATTCACACAACTCATCACTTAGTCTATTGATCAGTTAGACTAAATACAACTATTTCAACTAAGTCAAACTGAACACAACTCCATTAACTGCTCATCCAACTCCACAGAACTCAACCACATGAGTTCTAACTGATGTCCTACATGCAATAGCTCAACTAACACATAAGAAAACGTATTTCCTTCTGACAGCTGCATGTGCCACATCTGTAGCTCAAACTGAAGTGCTCCAAGAGGATAAGATAAAGTTTATAGTCTAAATATTATTATGAGACAATAATATTTGACTTTTCTATTTTTGACTAGCAGTCTAAAAATAGACTCTGATCACTCCTGTTGTGATCACTCCTGTTGTGATCACTCCTACTGTGATCACTCCTACTGTGATCACTCCTGCTATGATCACTCCTGCTGTGATCACTCCTGCTGTGATCACTCCTGCTGTAATCACTCCTGCTGTGATCACTCCTGCTGTGATCCAAAAATAGACTTTGTGCCATAATTTGCCTGCAGGCCCACTTAGTGAAGGCGACTCCTTTCCACTAAGCTCCATCATCTTGTTGCATTCTCAACAAGCATTTCTTGTTGCACACTTTTCAACAAGTACCACAAACAAAATACATCGAACACAAATAGGGAAAGAGATAACAATTTCAAACCTTCTTTTATCTACCCAAAACTCAACCTCAGGGTGACTCACAACCCAACAAAGAGACCATCCAACATTATACCCCAAAATAGAGAAAAAGAGCACTCCCAAGGTCGCTAACGATAATGAAACATCATATCCAGTAACAAAAATCAGTGCCCAAAATAAACAACAAAGAGAATCTAACATAATTAAGGAGAAGTACCACTTCAAATTCCAAAAATAATATAGAAACAACCATTGTAACCACCCTAACACAAGTTTTTGGCTGAAGTCTCTGCAATACAACCAAATTAGACTAAAAATTATAATAATGGATTTCAACCATAATTACATCTATCCACCAAACTCTGACACGCTTGGAGACTTGCGATAGCATTCTCCATATCATCAAACCTCAGGAAATTATGTTGGAAGTGCATGCATTACACATGATTCAACTCCTTGAACAAACTATTAATTCCCTGTCATCATCCCTTCATCTGAACCTTAAGATTTTCCTTAATGGCCACATAGGACGACATTTATTCTTACTAGTGGTGTGTTTCCACATCCCCTAACACTTTTTCCTAGTCAAACGGCAGAAACCCGCACACCCCCCCCCTTGTTCATGCATGTCACCCCATCCAAGGATTGAGATATCCATATCCTTTTCAATCATCTGTTTGAGGTCTGCTTTGAGAGAGAATTCAGGTAAAAGGTTCCACGGAGATGAGATTGTGACTTGGTGATATAGGTGGATATTGGTGGCCACCCACCTATTCCACCTAGACCTCCAGTCAGTTTCAAATGTTTCCTTGTTTATTGCAGTATTTACTATTTTTAGCAATCATTTGGGTCCTCAAATTCTGGAGCAGTTTTGACCCCATAAACGACATTTTTTAGGTCCACAACAGGCCCATAGTCGAAGGTAGGGGCCTGCCGCAAATCCTATAGTACTCGGAGAGGTATTTCCAATAAGGTATCGTATGCACAAAATGGAGATAATATGACCAAGTTATGACCCCGCGAATTTGGTTACCCAACTAACCCCAACGAGGCGCACAAACTTTAGGCGTTCCATCTCCTGGGGTTAGGGTTTTGGTTGTTTAGGGTTTTCCCTTGTTATTCAATAATAAATAGACCCTTGAGCCTCATTGTAACATATTTCAGAGAAGATTGTGCGCGTTCTAATCTGGAGCTCCCACGCCCCTGCTTCCTCAGCCCCAGCGGCCCTCCGCAAGCCTCCTGCCTGGCAGCCCCTGTTGCTGGGCTCTCAACCTCCCCTCCCGGCATCCCTGCAATCGGGCTCTGCCCCCCTTCTCCGGCCTGTGCTGCTGCTGGCACAGCGATAGCGTTTTGTGATAGCTGAGGAGCATAGTCGCCGCCATGAGTGTGCCAAGGGGTGGGGAGCCTTCTCCCACCCCGCCTATCTCTTTAGAAGAAGCTTTCAGAAGATTGCTTTCGCAGAAAGGGAAGAAACGTTTGACTCCAGAAGTCCCGAAATTCATCAAAAAACTAGAGGAAATTCCTGAGATCGCCCTGCCAGAAGACCAACCGATAAAAATCGCCCTAGCCCTGGCTGACAGAGGGTTGGTAGGACAATTTATGGGACGTTGGCCATCAACAAAAACAACAGATGACTGGATCCAACGCAACTGGAGGCCCCAGCTGGAAAACAATGTGATCTGTTATGCTGTCGGAAGAGGGTATTTCATTTTCGAGTTCACCTCCAAAGAAGATCGAGATTTGGTTTTCAGAAACGGTCCGTATTTTATGGGAAATCAGGGTCTGTATCTTAATAAGTGGACCCCCGACTTCGATCCCTCAATCGATTCCCCTAAAGAGGTCCCAGTCTGGGTTCGGCTACCCAATCTTCCGATCCATTGTTGGAGCTATCACACCTTGCAGAAGATTGGAAATGGTCTCGGCCGTTTCATTAACAAAGCAGATAACAAGGGCCAATATACCTGCACAAGAATCTATGTGGAAGTCGACCTGGAAGCTGGATTGCCCGAAGCAGTAAAACTTACAATCGAAGAATGGCATCACTATCAAAAATTGGATTACGAGTAATTGCCATTCAAATGTAGAACCTGTCACGAACATGGACACTTCCAAAGAAACTGCCCAAAAGCTCCAACCGGGGACAAAGTTGACGAAGAAGGATGGAAAGAAATCAAAAAGGGCAAAGCAGTCCCAAAACTAACTGAGAAGAAAAATTCAGGGCCATTGGTGAAGCCCCAGCCCAAACCAAAAGCCAAAGAAGTTCCTAAAGAGGGTTCTTCCTCTGGGAGAAGACAGATGCCATTGGGATCCAAGAGGAACCAGAAGACCCATCGAAGAAAGTGAAAGAAGCTTAAGCAAAGTCATCTCTTCCTCCATCAAAGGATGAACAAGGGGAAAAATAAGAAAATGAGGAGCACATCAATCTGGGCTCCGATTCTGAGGGAGATTCAGAAGATGGAGTCTCAGATTCAGACAGCTCGTAAGTCTCTCCTATCAAGTCAGCTAGGGGTTGAAAGTCCAAGAAGAAACAGAGAGAGGAGAAAACTTATCGGGATGTTCTCTAAGGTTCTCAGAAAACTCTCAAAGGAATGATGAATACCAAATCTAGGCACAAGCATGGTAAGGCTCCAAAAGGAGCCACAACCTCCCAAGCTAGTAAATAATGAAATACGTCTCCTGGAATTGTGGAGGATTAGGCAGAAAGTTGAAAGAAGAAGCTCTGAAAGACACTGTGAGGATGTACTCGCCTGAAATCCTTCTCATCCAAGAGACAAAACTGGAGGACCTTCTACTCCTCCAAGCAAGCAAAGTTTTTTGGCATAAAGGCGAAGGGAGAGCAGTCAGCGCCAAAGGCGCCTCTGGAGGGATTGCCTCCTTTCGAGACAACTCCAAATATGATTTGATTCACGAAGAATGTTGCCCCCATTGGCTACTCACTAAGCTCCTCCATAAAGAATCTGGCCATCAAGTAAGTATGTTCAATATTTATGCTCTGGTTCTACCCTCTGAGAAAAAAAATTGTTGGGACTCGCTCCAGTTCTATCTTTTCTTGCACAATCCAAAAAATATTATTATTGCAGGTGATCTAAATGTTACGCTAGCTACAGAAGAGAAAAAGGGGGGCTCACTGGTCAGGGACCCAGCTAGAGAATGGGTTGAAGACCTCATTCTAGATTGGGATTTGGAGGATATCAAGCCCACATCTGGGAAATTCACCTGGTCAAACAAAAGGTTAGGTCCAGGCCACATTGCTGCTCGTCTGGACAGATTTCTTGTCCAATCCTCCTTCTTGACTTGTGGTCTAATGGCCACCTCTAAAATCCTGTCGAACTACACCTCTGATCATAAACCCATTCTGCTTGAGCTCTCCTTGGATGGAAATCTTGGCCCCATTCCCTTTAGATTCAATTCTCTTTGGATTCATCAAGATGGATTCCAAGAGGTGGTCACCGAGGCCTGGAACCGGCAAGTTCAAGGATCCCCTTTCTTTGTGTGGGAAGAAAAAATGAGGAGACTTAAAAGGGAGCTCAAGGAGTGGGCTAAAAGGTTGAAAATTCCCACCGCCAAAAGAAAGGAGATGCATGACAGCTTAGCAGGACACCAATTAAAAATGGAGAACTCCGATGTAACGCAAATCCTTCTTCAAAAAGAAGTAGAGCTGCAAAAATATCTCCATAGAGCAAGTAGGGATGAAGAAGAGTTCTGGAGACAGAAGTCCAGAAATCTTTGGTTACATGCCGAAGACAAAAATACAAGCTACTTCCATAAGCAAGCTGAAGCACGCAAGCACTTCAAAACAGTAAATGAAATTCACTATCAAAACACTATGGTTAAAGATTCTAATGGCATAAAGTGAGCAGCCCACTCCTTCTTCAAAGATCTTTATTCTGCCCCGGAAGACCCTCCTATTGATTCTCAAGCCTATCCGATTGATCTTATTCCTCACTGTGTCCAAGATTCCGACAATATCATGCTGACTGCTCCGATCAGTATGAATGAGATTAAAAATGCTCTGGATTGCATGGATCCGGATAAAGCCCCGGGCCCTGACGGGTTTACAGCAAGGTTCTATCTGACTTGCTGGCCTACAATTAAAAAATACCTTCTGAGAATGATCCGTAAATCTCAGACCTGTACCAAGATTGGAGGCAGCACCAACTCGACCTTCCTTGCATTGATTCCGAAAGACAAAGGCGCCACCGATTTCAGCAGATTCAGGCCCATCTCTCTGTGTAATACAAGTTATAAGCTGATTACAAAAATAATAGCCAACCGTCTTAAGAAAATTCTGCCGGTCATCATCCCTGAAAACCAAGGAGGATTCATAAAAGGGAGAAAGATTCTTGACAATATTGTGCTGGTGCAAGAAGCAATTCATTCAAGTTGTCACCGAAAAGAGAAAGGCATGGTAATTAAGCTAGATTTGACAAATGCCTTTGACACGGTGAGACACGATTTCCTATTCTCTGTGATGAGGAAATTTGGATTCTCAAAAGCTCTCATAACTTGGGTGAAAGCCTGCATTGCCTCCCCTTGGATAGCGCCTCTGGTTAATGGCCGTTCAGCGGAATTCTTCCAGGCCTCGAGGGGGCTAAGATAAGGTTGCCCTTTGTCCCCGCTTCTTTACGCCATTCAAGCATCTGTGCTCAGCTTCCAGCTAGACTACTGTCAACAAATCCAAACTCTACCAGGCCTGAGAATAGCTCAAAATGTTAAAGACATAAATCATGCCCAGTTTGTTGATGATACTTTGTTACTAGGAGGAGCTAGCATAAATTCTGCTAGAACCTTCAAGAAAGAGCTAGACATTTATAGGGAGGTTTCGGGCAGCAAGATTAACTATCTAAAAAGCACGATCTATGGCTGGAACTGCTTGACCAAGGATTTGACAGACATAGCAAGGCTTTTAGAAATGGAAAGAACCTTGACCTGGGAGTCATTTAAGTATCTTGGGATCCCAATCTTCAAATCAAATCCTAAGGTAGCTCACTGGATGCCCCTGCTAGACAAGCTAAAACTCAGAATACAAGCTTGGGGAGCCTCATGGTTGAATAATGCTGGGAAGGTAATCCTAATGAAATATGTTCTCATAAGTCTCCCGGTTTATCAGAATTCCATTCTTCTAGCTCCTAAAACCTTTATCAGTAAAGTGGACGGTCTCCTTAGAATATTTCTGTGGGAGGGAGGGAAAAATAATGAAAGAAGGCTCCATTTAGTAAATTGGGACACAATTAAGAAGCCATTCTTGGAAGGAGGTCTTCAAATGCGGGATCTGGCAGCCCAAAATCTTGCTCTGGGCTCCAAGCTCCTTTGGAACATTGTCTCTGGGAATCCTAGTTGGAGCAAGAGAGTTTTGTGGAAAAAATACTTTCATGGGCAGCGTTTGAGGTGTTTGGACCAGCCTCCTAGAATATCCAAAGGATCCCCAGTTTTCAAACTCTGTCTCACAGCTATGAAACATTTCAGTCATAAGCTTTATTGGATCCCAAGTAATGGGAAAAAAATAAAAATATGGGAAGACTCGATTCTTGGAGATCAGCCCCTGAATCAGATGGCAGATCTGGAAAATATCAGAGTTTGGCTTCAGGCCAGCAATCTGGAAACCCTTTGGGACATCTCCAATTGGACAAATGATGCAGAAAGTCTATGGGATGGTTGGAATTTGGGGGAGGTCCCTCATTGGCTGGATGGTGAAGCCAAGTTATTGATGGATCTACTCCAAGGAAAATCTCCCTTAAAGGCCTCTTCTAAGGACAAAAGAGGGTGGGGTTCTCTTTCAGGCTCTTACTCAGCAGTAGAAGGTTACAAAAGTTTGATGGTTGTCCCTAGCATCCCCCCAGAGCCAACTCAATGGAAATTTATCTGGTCTTTTCCTGCTCTCCCCAAAATTGACTTCTTTTGCTGGACTATGGCGCATAAAAGTATCCTCACTGGAGACAACCTGAGGAAGCGTGGAATGGCAGGTCCCTCCAGATGCCCTCTCTGTGTTTCGGATGAAGAAACGGCTAACCACTTGTTCTTATTATGCCCCTTTGCTCAAGAAGTTTGGAGGGGTGTCCTGATGTTAGGACCTGACAATATGGAGCTTCCAGGAAATATTCAGGACCTTCTTCGAAACTGGGCCAAGTTATCCCCATTCTGTCTCTCCAAAAAAAACCTTCTCAAGACTGGCTGGATGTGGATTCCCAAATTCACATGCTGGAAATTGTGGCTGGAGAGGAACAACAAAATTTTTAGGGAGGAGAGTTGCAACCCAGTCAGAATTATCACTAAGATCAAAGCCCTGTTGGGGGAGACTTTAGAAACCAAACCCACCATAAGAAATGGCACGACTCTGGACAGCGAGGAAGATCAATGGTTAAAAGAGCTTGTTCCTAATCATCAGAATAGACCCATTCCTCCTGCTAAAGCCTCTTCTCACTGGGAAATTCGTCTGGAAGAACAGGAATTCATCAAATGGAGATCTGCTTTGGATGACCACTGCCTTTTCTTCGATGGGGCCTCTAAAGGAAATCCAGGAAAGGCGGGTGGCGGTGGAGTTATCTTAAGCCCAGGTGGCTCAACTAAGTTGTGCTTTGCTTGGGGTCTGGGGCATGAAACTAACAACAGAGCGGAGGCTCTGGCTCTGTGGAAAGGTCTAAATCTAGCTTTAAAGAGGAATCTCCTCTCCATCTCAGTATTTGAGGACTCCAGACTAATTATTCAGGCTATGAACTCCCAAAATATCCCTTCTCAGGTGCAGTTAGCCCCCATCCTCAAAAAAATCAGACTAGTGCTGCCTAAGTTTCACAAAATCTCCTTCTATCATGTGCTGAGAAAGTTAAACTCACAGGCGGATGAGGCAGCCAACCTAGCCTCTATCCGGAGCAGGAGATCCCTATTAGTCAATGAGGTTGAATCGGACTGCAACATTCCTTAATTTTGGAGATGTCTGGGCCTCTGTATTTCGCTGGTTCAGCTTCTCCAAAGCTTCGGGTTCGAAACTTTTGAGCTGCCTGCTGTTAAGTGGCGCGGTGGGTAGGTGCTGGGGAGTTCAAGAGGGCCACCTCAAGGCCTGTTTACCGAACTTGGTATTCTAGACCACAATTTCAAAAAGAAAATGCAGTGATTCACGGGTTGATCTAGCATTCCGGCGCGGTGGGTCTCCTATCTGCAAGCTAAGCAAAAGCAATGGAAATCCAAGGAACAACAGAAAAGGAAAAGCAGAAAAAACGAAACAGCAGAAAAGGAACAGCAAAAAAAAGGAATAGCAGAAAAGGAATAGCAGAAAAGGAACAGCGGAAAAGGAACAATAGAAAAGGAACAGCACAAAAAACGGAACAGCACAAAAGGAACAGCAGAAGAGGAACAGCAGAAAAGAAAAACGTAGCCATAGTAATATAGATTGATATGCTTTGTAAATGTTGTTATTTATTGCTGAAGTTTGTTAGGATTTACCTTTGGTCTTTGGTTTTTAGAAGCCCAAAAGGCAGGATTAAGGAGGAATTTTGCTGTAACTCCTTCAATCCTCTTTTCTGCAATTACAGTGTAAATCTTTCAGCGGGCTTTTCAAAAACCAATTCTTCTGTCCTTGCGGACTGTAACAAGGATCTACAGAGTATCAGTGTTTAAGCCCTTGGCAGCTGTTTTGCCGATTTTCAAATAAAATCTAACTGTTTTTGTCAAAAAAAAAAACATATTTCAGAGGCATGTAGCCGCCACATCTATTCTCAGAGATAATCAACCATCGTTCAAGCTAGTTTATTTCCATTTTGTTTGTAAGCTTATTTTCAGTATTTGATATTAATGAAATGAATGTTATTTCTATCACATCTCTTTTTTTATGGTTATTTATGTAATTTGTTGCATTCCTATTTAATTTTGTATCAGTGGTATCATAGTGGTCTGATCTTTCTCTTTTTTCTTTGCATGTCCCAAAGAGGTCAGGATAAGGAGTTAGGGCTTGAACAGGTCAAACCTTTGCAAGACCAGCCTTGCAAACCCAGAGGCCTCCCATGGCAAAAGAGAAGAAAAACGAGGGGGAAGGAGATCCTTTCAAAATCTTGCTCGAAGAAGCCCTCGAGCGACAGAGGAACGCGATGATGGACAACTTTTCCCATATCCTTTAGCGGCTACCCAAAGGCGATGCATCTCCTTCCAGCAGCCACTCTAGAAGCACCACACCCTTTAAGGTACAAGTTAACTTTGACATCCCCATATTTGAAGAGAGACTTTGGATCTTCGAATCTAAAGTAAGGGAAAGGTGCCCCCAAACCACAGAGTAAAGGACAAAACCAGGCAGGGTGACCCTGGACAACTCGTCAGAACCACAAGCAAAGAACAACACCACAAAGACAAAGAAGGACACGGAAAAGTGGTGTGAGTGTTGGGCCAAGAAGTCACTGGTGGTCGAGCTGAAGGCTTCTGAATCAGACGCATGTTCTGACTCTAAGTTAGAACCTGACAAGAGGAATGAAAAAGGGAAGCATATCATTGATGCGGAGCCCAGTTCCACCGTGGCCACCACCAAGATCCGAAAGAATGACCCTGAAGATCCAGAAGAGGGGGAACGCATCTTCCACTCACAGATGTGGGTGAAGGGTTCTCCGTTGCAGTTCATTGTTGACAACGGGAGCCAAAAGAACCTCATTTTAGTAGAGGTCGTGAAGTGGCTAGGCCTACCGACTATAGCACATATGCAATTGTACACCATCAAGTGGCTTCACCAAGGACAAGATCTTCGCATCAACCAGTAGTGTTGTCTTCCCTAGCATCAAGCCCTTCATGGATGAGGTATTATGTGATGTTTCTCCTCTTGAAGTTTGTGATGTATTATTAGGACAACCATACTTGTGGAAGCGACATGTTGTATATGAGTCTAGACCTCGATCGCCATCAAAAATGGTCCACATACATGAAATAGTTCCATTTGGACATTAAGTACAAGAAGGGCAACACCAATAATGTTGCAGATTGCCTTAGACGACCACCAGTCATGGCGTTGATCATTGTGCTTGACTCCTGTGGGCACGAGACTTCGGGGTGGCCGTATCTTTACAAGAATGATCCAAAATTCGGTAGCACATACCAAACTCTCCTAGAAGGTAAGAAAGTTCCAAATTTTCACCTCCAAGGTGCACTGTTATGCCTCCTAGGACACATCTGTGTAACTTCGAGCGAGCGTGCCAAGATGATTTGGGAGGCGCACTACAGTCGGGTCATTGGACATTTCGGAGTAGAGAAGACAGTGGCAGTATTGCGGAAGTATTTTTATTGGTCAAACCTTCGTTAGGATGTTGGGAAGTACATTAGATCCTACATTATCTGTGCCATTGTCAAACTAACCATCAAGAATCAAGGCCTATATACTCCTCTTCCTACTCCTAGTCGACCTTGGAAATCCGTCTCCATGGATTAGATGTCGGGCATCCCTTCTACTAAGTAAGACAAAAACTGCTTTTTCGTAGTCATCGACAGATTCTCTAAGATGGCCACTACTAAACTCTTCTTTGAGCGAGTGTGAGTACACTTTGGGATCCCACAGTCCATTGTCTCAGATCAGGACAATAGATTCCTAAGTGCATTTTGGTCAAGCCTTTGTTCGATGTTGGATACCAAACTTACTAAGTCCACAACTTTTCACCCGCAAATTGATGGCCAAATAGAGGTCATGAACATGATGATCATACACATTATGCGCATGCAAAACTTGAAGCATCAATGCACATGGGATGATAGCTCCCCTATGTCCAGCACAACTACAACAAAGCTATCCATAGCTCAACAGGCCATAGCCCCTTTCAAGTAGGGATGGGATTTTAGCCATTATGTCCCAATGATGTGGCCATACCATTTGCAGCTAATCAGGGAGATTCGGCTCACATCTAGTCCAAAGCAGACAAGGCTAAACAGCTTCATTGAGCAAATCCAACATATCTGCTAGCAGGTCCATGATATATTGGATAGAACTAATGCTAATTACAAGCAACACCATGATCATCATTGGGTGTTGCACAAGTTCTAGGTGGGTGACAAAGTTTGGCTACATTTGCAGAAGCAGCGCCTCACTAGACCCCATCGCAAGCTTCGCCTGCTCTGATATGTGTCATACACCATCACCAAGGTTGTATGGGACAATGCATTCGAGATCAGCGTTCCACCGTTCCTTGGTATGCACCTAATGTTCAATGTAGATCGCCTTCAACCATATTTTCCACCATTGTTGGACACATTTAACATTGCAGAACAACTCACACCAACCGAGCTAAACCCAGACTGCATGGAACAGGCCACAACTGTTCAGATCAAAAACACTCGCCAACAGAGGTTCCAACTATATCAAGTTGTCAAATTAGGCCAACTGCTTCACGAGGGCAAGTGGTTGACCAAGGACCAGGTTCAACAAAAATTTCCTCACCTCATGGAAGCTCTACACACAATGGCGACCATTACTCCTAAGGAGGGAGGACTGATCCAGGTGGATATTAGTGGCCACCCACCTATTCCACCTAGACCTCCAGTCAATTTCATATGTCTCCTTGTTTATTGCAGCATTTAATATTTTTAGCAGTCTTTCGAGTCCTGAACGTCGGAGTAGTTTTGAACCCCTAAACGGCGTTTTTCTTAGGTTTGCAGTAGGCCCGTCGTTGTAAGTAAGGTCCTGTCGCAAATCCTGTAGTACACGAAGAGATATTTCTAACAAGGTATTGTACGATCCAAATAGAGAAAATATGACTAAGTTACGACCCTGGGAAGTTGGTTGCCCAACTAACCCCAATGGGGCCCACAAACTCTTAGTGTTCCATCTCTTGGGGTTAGGATTTTGGTTGTTTAGGATTTTCCCTTATTGTTCAATAATAAATAGGCCCTTGAGCCTCATTCTAACACAGTTTAGAGGCATGTAGCCGCCACATCTCTTCTTAGAGATAAGCTACCATCACCCAAGCTAGTTTATTTCCATTTTGTTTGTAAGTGTTGGCTTAGGGGGTCCTAACCCAGGTTCAGAGTTAGTTGCGCCAACCAACAAAACCCTACACAACTGGCCCTTTCGACAACAACCCGCGTAGCGCAGTCTGCAGTCTCACCCGAAGTAGTATGGGGGGATGCAAGAACCAAGTTTTTGCATCTAGAAACTAGTGTGATATCTTCCAGCACCTTGGATATACCTTCGCGCAGATTGATAAACTCCTAGATCATGTTACTGCAACTTAGTTAAAGCGACCTTCAAACCTTCGCGAAGGCCCACGATCAGTCCTTGCGGACCTTTAACAGTCGATTCACCTACTTACGTGCACCAGAAAGCAATCATAAATTGGAGTTCGCGCAGATCTACTTAATTCGCCAAAAACAATAAGAGAAATCACAGAATCTTCGTGGAAGTGGCTAAGCATTAATTCCATATATTATTAAGATAAAGTCAATACAGTTGTGTAGCATTTAATCAGTAATTCATAAAACATGTCATTTATCAACAGCATATAACATTAACAGAGATAAACATAAATGATCAGGAATTCTTTAGAAAACTGTATTTATTGATCTTCAATTCACTGATTACAAACCCAAACTTCCCTGCACACACAGCTGTAGGGGTCCGCGCACTCAGTTGCGGAGTCTACCTAGGCCTTCGCGCACTCAACTGCAAAGCCTTCCTTCCTCTACCTAAGCACAAGAAGCAGAGTCTTCCTGCCTTAGCTTCTGCCCAAGACTCTTCAATGAACCCAATTCTCTATCTAAGTTCCATCTAGTTTCCTCTTTCTTTCGCTAAGACTTAACTATTTATAGACTTTTTCATACAATGCCAAGGTATGTAGACCATGTGTGAATCCCAAAACCAACTCAAAACTTTACTTAAAACAAGGGGCTAAGCCCCTTTAACTCTTATTCATCCACGCACTCTGCTTCCACAAATCGCGGAGACTTTACATCTTTTACAAAATTGTATACAAAAAATGACTAATTAATTCCATTCTGCCCCAGCGGACCCCATCCCAACAATAAGCTTATTTCATTCTTTGATATTAATGAAATGAAGTGTTATTTATGTTGCATCTTTGTATTTATGGTTATATCTATAATTTGTTGCGTTCTTGTTTACGTTTGAATCACTTGGGAGTCCATAAATTGTTTGTAATTTTATTATTGAAACATAATTGCATAATAGCAAATTAAATTGACTTGTTTTATTTTATTTTTTGGTTTGACCAACGAGGGATTTGAATTCTGAAATCTCATGGTTTACCTAATACTTCATAACATGACTATCGCCAATTGAAGTTCTCCCATGGATTAAATTGACTTATTTTATTATTTTTTAATTGAATTGACATCATGTCTTGTTATTATTTTTTAATTTAGATTTCTTATAACATTCCCATAAAAAAAAAAAAAAATCGTAATTTCGTTAATGAAAACAAAACTACATCTTGCAAATGCACTATGATACTTTCAGAAAAACTCATTTAAGTCTATCACAAAATATCATAAAAATTGTGATTAAAATTGTTATAAAAATTATCAATTTTCTTTTTCTTCCTCCTCTTCTTTTTACTTCATTTCATACCAGAAAGACGAGTTGGATAATAGCTAAAGCCAACTCCCTCTGAAATTCCAATTGTGTTCTCCTTTTCTAATTCAAAACTTACAGATATGTGAGATCTTTTGGTTCCCTAAATCCCTTCATTCTTTATTACTGCTATTTTGTTTTCCCCAAAAATATGACATTGCCATATCCACAATCTGGTTGAGTTATGTTAGCTTTGAAAGTGGTTATGTCAATATTGTTATTACATTCTCTTCTTTTTGTTTTTACTTCTTCTTCATCCTCGTGAAGAAGGGCTAATAAAATTAGCAATACTTTGATTTGAGCCTCTTCCTCTCATTTAAATCACGTTGAAATAACTATTCTTAATATAAAAACTACCAAATTAAAATGATTTATTATTTACTAATTATATATATTTTTAAAACACTTTTGACTCACCATTTTCAAATTATGGCATCCATCTATTTGCGGAAAAACTTATACTACACTTAATTGAAGATCTAACTTATGGAATCAACCACATGCATTGGTACAAGAACAAGAGCCGCAATCTATCTAGTTTTCATTTAATTATACTTTAAAATGTTCTATTTTTCATTATTTTTAATAATAAATAAATAAATAAAATTAAACGGTATATGGGATAAAATTATAATGACCATGTTAATTTTTAGTATGAAAATTTAATGGGGTGCGTATCAAAGTCTTTCCAAATCAGTTGATTCATTCACGAATCTATGAAGTTGAAATTATTTGTATATTTATAACACCTTAACATTAATTTTCAAATGACCAAATCCATTTATTTGCATTAGATTTGATGAATTTTTAATAAGAGGTAATAGAATTAATATGACTTTATAAAATAAAGAATGGGAAAAAAGGATGAGTAGATATTTTAATAAGAAATTTAAAAATTAAGTGAAGTTAAGAATATTTATATTAGTATTATATAAGAGATTATTGAAATAATGTCAATTGAGCCGAGAGGCTTATTCTACAATCTAGTGTGAAGACGTTGTTTAAGTATATTTCTCCTTCTTAAAATAAAAATAAAAATAAAATATTCTCTAAATAGAAAATCAATGTCAGCTATAAAAAAAATTGTTATACATATTTAATTAATTGTCCATATAACCTAATATAATTTCTTGTAAAGTAAGTGGAAGAAAAAAAAAACCATGTGAGTAAGATGTTTAAACCTTATACTTTCAAAAATATTTTAACATGTGATATCAACTTCATATATATTTATAAATAGAAAAGAAAATGTTTTAATGTTGTATAGAATAAAATAGAAAATCTGAGTTATGAATAAAATATTTTAATATGAATTAATATTGACGTATACACACCTGGATGCGGGTGAATTTCAAGAACATTAATGGTGAGACGATGGATTGACGGCGCTCGGCCCAGCCAGATGGTGGCCAGCGCACCATCCCAGGTTCAGTTATGGCACCCGCAGACTCACTTCAGGCGAGAGCAGGCCAGCCTGCAGGAAGCCTTTAATGGTCGCTCCGGCCAAGGAACGAAAGCTGTTCGATTTAACATGGCGCCCATCAACCCCTCTGTTTGCCCTCCCTCCTTCAGCATTTGCCTGCTCCAAGCAGGAAACCCCAGCAGTAGAACTATTACAGGAAAACGTTGTTGGCTTCTCTGTTGTCTTGGCTTTGGCAATGGGTACCATTACTCCCATTCCAAGCACTGCCCTTTGAACCCTATCCAGGAGCCCTCTGCGCATTCTCTGCTTTCCTTCCAGGCCCCCAATTCTCCTGAACTTCTCTCCCGCCACATTGCGATGGTTCGTCACCGCATGCGGAGCCGCAGAGGAGGTGACCGAGGTGGTAGCGCTCGCTCTCAGGCAGCGCATAGTGATGAACCGCCACCACCACCTGTTTCTCTGCCTCCTTCTCAGGCCAGCTCTCTCCCTCCTAGTCCGCCCCGCAGACACTTTCCTCACTCTGCCTTCCATTCGAATCATTTCAGGTTCCAGAGCAACCTGAACCGGCCCATTATTACGGCTAATGTCACTATCATTTTCTCAGAAGAAGAAGAACAGCACAGTGCTCCTGCGCGAAACTCTGCAGAGCAACCTCAGGACATTCGCAGAATGGAAGTTTGTCTGGGCTCTGAGCAGCTCCCGACAGATGAAGGCAGGGCAGCTAGGCGTGGCGGTCAGAATGTTGAAGGTGATATTGCAGGCGACACTCGGCAACCAGGTGGCAGCGCTCATGGAGCCACAACTTCGATGGCTATTGCTGGCAGCTCGAGCGGCATACCTCAGGCGACGGAACTTCCAGGTGGCAGCGCTCATGGAGCCACAATTTCGATGGCTATTGCTGGCAGCTCGAGCGGCATCCCTCAGGCGACGAAACTTCCAGGTGGCAGGGCGGATAGCAACGTGGCGAAGGAAGGCGAGATTTGGTATGGGAACGCATGCCCCATTGTCGAGGAGGCTCCTGACCAGGACGTCCCAATGTAACGCCATGTGGCCTCCCAAGCACCACCTCAGAGTTTTGTTGCTGACTGGTTAGGTCCTGTTGTCTGTGGTTTTGTTTCTCGTTCACTGGTTAGGCAATTCTATCTTGTTTCTCAACTGCTTCAGATGGTGATGTCTCAAGTCTTCATTCCGGTTTTGTCGATGTTTTCCCGGTCTTCTGCATGGTTTTTTGTAATGTTAAACTGATTTCCCCAAATATGGGGTAGTTATGATTCCCAGAAGGAACTTAGTTGTTCTCGGCTGAGGCTGCAGCCTCATTGTAATTTTATTTTTCCTTCCTTTTAATAGAATTAGCTTTACTGAGAAAAAAAAATATTGACGTATACACAAAAATATATTAATAACAAAAAAAAGGGCTAAAATAATCACCCAGTACGGAAGGGAAGCAATGAAAAAGGTTTGCATTTTTGAACGATACAGATTACGGTTAACGAAGAAGAAGATTGATCTTACATTCCTGAAGAGATGTAGAGATTCGTCAGTTATTCCAACCTTTGCTAAAATTAGTCATTCTCTCAGAAGCCAACACAATAATAAAATATTCATTAAAGCAAGCATTGCTCTTATTCAAAGCGAAATCAATTAAAATCTAAAAAAAATAAAAATTAACAACAATTTAAATCAACAATATAAAAACTTTAAAACACCTCAATTTAACAAACTTAAATCATATAATCCTCAAAACTATGAAATAATCAAAACAAACAATTAAAATGAAACTTAATCAATATAACAAAATATATAACAAAACAATCAAAATATAATTAGAATAATAAAAATAAAATAGAACAAATATAGTCGATATAAAAATAACAATAATCTTAGTCATAATTATTAATAATTCAAAAAAAACTATTTATTAATCATATAAATCCAAAATACGTATCTATTCCATTAAAAAAAAAAAATTAACAACAATTTAAAATCAACCATATAAAAGCTTTAAAACCCCTCAATTTAAGAAACTTAAATCATATAAACTATGAAATAATCAAAACAAACAATTAAAATGAAACTTAATCAATATAACAAAATATATAACAAAACAATTAAAATATATAGCAAAACAATTAAAGTAAAATATAATTAGAATAATAAAAATAAAATAGAACAAATATAGCTTTAATAAATCATAATTTGATATAAAAATAACAATAATCTTAATAATTAATTAAAAAAAAAATTAACTATTTATTAATCATATAAATTTCAAAACCTTTAAAAACTAAAATATAATTAAAAAACAACAAAAATATACAATTAAAACAATCAAAAATTCAATAATGAATTAACAAATTCAAAAACCCTAATATCTGTCGGCAATGCATCTCTTACATCTATTTATTAAATTGAATAATAAGATTAGTGTTTACAAATTCTTTCACATCTTGAAGATGAACCACCGTTGATGGTTCAAAACGTCGAGCAATAAGTAAACTAATGCAATGAATCCGGAATATGATCTACACACAAAAAAAAAAGAAATTTAATATGCATTGATAAAATGGCTCAATACACATATTATCTAATCAATATAACATTCAAAAATACAATTTAAACAATAAAACATTACACATTTTTTTTGCACTCGAAAATAAGTTTGCACCTAAAGAAATTTGATGTCTCTCGGCTTATGTTAGATCCATGTTTAAGATGGATCTATGTTGGTTTATAAAACATTGAAGTTAAATTGCACAATTTACGAATATGGATTGGTGGGCCCCTTGTTTTGATTTTGATAGAGGACACATTGTGGCTAGAGGGAAGGACATGGTAACACAATCTCAATATGTAGAAAGGATGTTAATCGTGCCACCTAGATTAAGACCATTAGAAACATTAAAGAGTATCAACCATATAGGGAGACAAAATACAAAATAACAAGTGGGATTCTAGTTGATCGAGGAGCTAAGGGAGAAAAAGTGGAGATACTTGGCTATAACAGTGATGGATAATAGTTAGTTCAGAAATTTGGAACTAGGTTAACAATTTCCTTCTTTCCAATGTACCTTCCTATCTTTGAGCACATTGTTATTAATGTAAAGGCTTCATCCTATCAAAAGAGTTGATTCTTTGTTATCCCTCTATATGTTAGCTATCTATAGAATGTATTTCAATCCTATGTTGATTAGTAGATCAACCATCTAAGTTTTGAGTTATTGTCTTGTTGTAATATCATAACTAAATAACTATTTTTTAATTAATGTATTGGGTTAATTTGGAGATGAATTGAATGAGACCACCCTTCTAAATTTTGGTTGTATTTACATTATCTAGCGATGAAATCTTTTACTACTATACATTATCTATGATGATGGATAACAATAATTTGATTTCATAGATGTCACATTCTTGGGTTAGGATAATGGTTCTTGTTATGATAATACTTAATCATTGAATATATAGAGAATGGTTACAATTTCAGGGTTATAAGTAAAGTGGGAGAGAAGGCACAATTGACCTAGAAAAGGAGGAGAGATACCTAGTGGAATGTTCAAAACTTTATTGCATTCCGTAGATTTGATCATGAGTTCATAAGAGATGTGATTTTGGGTCAAAAGTAAGGTATAAGGATACATTGTTGAATTTACAATCAAGTTAAACCAATATTTTTTGTGAGTAGAGGAATAATTCAAGAAGGGAACTAATGGGTGCTAGTGATATAAATTGCAACTAAAGATATTTTTGGTTGAAGAAGACAATATTATTTTTAACCCATTAATCATGGTAGTATAAGAACCTGCACTCAGGGATGACATGGGAGAGAACTAGAGAAATGAATAGTTAAGTGTATAAGGTACCATGGAGGAGGCATAAGACCAAGGGAGAATAAAGTGGGCTTTCAAGCATGTTGTATTGTCTCAAAAATGGTGGTTAAACAAGATAAGGGATATTTTTTGAGAAGCTAAAAAGGTGCATAAAGAGATTTAAGAGAAGGGAAGCATAAAAGTGTGATTGAAGAAGTTGTGGAAAAAAGTGAAAGTTGGCTAATGATTGATAGAATGTAGATTGGTGGCATAAGGGAATTCGGGAAGGAAAATGGAAGAAAGAGAATTGTTGAAGCCAATGGAGAATGTGATGGTGAACATGTTTAGATATATGGACCAAAGACATTGAAATAAGAAGTTGTGTCTGAAAATATTTTTAATCAATCAGAATAAGAGGGCATGGTCATTGAGTCACAAGATGATGGGAAATTCAATGACATGTTTTGACTATTTAAAGAAGGATATATATGTTGATGGACTAATCGCTATTGCATATAAGAGTAATCTCCCTAGACTCAGAAACCAATCTCTAGAATAAAACATACAAAAATATACAAGCTTTCCCTAGAATATTGTTGAAAATGTAAACATGGACATACATGGTAATTTGATGTTTGTCCTCACTCATCCTTTGTTTTTTGTAGTTCTTGTTTTTCCTTTGATCTCCAAAGCCAAACCTCCAATATCACCAATAAACAACTAATCAAAGCATTTGATAAATAATATTCAATAGATTCTAAATGGATGATCCAGGAATTCCATTACAAATATTCATAAAATGACACAATGTATGTTAGAAAGAAATATATTGTGTATTAATAAGGAAAAGGAGAGAGTTACAACCAAATCCTTAATTTTGATAGCTTCCTCCCAATAGTCCTAGATTCCAACCATGCATTCAAAATCCTTTAATGGATACTTTAGTAGAGTGAAAGTATATTTCAAAAGTCTAAAAGCCAACCCCTTTTCCTTTACAGTGTCTTGTATTTATAGGTCAAGGATGGAAGTTTGAGATCCACTTACGTAGAGATTACATCCACAATGGAAGGGATGGGATTGATTATGGTAGGGGATGAGAACAACTTAAGGAGGAATTGAAGCCCATATCCCCATTGTTCGAAAAGATACCTTCACGAGGCTTCTAGAATGGAAGCTTTATGACCTTTTTATTTTTTACCCATGTTAAAATACTGACACACTTTGTGATGAAGAAGATTGTGATGGAAATTCAAGATATTAGCTATGCAAGTTGTGATGTCATAGCTTAAAATGTTACAACCTGTGATGATCTTAAAATATAGGGTTTTTAAGGTATGTAATCTAGGATTCGTATCTTTTATGGAGACGTATTTATTTCATCTTCTTTAGGGATTGATGACAATAGTTCTTCAGATAGCGAAAGATCCATATTTGACATCATTTGCTTGGATGCGACAAAATAATGTGTCGTAATATATGAGAAATAGACATGATATTTCCAAAAGGTACTCATATCTAGCTTGAAAATAATCACTACCCCACACACATTTTGGGAAAAACAAAGGTTCTGAAATGATTTCCCTATATAAACCATCTAGCCTGGAAATTTATCTCATAAAAACATTAGCTATGTTAGCTACCTTATACATTGATTTCACCTATATTAAATGAATAACTTTGGTAAGCTTATCAACCACTACCATAATTTCATCGTGCCCTTTAGTTGTCCTAGGAAATTTAGTAATAAAATCTATTGACACCACACACCACTTCCACTCAAGAATTGGTATGGCATGCGACAACCTCGTTCGGTGCTTGTGCTCAACCTTAACTCTCTAACATTATAAACATGTTTCTATGTAATTTGCTACATCCGTCTTTAATCTGGGCCAAAAGTATTGCTTCTTGATTGATGTAATAGTTTTCTGATAATTTGGGTATCCTACATAAGGCACCTTATGCATTTCCTTCATAATCAATTGTTTTACCTCTTGTACATATGGTACATATATATGACTTCTATAGAGAATAATTTCGTCTTATCCGAGGGTGATAATATAAATGTTTTGGCTACTTTTCCTCCTTCTATAAACTATTCTTGATGGCCAAATACTATTGATCCAAATTTACAGCTTCCTTAACTCTGAATATTATATATGCCCTACATATACTTACCATTGAAGCTTGCATCAAATGTACTATTCCACTAAGAGCATCTGCCACTTTGTTCTCCTTTCCCTTAATGTACTTAATCTCGAAATCTAAATGAGCTAACAATTCTGGCCACTTGGTCTGCCAAGCATTCAAATTCGGTTGTTCAAAAAAAATATTGCAAACCATAATGATCAGTTTGCAATAAATCTCTGGCCCATTAGATAATATGTCCACATCTTATATACATGACTAATGTGAAGAATATCTATGTATGTACGTGATATTCCTGAGGCTAGGGTTTCCACCGTCGACACCACAGAGCTTCCACCATCGACGACTGGTAGGCTAAGGACTAGCTTGGTTACAGTGAGGGTGCGTAAATATTTTGGTTCTGGCCTTTAGTTTTTTTACTCTGCGCAGGGGCGAGGTGGATGCCCTTGCCGCCTCTGCCCCCGGTCTCGCCTCTGCGCTGGTTGGTGCTTTAACTTTGCAGCAGCAGTTGGTGTTGTTTTGGTCGCCCGCGGGCTTTACCATTTGGAGCGTTGAGGGAACAGGTATATGGAGGTACTCTCTGCTTTGTTTCGTGCCGCATCAAATGGTTGGTTTCGCTGGAGTTTCTGCAGGCTGTTGTGGATGTTTGGGGCAGTTGTTCTACGTTTCGTCTGCTTATGGAGGAGAGTTTTGAGGGGGCAGGGAAGGAGTGGCTACCCTGCCTGCTCTCTTCCTCATTTCGTACCTCTCCTTCTTTTCTGGGCAGCTTGATCTAGAGCATACTGTTTCTCTTTTTCCCTCCACAGGAGTTTTTTACCGCATATGGTGCATTGGTGCCGGATCATCTTTCTGGGTGATGCACCTCTGCTCTTTATTGTTGTTTTTTTTTGTATTTGGTTTGGGTATCCTCTTCAGATCTGTATTCAGGGGCACAATATTGGCCATTTGGGGTTAATCTTTTGGGCATTGTTGGCACAGATTTGCTGGGGTTACATACCCTTTTGTTTGACGCTCTGCCTGAGGGATTTTCTGGATACCTCACATGGAGTATTGTTTTGTAAGTGGCTCTGCCCACATTTCTGCATATGCTTCAAGCATCTACAATATGTAATCTTCTGTTAATGAATATTACAAATTTTCTCCACGGGAAAAATACATACATACATATATATATCCACATCTTAAGAGCATGAATAATAGCTACCAATTCCAAGTACTGTGTAACATAATTTTTTCATGTTCCTTCAACTTTTTGGACTCATAACACAACACATGCCCATTCTGCATGATCCCTCCTCCAAAACCTTCTCTACTTGCATCAATGCATTTGAGGAAATCCTAATTTTGGTCTATAGCATTCAATCTCAAGAGCTTTGGTCAGTAAAACCTTTAAATTTTGAAATTCATCTTCACACTCAATTCACCATTTAAATTTTACACACTTTTTGTGTAATGAAGTAATAAGGTGTGCTATCCTGGAAAACACTTCAATAATTCTACTATAATAATCCATTAGGCCCATAAAATACCTAACTTTTGTAACATTCTCCAATGTCGGCCATTCTTCGATGACTTTGATCTTTTATGGATCCACAACTATCCCATCCTCCTAAAAGATATGACCCAAATAATAGATCCACTTTTGATAAAGACATGTTCTCTGAGCACTTGTAAAACTAACCTCATATGTTGCTCATGCTTGTCCTCTAACTTAGAATATATCAAAATATCGTCCAGGAAAACAATGACAAACTTATCTTGATATTCCCTAAATACATCGTTCATTAAGCACATAAAAACACTTGGTAAATTGGTTAATCCAAAAGGCACGACCACAAACTCATTATGTCCATAAAGAGTTCAAAAAGTTGTCTTACTGATATATTCTTCTTTAATTTGTAGTTGATGACATCCTAACCTTAAATCAATCTTGGAAAATACCTTAGCTCCCCAAAGTTGATTGAAAAAATCATCTATCCTCGGCAATGGATATTTATTCTTAATAGTCATTTTGTTTAGCTTCCAAAAATCCACACATAATTGCAATGTTCCATCATTTTTCTTGACAAACAAGACTAGAGCACCCCATGGTGATACACTTGGTCATATGTACCCCTTATTTAATAATTCCTCTAACTGCATCTACAATTCTTTGAGCTCTGGAGTACGCATCTTTTCAGGTACTTTAAAAACCAGAGCAGCTTTAGGTACCATATTGATGGGGAAATCTATATCCCTCATTGGAGTTAATCTTTGGATCTCAGCAAATACATTAGCATATTCTTGCATCACAGTATAATTCTCCAAGTTAATTGGTTAATCTCCATTGGCTCCCTCCATATTAGCTGCTAATATTTGACATCCTTTTCTCAAGTCCTTTAATTGCAAAGATGATATCTCTATGATAGATATTGGTCCAGGAACTCCCCGCACCTACCTCTATTGACCTTCATCAACAATACAAGAAAAAGACTTGTTATGGCAGTCCAAAACTGTGCGATGCTTCTTTGTATAAATAGCTCAAAATTTGCAGTTGCTAATTAATTTAGACTAAAAACAATAGACACAAATTTCTTCTAATAAATCTGTGGAAAGGAAAACATATAATAGAGACACATGCAATCATTCAAACACAATGAACATAGTATTTTTCTTGCGGAACCCACCTGGGGAAAACCCCTCCTCTGTTTGTATTAAATCATATGAGAATATAGATCTTTTACAATGACAACTTCAATCCTTGAAGCTCAACCTACATTGCAATATTGATCTCCTTCTCTCTAGACTGCTCTAACCAACACTTAGCCAAAATAGGCCTCGACCTTCCTCCTATTTCCTTGCGCAATTCCTAAGGAAATTAACTCCTAAAAAATAGGGAAATATATTATTTCCATGTGCAAATCCTAGATAAATTGCTCACCTTCTCTAATGCAAAACCTGTACACTCAATAGTATAGAATTGATCATTACAATGTGTCTTTTCCTCCAACTCAACTAGGCAATTCGAACTGCATGCATGACTAGGGTTATTTTTAGTAAATTGACTAGTTAATTGGGAGATCAGTGAGTTAATAATAGTAACAACTACTCAATTGAACTCCTAATGACTCTACTAATTATTAGTGCTCATATAAGTGATTTTCACCAACTATAAGTCCACTAGATTTCTAGATTTTAGCAATCAACTCATGCACAACTCTACTTCTAGCCCACAAACTTGAATTGATTGGTTTAACTAAGTGACTTGTCCATGTCACTCTTGCTAACTGCAACTCAAGTCATCATGTTGATGTGGAAATTCGAATTTCTCCATTTGACTAAGGCACAAGTCAAAAGAAGCCTTTTCTTGCTACAACTTAACACTCCCTCTTAGCAACAAAATGGTTTTGAACCACACCAATCATGCAACATTGCTCTTGCAACCCCTTCAATGCTTTTATTTATCCTCTCCACCACCCCATTTTGTTGTGGCTTGTGATGTGCAGTCGACTCCCTTCTATTACCCTCCTTGGGACATAATTATTTGAAGGAATTAGACACATACTCTCCTCCATTATCACTTCTCGGGGATTTAATTTTTTGTCCAATCTCATTTTCAACTAAGGCTTTGAATTCAAAAAACTTTGAATAAACTTCATCTTTCTTCTACATAAAATAGATCCAACATTTGTGAGAAAAATCATCTACAAATATCACACAATACCTATGCTTTGAAACTGAGACTGTATAAAATGGTCCACACACATCTGAGTGAACTCGGTCCAAGATGGCTTCAACTCTACTATCCCAGCACTGGAAGGAGGATTTAACATATTTTCCAAGAGTGTGTCCCTTGAAAACATCATGTTGATCAAGGGTGCATTTTGGAATTCCATGGTGATCTCTTACTTTATTTTCAAAGCTCCATGGTGTAGGTGTCCCATGCGCCTATGCCAAAGCTCTCCAACATATCGGTTGTGAACATGTTTTTCTTTGCTTCTCACTGTAACATATGCATCCACCTCTAGCTTGTAAATATTTTTAACCCGAAAACAGTTTGTTTTACTTGTCCAGTAGCAACATGCTTCAAAGAAGCTTTCCCCTTATTGAACACCACATCATATCCACGATCTTCAAGTATAGCTACAAAAAATAATTTTTTCTTCAGACCAGGAACATAAATTACGTTATTTAGGTGAAGATGGGAGCATGACTCACTCTTAAAGGTGATAGTGTCAATCTGTTTGGTACTATACCTCCCATCATCTCCAATTTCTATGTGTAATTGTAGGTCCTTCTCCTTCAGGCTACTGAAGAACTCCTTACTTATTGTCATATTAAATGAACCACCAAAATCTAAGTACTATAAATTACCTCGTACAATACTTGCCATGCATGGAATGAGGGTGAAATCCAAATTGAATTGTGATGTGAGAGCATCTCCTCTTGCTACTCCTATAGACTTCTTACCAGATTTCTTATGTGGACACTTGTTTGGATAATGTCCATATTCATGGCAATGAAAATTTTTAATTTTACTGAGATATTTCTTCTTGCCATGGTTCTGGCTAGATTGTTCCTTGCCTTGGGCCTTCTTGCCATTAGCTTTCTTTCCTTTGCTTTCTAGAGCAAAGTTTTATTCCTCTTTAGTTTTGGATGTGACATCATCTCTAGTGTTTCTTCTAATCTCCTCCTGCACCAAGTCATACCAAAGTCTCTCCCAATCTAGGAGCTTATCTCTTCCATTAACTGAATCCTAATAGTTGTGCTAGGACTTTGGAAGGCCAAGGAGTTCTAAGATCACAAGTTCATATGATGGCACATTTTCTCCTACTCCTCCAAGTTCATCTTTGACCTGAGTGAATCTAGATAGATACTGAACAAAAGTTTCATTTTTTCCCATTCGAATTTTCTTAATCTTATCTATCAATGCCAATTTTTGGGCATCACTGCTGCTTTAGAATAGATCTATGAGAGTTTTCCACATTGGAAAAGGAGTCTCCTTTCCATGCAAGTTCGAAACCACATGATCTCTAACACCATCCAAAATAATCCTCTTGGGTTTTGTTATGTCTTTCTTCCACTGAGCAAGTTCTTATGCATTAGAATATGGTGGTTTTGGAATATCAATTTTTTTGTACTCTAATACTCCATTGTCATCCAAGACAACTTCCATCTTGTCTTTCTAAGCACAAAAAATTTAGGTGCCCTCCAATGCATACTAAAGCCTCAATCCATTAAAATACATTGTTCCTACACTGAAAAATAATGCACCAAAAACTCTACAAATCGAAATTTTTATGAGAGAAGATCTGAAACCTGGTTTCTATGTCATCTTAAATAGCCCTTATACCATGTAGAAATAGCTCAAAATTTGCAGTTGCTAATGAATTCATACTGGAAATAATAGACACAAATTTCTTCTAATCAATCTACGGAAAGGAAAACATACAATAGAAACACATGCAATCATTCAAACACAATGAACACAGTATTTTTCCTAGTGAACCTGCCTGGGAAAAACCCCTCCTCTATTTTTATTAAATCATATGAGAATATGGATATATTACAATGACAACTTGTAACCATCCCTCCCACATTTACCCACTTTCACTGACCTATCGGGGTAAACATGAGTTGAGGGCTACTATGACATGAATCAACCTCCTAAGTACAATTAAAGAAGTAGAATCAACAACCTGAACTTTACTGGCCTTCCTTGGGAGCTACAAGACCCCCAGGATCCAAACAACCAATCCAGGTGCCATAACCTTGATTTAAATTTCTTTTTGAGTGATTTTGATTCCCAATCGCTTTCATAACAAGGCAATCTAATGATTGTAAGCCTCTAGTCACAAGGATAACCCTGCCTCCCAGCGACTGCAATCTAGAATTCCTAGTTATGTGCATGTGACCCCAAAATCTAAGCCACTTTTTCAGGGCTAGGGTACAAACCTCTACCTAGAACTTGATAGAACTTTCCATAATGATAAATAAAATTACGGAAAATCCATTAACACAAAACTTAGATAAGAACTTGACCTAACTATTCCTAACCATGAAAATCATTCCGTCAAACACATGGTGAACATGAAATCTATAGGTCATGGATGCATATTTGAACATAGAGATTTGAAACTTATCTGAGAATCATCAAGAAGGTCTAATGCCCTCTCACAATAACTACAATAACATCTATTAGGTCATGCATTCAATAATCATTCATTTACCAATCAATTCATGTTAAGAGCCATAATTAGAATTTTTCATAAAACCATGCTTATAACTAGCATATAACCAGGATAATAACAGTGATAGAAAAACCATCAAATCCACATCATAAAAAGTACATTTACTCATAAATTACAAGAGTAAAATAGCTCTTATTAACATATGCAAAATCCAACCAAGTCAGGGACTTCCACCTACCACTCGACCATAGATTGGTTTAAACCAAATATTTCTTTCATCCAGTCACCCTTGTGCCATATTCCAAACATGAACGTGGGATCTCATGGGATAAACCAAGATAGAAACAACCAAGGGAATCCAGAGGTTAAGCCACCTCCACCCCCATTCTACTATGATATCACCTAAACCGGTACCAAGATCACAAAACCAAACCAAGCATGGATGCATCAGAATTCCTTCACCATCCCTTGAGTAATTTTGTTGTCTCCACCCACTTGTTGAGGGCTTCTTGGAGACAATCATCTCCACTCCAAACCCTCAGTATTTTCCTGAGATCACCTCACCCGGATCCAAAACCTTACGGCAATCCAAAGCTCAACTAAGAATGAATCCCATCACACCATGGTTATCCGGAAATGGTAAGGTAGGCTAAAACCATTTTCAAACCAAGCAAAACCCATGCCAATGACAACAAATGAACCAAATACACACATGCATATACCATGCATGCCAAAATCAACTAGGAAATTATACATGCAGCTTGTTACTTCTAAGTATTATCGTTGAAGTCATTTGTTTCAAATCTTCTTTACTTAATCCTTGCTTTCCTTTGCTTTCTTGTCCTTCATGTGCTTTCTTTCTTGCTTTCTCCTCTTGGTTCTCTTCTCCTCTCTGAAGTCAATTTCAAAAATCAATTGAAAAAAATCCCCAAACTGATGCTCTGATGCCTTTTTATTATTGATGCCTCTAATTTCTTCATTTTTCCTCTATTTTCCTTCAATTTCTTCCTCACATGCAACTTGTGACCTTTCATCTCCTTTTTCTCCTATTTTCCTTTATTTTCATAAACAAATTCCAATAATTGCACTTTTCCTTTTCAAATCCTTTGCCAATTTTCCCTTATCCGTAATAAACAAGTGATTCCCACTAGGATTTTTTCCCCAACATTCATCTTGGAATATGTATCCCATGACCTTGGTGTTATTTTTCCTTTATTAACTTTATTACATGAAATTTTAACTTAGGTTGTTACAGACCCCTCCCCCTTAGGGGAACACTATCCTCGGTGTTTAAGGACACCTATGACCAGCAAGACCACTGAAAACCAAAACATACTACTCATGGAGTTTTATAACCTAGCTTGATGTAATATTTATAATGAACAACTTGCTCAAAAGCAAAATCATCATGAAAAACATGACAACCATACCACTTATTGGAGCTTTATAACACAACACATTGCAGTATTTACACTAAACACCATACATAAATATGTACGTATACCAAAAACTCATTTACCTCCACCAAAAAATAATGAAGGATACATAGCCAGAATTTGATCAACCATATCCCTTGTAGCTTCATCAGCCCAAAGTGCTTCCACTACACTTTAACTTGCTCGATTGCTCGGTTATGGAGCATGAGTTGTTTCCACTGCAATATGAACTGAGATTTCGACTGGAAGTCTCCTTTTCGATCCACCTACAATATGTACCAGTCAATCACATAATCAATATCTTTCACATATCTTTTAAGCAATGAAACATGGAAAACATCATGGACTTTCACTATCGGAGGCAGTGCAAGTTTGTAGGCCACTAGTCCAATCCTCTCAAGGATCTCGAAAGGCCTATAATACCAAGGTGCCAACTTCACACATGACCCATTCCTCAAGGAGATCTTCTTGGGCTTGATGTGTAAGTACACATGCTCCCCAACATGAAACTCCTTCAATGCCCTATGTTGATTTTCATAACTCTTTTGTCTATCCTATGCTGCCTTTATATTCTCCTTTATAACCTACATTTCATGTTCCATCTCTGCCAACATGTCCAGTCCAATAAGTACTATGTTCACTGGATCACTCCAGTTGATGGGAGTATTACAACTTCGCCCATAGAGTGCCTCAAATGAACTCATCCTCAATGACTCTTGATAACCATTGTTGTAAGAAAACTCCACCAGTGGAAGATACTCCTCCCACCTCCTCTGTTGGTGCATAACATACATCCTCAACATATCCTCCAGTATCCTGTTGACCCTCTCTATATGTCCATCTGTCTATGGATGATAAGTTGTACTGAAGGCCAACTTTGTACCCAAACCTGCAAACAACTCCTTCCAAAACCTGGAAGTGAACTTGGCATCTCTATCTGATATGATCTTCTTAGGAATACCATGCAATCTCATTGTCTCTCTGATGAAAGACCTAAACTACTTCGCTAGTTGAATTAGTAGTCTTTACTGGAATGGAGTGAGCTACCTTGCTCAACCTATCAACCACAACCATAATAGAATCATGCTACTTCCAGGTCCTCACAAAACCTGCAATGAAATCCATAGAAATGACCTCCCATTTCCACTCCAGAATCAGATTAGGCTACAACAAACCAGATGGTTTCTTACACTCAGCTTTCACTTGTTGACAGTCCAGACATCTAGCAACAAACTCTGCCACTTCCTTCTTCAAATTAAGCCAATGATAGAACTTATTAGCTGTTGTCAATGTCTTCTGATGTCCTGGGTGACCTGAATATGGCTTGACATGAAATTCCCTCAAGATAAGCTTCTTGAGTTCATTGTCATCTGACACATATCCTATCCCTAAATCTGACCAAACCATCTGCCATGAGGTGATACTCCTCATCTCTATCGCCTTTACCCTACTACTGCAACATGTGCTTTAGTTGTTGGTACCTTTCATCATGTTTCCCAACCTGCAAGATCTGCTCCTACAAATATGTCCCATAGGAACTCACATCTGCAATATGGTTTACCTACACTCTTTTGCTAAGAGCATTTACAACCTTGTTCTCCTTGCCTTTAATGTATCTAATCTGAAAGTCAAACTCACTGAGGGTAGCCAACCATCTTGCTTCCCTAGAGTTCAGATTAGGTTGGTCAAATAGATACCTCAGTCCACTATGGTCACTCATCAAAATAAACCTCCTGCCAAGAAGATAATGCCTCCACATCTTCAAGGCATGAATAATAGCTTCCAACTGAAGATCATGAGTCACATAGTTTTTCTTGTGCTCTTCAATTTCCTCGACTCATATCATACCACATGTCCTTCATGCATTAGGACCCCACAAAGTCCTCTCTTGCAAGCATTTGTACAGACTATAAATTATTTGTCATGATCTGCAATCTTCGAGACTAGAGCATTTGTAAGAAATTGCTTCAACTACTCGAAATTGGTTGCACATTCTTATGTCCGTTAAATCTTTTTTCCTTTTCTGTGAGAAGTTCCTGATGAACCTCCTGTAATAACCTACTAACCCCATGAATGGTTTGACCTAACCCACATTTCTTGGAGTTTCCCATTCCATGATAGCTCTGATCTTTTCCGAATCCACTGTTATTCCTTCCTTGGAAACAACATATCCCAAGTAATGTACCTCTATCTGAAATAAAATGCATTTAATAAGTTTGGCATACATTTCATGCTCTCTTAGAAATCTCAACACTACTGTGAGGTGTTCTACATGCTCTTCCTCACTCTTAGAATCTATCAATATATCATCAATGAATATTATCAAAAACTTGTCCAGATAAGGACGCAACACACTATTCATCAAGAACATGAAAGTAACTAGAGCATTAGTCAAACTGAAAGGAACCACAATAAACTCATAATGCCCATATACGTTCTATAAAATAGTCTTGTAAATTTGCTCTTCTTTGATGTGCACTTGATGGTATCATGATCTAATATGAAAATGGAATGTACTTGTTTAAGGGTGCAAGGTATCCATTTCCCATAATTTCAAATGTGAGCTATACACTCCAAGTGACCTCTGAAAATGTGAAAACTTCTTATTTCTTATACAGAGATAGACTGTAGGGGCATTCACCGAACATGTCACCTCTAAAGAGAGGATGAGTTCCAGAGGCTACCTGGCCCTCTATAGGCTCTGCCTAAAGAAATAATGAAGTAAACACTTAGAAGTCATTGACATACACATACTTGAAGTTTGATGTCTTGCGGAATAAAACAAATAACTTTCTGCAGTTGTATAGGTGATTATGTGTGTATGCAAGTTATGTATATTTGATGTTTAACACTTTATATCAGTTTTGTTTAGCATACCATCTTCAGCAAATAAAGACATCAAAATGATGAAGCAGTTCACCCCTCCTGGGCTACATCTGTTGGACCAAGCCTCTCAAACTAGGCTTGTCCTCTTGTATTAAAAATGCTACAAAGGCTAATACAAGAATATGAGTGTCTTGAAAGACAGATCTGATTGTAAATACAGAATCAGAAGATAGGAATTAGCTAAACATGCTCTTTCCCAAGCACTAAACAGTGAAATTGTACCTTATACAATACTTTCCCCAATTGGCCCCAGTGGCCCTTTAAATTTGCATGGACAATTTCGAGATGAAGATGACCTAAATTAGTTCCGAAACCTCTGCCATTAGACTCAGAAGGTCGAAAATAGCAGACATAGGCTTTTAAATCACCAAAAATGGATGAACACAACGCCCAAACAGCTCAAGCACTGAAATGGCCCTAGTGGCCCTGAAAGCTTCCCTGAAGCTAAACAGTGAGAAGAATGCCTCAACAAGAAAAACGAGCTGTAGAAATGGATTCAGAATGCTAAAAATCTTCAGGAATGACCTTCGTTCCACATTCACTAGCTGCACAATTTCCAATGCAGCTCCCAAACTGATTTGGCTCTAGTGGCTCCTAGAACTTCCACGAAGAAAAAACACCTACAAATGACCTCAGATGGCTGTGAAACCTATTCCAATAGCTTTAGAAAGTCCAAGAGACCCAAAATCAAAAAAAATTCATCCAAAAAGGACTTTCCTAGCCAAAGTTATGGCTCATTGAAGATTTCCTCCAGTTTGCCCTAGAATCACTCCAGCTAACTGTAGTGGAAGTTCAATTAGCTCCGCCAATTATGGTGGGACCACCCAAATTTGGCGCTCCGCCATTATTCCTGCCATCGTATTACCCGCGCATGTGAACGGGATCTTCGGAATCAGCGGTCTGCGTTGGATTATGTGCCAAACTTTAATGGCACGGTTGGTAAACTGGTTGTGGTTTCCGCGTTTAACGTGAATGTGACCACGTAATACCGCTACCAACATCCGCCGACAGTTATGGGTTATGCCCCTGGTTTTTGGGCGACGGTCATATAATATGGGGGCTGGCCCTTAGAGGCTGGTCCCCTTCTTGCCCCGCCCAAACAAACTTTAACGTTCAAATAAAGTTGCTCAGGCCAACATAACACGTCCCACCTACGTAGCGTAGTGGTAAGACTTAGGCCTGGTCCGTGGGAGGTCTTGTGTTCAATTCCACTCTCCGCCCAAAATTTTAACAATGCGCCAACATAATGCTGATGTCACCTTGGGCCACGTGGTGGCCTCCGGGCTTGCCACGTGGCTGCCTGCCATTGGTTGCGCAGGAGGTCTTGTGTTCAATTCCTCTCTCCGCCCAAAATTTTAACAATGCGCCAACATAATGCTAATGTCATCTTGGGCCACGTGGTGGCCTCCGGGCTTGCCACGTGGCTGCCTGCCATTGGTTGCCCCAAAAAATATTTTTAAGAATATTCTTTTTTTATTTTTTTGAAAAATATTCAAAAATTAAGGGTTATTGGGCGATTTTGTTTTTGGCATAACTTCCTCATACGGAGACCGTTTTTCGAACCATTCATGGTGCCGGAATCAGGAGGACGAGCTCTATCTGGTCATTCAGGTTCAAACCAGTTCTAAGCACTTTCATTTTGGAGCATTTTACGACACTTGGTCCTGAGCTCCTAATCATGATCTCAAACTAATCTTCAAGAACATTGCTACTCCCTTCAACTGGTCAAAAAATTCATCGGTCCTTGGCAATGGATACTTGTTCTTGATCGTCACTTTGTTCAGTTGCTTGTAATCAATGCACAATCTGAGAGTGCCATCTTTCTTCTTCACAAAAAAAAATGGTGCACCCCAAGGCAATACACTTGGTCTAATGTATCCCTTGTCAAGTGTTTCCTTCAACTGCAACTTCAATTCCACTAACTCTGGTGTGCTCATCCTGTAAGGTGACTTTGATGTTGGTGTCGCTCTTGGTACCAACTCAATATAAAAGTACACTTCCCTGTGGGGAGGAAACTCTAGAATCTCTGTAGGAAATACATCCTAAAATTGTTGCAAGACAGGATACTTATTGAATACTTTCGCATCCACAATAGCTTTACCTTTATCACTAGAAATATGCATTACAAACAATACACACCATTTCCTAAAATTGCACTTAGCCTGCATAGTTGTAACCATCCTCACTGATGTAGGCTTCTTCTTTCCCTGCAATATTCTGTTTTCCCCATTATCATCCAAGCACTCAATAGCCTTGTCATAACAATCTAATTTGGTCTTGTGGAGGTACAACCAATCCATACCCAAAAGAATATTATATGATCCCAATCGAAGCTCATTTAGATGTGCATATGTAGGCATACCATTTAGCTCAAATGCACAAGCTCTTACCCAATGATGAACTCTCTTATTATTACCTGTAGCCAATTGAACCAACCAACAATTTATATGCACTTCTTTTCTCAAACCACTCTTATCCACCAGGTCAAGATTAACATAACTATAATTGGATCCAAGATCAATCAAAATAGAAACAACTTGATCACGGAGCTTACCTTCCATCTCAATAATGTATACATGGTGATATGCCTACTTGTTGTCAACGGCTGCACGAATCTGAGGAATCCTATGACCAGCATCCCCAACTGTCTACGCCTCCTGAGCACTATATATCTGAGGCTTTCCACCCTTGTACAATTGACAATCCTTCTTGTGATGATCTTTGCCACAAATCCAACACTGCAACGGTCCCCTACCATCACCTCTATTTTGCTGCTTTCTAGGATGAGACCCATGTCCCTTCTCAACTGCATTAAACTTCTTGTACAGAGCAACATTTTCTTTCTCACCTGCATCCTGAGGTCTTCCCCACTTCCCTTTAGCTTTCTCATTCCCCTTCAATTCACGTTTAGGCTCAGCTTTATTCTTTGATTGCTCATAAAAATGCTTAAGTTTCCTAATGGCTTTCTCTAGCAATCAAGGCTCATCAAACTCAATCTGGTCTCTATATGTTATTGGAAACCCACTGATGAACCTTCGAATATTTGATTTCTCATCTTTGAGGTAAGGCACATTCCTCAACAATTCCAAGAACCTACTATTATACTCGTTATCTTTCACATAACCCATTTGCAGCTCATAAAAATCCTTAGCTTTGTTATCATAATACCTTTCAGATAGGTACTTCTTCTTGAAGAGTTTCTCAAATTCATCCCAAATCAAATCTTCTTCTCGAATGCTTCTGACATTCTTCACATCTTCCCACAAGATGTATGCTTTCCTTTTAAGACTAAAGGTAGTTATTTTAGCTTTCATGTTCTCTGAATAGTTATGCAATCTGAAGAATTTCTTCATCCCAAGAAACCATGCCTCTGCATCTTCTGATTTTTTTCATCTATCCATCAAATGTAGGAGGCTTGACTTTCTTGAACTCCTCTAGAAAATACTCACTCCTCCTATAAGGATGATGATGATGATGTCTCCTAGATGAGGAACTAGAATGAAACCCATAAATACCAATCCTCCTGTTAGGTGTACCTAATGATCTGTCACCTCTTATTGTGTCCCCTCTACCTAACATGTATCATGATTATGTGCTTCTACCATATGCCCCATTAGTCTTCTCTTATTGCTCTTGAATAATCCTTAGTTGTCCCTATCTCTGCAAGTCTGAAAAATACTCAAGGATCACTACATTGGCCTCTGCTGACTTTAGTGAGCCCTTACAAGTCTTTCCTACGACTCAACCACCTTGTCATTGTCTGCCTTGCAACTTTGATCTCTACCCTCAAACTCCTCAATGTATCTGCTATATTACGAGAATACTCGTCTCCTTGATTAGAGTCATGTGAATTGTAGTCCACCATTTTTCTCATCATCATTGATTCTCTTCTTCCTGAAAGCATGCCATGTAAGATAAACCAAATAGATGCAATAATCAAAATTATACCTCAATGACGTTCAGGGGAGACTTATCTCATCTACAAAATTATTCCAAATTAGCATGATACATCTATAATAATAATCATATCAACATGCTAACATCATGCATGACAATACCAACTGCATACCATGACCTCATGCATGACAACCATAATCATGACAATGCATACATAATAACATGCATCTAGCCCATCCAGTCCAAGTATTTGAACCATGCTATGATACCAATATGTAATGCCACCTCCCACAATTACCCACCTTCACCAGCCTGCTAGGGAGCTGAGGGATACTATGACATGACCCAACCTTGTAAGTAAAATTAAGGAAGTGAAATCGACAACCTAAACTTTATTAACCTTCCTCAGGAGCTACAGGACCCCTAGTTACCAAACAACCACTCCAGGTTCCATAACCCTGTGTTAAATTTATTTTTGAGTGATTTGGACTCCCAAGCACTTGCAAAACAAGGCAATCCAGTGACTGTAAGCCTCCATTCGCATGGATAACCTTGCCTCCCAGCGATTACAATCTAGAATTCCTAGTTCTGTGCATGTAACCCCAGAATCTGAGCCACTTTTTCAGGGCTAAGGTTCAGACCTATGCCAAGAACTTGATAAAACTTTAAAGAATGATAAATGACACTAGAAAAAAACCATTAACATAAAATTTAGACAAGAAATTTACCTAACCAGGCCTAACCATGACAGTCATCCCATAAAACACATGGTGAACATGAAATCTGCAAGTCATGAATGCATATATGAACATAGAGATCTGAAAATTATCTGAGAATCATCAAGAAGGTCTAATTCCCTCTCACAATAGTAGTAACAACATATATTAGGTCATGCATTCAATAATCATTATTTACCAATAAATTAATGTTAATATCCATAGTTAGAATCTACCATAAAACCATGCCTATAACCAACATATAACCAGGATAATAACAGTGATAAAACAACCATGAAATCCACATCATAATAAGTACATTTACTCATAAAATGCAAGAGGAAATTAGCTCTTATTAACATATGCAAAATCCAACCAAGTCAGGGACTTCCACGTACCACCCGACCATAGATTGGGCTGAACCAAATATTTTTTTGAGCCAATCACCCTCATGCCATATTCCAAGCATGAATGTGGGATGTCACGGGATAAAACAAGACAGAAACAACCAAAGGAATCCAAAGGTTAAACCACCTCCACCCTCATGCTACCGTGATCTCACCTAAACTAGCACTGAGATCACAAAACCAAACCAAGCTTGGATTCCTCATAATTCCCTCACTATCCCTTGAGGAATTTTTTTGACTCCACCCACCTATTGATGGCTTCCCCAAGAAACCCATCTCCACTCCCAACCCTTGGTATTTTCCCGAGACCACCTCACCCAAATCCAAAACCTTCCAACAATCCAAAGCTCAACCAAGAATGAATCCTATCACACCATGGCTATCTAGAAATGGCAAGGCAAGGTTGGAACCATTGTCAAACTAGGAAAAATCCATGCCAATGACAACAAATTAACCAAGTACGCACATGCATATACCATGCATTACAAAACAATATAGGAAATCATACATGCAACCTGTTACCAACAAGTATTACCATTGAAGCCACTTGATCCAACTCTTCCTTTCGCGATCCTTATTTTCCTTTGCTTTCTTGTCCTTCCTTTGCTTGTTCTCTTTCTTTCTCCTCTTGTTTCTCTTCTCCTCTCTTAATCCAATTCCAAAACTCAACTAACAAAAAGACCCAAACTGATGCTCTGATGCCTTTTTATTATCGATGCCTCTAATTTCTTCATTTTTCCTCTATTTTCCTTCAATTTCCTCATCACATGCAATTTGTGACCTTTCATCTCCCTTTTCTCCTATTTTCCTTTATTTTTATAAATAAATTCCAATAATTGTCACTTTGCCTTTTCAAAGCCATTGTCAATGCCTTTGCCAATTTCCCCTTATCCATAATAAAAACCAAGTGATACCCACTAGGATGTTTTTCCCAACATTCAGCTTGGAATACGTGCCCCATGACCTTGATCTTATTTTGCCTTTATTAACTTTGTTTCATGAACTTTTAAATCGGAGTTGTTACACAACCTCAATCCTTGAAGATCAACCTGCACTGCAATATTGATCTCCTTCTCTATGACCTGCTCTGACCAACACTTGGCCAAATTAGGCCTTAGTCTTCCTCCTATTTCCTTGTGTAATTCCTGAGGAAATTAGCTCCTAAAAATAGGGAAATCTCCTATTTACTTGTGCAAATCCTAGAGAAATTTCTCTCCTGCTCCAATGAAAAGCTCGTACACTTAATAGTATACAATTGATAATTATAATGTGCCTTTTCCTCTAAATCAACAAGGAAAATCGAATTGCATGCATGACTAGGGCTATTTTTAGTAAATTGACTAGTTAAGTAAGAGATCAATGAGTTAACTACAGTTATAACTACTCAATTGAACTCCTATTGACTTTATTCACGACTAGAGCTTAGATAACTGAGTTTCACTAATGATAACTCCATTATATTGCTATATATTAGGAATCAACTCATGCACAACTCTACTTCTAGCCCAAAAACTCAAATTGATTGATTTAACTAAGTGACTTGGCCATGTCACTCCTGCTAACTATAACTCAAGTCATCCTGTTGATGTGGAAATTTGAATTTCTCGATTTGACTAAGGCACAATTCAAATGAATCCTTTTATTACAATTTAGCATTCTCTAGCTAATCCATGTCAATCAAACAATCATAAGATCCCAACAAGATTACATTCATTTCAATCTTAGTATTTAATTTGTTCAAATCAATTGGGAATTCTTTCAACAGTTCTATAACTCTTCTCTTTACTCCTATAGCTAATTGAACTAACCATGCCTTTCTGTGCTTAGTATTCTCCAAATTAAATTTCTATACCAATTCTAGATCAATATAACCATGATTAGCTCCAAATTCAATCAAAATAGCAATAGGTTGATTGTGTAACTTACATTCAATTTCAATCATGTGTGTTTGGTGCTCAACCCACTTGTTATCCAATTCAACATAGATCTTGTGCATGCCTTTTCCCACATCCTCCACTATATCATCTATATGCATATTGTGCATAACCCCCTAACTCCCAAACTTATGAGGGCATTCCTGATATTTGTGATATCCCTGACAACCCCAACATTTGATGGGCTGAAACTACGATTTCTTGTTGGAAAAGTCACCACCCTTGGGTTCACTAAAAACTAAACTTGGTTGTTGTTTTAACTATGACCCATTCTTGAAAGTTGAGTGTTTGAACCCCTTATTTCTATGTTTTGTGAAACCCTTATTCTTACTATCCCATGCCTTTTGTACAACTAATCTATTCTTATTTTGATCATATAATTGTTCAACCTTCCCCGTGGTTGCATCAAGAGTCTTAGGCTCATCAAATTTCATTCTGTCTACATAGAATGAGGGTAGTCCACTGACATACCTTTGAATTTTGACTTTTTTCATATTTGATAAAGCTCACATATCTCAACAAATCCATGAACTTTTAGCCATATTCTTCCATAGTCATGTTTCCCAATTTAAGTTCAAAAATCTCTTGCATCTTCCATTCGCAGTATCACTCAAACAAGTATTTCTTTTGAAAGTATTCTTTAAATTTACTCTAATTCAACTTCCTCTCATCCAAATACTTTACTTCCTTTAGTTGTTCCCACCATAGGTTAGCCTTACCTTTTAAGTGGTAAATGGAAATCTTGACTTATAAATTTGAAGGGTGATTAAATAGTTGTAGATACGTCTGCATCTCTAACAGCCAAGCCTTGGCCTCTTCACCCTTTTTGTGTTCTCAATTAAATGTAGGTGGCTTTAAATTTCGCAGTTCTCCTTACAAACTGCTCCCATAAGATTTCCTCTTTCTATTCCTTCTCACTAGTGACATACTATGGCTATTATCTAAATCTGAGGTAGTGTAAGCCCACTTACGCGACCTCCTTTCGGCATATAAATGTTGCAAGTCAACAATTTTAGCTCTCTTCGAACTTCCCACACCCCTTTGTCTTGTCTCAGATTTATGGTCCAATTCTCACTAAATTTTGTTCAAACTCTATAGAATTTGGGCGTTGAGTTGTTGTTGTTCCTTATCCATTCTGTCATTATCAACTTTCAAACTAACAACCTCCATCATGACACTTCTCATAGTATCTTATAAATCTCTATTAGTTGGATTGCTTATACCGTGATAATTTTATTTAATTTCAACCTTCCCCACACTAATATTTGTTTTGCTAAATTCTTCTTCTGGATTGTTAACACCTAGCATATTATTTATCCCTTCAATTCTCATGATGCATCTTGTATTTTATACCTATGTAATTTTTAGATAAATTCTTCAAAATTCTTGAGCAAATCGAGATTTTGCGGCCACTAGCATGTTCTTTTTTCCTATAGCTTTCCATAGACTTCTCACTTGCAAGATTTTGGCACTTAAGCAGAAAGGTATGTCTTTTGAAAGTTTTAGTTAAGCACAAATTCTTCTTTCCAAAATTATGTAGTTTTCTCCTTGATCTATGGGAAATTATTGTAAATGAATCTCATTTTTAAGTTTCCATATGCATTCTTCTCAGAATTCCCTTTCTCTTGATTAGTCATATACCAAATTTTGACTCCTCGGCGCAAAGATATGCCCCTGAGAAGTTTAGCCTCTCTCACTCTTTGCTCTTCAGTTGTTACAAAGTTGTAAAATTCAATTAAATTTCCAAATTAACTTTTTAACCCTTAACTCCATGCTCGTCCAAAACTTATTCGGCAAAAACTCATGCATTTTGGAACCTAGCCAACATCCACTGGTCAGTTACATGGCCAACACATGGACCTTCCCCCTCTCAATTTCCACGTGGCACACTTGTAACTACACCCATGTGCTTCATTATACACTCTCACCATTAAAACACACACACACACACACACATATAAGCACCCCCATGTCCAACTCAACCCTTACGTGGCATACTTACCCATGACTCTAGTGCCTCCTTAGCCCACAAGTAGCATGACCTTGAGGTTCACCATATACCCATGGTGCAAAACAATATCACATTAAATAATATAAACTAAAATAAGACGTGAGGGGTCCTCCATGCACCCACACGCCCCACATAGAAACCAATAAATATACAATATATGTATCTATATATACTTGCAATCAGCGACAAGATCTGATGGTGGGCATTGCTAGCAGGCCCCTTTCAAAATCGACGATTGGGCCTAGTAAAACGAGCGATAATAAACCCATCAGACTCCAAACTAACATGAGTTTTAACATGACTTCGTACTTCGATTAGATCAATGGTTTAAATCTCTTTGATCCAATGACCATTATCGCCATCGAATTCCAACCTACCTACCCTTTAAGGAGCATTTTGATAGTTGTTGTCACTTTTCACATTTGTAGATGTTGTAAATAATTGATATATATATGTGTGTGTGTGTGTGTGCCAATTAACGAAGTGCCACTTATTCCTCTTTCCATTGCTTGCCACATGTCAACCTCCATGTTTGTGATAAAATAAATAAATAAATAAATAATTCCCAAGTAATAATCCTCCTCTACCTTGGAATCAATGTACCTTTGACTCATCAAACAACTATCAAAACATGAAGATCATTAAATAAAAATGAACACCTGATGTAGGCATAGCCATGGAAAAACCCCTAAGAAGGGGAAAATCAAGTCAAACTCTTCCATTAGTAGCTTTAGATGGAATTGAGACAACCGGAACCTATGACCAAAATAAGTGACCTCCTTCTTCCCACCAAGTCAACCTCTCAGGTAAAAATTTAATACATCTCTACTCCTCAACAAGGATCTCAATCTGTTATGTAATTTCTGGAACTAGCACTATCTTCCTGGTCCTACAATTTCGTGGTCCTTTGTTTTGCAACTTCGTGGTCTTATATCTCAATTTCGTGGATCTATTCTCTGAAACTTTGTGGATTTATTCCCTGCAACTTCATGGTTCTTCCACAGAAATCCTCGGCCCTTCTTTAATCTTCTTTATGATGAAAAATCCCTTGCAATTTGCAACTTTTATTATTCAATAACTTCATACTTCAACACACTTCAATAGGTTGAATGCAAACCTTATATATAGACTTCTTCTTGGATGGTCGAATCTCTTTTATGAGGCCGACTTAATATGGAGAGCAAGCCGACTTAGTGGAGGAGGCTAGCTTTACTAAATTTGAATCTTTTACATTTTTACAAATCCCAAGAAGGTTCTATAAATTTTGTGACATAGACAAGGACTTATGACTCAACCTTAGAATCCTTCAATTGAGGCTTTTGACCTAATACAAAACTCCTATAGCACACAATGGGTGCTTTGACCTATTTACCATTGACCCAAGCATTAAAGCCATGCTTTATTAAGTCAATTTCTTTTACAATAAAACTATTTTTTCTTTCTCTTGACAAATACAACTACGAAGAGCGACACTAGTTACATTCTTCAATGTTCCCTCTTAACTAGGTAGGTATTCATACTTACATATATACAAAGGTAAATGGAATGCCTCAAAATGATATGCTCTATGAAAAGTCACATCACATGATACAGATTAGATACTTTACCAAGGTATCTAACCGGGTGGGAATAAGGTGTGTTCCAAGCTTTAGCCTCTATAGGTACCATCAAGATTTAGCTCTAACACCAACCCAAGGAAATAGGTATGTATCCAAGGTCGGAGCTCCAAGACAAATGCCACCCTCCCTACTTTGGGATAAAGACATCAACACATAGGTTGGCCAGATGTCCTCCTAAGCATCTTGTCACCCCAAGATGCTTCATCTCTCCTTATCAACTAAATCAGATATATCCACCAGTCCAAGCATGCTTAAAAAATGTTCAACCTTCTTATGGAGAGATCCTACACAATCACAACCCCAATCAATAATAAAATTTCAATATATATATACATATATGTTTAGCACAAACCTTTGGGGTCCTCAATCATTCTGATGTTTCTTAATATATTATCCAAATACATCTTTACGGAAGCTTCCTTCTTCAATTTTCCAGCAACACCAAACTCAGCCTCAACACTTTTCAAAACATCCAATTCATTTACAACTTCATGAATACAAATGATTAATCATCTGTAGTGCTTTAGCTATTCTCTAATCTCAAACATCCTAATGGCCTTCACATCATGTTATGGAGGATTTTTCCTTTTCTTCAACCAAGCTCCCTCTCAACTAGGGAGATATATATATATATATATATATATATATATATATATATATATATATATATATATATATATATATATATCTTCTTTATCCAGGCTTTTACTAGGGACAAATTCATCAACTTCAACCACACATTCTTTTTCTTTTCACATCATCATATCATCGAAGAACTTCAACCTTATTGAACATCATTCCTTCTATTTTCACTTGGAAACATGTATGTTCAATGTCACCAATATTCTTAAAACTCCCTCTTTTCATCATACTCAATATCATCATCAAGTCATCACCAAATATCTTCAATATCTTGAAGACTGTGTACTTGCAAATCTTCAACAACAAGTACAACCAAGCACAAATATGTATATACAAGAGTACGAAGTCAACTATATCATGCCATTACAATGGAAGCATAAAAAGTAATCAAGCTTTAGACATCAAATATCTAAACCTAGTTAGGTTCATAGTCAACAAGGGTTACATCTTTTATATTTTGGACTTCAACAACTTGCTAGGGTTTTGTTTCAAACCCTATATTCCATCATAGAGAGTGAAAGCCTTAGATACCAAGTTAGCAATCCAATCACAACTTTTTACAACAGGGGTTTCAATATTATGCCCTAGAATTTCATGTCAAACTCTATTAGGGTTTTTGTGACAAACCCTATATTTCATCGATAAAATTAAATCATAGATATCAACAACAAAGTTAACATCTTGGCAATTCACATCTAGAGCTACATCATTATATCAATCTTTTACTAGGATTTTTAATGTAAACCCTAGATACACACATCAAACTTCAAAATTAGATATACAACAAAATGACCATAATAGGGTTTGAATTATGTAAAAACTCATATACCTAGGGTTTCATTCATAGGATTGATTATTGTAAGGGTTTTCTCATAAACTGACGCAGGAGGTTGACAAAAATGAGGTGATAGTCTTTAATTAGACTAATGGTTAACTTTATAACCAATCAGTTATGCGCAAACAAGTTTTGTGTGTGTGTTTTCCTTCTAAGGGTCCCACTTATCCAATCCAATCTATGTCGATCCCACGTTGACTTCTCCTTTTGGTTGAGTGCTTCAATCCGCACCGTCAATCTCAACTCTCTAGATCCAATGGATATCGCATCGTCCACCTATCAACTTGCCCAGATGATCTCCACCGTCGATATTATATGTCCCATCGAACGCCTGTCACACAATCTCGCGTGGATTCTTGTACGGTCGATATCAATCGAGAGCGCACGAGAAAAGTGATTTTCCTCAGCTACGTGTCAATTGCTAGAGCTAATCGTGTGAAATTTCCCAATACCATTTACCTCCTTTTGGGCGCGCGAGATACCACTTCCCGCTTATCAAATACAACCCACATGCTTTATTTCATTCTTTAAGAAAAAGTGCTTAAGGGAAGGTTTTAGTGCTTAACCACAATATTAACCCTTAACACTAATTTCACATGATTTATGAATAAAGCATTTAAACAGAGAAAAATACTTGAATAAGTCCTGAACACTGATACACCAATACGAATGAATTTTTGTACTAGGATTAACACGCAACACCACACTTGATCATTTATTCAACAAAATGTAAATTACAGAGTCTTGGCCCTCTCGGCTCGATTACAACAGTTTTCTGACCTCTGTTCAATCTCAAACCCTATCTTTGTCACACAAATTCTTGCTTACTCACTCAATTCTCAATCCTCTTCTCCCTATCATTAAATTCTTTTTCTCTTTTATGAATCAAATCCTATCCTAACTGCATTAACAACTCGATCCCTATTTTAATCAATCTAACAATTAAATCTCTATTCTCAAGCTCTGTTACACACCTATACTAACAACTTATCTCTTAGTCTAAAAATAATATAATATTATAATTATTACAATAATTGAGATAAAGATTAATTCGAGAGATCCAACCCTCTCTACTAAAACTAATTTTGACCACTCAGGTCAATGAAATTCATCTCTTGCTAGCCACAACATGTGAACATACAATCACATTGTTGGCTAAGTCTGGATGCTCCTGCATCATAAACCCTAATTCATCAGACCCTAAAAATCTAGGATTTTATCATATATCATAGACAAACCCTATAAGGCTAGGGTTTCTTCATATTACTAAAATCTTAATCATCAAGAGTAGGATATCAATATATGTTCTAGACTTTATCAACAAACCCTAAGAAGACTAGGGTTTCATAATTATTGTCAACATACCCTAAGCACCAATAGTTTAGGGTTTTACAGTTGACCCTAAAGATTAGGGTTTTATCAAGATGAGTAAATAGTAAGAGATAAGAGTATATTCAATCTTAGAGATTACACCCTAACAAGAATCTTTATGATTCAAAACCCTAAACATTAGAAAGTTAGTAATATGAGGTGAATTCCAAAAGGATTATACCTTATAATGAAGAAATTTTGGCTACAAATCTCTTGGTCTCAAACATACCTGGAGATGCTCCTTTTACAAACCTTGTAGGGTTTCATTTATTGAAGTGTTCCCTCTGAATTATGGCAGTGTCTTCAAGGTTCATTTTCTAATGAGTCAACTTGTGCTCAAGGATCTTCCAATATTTATTTATAAGTACAACCAAAATATACAAGTATAATAACATAATTATTATTTGGGGTTTCCATTACAAGTCGGCTTCTATCACTATTCAGATTCAATTTTCTTTTTTATATATAATCCATAGGACGGTGACTTTTATTTTAGGTATCTTAGCTTCTTATATAGAGACTGTAGCTTCAATAATGGATTTTTAAAATAGGCTTCCAATGTTAATTATGTTTTGGCTCCTTTAGTTCATAAAATATGTCTTAAACTTATTATTTAGTTACTCAATGAACCTCATAATTATATGCCCAAATTCTCATTGTTTAGCTACAGGGATCTCGACTGATCTCATAATAGGTCTTATGGTTCGAATCAGTGCCTTCAGTAGCCTTAGTAACTCTTGGAACATTAAATGACTTGGTTTATTTTATAGCTTCAGACTCTTGGATATATGTTACTGCCTCAGACACAAATAAAAGGATCTTTGTCTTATCTCTGATTAGGCCTAAGATATGGCATGTTGTAGGGCCACAAACTTGACCTACTGTGCCATAATATCACTGTAGACAATTCTTAGAGGTTTAGCCTTTTATGTCTTAACACTACCACCAAGAAGCTTCAAGAATTCGACCTTTCTTTTACATGGCTGGAACCTTGAAAAGTGAACTTGAAAACTCTCTTTTTTTTCCAACCAATATTGACCTTCTAGTTGTCATTTCATCATTGACCTTAACTCTAATACCATGTTGAGAAACCTTGGGTAGCTTAGTTATGGATTATTTAAATTAATTTCTCCGAAACTTTGATAGATGCTTGTGACATTCTTATTAACTTATTTTTCTTCTTGTTATCAGTATGTTCTTGTTCATCAAACAACTATCAAAACATGAAGATAATTAAAGACAAATGAACACCAGATGTAGGCACTCAGCCAGGGAAAAACCCCTAAGAAGGGGAAAACCCAGTCAAACTCTTCCACTAGTAGCTTTAGATCAAATTGAGACAACCAGGACCTATGACAAAAACAAGTGACCTCCTTCTCTCCACCAAGTAAACCTCTCAAGTCAAAATTTAATACATCTCTGCTCCTCAACAAGGATCTCGGTCTGCTATGTAATTTCTGGAGCTCACACTATCTTCTTGGTCATGCAATTTTGTGGTCCTTTGTTCTACAACTTCGTGGTCTTATACCCTGCAACTTTGTGGATCTATTCTTTGAAAATTCATGGATTTATTCCCTACAATTTTGTGGTTCTACTACATAAATCCTAGACCCTTCTTTAATCTTCTTTATGATGAAAATTCGCTTGTAATATGCAAATTTTATTCTTCAATAAATTCAAACTTCAAAGCACTTCACATAACTTCAATAGCTCGAATGCAAGCCTTATATATATCTTCTTCTTGGATGGTCGGATCTCTTTTTTGAGGCCAACTTGATATGAAGAGCAAGATGACTTGGTGGGGGAGGCTAGATTTACTAAATTTGACTCCTTTACATTTTTACAAAGCCGAAGAAGGGTCTATAATTTTTGTGACATAAACAAGGACTTATGACTCAACCTTAGAAGCCTTTAATGGAGGATTTTGTCCTAATACAAAAATCCTAGAGCACACAATGGGTGCTTTGGCCTATTGGCCATCAAGCCAAGCAAGAAACCCATGCTTTAATAAGTCAATTTCTTTTACAATAATTTTTTTTTATCTTTCTTTTGACAAATACAATTATGAAGACTGACACAAGTTACATTCCTCAACAGGGTAGAGAGTTGCAGTCTCGAACTCAGTTTCCAAATTCAATTGAGATAAGTATCTCTCACTGGTATCGTAAATTTCTTGCTTACTCCAATTGAATTGAAATGATGTTGGTAGTGTGCTAGATTCATTGTCTTTGGAGTCTCTTAATGGCTGGTGGGTGAAGGTAGAAAACCTCTAGATTCCTGGTGCCAACCTATTATTGAATCCATTTGGTGATTGAAAGGGTGGAGGTGGATTGGACCTATGAAGTCCCTATTTCATCAGACAGACTTGTTTTTTCTTTGAGTTAAGTCCTTAATCCCTGGAATCTAGCCCGGGGTGATGGTTGCCAGAAAGATCTAGCTACAGCTTGTTTACGATTGGGTGGAGAGTTGCAGTCCTGAAATCAGTTGCCAAATTCAATTGAGATAAGTATCTCTCATCTTTAACTTGTAGCATGACTTTATTGCATACTCTAATTGAATTGAAATGATGTTGGTAGTGTGTGTGTGTGTGTAATATGGTTGTTGGTATTATGCTTATACAATTCTCATACCCACATTCAGAGACTGGTCTCAAAACCAACATTCAACCTTTATGTGAATCATTGTCTTAACTTGTTGAATTCTATCTGAAAATCTGGGTTGAAAAGTGCTTGACCCTGAGTTGGATTGTCATGTATACAAATATGAATCCACATTATTAAAACTACACAATATAAACCTAAGAATTGAAATCTAGAGCCTTAGGTGTTTTATTCCAATATTCAAATGTGATCATAGCACTATTTAGGATAGAATTGGTTGCATCAATAGAATTCCTATGTGATGTAGAGAAGACCACCATTCAAAGCTCAAAAATTATTTAAATATATGTGCTCAGGTATGAAATCTCACATATCATGGTCATATTGTTAAAAGAAATGGAATGTATAACTAGGACTCTACCTTATCCACATATGTCACAAGAATACAGCTCAGTCATTAAGAGATTGATTGTATTCTACATATCCCATCCTTAGTTATAGGAAAGGGAATATGTATAGGTGTGGTCGATATGTTTATTACTCACAATAATTCTATGAACTCAAAACTATCCATGATACCATGCAAGATATTGTTTCTCAACCTTTGAGCAAAGTCTGGAAGTCAATCCTCACTGAAAGAATATCAAAATATTGTTATAATACCTTTAGGCCCTTATAGCTAAACAACATAGCACACATGAATGCAAATGTATATTAAACCTCTCGAACATATACAATAGGTAGCACGAGTCCATTGTGACACTATTGACAATAATGAGAATAATTAACCTCTGCAAACAATTTAACTAGGCTCATTATATGATTAGATTGCCACAAAGGTAAACCACAGACATGTAGGCAATCTATGGATTTATATTCCCTACATAGGATTTTGTCCTAGATTAATGGGGTGCCTAATCAAGAATTGGGCATGGATATATGCTCATGTAATTACAAATTCCTTGTAGGACCTGTGGATAATATTTAAATATTGTAAGTGAAGAATGACCAAAAGGTCCACCTACAGGCCTATACATTCTATGGGCTAAATGCACGAAAAATGTACCCAACATAGTAGGTGGTGACGACTCACATATAATGATGGACACATATATAATCATATGTCCCAAACACAACCTAGAGGAAGAAAACATGAAATTCATGTCACAGGCCAAGGATTAAATCTTTATGCATAGTCCCAAATGGTGCAACTTTACACAAGAAGAAAACACTTGGTATCTCACCCTCAATCACAAGACTCGTCATGTCACCAAGTGGGAGAAAGTTAGGAGCTAAGCGCTCCATTGAATGGCTAATCCCTCATAGTTTAGTGCTAAGAATTGAGATATAGGTTGGCCAAGAGAAGAGTCTATTACCCACAACACGAATCAAAAAAAGGGGAGGTTGTATGGCTCATATGACCTGGCATTGGAATGCAAGAATGCCTACATAACCAATGACTATGATCTATTATCAAACATATGATGGGGATCCAACGTGAACCCCCCATTCTCTGTACCAAATAAAGTCAAGCCCCCCCACATACTATTGATCTGTTTGGTGTGGGATTGAACCATCATATTAAACGGACAGAACCAAGAGTTGGAATAGTGAATGTGGACCCCCTTGTGACATCATAGGGAAGGGGGGATTCACAAACAAATAAGGACTGTCGAAGTTGCAAACTCTTCCTCACCATTGGATTGTTATTTAGGCCACCAATGGTGTGAGTCATATGTTATACTCCATGAGGTAATGTTAAATTTTTTGTCACGGGGTAATGCTAAATGTTCATCATTATGCAGTGGGGGTGTTATAATATTTTCTTGCAATTGTATGTTCTCAAAGGTTAAAAGGGGTGAGTCCCACTATGATTATGCCATATACAAATTAAAAGGGGGTCCCATAATTATTATGTTGATATATGTATACACACACAAGCACAAATATGTGTTTGTGTGTGTGTGTTCACATATATGTGGAGTATATTATACAAGTTCAAGAGTGTAACATGGTTAATAAAGATCGCAGAGGGATTAAACTTATACTATAATCATCGTGCATTGTAAAAAGGGAGAGGGGATAAACCTTTATATCAAGTATGTGATGTACACATGGGCGATAGGCATAATCATGTCACATGGACCAAGGGGGAGGTGTCACTTGCCACCTAGCCTACCATAATGTGATGTGGTATTGGGATAGTATGCCATGTAGGGTCCACATGGGTGCCGCATGGCATGACAAAATACCTTTGCAAACTAAAGAAAGAAAACTTTAAAACAACTTTAAAATAATTAGAGGTACTTTTACTTGTGGACAAGTATTGGTTATAGTACTATGACTAGGGATTGTATGCAGAATATCTGTAGGTGAAATTGAACGCCGATTGTAGAAAACATAAAGGGATCATGTGCTAACTTGAGATTTCTTGTAGGTCTTGTGTTGGGTTATCTTTATGAATGTGAAAATTTAAGATTGATGCATGCTAACATGACAAGTGGGTCCTAAATAACTCTATGAGACTATAGGTACCATGATTATTGGCCTTAATAAGAGGGTTGAACCTTTTTAAAAGTGTTTAAATGGTTGATCGGAATGGTAAACCTGGTCTTGATAAAGAGGCTCATTATGATTACCTTGCTAGCATGAATCTAAAAATTGAAATTGTAGGATGATAACCATGACTAATATGCATATATGTATATATGTGTTCCTGAATTTGAAAGCAACTTATGTAAATGTTATTTTAGTTGCACTAGTTGATGACAATTCTATGATATGTGAACAACTACAGGGCAACATGTTTGAGTTCACTTGGTAAGATGACCATTGGTATATGTATTTTTATTTTTCATTAATAAACTAATAGTTGAGTGTCTATGGTAGCACATGGGAGGAATCAATGGCAGAGACAAGGAAAACATGACCAATGGTACAAGGCATGAATTAAAGAGGGGAAGTTCCTATGGAAGAATAAAATACTTGAAGTTTTAGCTCAGGGATTTGGAAGTTGAGTTCAGGATATGTAAGGCAAAGATAAAGAAGCTTACCATGAAACAACAAGAAATGTAGATTGGAGCTATGAACTATAAGAACACTTGTAGGAATTGACATATCAGGTTCAACCATTAGAAAAGGAAGTGATGATAATGACAAGAAAAATCCATATGAGACCAAGATGGGAAGAAAACCCATCTTGTGTTGGTTTTGTGGGGAAGAGCACTTAAAACGAGACTGCCCCCACAAGTTGAAGAAGAAAGGAAATTGATTTTGTTGCATGTGTATATGCATGGTATGCTGGTTGAAAGTGCCATGGTTGTTAGACTTGGGACATTGAGTCGATTTTTGGGACTACTTTACTTGATGTTGATATGCTATGCCTTTAAACTTTAAGTTTGTGATTGGTTGTGAAAAGATTGTTAATATGCATGTCCATGTTGTTTTGTTTACGGTTTTCTATTATGATTGTGATTTTGGATTTGAATGCCTTTGCAAAGTTGCTCCTATTTTTTCCTTTTGCATTGTCTGTTGACTTTAAAATGATCCTTTAGTATACATATTTGGGGCCTTTGAGCAAGTTGGTTGAGGTGGCAGGAAAACCACAAATTCTTGAGAATGGGCAGTACATGAATTGCATAATGAGTACTATTGAGAAAATTAGCATGAACATGATAGTACACACTAATGAAAATGCAAGTGGTTGGTAATTCACTGCATGTTAGCAATATGGAAAAGGAAAATAAAAACAAAAGAGGAATTCTGTAAAAATAATTTCATTAACTAATGCATACTTGATTGTTATCTAGACCTTGGACTTATTTGGCATAAGTCAATATATGTTATGACCATTATTAAGTGGAATGTGATATGACAACCAAATAGGTTGGTTAAGCCCATGGAAATTATGGACAACAAAATGGTAGAAAGGGATTTTTCTAAACCCTAACTTTTTTTGCACCTGTAATTATGTATACATGACTATGTTGAATATATATGTGTGTATGAAAATGACATTATGTCTCACAGGTTTGCCAGGGTTCATTCAAATGGAAGATGACTGCTTATGGATGGCATGAAAGGAATAATCTATTGACAAAAAGGAATTCCTGTTGATTTATGATGTGAGCATGACTCTTACATTTTTCCCATGCTAATATTGTGAACATGGAAGAATAAAAGAGACAGTATGGTCGAGTTCACATGAATAGAGACGATGTGGTTTTTGGATCCTCTGTGATAATGTGTAACATGTGGAGTCATTGTGTATATGTGCGTGTGTTGTAAATGTGTATATGTGCATACATCGTATTGTGTCATATGCACGTTGTATTATGCCATGTGTATGTGGCATTGTGTTATGTGTATAGTGTATTGTGCCACACATATATGTGTATGTGTTGTGTAATGTGTTAGGACAAGCAGGTGCGAGACTGTCTAAGCTTGTGTAAATGTTTAGGATGGACAAGTATGGGACTGTTTGGGCATGTTTTTAGGACAAAGAGATATGGGATTATATGGGTATATAAGGTGTGGAACACACTTATTTCATATCGGCATAAGACTACCGCATTTGGTAGTGCTCATATTCACAAAATAACAAAAGGGCTAGTACATATCCCACGTGTCCACCATTGGTGGATGGGCGAAGAGAAGGCATTGGGTGCTTTCCAAATTAAGAGATTAAACCTGTGTGTATATGAGGTCAAAGAGAAGGCATTGGTTTCTTGCCAGGATAGGAAATTGACCCCGTGTGTGTACGAGAAAGGGGGAAGTCGTAAAAAATCAAGATAAGTACTAGTACTTTATTGATTTTTGAATTTTTAATTGTGAATATGGCTTAGTATTGTGATTTATGACTGTTTGGATTTTGAGTTAACCTGATGTGATATTATTAGTTAGAATGGATTGGTTTATGAACTAACCTGGTTTTGTTGTAGGAATTATGGTAAATTCTAAGTTGATTACAAGGATAAATTGTCAAAGAGTTGTGATTTAAAATTAACTCATTTTGTTTATAATGAGTCTCATGAGATTTGTGTCTATGATGTAGAAATAGACTTGAGCTTGTTTATTTCAAATGAACAAAGCTAGCCACAAGGTGGAACAATAATAATGTGCAAAAGCCAAACATTTCAAGAACTGGGCCATTGCGGGACACTTGCACGAATAGTGCCAATTTATTTCCATAAAGTATGCTCTGACCAGTATGAAGTGTTGAGCAAGGTATGCCTTGGTTTGAGTCCCTTCCGATGCGAGGAAACCTTGCCAAGGAATGGATCACTCGAAGGACTGGGAAGCAAAGAAGGGTATGCCTGAACTTGGAAGGTGATTGATTGCACGAAAGGGGCGACGAAATTGCACGACGGGCTGGGAAGCAGAGAAGCCTGAGGCTAGAAATTAAATTGGTTTTGAATGGTCATGGTCATATTTGATTGGAATCAAAATCATAATGGAGATCTGTTGAGAACTGTTCATTGAAGGAACAAGGAGTGCAAGAATAAGAGCATTGGATGTTGGAGGGAGGCAACACTCCATAGAAAGGGAATGAATCCAAATTGGATTGAATACATCAAGAACCAAAAGACTACAAAAAGGGCTATTCGTATATGGCTAAATTTATAAAGTATTGTTACCGAGTGGTCGGGTGAGCCACTATGCATATAATTTCTAATGTAAAAGCTAAAACGAGTTGTATATGTAAATATCCATATCAATTGTGTTATGCCTTTTAAGCATTTATTTTTATATTGTATATGGTCATTAAACACCGAGGATGGCATTCCCCCAAGGGGGAGGGGTTTTTGATAGCTCCGATCACTTTTCACCTTTATAGATGTTATAAATATTTGAAAGTTATATATATATGCACATGGGTTGAGTCAAAGGGACACTAATTCCAAGGCTGAAGAGGATTACTGCTTGGGATATATTTTGTTTTTATCATAGCCATGGTGGTTGACAGGTGGAAAGCAAGGAACAAAGGACTAAGTGGCACTATAGTGACTGTCTTGCAAAATTCTAGCAGGCAGACACAAAGCAAACCAAAGATGATGAAGAAAACAAACAAGAAAAATCTTGAAACGAATAATTATGTGGATAAACATGATTGGCTTACAAGATTCGGCCCAGGCTAGGAAACAATAACTTAGGAAGTAGAATCAAATGACATAAGAGAATTGTGGGGGGGATGCTTGCAATCTATCACTATGAATAAAGTAAGATAAATAAGGAGAGAGGAAGCGTGGAGAAGAGCAATGTCATATAGCCACTGAGGAAAAAATAAGAAGAATTAGATCAAGTAGAGGTATGTAGGTAGAGAGAAAAAGAATGAGGAGGATAAAATGTAGGGGGAAAAGTACCTATAGCAAAATGTTGGTGTAGTGTCATTTGAGTTATTGGAAATTTTGAATAGAGAAAAGGAGTTTGAGGGAGTAGAGTAAGCAGATATCGGGAGGATCAACACAGGAATTATGGGAGAGATCCATCACATCTTTGTTAACTAGACATGAGTAATGACAAGTGTAGAGGATTATGGGGTGCATGTGTAGAGGATTATGGGGTGCATGTGTAATGAAGCCAGTATTCTTCAATAGTAAACAAGTTTCATATAACATGCTATAGGAAATGTGTGTAGACCTTGGTCTGAAGCCAAATGAAGGAAACAACATTGAAGAAGGAACCTTGTTTTTCTATAGCACAAAGAAGAGAACAATATATCAGTTGAAGTGTAGGAGTACTGGTAGAATTTCCTTCAGATCAGGACAAGACTGATCCAAATGGATCCAAGAACACTTTCTAAGTCTTCAAAAACTCGAAAAATCATGCCAAAGACCAAAGAAGATCGCATGACAGAACCTTTTAGAATGGGGAAAAACACTATCGGGAGGCAAAAACCCGTGAAATCAGTGAAAAGACAAAGTATCAAAGGCGAAACAAAGTAATGCACAGTAGCCGTCAAATCTGTCTGATCAATGGTCTAGATCTGAGCGGCAGATCGCAATCAGCGGTGGCCTTTGGCGGATGTCAGTAGAATCCACATAAGACTTGCGATGGCGATTGGCAGAGACCTCATAGGAGATGCGATGGCAACTAGCGAGGTCAACGATGACTGTCGATCAAGCACACAGATCGACGGACCACGTTGCATCGCCAAATCGCAATCGGCAAATAAAAAGGAGCGAGGGTTTATGTACATATGCATATATGCGATCCGATGGACCGAACCCAATAACATTATAAGCCATAATATATGGATCTTGAGATCCGTCAAACACCATTTTTAATGTATTTTCGCAGTTTCGTTTGTTAATTGAAATGCGAAGGAGAAAGTGTCAATGCGATAAGCCAGACCCGAAAGGGTACCTTAAGGCTATTACATATAGTTTCAAGTCCGGAGGAAAGCCAGTTCTAATGCATTTTCGCAGTTTTTAATGTATTACCAAAATACAAAGGGATGGGCCATTTCGATATGTGATGGCGACTTACAGGCGAACCTGATAGGAGAATAAGGTGGATTTAAGGACTTTTGAAGTCTGATACATAGAGTTTTGGCGGATTTTCTCAGTTTCAAATACATTTCACTGTGTTAAACAGAGAGCGGTTGTTTCAAGAGTTCTAGAGGCCCGAGGCACTCTTACATTACAGAATAGGTGGCCACCTCCCCTTTAGGTGTTATGCAATGATTGTATAACGTTGGAAGAGGGATTCGAAGCGAACAGAGGCCAGGGAGACTGAGAGCCGAGAACCTGAAATGAACAGGCAGCGCAATTTTGGCTTTAAAAGCCACAGATAGAGAGAAAACAAAGGAGGCAGTATTGCAGGAAAATGTCGAGACAGAGTTAGGACAGAGACAAAGAGTGTTGAGGGAGTCTGTGTACTCAGAGAAAACTTGAGAGGTTCAAGTAAAGCTCTTGTTGTTGCATCTGTTGTGTGTGAGGCTCAAATTGAGCTCACTGTTGTAAAAACTCTGCTTGAAGACATAATAGAGAGGCCACCACTGAAGGCTGGACCAGGAGATGTAGCCCAGGAGTATTGGGTGAACTCCTCATTAAATTTGTTGTGTTATGTGTTATCTATTATGTTTTTTATTACTGCTTCATTGTCTGTGTATTTCGCAATCTGATCGATCCATTGCATAAAATAACATAGGAAAATCCAAGCACATAAGTCTGTAATACCTTATTATTTGTCTTAGATCTCATTATCAGATCAAGTGGTATCAGAGCTTTAGGTTTACTAAGGTTAGACAAGCTTGTGCTGGATTGGTGAATGATAACTAGGTCAAAGCTCAAATTAGGAGAAGGAGAACTGGTTGAAACTAACCCAGAAATTGGTAGAGTCTATCCTAGGAGGAAAATGGCAGAAGAAAATCCCTTGGAATCAGACTCTCAGTTCATGGACAGTTTCATGACCATGAGAGCCATGGTAGAAGAAATGTATAGAGAATTTAAGAAAGGTCGAAGTGAAGATTCTTCAACTTCCAAACAAGACAAAGGAACAGAAGAATCTCTTCTAGATGGCCATTTTGAAGGCAAAGGGAAAGGAAAAGAGGCTCCTCTATCCACACCTCCTGATAGCCCTGAAAATAAAAAGAAGAAAACATATTTGATTAAATTAGATGTTAAATTTTATTTGCCAACACATGATGGAGAATTAAATGCATAGAAGCTAGATAACTGGATCAGACATATTGATGTGTATTGCAGGGTGCAGAATATTGATTCAGACAGGAGTAAAATTCAGCTGGCCAGCCTACACCTTGGAGGAACTACCTTGGTATGGTGGGAAGGCAAGACACAAGCTGACTTGAAGAAGCATGGTAAGATTCTTTCTGTCTAGAGTGAACTTGTCTCTGCAATTAAAAAACAATTCTATCCACTAGCTTATATGCAGCAAGCTATGATGAGTTGGCAAACTCTTTTCCAATTAAAAGGGTAAAGTGTACAAAGCTACACCCAAGAATTTAGAAAAGATGCTTTGATTCTAGGCATTTCTTTAGACTCACCTGAAACTTTGCTGAAGTATATAGGTGGTCTACACAACTATTTGAGGCACACAATTCTCATGTTTAACCCTACTAGCATAGATGAGGTATCTGTTCAGGCTACTCATCTAGAGGCTAGAAGCAAGAATGTGAACCCAAAGATTGGGGGATCATCAAAACCCACTGCAAGCAAGAACAAGGAAAAGAGGAAGAAAAAATGGAAAGAGAGGAAGGAAAATTCTGTACAGAAGGCCAAACCTTCATGCACTCACTGCAAGAAGGATGGACATGATGATGAACATTACTGGTCTTTGCATCCGGAGCTGAAACCCAAGAAGTTCGATGGCAAGAAGAAGAAGATTGTTGTTGTTATACAGAAAGATTTGGGGTTAGACTCAGGTGATGAAACAACAATCGTAGCCACAGGTATAAAAGGTAAAAATTATGAAGCATCTACTAGTAATTCTGCCCAAACTATTGATAGTGAAGAAAATGAGAGGAAAAGACATGAGCTTTTTCATATTAGAGTTATTTCCAAGCATCAAAAGATTGATACTTTGTTTGATAGTGGCTCACAAGTAAACTTAATTTCTGAAGCAATTGTAAAGAAATTGGGACTACTAACCACACCTCACAAGAAGCCATATCCATTAGGTTGGGTATGTGATAAAGCAAAGCTACAAGTGACTAGACAATGTAAACTTAGGTTTTCTTTTGGGTCAACATTTGTAGATGAGGTTGAGTTAGATATCGTTCCCTTGGATATATGTGGAATTGTTTTAGGAATTCCTTACTTGTATGATAGAAAAGCCATTTTCTATAGAGCTGAAAATAAGTATCCACTCGTTAAAGATATAATCAAATATATTGTAAGAGCTCATAAACTCAAGAATAATTATACTCTCATAAACTCGGGGCAGATGAAAAGAATTGTAAATTCATGCAAGCAATTTTTACTTATGGTTGTAAAGGAAAAGAAACCTGACAAAAACAATGTATTTGAAGGCTGTGATGATAAACAGCAAGCTGATTTAGAAAAAGTTGTTTCAGAATATGATATCTTATTTCAAGAACCTAAAGGTCTGCCACCCAAAAGGGAAATTGTACATGATATTAATTTCCAACAAGATGCTCCATTGCCTAACATCGGAATGTACAGGTTATCGTCTTTAGAGAATCCAGAGATCAAGAAGAAGGTACAAGAGCTGCTCGAGAAAGGGTTCATAAGACCAAGCACATCACCATGCGGATCTCCAATCGTGTTGGTGAGAAAGAAAGATGGTTCGTGGAGGATGTGCATTGATTACCGAGCACTGAATAAAATAACGATCAAGAATCGTTATCCCATTCCTCGCATTGATGATCTATTGGATCAGTTGAAGGAAGTTGTTTACTTTTCCAAGTTGGACTTGCGTAGTGGTTACCATCAGGTCAAAGTAGCAGAGCAAGATGCATGGAAAACTGCTTTCAAAACAAAGCAAGGGTTGTATGAATGGCTAGTTATGCCTTTTGGCTTAACTAATGGTCCTACCACTTTCATGCGAGTTATGAATGATGTACTCAGGCCTTTTATTGATGATTTTGTAATTGTATATCTAGATGACATTCTTGTATTCAGTAAAACATGGGAAGAACATTTAAAGCATGTAAAGCAGACTCTATATGTTTTGAAGCAAGAAAATATCTATGTTAAACTATCAAAACGTGAATTTGGTAAAACGTCTTTGAATTATTTGGGTCATATCGTAGGGGGTGGTGAATTCAAGATAGATCCCTCTAAGGTTGCAGTCATTGTAAATTGGCCTAAACCCAAGTCTGCTACAGAAGTTAGAAGCTTCTTAGGAGCAGCATAATATTGAGAAAGTTTATTGCTAACTTTTCCTTAATTGCAGCTCCCTTACATGCTTTAACAGGATTGAATGAGGTGTTTCAGTGGGGAGGCAAATAGCAGAAAGCCTTCGACACCTTGAAAGAAAAAATTAGTACAACACCAGTACTAGCATTGCCAAATCTTCAACAACCATTTGAGATCGAAACTAATGCCAGTGACTATGCCATGGGAGCAGTGTTGATGCAACATGGTAAACCCATATGCTACCATTCTGAGACTTTTAATTCTGCAGTAGTTAATTATCCCACATATGATAGAGAATTGTATGCATTAATCCAAAGTGTGAAGAGGTGGAAACATTACTTAATGGGCAAAGAAACAATTATACATATTGATCATCAGCCACTTCAATTTTTGCACTCACAAACTAAATTGCAGCAATCAAGACACTATAGGTCGATGGGTTTCCTACAGCAGTTTCATTTAGTCATCAGATATAAAAAGGAAATACAAAATAAAGTTGTAGATATGTTGTCCAGACCAGCCATAAATGCATCTACTATACTTAAGCATAACTCAGTAATGCATGAAAGCTACATTGAACAATATGCTCAAGGTATAGATTTTAAAGATGTATATGCAGCTTTATGTAATGGCAAAAAGGTAGAAGAATTGGATTACTATGTTAAGGACCAACTCTTGTATCATTTGGGAAAGCTATGCATTCCACAAACAGAAAGAGTTAACATAATTAGGGATGCACACACTTCTCTGATATCAGATCATTTTGGTGTAAGTAAAACAGTTGCACAGCTGCAAAGATACTGCTATTGGCCAAAAATGCATGAAACAGTTTCTAGATATGTAAGAGGGTGTACCATGTGTGCAAAAAGCAAGCCCAGCAATAGAAAACTAGGCTTGTACACTCCACTACCAGTCCCTTCCCGTCCTTGGGAAAGTGTTTCCATGGACTTTGTTGGGGGATTGCCAAAATCTAGAAAGGGACATGACTATTTATATGTTATTGTGGACACATTCAGCAAAATGTGTATTTTAATACCTCGTAATAAGTAGATTACAACTGAACAAACAACGAAGTTGTTCTTTTAGCATGTCTGGGTGCATTTTGGGTTACCCACTTCAATAGTATCTGATCAAGACACCCGACTTGTTGGGAAGTTTTGGTCAAGTTTGTGGGAATTGATGGACGCCAGCCTGAAGAAAAGCATAGCCTTTCATCCATAGACAGATGGCCAAACAGAGGTAGTAAACCGGGTGGTGATCCAGTTGCTCAGGGGTTATTGCAACAAGCATCCCAAGATTTGGGATGAACATTTATGTTATGTGCAACATGCTTACAACCATGCTAAACATTATTCTACACAGAGATCTCCTTTTGAGACCTGTTTTGGTTTTATACCAAGGTCTCCCTTGGATTTTGTCTTTGAAAAAGACATAGCAGTTGCTGGACACAATGATGTGGACAAAGCAACCAGATTCATTGAACATATCCAAGAAATTCACTAGGCAGTGTAGGAATAGCTGGAAAAGAGCCAAGCCAAAGACAAGGCAAGGCATGATAGACATCGGGTGGAACATAGCTTCCAAGTTGGTGATCAAGTCTGGCTTTATATCAGCAAGGATAGAATGCAAGGTGAAGGAAAGAAGTTGAAGCCAATAAGGTATGGTCCTTTTAAGGTACTTGAGAAAATTGGTGAGAATGCTTTTCGCCTTGATCTGCCAGCATACATGCACATCTATTCAATGGTAAATGCAAAAAACTTAAGACTATTTGAACCTTCATTAATTGAAGATCCAGAAGAGAAAAGTCAATTACCTTCCATTGATGATCTGTTGCATGAATACCTCAATGAGATGCAGGAAGATACAGTTCTAGATAGGAAGGTGAGGACTATGTGCAAAGGGGACGTGGAGTAACTTAGGATCGGGCTCAAAGGTTCAAAACCCAGCAATGCAAAATGGATAGAGATTGGGCAAGTGAGGCAGCTATATCCCCACTTAAACGATGCTTGAAAACTAACTTTTGGTGGTCCAAAAGGCCTTTTCAGTGAGAAGGCGTGATCCAAATGGATCCAAGAACACTCTCTAAGTCTTAAAAAACTCGAAAAATCATGCCAAAGACCAAAGAAGATCGCATGAGAAAACCTTTCAGAATGGGGAAAAACACTATCGGGAGGCAAAAACCCGTGAAATCAGTGAAAAGATAGAGTATCAGAGGTGGAACAAAGTAATGCATAGTAGCCGTCAGATCTGGCTGATCAACGGTCCAGATCTGAGCGGCGGATCGCAATCGGCGGTGGCCTTCGGCGGATATCGGCGGAATCCACATAAGACTTGCGACAGTGATCGGCGGAGACCTCATAGGAGATGCGATGGTGACTAGCGGGGTCAACGAGGACCATCGATCAAGCATGCAAATCGACGGCCCACGTTGCATCACCAAATCGCAATCGGAAAATACAAAGGAGCGGGGGTTTATGTACATATGCATATATGCGATCCGATGGACCGGACCTGATAACATTATAAGCCATAATATATGGATCTTGAGATCCATCAAACACCATTTTTAATGTATTTTCGCAGTTTCGTTTGTTAAACGAAATGTGAAGGAGAAAGCGTCGATGCGATAAGCCAGACCTGAAAGGGTACCTTAAGGCTATTACATATAGTTTCAAGTCCGGAGGAAAGCCATTTCTAATGCATTTTCGTAGTTTTTAATGTATTTCCAAAATACAAAGGGACGGGCCATTTCGATATGCGATGGCGACTTACAGGCGGACCCGATAGGAGAATAAGGTGGATTTAAGGACTTTTGAAGTCTGATACATAGAGTTTTGGCAGATTTTCTCAGTTTCAAATACATTTCACTGTGTTAAACAGAGAGCGGTTGTTTCAGGAGTTCTAGAGGCCCGAGGCACTCTTACGTTACAGAATAGGTGGCCACCTCCCCTTTAGGCGTTATGCAATGAACAGAGGCCAGGGAGACTGAGAGCCAAGAACCTGAAACGAACATGCAGCATAGTTTTAGCTTTAAAAGCCACAGACAGAGAGCAAACAAAGGAGGTAGTATCGCAGGCAAATGCCGAGACAGGGTTAGGACAGAGACAGAGAGCGTTGAAGGAGTCTATGTACTCAGATAAAACTTGAGAGGTTCAAGTAAAGCTCTTGTTGTTGCATCTGTTGTGTGTGAGGCTCAAATTGAGCTCATTGTTGTAAAAACTCTGCTTGAAGACATAATAGAGAGGCCACCACTGAAGGTTGGACCAGGAGACGTAGCCCAGGAGTATTGGGTGAACTCCTCATTAAATTTGTTGTGTTATGTGTTATCTATTATGTTTTTGTTTACTGCTTCATTGTCTATGTATTTCGCAATCTGATCAATCCATTTCATAAAATAACATAGGCAAATCCAAGCACATAAGTCTGTAATACCTTATTATTTGTCTTAGATATCATTATCAGATCAAAGGTTCTAGATTCCTTAAGGATTGGAGGGTGGAGATGGTTTTCTCTGCATTCTCTTGAAAGCTAAGGTGGAGAATTGATCCTTGGATTCTTGTTAAGGTAAAATTCCTAAACCTCCTTTGCTTTTCCATCTCGTTTTGGTAGTGGTTTTTTCATTCCCTTCATTGGGTGGAACCACTTTTTTGTATAATTTAGGGTGGGGGTGAAGCCTCTCGACTCCTTGGTGCTTTATTGAGGGTGGAGACTTAAGGCATCTAAACTTTCTTATTAGATGGTGGGTGGAGGTAGAAAACCTCTAGATTCCCTAGACCAACATGTTATTGAAGTCATTTGGTGACTGAAGGGGTGGAGGTGGATTGGACCTCTGAAGTCCCTAGTTCAACAAGCAGATTGGTTTTTTATTTGAGCAACCTCCTTAAGCCCTAGAATTTGTCTTGGGGGTGAAAACCACAAGAAAGATCTAGTCGCAGCTTGTTTACGGTTGGTTGGAGAGTTACAGTCTTGAACTCTGTTTCCAAATTCAATTGAGATAAGTATCTCTCATGTTTAACTTGTATCATGAATTTCTTGGTTACACCAATTGAATTGAAATGATGTTGGTAGTGTGCTAGATACATAGTGTGGGTGTGTCTAGAATATGGTTATTGGTATTATGTTTATATAATGCTCATACAATGTTGTGTGATGTAATGTGGGTAATATAATTCTTGCTGAAGAGACTAGTCTCAAAATCAACATTCAGCCTGTATGTGAATCATTGTCTTAACTTGTTGAATTCCAATCTGAAAAGTGGGGCTGGAAAGTGCTTGTCACTAAGTTGGATTTTCATGTATACAACTATGACTTCACACTATTAAAACTACACAATATAAACCTAAGACTTGAAGTCTAGAGCCCTAGGTGCTTTATTCTAGTATTCAAATGTAGCCATAACACTATTCATGATAGAATTGGTTGCATTAGTATAATTCCTATGTGATGGAGAGAAGGCCACCATTCATAGCTTAGAACTTATTTAAATATGTGTGCTCAAGTATGAAATCTCACATATCATGGTCACAATGTTAAAAGAAATGGAAAGTATAAATATGACTCTACCTTCTCCACATATGTCACAAGAATACATCTCAGTCATTAAGATACTAATTGTATTCTACATTTCCTATCCTTAGTTATAGGAAAAGGAATATGTACAGGTGCGGTTGATATGTTAATTACTCATAATACTTATACGAACTCAAAACTATCAATGATACCATGTGAGATATTGTTACTAATCCTTCGAGCAAACTTTGGAAGTCAAACCTCACTGACAAAATATCAAAATATTGTTGGAATACCTTCAGGCCCTTATAACTAAACATCATAGCACACATGAACGCAAATGTATACTAAACCTCTCGAACATATACAATAGGTTGAGCGATTCCAACGCAATAGTACTAACAATAATGGGAATAATTAACCTCTGCAAGCAATTTAACTAGGCTCATTATATGATTAGATTGCCACATAGGTAAACCACAAGCATGCAGGTAGCCTATGGATTCATATGCCCTACTGTAGGATTTTGGCCTAGATTAATGGGGTGTCTAATCGAGAATTTGGCATGGATATATGCTCTTGTAATTACAAATTCTTTGCAAGACCTGTGGAGAATATTTAAATATTGTAAGGGAATGTTGACCAAAAAGTTCACCTACAGGCCTATACATTCTACATTCGAATGCACGAATAATGTACCATGTATAGTAGGTGGCGACAAATCACATATAATGATGGACACATATAGAAACATATGTCTCAAGCACAACCTAGAGGAAGAAAACAAAAAATTCATGTCATGGGTTGAGTATTAAATCTATATTTATGGTCCCAAATGGAGCAAATTTGCACAAGAGGAAAGCACTTGGTATCTCACCCTCAATCACATGATTTCATGTCACTAAGTGGGAGAAAGTTAGGAACTAAGTGCCCCATTGAATGGTTTAGCTCTCATGGTTTAGCGCTAGGAATTGAGATAAAGGTTAACTACGAGAAGAGATTATTACCCACAACACTACTCGACGAAAGGGGAAGTAATATGGCTCATATGACCTGACGTTGGAATGCAAGAAAACCTACATAACCAACAATTATGATCTATTGTTAGATGTATAGTGGGAATCCAAAGTGGAACACCCCCTTCTCCCTACCAAACAGGGTCGAGCCCTTCACATACCGCTGATCTCTTTGGTGTGGGATTGAACTGTCATATTAAACTAGCGAAACCGAGAGTTTGAATGGTGAACACACACCCCACTAGTGACATCATAGGGATGGGTGGGTTCGGAAACAAATCAAGACCATCGAAATTGCAAAATCCTCCTCACCATTGGATTGTTATTTAAGCCACCAACGATGTGAGTCATATGTTATACTCCACGAGGTATTGTTAAATGATTTGTCGTGGGTAATGTTAAACGGTCATTGTTATACAATGGGGGTGTTATAATATTTCCTCACAATTGTATGTTCTCAAAGGATAAAATGGGGGAGTCTTGCTATGATTATGTCATATAGAAATTAAAATGAGCTCCCATGTCATATAGAAATTAAAACGAGCTCCCATAGTTATTAGGTTTACACATGCAAACATAGATATGTGTGTGTGTGTGTGTGTTCACATATATGTGGAGCATAATATACAAGTTCGAGAGTGTAACATGGTTAGTAAATATCGTGGAGGGGCTAAACTTATAATACAATCATCGTGCATAGTAAAAAGGGGGAGGGGGTAAACATTTATATCAAGCACATGATGTACACATGGGTGATAGGTGTAACCATGTCACATCGACCAAGGGGGAAGTGTCACATTCCACCTAGCCTATGCGAAAATTTCAAGAAAATTTATGTGAAATTTCTATTGCGGCAACTGGAATTAATTCTTCTAATTATAAAATTAATTATGTAGTTTATTGCTACGACAACAATGAATTAATCACATTGCAAGCTTTACAAATAAAATATTGCGGAAAATAAAAGTGTTAGAAACTGAGAAATGCTAGCACGCACATATAAAAGTGGCATTGTTATTTTTGGACAAAAGTCCCTAGAAAAACCCAATGTGGGAAAACCGGTTATAGTAACTGAGGGTTTATATTATTATTATGCAACAAAAATTTTGAGTGCAATAAAAAAGTCACTAAACTAGCAATTCTACCCAAGAGAAATGCTATAAAAAATATATTGAGGGATTTTAACCTCTCTCGGAACAATCCCAACACATTACTACCTCTAAAAATCAATTCATCCACCTGCGTCACCCTAACACAAACCCTCACACGCTTGGCCTGGAATTGTCGCAAATCTAGTCATCCTGCTTGCCGCTGACTAGGAAAATGCTTCTCCGACCCTTTGGAAAATATTCCCAGCCTCTGGAACTGAAAATGTCCTCCCCTTCGGCCAAATCGAACTGCTCTACTGAAGCAACTGCGCAATCCCTATGCTGCTTCCTAGAGAAAATTTCAGCTTCCTCTTTTTTCTTCTCCGGAATTGGGAAACTTCCTTTGGATCACTGTTAACCTCTCTTACCACCTGTTACTTGCCTCCTCGCTCGATATCAATTATTGAATCACTCCTGCAGCTAGGAATTTGAACTTCTTGGGCAATTGAATATTTGCACTAGTGTTTTGTCCATCTACCCATTGACCTCTTCTTATAATCTCAAGTTGGGAGTCCAACAGTCGTGAATAAAACTTAATCGATGGTTGAGATCATCTCCAAGTCAATCCATGTGAGTTTTTAGATGATCCACACCATTCTCAATTAATTCCTATTAACCACTTTTCCTAAGTTATACTTAGGGAATTTTTAATTATGGTCAATTAATTTAATTGAGCCATCTCTAGGTGGAATTTCCAGTTTTGGTTTCTAGGTTTATGATAACTCCTGTGTTTCAGCATCTCCACAAAGTTTTTAGGCTAGAACACCATTTGATGCCACAAAAACTAACACTCCCTCTTAACCAAGAAGGTGTTATAGTGTTGAACTGCTATAACACCTTGTCTCTACATCATCCTCCCATACACGGTGTTGATGTCTAAATTGAAACTCTACTAGAAATGACTGCATGTCTCCCTCAGTTGGAGTGTTGCTCCCTTAGTCACTGCATTGTCTCCTTAATCACTACGTTGTTCCCTCAGTCACTGTCCATCAACCACTACGCTAACTATGATTCATATACCACTAACTGTAGCTAAACCAAACTATTGCATTTGTGTTGTTGTTGACACTACATTATACAACTTGTAATGTTGCCAACTCTGCATCTGAACTACAACGCCCTCTCACTGGTTTTGCTACTATTGCAACCATTACAACTGAGAATCATCCAAAATACTAAATCAATTGTATCTTTGCGTTGAAACTATCTCTTGAGTCTCTGACTACTACTAGCCTTCGCACTGTCCACTGAGAAATATGCGTTGCTACTGAGTATCCTGCTCTGTTGTCAACACTAATTTGTGCTCCTTAGCATTTGATTACAATTAGTCTACAACTGTCACTTTGGAACTAACTGCATCAACTGACACTAATCCTCTTGTTACTGGGACCCCGTAGCAAGGTAATGATCTGTGAGAAAACACCATATGATGAAAACCTCAATGAACCCTGCCCAAATCTATGCACAACTCTGGGACTATAGCTCCATATCGCCCCACCTCACTCTTAGAGGTATAGTTGCAAACATGGCGAAATATTCCTTCAGCCTAGAGGAAAACTTTTTTTATCTCTGCGGATGTTGTCGCCTGATCCTCCTTCTCCTACTTGTCCTTATTCCTCTAAGGACACTGAGTCCTGTAATGGCCAAACTTGCCACACCTGAAGCAGTTGACCTTAGATAGATCCTTATTTTTATTCCCTCCCCCTGCAAAACTTGTCCCTAGCTTGGACCCTTTGATATAAGGGTCACATTGCCTTCCTCTGTTGGGTCCCCATAATACTAGTGATTACCCCATTACTATTATAGTTATACCCCTTATTTATATTGTTGTGCCCCTATTACCCCCTTATTGTTATTTATGTGCCCCATAGAATCCCTCTATTGTTATTTTTGTGGCTTTATGTTATTATTGTTAGGTCGGCTGGATTATATTGTGACTCCTTAGACTCCTATATATAGAAAGGAGGTTTTGTCATTTGAATCATCCAAGAATTGTTCATTTATGTAATGTAAAGTAGGTTGCCCCCTCGAAGAGGCTGAATTCTAAGGCGTTGATCTATCTTTTCTATCTTTTCTTGAGCTGGTTTCATAACATTTGGTATCAGAGCTTTGGATTCTAGGGTTTCGCTGCTCCAAACAGGTCATCGTGGAATTTTTGCTATAACTTTTTTTCTGTGACGTTTCAGAAGTCGCAAAAAAAACCCATTTGAGAAGAAATCGCTTTGAACCTTGGGTCCAAATTTCAGAGCTTTTAGCGCTATATTTTCGGAGATATGATCTGAGGAAGTTGGTCTTTTTGCAGACTCCTGAATTACATTCAAAACAGGTGACCTGGGGAAAATTGTCATAACTTTCTCTCTGGGAATCAGATTGAAATTTCGTAAGAAGGTACAGAAAGAGGATGGACTGTAGTTTCTTGTACATCAGTTTCAGAACCATATATAGAAAATTGTACACGTGACACTTCATACAACTTCGCTCTTCTGGAAAGGTCTATAATCAAGTCATATTGGGAGATTGTGCATAACTCTTTCTTGGAGAATCCAATTTGGATCAGACTGGTGGCATTGGAAAGAGGACACAGAGAGCTACTACAGGTCACAAATTCAGAACTAGATGATTGGAAAGTACAGAGATACATCAGAGGCAATATTGAGCTCCTACAAAGTGAAAAAAGGTGTGTAGATTTTTTTAAATTTTTGCTTAAGCTTGGTTTCAAAATTTATTTTGAAGGAATTCAAAGGGCATAGTAGAGAATTATTATCGGTAACTGATGCCCCGAGGAAAGAAAATGCAAACACCTAGTAAGGAACCTGAAAGCTCTAGCATGACTCATGAAGAAGAGGAAGAAATGCTACATGATATATCAAAATTACAAGAACAAGTGCAACAAATGTCACGCTCACAAAAGTTAACAGATGCTAAGATAAATGGCGTGGAAGCTAAGATAAATGGCATGGAAGCTAAGATGGACAATTTGAAGATAGATTTGAACACAAATTTGAAGACAGACATGGCAGATTTGAAGACAGATTTGACAAATTTTCTACAAGAAATACTTACTAATGGTGAAAAGGTAGTAAAGGAAACTCATGATGAGAACAAAAAAATGTTAATCATGATTCCATAGACGCTAATGTTGGATCGAAGAATCACCATATTCCAAAAATCGATATGAGGAAGTTTGATGGCAAGGATCCCGCCACATGGATATTACAGATGGAGCAATTCTTCGATCTCAATAATGTGCAAAACGCACAAAAGGTACGTATGGCAACTGTATATTTGGAACCAAATCAGTTTGTATGGTATCAATGGCTTTGTTCTCGTAAACAATTTATCACTTGGGCAATTTTTACGGAAGAATTGATAGCACATTATGAGGATACAAAAAGCAACACTTTTTTTAGCCAATTGATAAGTCTCAAACAAAAGGGTTCAATAATGGAGCACATTGAGGAGTTCCAAAAATTGAACATAAGGGTAAAAGATATTCCAGAGGAGCATAGGATTGATGTGTTCATAGGGTCTTTAAAGGATAATATCCAACATGATGTTCGCCTTTGGGAACCTGATTCATTAGAGAAGGCATTCAGGTTAGCAAGAAAAATGGAAAGCAAAATTATGGCAACTAGGAAGCATACCACTCACAACTATAAAGACGGAAGTGTTGTTGCCCCTAGTCTTCCACAACCTACAAGGTTGACACCACAACAATTGGAAGAAAAAAGAGCAAAAGGGCTTTGTTACAATTGTGATAGCAAATACACAAAAGGTCATAAGTGTGCTGAGAAGAAATTATTCTACATAGATTGTGAAGAGGAAGAAGAAAAGGAGCAAGAAAGGTCAAAAGAAGAGGATATATTCCAGGAACAAAGCCTAGATGAAGAACAAATAAATCCGACCATATCTTGTAATGCATTGGCGGGAATTACCACTCCTCAAACCATCAAGATAGAAGGACAAATCAAGAAGAAAAAGGTAATAGTGTTGATTGATTCAGGAAGCACCCACAATTTTATTCATTGTAGGGTAGCAAAAGAATTGAATTGCTTCCTATATCCAGCACCAGAGTGTCAAGTGATGATTGCAAATGGAGGAACAATAAATTGCTCTGGAAAGTGCCATAATATCAAGCTATCCATGGGAGAATATGTATTGACTAGCCCAATGCTTTCCATTCCAATGGGAGGTGTGATGTTGTACTAGGAGTCCAATGGCTACAATCCTTGGGTACAATAGCTTTTAATTTTCAAGAACTTTTCATGAAATTTTTTGTGGAAGGAAAGGAAGTTGAATTAAGGGGTATTGCAGGGAAACCAGGAAAGATAATCAGCTCTAATGGCATGACAAAGCTTCTAAAAAAGGAGCAAAGAGGTGTAATTGCACAATTATGTTCGCTAGATGTTTCCACATTGGAATCATCTATTTCTCCAGATCTCCAAAAAGTCCTGGACAATCATTCCAAGGTATTTGAGACTCCCAAAGGTCTCCCACCTATGCGTGATCATGATCATGCTATTCATCTGATTCCAGGAAGTGTTCCTCCAAACATCAGGCCGTACAGATATCCCTATGTCCAAAAAAGTGAAATTGAACGTATGGTTGCAGAAATGCTAGAGGCTGGTATAATTCAACCGAGTCAAAGTTCTTTCTCAGCTCCAGTAGTATTGGTGCACAAGAAGGATGGATCATGGCGCATGTGTCCGGATTATAGGGAGCTCAACAAGCTCACTATTAAAGATAAGTTCCCCATTCCTGTCATTGATGAATTACTGGATGAATTGCATGGATCAATTTACTTCACCAAGTTGGATCTTCGTTCGGGATATCATCAAATCAGAATGAAGATTGAAGACATTCCGAAAACGGCATTTAGAACTCATGAGGGTCATTATGAATTTTTGGTCATGCCTTTTGGCCTTACCAATGCACCTTCAACATTTCAAGGTTTGATGAATTCAATTTTCAAACCATTCCTTAGAAAATTTGTGTTAGTATTTTTTGATGATATACTAATCTACAGCAAGTCTTGGAAGGATCATGTTGAACATGTTGACAGGGTGCTACAACTATTGGAGGAGAAACAATTATATGCAAAAAGATCCAAATGTTTCTTTGGAGTCCAGGAGGTGGAATATTTGGGTCATATTGTATCTCATGAAGGAGTTAAGGTAGACCCTAGCAAAATTAAAGCCATTAAGGAATGGAAAATCCCCACATCCATAAAGCATCTGCGAGGATTTCTTGGGTTGACAGGGTATTATCGCAAGTTTGTTAAGAATTATGGGAGAATAGCAGCACCTCTAACAACATTATTGAAGAAAGATTCATTTTCATGGACTCCGGAAGCAACAAAGGCCTTTGAACATCTTAAAGAGGCAATGTGCCAAGCACCGGTCTTAGCTACACCGGACTTCACAAAAACCTTTATTGTGGAATGTGATGCTTCAGGAAATGGAATTGGTGCTGTTCTAATGCAAGATGAAAGACCCATTGCTTTTGAAAGTCGTCCAATCAAGGGAAAGTTTTTAAGCAAAGCTATTTATGAGAAGGAAATGTTGGCAATACTCCATGCACTTAAGAAATGGCGACCCTACCTAATGGGAAGACACTTCAAGGTAAAAACGGATCATGATAGCCTTAAATACTTTTTAGAACAAAGATTATCCTCTGAAGAGCAACAAAAGTGGGTCACAAAGATGTTGGGTTATGACTTTGAAATCATCTACAAAAAAGGGAAGCAAAATGTGGTGGCAGATGCACTCTCAAGAAAGGATGAGGATGTGGAAGCATTGTTGTGTGCCATTTCTATTATCCAACCAGATTGGATAAACGAAGCAAGGGAGGAATGGAAGAATGACGAAGAAGTGTGGGCACTTATTCGAAAGCTACAACAAGATTCCAGTACTTCTGATACATTTAGCTGGCAAAATGATTCGTTATGGTACAAAGATCGCTTATACCTCTGTAAGAATTCCCAGCTAAAACAAAAGATTCTTATGGAATTGCACACTTCTCCCTTAGGAGGGCACTCAGGATTTTTAAAAACTTACCACAGGGTTAAGAAGGAATTTTTTTGGGATGGCCTTAAATCAGATATTCAAAAGTTTGTGGCAGAATGTTTGGTTTGCCAACAAAATAAAGTTGAAACAATTAAGACACCGGGTCTATTACAACCTTTATCCATTCCAAGCCAACGTTGGGAGGAGGTTTCAATGGATTTTATCACAGGTTTACCCAAGTCTGAGGGAAAGAGTGTCATCATGGTGGTAGTTGACAGACTTACCAAGTATGCACACTTTTGTGCATTATCACATCCATTTAAAGCCAGTACAGTTTCTACTGCATTTATGGAAACAGTTCAAAAGCTACATGGAAACCCAAAGATTATTGTAAGTGACAGAGATCCCATTTTCACTGGAAATTTTTGGACAGAATTATTTTCTTGTCTTGGTACTCAGTTAGCTCATAGCTCATCTTATCATCCTCAATCTGATGGGCAAACTGAGATAGTAAACAAATGTTTGGAAGGATATCTTCGTTGCTTTGTATCTGATAAACAGACACAATGGGTCAAATGGTTGCCTCTGGCTGAATGGTGGTATAACACTTCCTTCCATACAGCAACAAAAATGACCCCATTTATGGCACTTTATGGGTATCAACCACCATCCATCACATCATATTTAAGAGAAAATTCTAAGGTTCAGGCAGTGGAACATCACATCGAACATCAACAACAAGTCCTCCAACTCTTAAAGGATAACCTCGTGTTGGCACAAAATAGAATGAAACAACAGGCAGATCAACATCGCAGTGAAAGAAGTTTTGATGTAGGTGATTGGGTATTCCTACGGCTACAACCATATAAGCAAATGTCCCTAAAGCAAGCTAAGAAGGATAATAAATTATCACCAAAGTATTATGGTCCGTACAAGGTGTTGCAAAAATTGGTACTATGGCATACAAATTGGAGCTTCCTGCAGCTTCTCGATTGCACCCAGTTTTCCATGTTTCATGTTTAAAGAAGGTTATAGGCGACAAGCTCCCAATTCAAACAATATTGCCAGAACTTGACGAGGAAGGAAAAATTATATTGGAACCGGAAGCAGTCACAGAAACAAGAACTCGACAGCTACGAAATCGATCAATTTCAGAGTATCTTATCAAGTGGAAGAACTTATCCGCTGAAGATTCCACATGGGAGGATGAGAATTTTATGCAGAAGTATCCAGAACTACTCAAGCGTTGAGGACAACACTTTTTTGAAGGAGAGGGGCATGTTGGGTCCCTATAATACTAGTGATTACCCCATTACTATTGTAGTTATACCCCTTATTTATATTGTTGTGCCCTATTACCCCCTTATTGTTATTTCTGTGCCCCATAGAATCCCTCTATTGTTATTTTTGTGGCTTTATATTATTATTGTTAGGTCGGCTGGATTATATTGTGACTCCTTAGACTCCTATATATAGAAAGGAGGTTTTGTCATTTGAATCATCCAAGAATTGTTCATTTATGTAATGTAAAGGAGGTTGCCCCCTCGAAGAGGCTGAATTCTAAGGCGTTGATCTATCTTTTCTATCTTTTCTTGAGCTGGTTTCATAACATCCTTCTTCACACTTTTCGATCCCTTGCTGTTGTTGCTACTAATGGAGGTATTCAATAGTGCTCACCTCATCTCCCCCTGTTGCAGGTCTGACCACATCCTATCCCATATTGGTATTGTATCTCATCCCAAAATACCTTGGACAAAGATATCCCAATCCTCTAAGACATTATTCAGGACCAAATGCACAAGCTATCTATATTGAGGCGCTTCTCTTATGGCTGCAAGTTGATCCCACTGATGGGCCTCCAAATTAGACATAAATTAAGGCCCATCTAACCATCCTTTAGCACATTAAACCTCTCTTTTTGAATTAGAAAATGTATTTTTAACTTAATATGTTCATTAGGAAGGTTTATGGATAATGGCATATTTGTGCCTAATATTATTTATTTTTGTGGAATATTGTGAGAAGATTGGGCAGATTATGAGATTTGGAGAAGGAGATAGTTTAGGGACTTTCTCCCTACTACAGGAGGATCAATATTAAACAATAAATCAAGAAGATATTATGAAATTATTGCAAAGATTCTGGAGCTACAATGATTGAGAAAATTTAGGAATGTGTTCTGTGTCATTTAATGTAGATTCCTATTATTGGGAACCAGATCCACTATTTGAGGAATTTTGGTGGGGAAAGCTTCCTCCTTTCATGGGTAATGCTTCCTAATCATTTTGTATGAGTACCAAGTCGAATTTGCCTCTAGGGGTTGATTTTTCTTTGTCTTCTTGTGGAGAGAACTCGTATTTTTGCAGCTCCACTTTCATTTCTTGTAGGGATGTAATTGTATTGACGAAAATGATGAGGATTGGTTCCATGCTCAACTTCTAAGTATTGGTCTCCTTCATAGGACTCTGATTTCCTTGGGCTTGGCCATCCCAGGATCCTCAAAGCCCTTTTATGTTTCACATGCATCTCTTGTTCTTGTCTCTTTTTCCATTTCTACATTTAGTATTAATGATTCCTTGTTATATGATTGGGTAAAATGGTTGAAGTAAGTTATTTTGCAAGATCACAAGCATCATTGTAACATCTTTGCAAGGTCATAGTAATCATTAAGCTACTTGGATTAGTTTGTTTATTCCCAAATCTAGATTTATGGAAGTCCCTTGTGGCAAATAACAGTAAATTTCTGCTATTTTTTAGAGCATGCTAATGAGATTCAATCGAGTTGATTCCACTTGCATTAGATCAAAAAAACATTCTAGTTAATAACAAAATTTACCCCATTGCATTTGCACTTGATTAGGTTAGGCATTTGATATATTTACTAGCTCACTAGTTCTCGAATTTCTAGATTTTAGACTAGTAATTTTCTGTTATTTTTTAGCATGGGTTAACAAAGGTCTTTTTGAGTGATTCCACTTGGAATGGAGACCTAATACATCCTAGTCAATAAAAAAATTTGTCCCACCAATTTGTATTTTATTTGCTTGGTCATTCTATGAATTATAACTTCCTATAGTAAATCCATAACATCCGGTAGTTTCTTGTAGTAGCTACAAGATCTCTTGTAGCAACCTTCCAACATGTATATACTTGCCCAAATTTGCTCAGGAAGCTTAGTTTTGGTCCCTTAGGGTTGAATCATGACCCCTAGGATCTAAATCAATGGTTGATGAAGAATAAACACCAATTAGGACTTGCCCTTTTACCCATACAAAACATCTCAGCGATTTGGGTTAATGGACAAATTTATGAATTGGATAATACAATGATGATTTTCTTGATTGCCACATCCAATGAACTCTATTAATGGATTTAAACTCTTTGAAATGTAATGGTTGACATTTAGTTCGTGATCTTTACTTTATGCCATTAAAATAGGTTTCTTTCCTTGTATTTTATTTCTTGCAATAGGTTAAGGTTTCCATTTCAAGCATTTCATTTTATGCAATTAGTGTAGGATTTGATTTCATTACATGCACTTCATTACATCATGACAACAAAGAAATGACACATTGTATGCTGAACATATAGTGTTGATACCTCTTAAGTTTGTACAAACCCCGGGTTGATAATTAAAGTTGGTAGCCTTGGGAGTTGCAGTATTCTTGTTGCAATACCGAGGCTCATCACTTTTTGACGTCGTTGTCATGGATGTGTCAAAGTATGCATTGTTTTCTTACCTAGTTGATTCATTCCTTTTTACTTTATGCAAAAATAAAAAATTGCATTAGGCATCTTTAATTTCAAGAACATAAAATTGCATTCTATTAGAGTTCCCATTCAATTTATTTTTTAAAACAAAAAATACTTATCCAACCCCAACCCCCCCATTTGATCACGTGGTGCAGTAAGAGCCAGATCACCATTCATTTTTGCAGGTAGAAGAAGAAGAGGTGATAGAGAAGGTAGGAGAAATGGATGGAGATGATGAAAATGAAGAAGATCCTCTTGGATTTCCCATTCAAGATACTGATGTCAGTGTGCATATGAAGAACATCCCTCCATATTTCCTTCCCAACTTCCATGGTATGAGGTCAAAGGATCTAGAAACCTTTCTCTTTGAATTTGAAATTGTTGTAGATCTTATGGTTACTTATTAAATAATCAAAAATTGAGTTTATTTCTGGCAACATTGAAGTATAGAGTTCTTAAATGGTTCATGAGTTTAGGGACTAATTCAATAAGATCATGGAATGATATGCAAAGGATATTTCTAGAAAATATAAAGACCATGTTCTTAAGGAAGAAATATTTAGAATGAATCAAAGAGAAGATGAGAGCCTTGAGGATCTGATAGAGAGGTTCATATATAATGTTAAGAGAGGAAACATCATTTAGGATTTGACACACTAAAAACCCTCTTACTTAGAACAATTAGATATGAGTGGATTGATCTTCTTGATCTCATGAGTAGAGGTAATGTATACCAATTATCATTTGAATAATTTTTTGAAACATGCAAACACATATCAAGAGAAAGGGCAAGAGTAAGTAAAGCAGCATCAAGATCAGCAAGTCAAGCTAAACTTGGAAATTTGTTTGACGACTTTAAAACATAAATTATTAATAATCTAACCAAACAAGTAGAAATGTTAAGAATGCAAGATGAGGAAAAAGGAGATGTTGATATTTTTGTTGTCCATGCAGAATCACGTGATATTAAATAGTGCCCCTCCTTACCAAGGTTGAAGGAAGTTTACCAAGAGGATAATGGAGCAAGTCAATTGCCAATGCAGCTATGTTATGTAGCTCCAAGAGGACCATGGAAGCTTATTTAAACTGATATGATGCAAGAGCATAATTCATAATTTCAAGCTTATGCACATCCATCTCAAGGTAATTGGAACACACCCTTTCGTTGGCAACCTTGGCCATCTCAACCCAAAACCAATCTTGGCAACAAGGTTGGAAATGAACTTATGGGAGTCATCCACAATATCCTGAATATTTTCCTCAATATGCTCCATACCTAATTCCATTATATCCCTACCATTCACCTCCACCACAACCACAACCCCAACCACATCCATCTCAAATATCCACTCCCACTCAGCTAGTTGTACCACCGTTGCTGAACCCACACAATGAAGTAGCTCATCCCGCTTACAATGTTGAGGTACAACACTTCCAAACATCTCCTCTTGATCAAAATGGTAGTCATATTAGCTCAGGAAGAGTATCACAAAACAGAGATTCTCTTGATATCATTGAAGGACAACATGCAGAAAAAGAAGATTGAAATGAGAATACCAAAGAATCATGGGTTGCACTTGACGAAGAGCAAACATTAGAATCAGAGGATTGGGAAAGTGCCCTCATGTTTACCATCAAATCCTCTATGTGTTGGAGGGAATAATCAACAAAAATAAGAATATCTGAATTTCATGGAATAAGAAAACATTCAAGATGATCCAAATCAGCAAGTGGACTAGGGGCATCACAACTATATTGAAATATGGTTCCACACAGTCACTAAGTTGCAAAAACACTCTCTTCTTCAACTGTGTTTGATATCATCAAAGTCAAAGCATTTGGTCTCTTACATTTAGGTACATGTTAAAGAATATGTTTTGAGCCTACACATGATTTTATCTGTCATCCAGTTATGCAAGTGGCTCCATTGGAAGTATTCCTACACTTGAAAATGATTTTGTTTTTTCAAGTAGAGTAGGATAGGAAAAGAAATAAAAAATGAAAAATAAGAGAAAAAAATAAAATCTCAGGTGAAAACCTCCTTTGAGGCACCTGAGATTGGCTCATTGATTGAAAACCTCCATGAGGTAGTCAATGGGTTGGAAAAAAGAGAAAAATAAAAGATCCTAGGTGAAAACCTCCTTTGAGGTGCCTAGGCAGACCTACTAGTTGAAAACCTCATTGAGGCGGCTAGTAGGCCTAGAAAAATAAAATAAAATCTTTGTTCCATGTATCTCTCTCTCATGAATGCAGGTGTTCTCCAACCTCTGCAAGCAACAAAAACAAGTTAGCCACCAAAAGAAAAGTTGATCAAAAGCCTAGTCAAAGGAAGTCAAACTTGGACTTTCTCCTCCTTTGCTCAGATGCTCCAAAAGGACCAAGGCCATGCCAATCCATCACCCTCATCTATTTCCACCATCCACTCATCATTCCCAAGCTTTTACCACTCATTTTCCTTGTTGTCCTAAAATGCTACAGGAAGATCCTGTAGTTACTACATGAAACAAAAATACATAGAGCAGAAAATTATTTTTGTCATATCTTGAAAACCATGCATTTGTTTGCCAAGATGTTTCAGGGGGAGATGCATATGGATGATAGTAACATGCCCAAGCAATTTCAGCAAATTTCGGTGCACACTTTTCGAGAAATTGACCTCCATCACCTACAACCATTTTTGAATTTTCTCGATATTCATGCATCCATTTGCAAATTTGTTTCATGGGGAGATGAATATGGATGATGGTAACATGCTCAAGCAATTTCAACAAATTCCAGTGCACAGTTTTCGAGAAATCAACCTCCATCACCTACAACCATTTTTAATTTTTCTCGAGATTCATGCATCAATTAGCCATGATTTATGATGGGGAGGTGCATAAGGGTGATGGAAACATGCTCAGAAAGTTTCAAGTCAATCCATCCTATCGTTTGGGAGATATGGACAAAAGAAGTCTGCTACAAGAGGTTGTCCTGAATTACTACATGAAGATCCTGTAGTACTACATGATGATCGAGAAGAAGCTACAAGAGGCAATCTGATTGGAGAGAGGAGTCAAAAGGTCATGTATTATTTAGGTAAGGTTGATATAGGTCCCCCAACAATACTTTCATCACTCATCGACTCCATCTAACCTAAATCCATCTTCAAATTCCACTATGCCTTACATGAAAATAATAAAATAAAATAAAAACTTTGTCATCAACTTTTCTACCACCTACACCACCTCTTGATGGTTTTAACCTTGTCCTTATACCTCCTATGACTTTCCATCAATACCACATGCATCAATGATGTCTTGAAGAGGAATTAAATGACTGCTACAGGAAGAGGATTCCTCCTGTAAGCAGCCTACACAATTACAACAGAACTCAACATCAATTCTTTTTTCACTCACACAACAGAAGATCTAGCCACCTTGAGTAGCATGAAGCCATTTCTAAAGATTGAAAAGGGGGCACACCCTCCTTAGGAAGCAGTCCATCCACTCCACCAACAAAAAATTGAACACTGGAAAGAAAATTGCACACAACAACCTTATCAGTAAAAGAAACAGCAAGCTATGAAGACTTGTGCAAAAGCAAGAAAATAAAATTAGCACCTCCAGGGAAGCATGGATTGATCATCAACTCAGCAGCAACATGCATGCCTCTCCAACAACCATCAGGTAGGTACAGGTATGCAATATTCTTGACCTCTTCTCCTGAGCATATTATAGTTATAAATTTGTTGTCAATGCATGAAAGGTGAGGTTTTGTAAAGATAGGCATGGGTCAATAGTCTTAGCCACCCTTAGCTAGTTAATTACAGCTAACTTCCTCACTCATGAAGTGTGGAAAAGCCAAATTAGGAGAAGTGATGATTTTGAGGAGTCGGGACAACAGTTAAAAGAGGAATTTTGTGCAAAGGCCAAGTCACCAATGCACTCCAAGCCCTCCATCCACTATTTATCCATCATCCATCCATCCCATTTCATAAGAAAAAATTAACATTTTTCAAGAACAAACCCTACACTCTGTCTCATCCTAAAAATTTCTTGAGAAAAACACACAGAGCACATCCTCTCCATTTTCATAAACCTACACTACTCCTTCTAATCCCTAGCAACATCCTGCAAACCCTCTACATCATTTCTCATCACTCTCATACAGTTAGAAGGCCCTAAAAGAGGAGGAATGACTGCTACAGGAAGGCAGAATGATGCTACAAGAAGGAAGAGAGGAACAAATTTTGCTAAAAAACAAAATGGCAGTGCTTAAGAGAGACCTAATCAAAACATATAACTCCAAATCCGATTAGGCAATCATATGGGCCACAAAAGAGAAGAAGAAGGCAACAAGAGGCAAGAAGGCATTCACCATCAAAATAGAACTCGAACTGCAGTGATGGAAAGAGGCTTTCCAAGGGGTCTCTAATCTCTTTCTAGCTTTTGTCCAAATCCTAAAAGATGTTATAGAAAGGGGAGAAATGCATGGAAAATCCAGTCCAAAATGGCATTGAGGGGCATGGAAGTCAAGTTGAGGGCCTACCCTAGGCTCAGATTATCATTTCTGTAGTTACTATAGGAATTACTACAAGATGTCCTAGTTTACTACAGGATCTCATCTAAGGGCATTTTGATGGTTCCAAAGGTGTCCAAATGGTGGGAAAAGGTAACATGATATTGGAAAAGGATGTGGAAGACCTTGCCAAACCGAAAAATCTTAAAGAACCCATCTTGCATAAGGGGAAAAAGGCAAGAATGTACAAATCAGGGAGGCCACCAAGGCCATGAATGAGGCACAATGAGGTCACTGAATTGCTTACAGAATGAGAAACACTTTTAGCAAGGGGTATGATGGGCCTCAAAATTAAACATAAATTAATGCCCATTTGACCATCCTTCATCACATTAAACCTCTCTTTTTGCATTAGATAATGTATTTTTAACTTTAATATGTTCATTAGGAAGGTTTATGGATAATTGCATATTTGTGCCTAATATTATTTATTTTGTGGAATATTGGACAAATTATGAAGATTTGGAGGAGGAGATAATTTAGGGACTTGCTCCCTACTACAGGAGGATCAATATTAAATAATAAATAAAGAATATATTCTAAAATTATTGCATAGATTCTGGAGCTCCAATGATTGAGAAAATCTAGGAATGTGTTCCCTCTCATTTAATGCAAAATCCTACTATTGGGAACCATATCCATTATTTGAGGGATTTTGGTGGGGAAAGCTTCCTAATCATTTTGTATAAGTACCAAGTTGAATTTGCCTCTAGGGGTTTATTTTTCTTAGTCTTCTTATGGAGAGAACTTGTATTTTTGCAGCTCCACTTTCATTTCTTGCATGGATGTAATTGTATTGATGGAAATAATGAAGGTTGGTGCCATGTTCAGCTTCTAAATCTTGGTATCCTTCATAGGACTCTGAGTTTCCTTGGGCTTGGCCATCCTAGGAGCCTCAACGCCCTTTTGAATCATTTACTTTTCTTCTTTTCACTTCTTATTCACATGCATCTCTTGTTCTTGTCTTTTTTTCTATTTCTGCATTTAGTATTAATGATTTTTTGTTGTGTGATTGGGTTAAATGGTTGAAGTAAGTTATTTTGCAGGATCACAAGTATCATTTCATCACTGGGACAACTTTGGAAAGTCATAGAAACCATTGAGCTACTTGGATTAGTTTGCTTCTTCCCAAATCTAGATTTTTGAAAGTCCCTCATGGCAAATAACAATAAATTTATGCTATTTTTTAAAGCATGCTAACGAGCTTCAATCGAGTTGATTCCACTTGCATTAGATCACAAAAATATTATAGTTAATAACAAAATTTATCCCATTGCATTTGCACTTGATTAGGTTATGCATTTGATAGATTTACTAGCTCACTAGTTTCCGAATTTCTAGATTTTAGACTAGTAATTTTCTGCTATTTTTTAGCATGGGTTAATAGAGTTATTTTTGAGTGGTTCCACTTGGAATGGAGACCTAATACATCCTATTCAATAACAAAATTTGTCCCATCCAATTTGGATTTGATTTTCTTCGTCATGATGAATTATAACTTCATGTAGTAAATATGTAACATCATGTAGTTTCCTGTAGTAGCTACAAGATCTCATGTAGCAGCCTTCCAACATGTATATACTTGCCCAGATTCACTCAAGAAGCTCGGTTTTGGTCCCTTAGGGTTGAATCATGACCCCTAGGCTCTAAATCAATGGTTGATGAAGAATAAACATCACTTAGGACTTTCATTCTTACCCATGCAAAACATCTTAGCGATTTGGATTAATGGAAAAATTTATGAATTTGATAATACAATGATGATTTTCTTGATTGCGACATCCAATGAAATCTGTTAATGGATCTAAACTCTTTGAAATGTAATGGTTGACATTTAGTTCATGATCTTTACTTTATGTAATTAGAATATGTCTCTTTCCTTGTATTTTCTTTCTTGCAATAGGTTAAGGTTTCCATTTTGAGTATTTCATTTTCTGCAATTAGTTTAGGATTTGATTTCATTACATGCACTCCATTACATCATGACAACAAAGGAAGGACGCATTGTATATTGCACATATAGTGTCGATACCTCTTAAGTTTGTATGAACCCCGGGTAGATAATTAAAGTTGGTAGCCTTGGGAGTTGCAGCATTCTTGTTGCAATATCGAGGCTCAACACCCATATTTCCTAAATTCCAGTGAGAAAGGGATCAATGCCTTTACCCTTGTGCATTTTGATGTTCCTTAGCTTCTCTTTCAAGAACATCTTTCACTACTCGGAACGATTCTGGTATAACCCTGCAAGAGCATCCCACATCTCCATGGTCATATTCTTAGCTGATATATGCGAGACTATATGATCCTCGGCTCCATCTAAGATCATCTACTTCATCTTGGCCATCTCTTTCTTGAATTTTTTTAGTTGATCTGCATGAGTAGGTGCTGCCACAATGTTCTCTGCATAGGTATTATGACCATGCTCATCAAGGAGAAAGGACATCCTGTCCTTCCAAATGACATAGTTGGAGGAACTGCCCAATCTGTCCTGATCTCTAAGTCTGATTGTGGCCATCTCTACAAAAGCTTAAAATTGGAATCTTCTCTTGTTTTCCTACTCAATTTACTGTTATGAAACTCGCACTCCCTCCTGGAATGCACAAAACTGCTTTTTCTACCTCAGTTTACCTTCAACTACTATTTGGAACTACTCGCTCAATGTTTTTGAGTGTCCTTCTCCGGAAATTAGCACATGAACTGTAACCCCAACAACTTGAACTGGATAGTTTGGAAAATTCGCACGAACTTCTGCAACTGGAAAATTATGGATCTCCTCCAAAAAACTGGAACTCGAAAACCTCTAGGAAAATATGGAAATTCCTCCCTCTGTGTGTGCACTTTCTCTTTTGTTATCACCTGGCCTTAGGCTGAAGGAAGGCAATGCCAAGGTAACCACAAACCACACTTAGCCAAGTAGCTAGCCCTACTAGGTCGGGAGAGGGCTCTCTCCATAAGGATATCAACCAAAATGACTGGATCAGGAAAATGATATTAGGGTAGGTATCGTAGCACAAGGTTTGATTTGATTTTGCAGGGGTTTTGTTGGATCAGGAGGAGCCAGATAGTTAGGGCTAGGGAATTAGGTCAAAATTGCAGGGTGTTCAATGGGGCAAAGTAGGCATAAGGTTTAGCATTCTAGGGCTTGATGGGTGAGGTGTTTTAAGACTGGTGAGAAGCTAGGAAGAGCATGTGATTACTATGGATCCTTCCTAAACTGTAGAAAACATATAATGGTGAATATTTCCCCAAAGCAGAGCAGTGATATTATGAATTTTGCCTATCAACTTGAAAACATTCACTTAGAAGCAATGAAATGATTAATGAAGTACACAAAACATATTAACATATGATCACAATAGAAGAAACTGAACTAAAATCCATACCACATGGATCCCAAAGAAATAGCTGCAATTTTTATTAATCTCCTGCTAAACTGCTACAAATGATGTACAAACAAGGCATAAGCATCTAGCTGAGTCCAACCCTTTACAATGAGAAAGAAGAAGAAGATATAGGCATTATTTCAACCTCCTCCCATCCTCAAGGTTCGAATCCCTAAGATGAGGAGCTAATCTAACCAACACTGAACAAGAAACTGGAATTTAGGCATCCTAACAACTTGCCTCCATAAGTGAGAAAACTGATTCATTTGTGCTCAAATTGACTTTTAATCTAATGAATCTACCCTCTACTACTAATTATCCATCATATTTACAAGCCAAGTAATAATTTACATCAGTAAAACATCCTCCATGAGATAAAATCCATGAACACAGTCAAAACACAGAAAAATGGCCATCCTGTGCAAAATTTGTCCTACGCACAGCGCCACTGGTCCAACGCACAGCGCCAATTTCAGGTCCCTTTTGGAGGCCTTCCCGGCATCCAAATTGAGCTCATGATAGCTCATTGGAAATATCTTCAAGTCTAATTTCCAAAACACCTGGAATTTATTCATTTGAAGCTCATTTGACCCCTCAAAAGTTGATTCTCCCAAGACTGCTTCTGTGTGTCCAAAAAGTGGCAGAAAGGTCATTTTTAGGGTGTTTTTTGACTTTTTGGTGGACCAATTCTGCCCCAAAAACTTAGAAAATCCATAGGGTGCATATACTCATCGCTCTAAATCAAAAATGCAAGCCATTTTTCCATTGGGTGCCCCTAGGAAAAGTCGGCGCTGCGTGTTGAGCCAGATTTTCTGTGTGTGCAATTTCCAAAATTTGCAAAAAACAAAATCTCCTCCAAACCTAACCAAAATTGGTGAGCAGCACCATCATCAAGCATCTTGATGAGCCAAGGAAGCTTCAGCAAGCAACCTAAGCCTATCCTCCTCTTTTTTTCCCTTTAGAGCCCGCCTTAGCCTAGCTCTCATCTGTTTGACCCACATGTTGCAAATTTTGTTTCGGGTCTTGTAGTGGTAGGCCATGTTCCTGATCATCTAATTGTCCCTATTGGCCTTCTGCAATAGCTTCTCTAAGTGAAAATTGACTCTTTCAAGTGAAATATCTCTATCATCCTTAATTTCCTTCTCAATGGGAGTCAAAGTGACCGGTGCCTCTTCCTTTTGCATAGTTGATTCACCCTTGTCACCTTGTCATTTTATCTTGAGAAGTTCCAACTCCATGAGGATCTGCTTGTCACTCAACTTCTTGTTCTCTTGTTCTAGATATGCGATGACATAATTGGGTCTCTCCAAATTGTCCATCAATGCTTGGACTTGAGCCTCCTTTTCCAGTATGATGATGTCCTTTATTGTTTCTTCATCTTGAGCCTCTAAGTGAATTATTTTCATGCCATGATGAGTATAATGTTGCTCCAACTCATCATGCTCTCTGTCAAATCAAAGTCTCCCTTTTCCTCCTCATCATCAAAACTTTCCTCTGGGATCTTTTCTTTCCCTTTGTGCAGATGTTGCACCTGTTCCTGTTGTGTTGATGAAGAAGGCAAAGCCCCTTCCACACCCTGTGGAGCAAGCATTTGCCTATGAGTTGATGAAGAAGGCAAGGTCCCTTCCACATCATGTGGAGCAAACACTTGCTTATCAGCTGCAAACAATTTCCTTGTGCCCCTATGGTATTTCATGTAGGTCTCGGGCACCTCAGTAGCTCTAGTCTCTTTGGCCTTCTCATCTGTCTTCACCTAAGCACTGCTAGAAGGTCCTCATGATTCTTGAGACACTAGTGGAGCAATTTGAGGACCCCTGAAGATGTCACGATCAATAAATGTCTCCCAAGAGATGTTGAGGAGGCTAATATGATGAAGCACAATCATATTGATCAGGGAATAATGATAAAGACTACTCACCTGCTAAGGGTATGGCTTTTTCTGCACAAAGTAGGCCATCTTCTCAATATTCCTGAACAAGAAATAAGGGAGCTTTTAACATCCTCACCCTGGTAAAATGCATGAGAAGCCTGATGTGATAGGTGTACAGTCTAGAAAATCTGCCCTCACAAGTAAAATATTTCATGATGATTTTCATCATGGGGGCATACTTGTCTTCAAGAAATTTGAAAGGAAAAAGCCTTTTTGCCTCATTTCTGTACCTAGGTTTGATATAAGGCTCATAATAGTGTTCATCCAGGTCCTGTGCCTTGTACCACTTCTCCCCTACATTCGGAATCCTGGTTGCATCCGCAATAATGGAAGGTGAAACTGTAAATGTCACCCCAGCAAGAGTCACCTTGTTGTCCCAAAGATTGGCTACAAAAAGCCTGGTGAGCTCAAGGTGGTGTTGAACTCTCTTTACCTACTCACAGAACTCATAACACCCTAGATGTCTGAAACAAGTGACAGCCAACTGAGAGGCCTGCAATTCTCCGAGGTTTAATGGCTCTTCCATGATAATTATGCCTCCCTTGTGTGGTTTTCTCTGATGCTGAGGTTTATCTGTCGAACTGTCACTGCCAGTGTTTTCCTCCTCCTCATAGTCTTTGTCCTCTCTGTCCATGTTTGCAAATTTTAAGGTTGTGCACTCCTAGAAAAGGGATGAAGGGAGTGAGCAAGAGTGATTTAGGAGTAAGGGAACAAGAGATGACCTTGTGAGGTATTTGGTGAGCTAGAAAATGAATGGAAGGGTATGAATCATGAAAATGAGGGAGAGGGGCTTGGGTCCTTTTTTGAAGTATAGCTTATGGGATAAAGGACAAGGGGGTATAGAATGATATGGAGTGATATAGGGGATATTTTTAGGGCTTTAGTAATAGATTGTGGGAGGAATAATAGGGGTTAGGCTTTTAGGCATAACTAGGGGAGAATCTAGGGTTTTACAATGCCATGGTAAATTACCTTTAAACACTTCAATTGAAAATCAATGATGAGGTATAGTGAGGGCACTTACTTGTTTGAGGATTGAGAGGGTGATTTTGGAAGTATTTCTGAAGCTGGAGGATTTTTTTTATCCTTGCTACTCAATGCATAACGCTTGCTATAGGCGCACAGTGCCCTCCTGAACGCGCAACGTAGTGTTATTTTACACTGTCCGAAATTCCCTACGTGTAGCGCTCAGCTTGTAAGCACAGCGCCACCCCCTGAACGTGCAATGCCACCTCCACTGCCTAAAACGCGCAGTACCAAAGTCCAGAAGCGCAGCGCTACTTCTCCTCGGCCTTAAACTCACTCAACTTCTCCTCTTTTCTTCACTTTTTGACTCCTTCTTTGCCAAATGAGAATGATGAACTTGAAAATGAAATGTGACACCTTATATAGGAGTAGATTTTGATTTTTCACTAGAAAACCCCACTTTCTAATGTTTCTTGACCTTTTTCAAATCCCTCTTTTTAATGCATTTCTTCTTTGTTCCTTTTCAGGTGGATGTTGCTCAATTTGAACTAATTTTTGCAGTGTTTCTTTGTCTTGTAGCAAGGAGAGATGCATTGGTGCAGCCGGGATCATTTATTACATAAAGTGACTTAAAATTACATAAGAAATATAAATTAACTCAAAATACTCTATTTTCACCTCAAAAACATGTTTTTTGAGGTGAAAATTACATTAGTTAAAAAGATAATTATATAGTGACTATGACTTACTAGCCATCATTCTTGATTTATTTATCATCCTCGTCCTCTTGCTACCTTTTATTTACACCTTTAAATCATGCCTTTGACCTTGGAAATGAAACCCTAAGACCTAATGAAAACATGATTGAAGACACCCTGAAGATGGGTCAGCAAGTATACTTTATGAGGGAGAAATTATATTTTCTGAAGAGAAGACAACCATCAATGGATCAGTTTGACATGACCTAATGAAATGATGTAAAAATTTCAATATGGGACCCCTAAAATGAAAATGAAAAGAGCAAATTTGATCCCTGATGGAAGTATGCAGATACTGACACTAACATTGGCCTTATTGGGGATGGCAGCTCCTTGGAGGTGTCAAGAACACCGTAGACCAAGTGCCTAGCTGATTGGGCCAATACAGTCAAACAAACAAAAGACTAAAGCAAAACAAAACAGAAAAACAAAAAAAACCCCCCTTTTTTTACAATTTTAAAGAAAATGACTCAATACAAACTGAAAATTGACTCACAACCGACTCTAAACTTGACTATAACCAAATCAACTAAACTTGACACAAATCATTCAAGCTTTATAGCCTTCACTTCGAGCCCCAAGCTCAGATGACAGAGTACTTGAAATCTTGCAAGGAAAAGTAAATCGGTATATACAATGACGGTGAAGCAACTTCAGGGAACAACATTAAAAGTAGTAGCGTTTCAAGAGCCTACCATTCACTAGTCCTCCTTAGCACTCTTGGCCATCCATTTCCTTTAACAAAAATGCATTCTATCCTTGATAGGCTGAGATCTTATACGGTCCTTTCCGTAGATTTTCAAACTTACCATGCTTTCCTTTTTCTTCATTTCGTGCATCCCATCGCAGCACTACATCTTCCAGCTAAAACTTTTCTGCCTTGGTTTTGCGGTCATAAATTTTCTTTATCTTCTCTTGAACCCAGAAAGTGTTTTGGGAAACCTCTTCCCTTGTTTGATGAAGGTGAATCATTTGATTAATTTTGCGCTAAATATCATCCTCTTTGCTATCGGCTTCCTGTAATAACCTCATGACCGGAACTGCAAGGGATGTGGGAAACACTGTATCAGTACCATAAACCAACTCAAAAGGTGACATACCTATTTATTTCTTGTTGCTCACTCTGTCGACCTACAAAGCATTAACAAGCTTTCGATGCCAATTCTTCTTGTTTGCCTCCAACATTCTCTTGTTAATGTTCACCAAGGATTTATTTGATGACTCAGCCAATCCATTTCCCTACGGGTAGTATGTCGTGGAGTGACCCAATGTAATATTGTACTTGTTGCAAAACCCAACCATCCTCTTTGACTTAAATGTTGTTGCATTATCTGTTATAATCTTGTGAGGGCAACCAAAATGAGACAAGATATTAGATTCTAAAAATTGGATAATTACCGTAGCCGTGGCCTGCCTTGTCGGAATGGCCTCAATCCACTTGGTGAAGTAATCGGTAGCTGTCAAAATCCATCTATGTTGTGCTGATGATGTAGGATGGATTTCTCCTATGAAATAAAGTCCCCATTGCTGGAAAGGTGCATTTACTTCAACTGGCTTCAGAGGAAGAGGAAGCAACTTCCTTTTTCCTTGAAAAACTTGGCATTCATGGCAGCTCATAACTGTCTTATATAAATCTGAAAACAAAGTTGGCCAATAATATCCTGCTCTCAACACTTTGTTAGCTGTTGTTTTCCAAAACAAATGACCGCCACAATCACCTCTATGAAAATCATTCATCACTTGTTGAGCTTCATCTTCAACCAAACACTTAAGAAGAACCCCTCCCTGATCTTTCCAATAGAGAGCATTATTTAAAATGCAAAATTTTGCAGACTTTAGTTTAGTGATCTAACCTTTACTTCTTGACATTCCAGGAGGTGGCGAAAGATGCTGAAGAACGTAAACTATATTGGAATACCAAGGCGATTTGAGAAACATTTCTGATACTTGAATGGGTGAGCCACCATCTTCATCATCTGACATTGCTGCAATGAGATTTATGTCTAGAGAGTGCAAATTTGATTCAGCCATTAGTTTTGCCAAGCCTTGTCCTTTGATCAGTTTGGTGGGCTTAATCTTAAGATCATACTCCAACATTGCAGCTATCCACTTACCTCTTCTTCCCTCCGGATCAGTTTGCATGAGAACATCCTTGATGGCTACGTTAGGAACATATGCTATGGTATGTGAATGCAGAATGTATACTCTGAAATCTTTTAATGCTTTTATAAGAGCCAGAGCTTGTTTTTCAATGATATTGTAACGCAAGGCAACATCTCTAATAGTCCTACTGAAAAAAGCAATGGGTTGCTCCACCTGATCCCTCTTTTGCATCAACACCGCAGCCATAGTGTGCTCAGACGCAAATGAAAATATAATAAAATCATGAGTATAATCAGGACTGATCAAAACTGGGGTTGTGGTCAAAGCAAACTTTACCAAGTTGAACGATTTCATGGCATCCTCAGTCCATTTCACAGTGTTGTCCTTCTTCAACATATTAGTTAATTCATGTAAATGCTCAGCCAAATTTGGTATAAATCTGCGTAAGAAATTCATCTTACCATTGAAAGCTTGAATCTCCTTTTTGTTGCACGGAAAGTCTATTTGCTGGATTGCCTCCACCCTTGAAGGATCAATGCGAATACCATCTTTAGAAATTATATGACCAAGGAGTTTACCTTCTTCCATGGCAAAAAGACTCTTTTTCAGGTTTAGAGAAATCCCGAACTTCCTACATTTCTGAAAAACAATCCTTAAGTGGTGCAAATGCTCATCATCAAAACCAGAAAATACCATCAAATCATCTAAATAGACTACCAAGAAAACATCCTTCTCATTAGAAAAAGCTATGTCCATCGCCCGTTGAAAAGTGGCTCCGGCATTCTTCAACCCAAATGGCATCTTGGCATACTGAAAAGTTCCCCATGGTGTTGTGAAGGCAGTTTTGTCTTGGTCTCTTTCATGCACCAAGATCTGATTATAACCCGAGTAGCCATCTAGTAGTGACATCCGTGATGCTCCAACTACTCTTTGCAGAATATGGTCCATCTTAGGAAGAGGGTAATTATCCTTTAAGGACACTTTGTTGAGGTTCCGGAAATCTATGCACAACCTTATCTCTCCAGTCTTCTTTCGTACGGGACCAAATTCGAAATCCAATCAAAAAATCTAATTGGAACAATGATGCCAACTTTAAACAATCTATTTACCTCTTTCTCGATGGATGGAAGCAACTTTGGATTGATTCTTCTCAACTTTTGTCTAAAAGGTTTTTGATCCGACTTGATAGGAATAGTATGTTGAATGATATTCTTGTCATACACTTTCAAATCTGAATAATCCCACGCAAAAACATCAGAAAATTCAGAAAGTAACTTAACATACTTAACCTTTGTTTCGGGAGACAATGTTTTTGATAACTTTACAAGCTTGGGTTGGTCAGTTGTTCCAAGATTTACATCTTCAACTCCTTTGTCCATAGGAACCAAGGTCATTTTTCTTGCCACATCATCTTGATCAAAGAGCTCCTCTAAAGGTATGAGACCTCTAGGAATAATATTATCCTTTAGCTGTAAAACCTCCATCTGATTTACCTTAATATCTTGTTCATCGGAATCACAAACATCATCAACGAAAGGATTCTTAAACTTTCCTTCATTCTTCGAAAAGGCATTAATTTCATTGTCATCCCAAAAAACTTGCCAATACCTCAAATTATCAAAAACAGTGGGCCTATGTTTGACATAAACTTCAAATTTATTGCTAGAATTCATTGGAATCTTCAAATTGCTAGCTGCAGCAGCGAGTGAATCTGCAATGATGTTTTGACTCTGGGGTACTGTTGTTAAGGTGTATTCCGAAAACATCTTCAAAATATCCAGAACTGCATTTCTGTAGGCTCTCATCCGCGGATGCTTTGCTTGATATTCTCCTTTTACTTGTTTGATCACCAGCTCTGAATCACCATAAACAGAAATCCTTTTCACGCCCAGTTTCTTCAAAAAATTTAGATCTATAATCAACGCCTCATACTCCACTTCATTATTAGAGATATCAAAAGCTAACTTGTAGGATCATACTCTAACATTACTTGGGACTTTGGCAAGCTGGAAAGCAGGGCTTCGAATCCAAATTACAATACCAGCATCGTCTTTATCCACAGCACCATTGAAGTCCATGCTCCAAAGGCTGGCTTCATCTTCTAGATGCTGGAATTCCATTTCTTTATCAACCTTACCTTTGGTAATTACTTCATTTTTCTGCTCTTCACTGATCTTTTGCTGTTGTGTAAGCTGCTAAGAAGAAAGAGATATTTTTTCTTTTTTCTTGATTAAGAACTGCTCTAAAATTCTCGAAAATTTTTGGTACATCATCTACTTCTACAAGCTAAATATCTACATCATTTAATCCACTATCAGAGTACAAAACAAAAGATTCTAAATCAGTATGTACATCATTTATCGGATGATTCACAGGCTTCTCTTTACTAGTGATCATATACTTCATTTTCTTTTCCCGGTACAACTTCCTCAACTGACCGAAAACAGGGATTGTAACATAAGAGAAGTCAAGTTGCAAAGTGCCTTTGAGTTTAGCTCCCCACGATCTATATAACAGCATACCAAATCGTGGTGGTATATTAGCAACTACCACATCCATCAAGACATTTTTGGCTGGGATTTGATCTAAAGAAACCACCAAATCTTTGATGAGACCAATGCAATGAACTCTACCAGAATCAAATGAGTACAAATCATGATATTTCCGGGTGATATCCAGGCCCAACTTTTCCATAATGGCTTTGGGCATCAAATTATGGGAAGCTCCGGAATCTAACATGGCATTTTGGAGAATATACTCATGTAGTCTAAGACTCAGATAAAAGGGGGGGACTTTGCTATCTTCAGGCTGACCTTCTATGGCTAGACCAAAAATGAGTTCAAGATGATCATCCTCGACATTCACCATGTCAGACAAAGGATCTATTTTCAATATTCTAGATACATGGTGTTTATAGTTGCTATTCTTAACAAGCTCAATCAAAGGAATGGACACTTTTAATTTAGCAATTTCACTTTCTAAATTAAAGGATGAAACTTTCTCTACCTCTTTGACACCAATGTCCCTCTTATCTGTTTGCTCTTTTGTTACACTATCTTTTTGTTCATTGTTCTTCTCTTTTGCAGCGGCACTTGTTGATGGTACCTTGATGGGATTCGGATCAGCAAGCTCTTTGCCTTTCTTCTAAATGTTTGAGGAATCATTCTTTGATTACACATCCTTTCTTTTCTGAATGGGATTGACCGGTACATCTCTGCTCCTTAAAGAGTACTGCCTCTGCTGTGCAGTCAAAGCATTCATATAACCACGTTGATAATCATCAGATTCAGCCTCCAAAACCACATCATTTGCTAAGATGTAATCCTCATCCCTTTGAATGTCTGGAACTTCTGCGTATTCTTCATCTTCAGTCAGAAATATAGGCATACCATCAGTAGTGAAAAAGTGATTTGTTTCAATTACCGGATCGTCCTCATCTTCTTCTTCCATTCCTTGAACATAATTCTGTTGTAAGGGAGTTCTGATTTGTTGTTGTTGTTGTGCTGGTTGCTCTGGTGCTTTTTGTTCTCTCTGCTTGATTCGGAATTGGGGTTGTTGTTGTCCTCTAAAATTTGGATTCCAGATATATCTGTCATGGATAACCAGTCAACCATCCTTTCCACTATTCGAATCAATGTATCCATCTTTACATTTGAAGTAGATGCTTCTTCTTTCATGGTCACTCTTTTCTCGGATCTCATTCTTGCTCTTTTGGCCAACAAGTTTGCTTCTACGCTCACAACATTCTTTTGCATGTATTCTAGTGTTATAGGATCACGTTCCCGCAATTGATATGCCATATTAGTATCGAAATCGTTCGGAAACTTGAGCAAATCCAATCCCTCCTGTGGTTTAATGTTTGTAGGAATAGCATTGTATACTGCATTAAACCTCACACAATAGTCTTGCACACTCTCGCCAACATTTATTTTGATGTTCTCATACTCGGACAAAATCTGAAGTGGATTCTTCTTCCCCTCCCATCGATCCAGGAACTACCTATGGAGGATTGGTGATGTGGTGATAGAAGCTGCTGGTAAGGCTCTGAACCATTTCCAAACTTCTCCTCCAAAGCTTCGTACAAACAACCTCATCATCACATCTTCAATTTCTACTTCATGGAGGTCAAAGAAATCAATCATTTTATCTACATGTTGCTGAGCTGTAATGGTTTGAGTGGCATCAAAGAAACATATTTTGGTTTGATAATCAATGGGCATGGCACCAAGATTTTGAGGTAAAACAAGGGGTGCATATCGAGCAGCCATAACTCAAGGTGGAGGAGGTGGATTTAAAGTAAGGATTGGGGTACTCGGTATATTCAAAGGGGAATTAACAACAGCTGGAGTAGTATGAACAATTTGTAAAGATGAAAGCAGTGGGTAAGGAACGTTGAAAAGTGTGCAACAAGAAATGCTTGTTGAGAATGCAACAAGATGATGGATCTTAGTGAAAAGAGTCGCCTTCACTAAGTGGGCCCACAGGCAAATTATGGCGCAAGTTCTACTTTTGATCACAGTGTGGATGATCACAGTGTGGGTGACCACAGTATGAGTGATCACAGTGTGGATGATCACAGTGTGGGTGATCACAGTATGAGTGATCACAGTGTGGGTGACCACAGTGTGAGTGATCACAGTGTGAGTGATCAAAGTCTATTTTTAGACTGGCTGTCAAAAATAGAAAAGTCAAATATTATTGTCTCATAATAATATTTGGACTATAAACTTGATCTTATTCTCTTGGAGCACTTCAGGATGAGCTACGGATGTGGTACATGCAGATCCTAGAGGGAAATACGTGGTTACCTATGGGATGACGAATATTTGCATGCAGGACTTCAGTTAGAACTCAAGTGAGTTGAGTTTAGTGGACTGGAGGTGCAGTTGATGGAGTTGTGTTCAGTTTAGCTTTGTTACACTGGTTGTATTTAGTCTAACTAGCAAATAGACTAAAGATGAGTTGGGTGAATTAGTTATTAATTAATTCACAAGTTATTAACTCATAATGCAACTATAGAATACATCAGTTAACTCAGTTGCATGTCAGTGCATGTTCAGTTCAACAGGGACAGGTGTTAGAGGATCAGATTGCTATCAGTTGTGACTATAGCTGTGCATGATGATTTGAACAATCAGAGGGATTGAGTATGCCAATGAATTGGCCAATATCAAGAATTGTAGCCTGTGCTCACGTCCAACACAGTGTGAGTGATTATTTGCAGGTCAAATACGAGTTTGGTAAACCATTCTCATCAGTTCTTGAGCAAGTATTGAGCTGGAGAGGCAGGCAAGCAGTGGAATAGATTTGGAGATCAGATCTGAGCTGTATTGTGTGTAACAGGTGGAGCTGGTATTGGATTGCTTGTGATAAGCATTGTACTTTGTAATGTTACATGATTCAATCAATATAATATACAGATAGTGTAGGGTTTTTAGCGAGATGCTTTCCCCGGGATACATACTGTGTTAATGAGTTTGATTGATGCTTCTATGTGTGCCTGTGAATGTTTCTACTTCTGTAAATTGATGATCAACGTAGAGGAGATTATGTATTATACATGTTCCACTTATAATTGTATGATCAGGATAATCTCTGTGAATATGTGTTAAATTATTCAAAATTTCTACAAGGAATTGTTTGAGTTGCAGTAGATGTAAAGGAGCTATTTCGAAAATTAAAAGATGGTTTATTTTTCACCCAACTGTCTATGTTTGAAGAAAGGTTCTGCAACTGATTAAGAGCATGAATAAGCTATGACCTTGATTTACTTTGTGTAAAAAAGTATTCAATAGGGTATTCAAGAGATATAGAGGAATCAACAACTATTTTATCAATCCAACTCAAAGATTTACTGTGAAATAGACTTTGCTCAAAATGAACATCAAACTCAATATCTTGTAGAGTGTCTAACTTTTCTGTGAGTGAATGAACACGAGGAATGAAAACTTTACTTGATTGTTCTTCTGATACACTAAATTTCTCTGCAACTTTCTTAGATTTCCGCCTAATTTTATGAGGATCACTAACAATGGTTGGAGGATTCGGATCTGGATTGGATCCAGTGTACTTTTGCGAAGCTAGTATGCTCAATTTTGAAATTTTATATATTGTTTTACAACTTTCCAATTCAGCCTAGTAAATTCTAAAACTCATCATCCACAAGCTTAAGAATTCAAATGAAAGATATTACCAGGCTGATTAATCTTTCATTGTCCAGTATGGTCGCCACTATGTTATCACCTGGATTGAACCTCAGGCTGAAGGAAGGCAATTCCAGGGTAACCACAAACCACGCTTATCCAAGTAGCTAGCCCTACGAGGCCGGGAGAGGGCTCTCTCCGTAAGGATCTAAGCCAAAATGACTGGATCAAGAAAATGATATTAGGTTAGGTATAGTAGCACAAGGTTTGATTTGATTTTGAAGGGGTTTTGCTGGATCAGGAGGAGCCAGACAGTTAGGGCTAGGGAATTAGGTCAAAATTGCAGGGTGTTCAATGGGGCAAGGTAGGCATAAGGTTTAGCACTCTAGGGCTTGATGGGTGACGTTTTTAATACTGTTGAGAAGCTAGGAAGAGCATGTCATTACCATGGATCCTTCCTAAACTGTAGAAAACATATAATGGTGAATATTTCCCCAAAGCAGAGCAGTGATGTTATGAATTCTGCCTATCAACTTGAAAACATTCACTTAGAAGCAATGAAATGATTAATGAAGTACACAAAACATATTAACATATGATCACAAGAGAAGAAACTGAACTAAACTCCATACCACATGGATCCCAAAGAAATAGCTGCAATTTTTATTAATCTCCTGCTAAACTGCTACAAATGATGTACAATCAAGGCATAAGCATCCAACTGAGTCCAACCCTTTACAATGAGAAAGAAGAAGAAGATATAGGCATTGTTTCAACCTCTTCCCATCCTCAGGGGTCGAATCCCTAAGATGAGGAGCTAATCTAACCAACACTGAACAAGAAAGTGGAATTTAGGCATCCTAACAACTTGCCTCTAAAAGTGAGAAAACTGATTCATTTGCGCTCAAATTAACTTTTAATCTAATGAATCTACCCTTTACTACTAATTATCCATCATATTTACAAGTTGTTAGTGTCAGTCTTTCCAGCCTTCCTCCAGTGATCAAATATGCTCTTACAAAGTGATTTTGAAGTGTCAAGGTCAAATTTTGTCATTTCAGTGAGTCTTCAAGCAAAATTTGGTCACTAGGCATTAGGTCTAGGGTTTGCTTTTACTCTTTCAAAGTTGCCCAAATGTCAGTCTATGTCACTATTCAGCTGAGTCCATCATCATTCATAGGGTTGTCATCGTCATATCAGCTTCCATTGGGTCATTTTACACCTTGTTCATGCTTCAGTTGCGCCTAGGTAAGGTCATTTCCCTCTCCTAGGGTTTTGAAGGCAATTTCTTTTGGACGGTTAAATCATCGGCAAAACTTGTGTCCTGATGTTCATACACCTTCCCCTATCCTTAAAGTACCTTATCAAATGCTTCCCATCACTGAGATCCCCCAAAATCCTCATTTTTGCACAAACCCTAGTTTCTAGCTACAACCTGGCAATTTTCTAGGTTTGGCCTGTGTTTTGCCCTTTTGGACCCCTTCCCCTCGCTCAATCTCTGAGATTCCACTTTCCCCTGCTTCCTAACATCCCTCCCCACTCCCAAAAATTTCCCCAAGAATTTAGAAGCCCCTTATCCCCTTCATTTCGCTTCATTTCGGCAAAATCTCTTGTTCCACATATCGGGATACGTTGCACTCAAATGATGTTTCAGAGCAATAGAAGATGAATTTTGGAAAACTGAGAGAGGTTTTTGTCCAAAACATGCCAAAGAAGAAAAACCTCCTTCACTTTTTGCACAGGTGTCATGGTTTTAGAGAAATGTCAAAATTACAATCGCCGGATCCAAGGAGGTTGGCCAAGGCACTAAAACGACGGAAAAGGCCCGATCCACTCCAAATTTTGGCCAAAACCTCTTTGACTGAGCATGGTACTTGATTGGGGACTCCCAGACCAAATTTCAAGAAATTTGGAGAAAACTTTGTCATTTGTGAATTTTTTGTGCCATAAACAGGTTTTTCCGCTTGACGGGTCTCACCCCCCGCGCGACCCTTTCATTTGGCAACTCCGTTCCGGGAAAACTCAGCATTTCTGGATTTTTCATGAAAATTTACACATGCTCACCCATTGCCAAGAGATTTTATGAAGTTTTGGGCCTCCAGAAAGTCAAAAAAACAAGCAAAAAATGACTTTCTGCCACATTTTTGACACACAGAAAGCAGTCTTGGGAGATTGCAATTTTGGAGGGGCAAATGACAACCAAATTCAGAAATTCCAGTTGGGTTGGAAAGTAGACTCACAGACCTTTCCAACAAGCCTACTCTTGCCTCATTTGGACACCTAGAAGTGCCCCAAAAGTGCTCTCAAAGGCGCACGACCCGTTAGGATTTGGCGCGCGACCCATCAGGCAATTTTCACAATTTTTCACTTACAGCTCATGGATTCGCCCAGCTTTTACTAGTTTTGACTTTTGATGGGATTTTTCACCCTCTTTGATGTAATTAATGTATTTTTATGTTGACATGACACTTATTTACCTATTCTAGAAGATTCATTCATGAAATAGCAAACATTTAATGAATGAATTGGTTTCCTAGCTTATAGAGGCAAGTTGTTTTGACTGCCTAGATTTTAGTGCTCAGTTTAGAATTGGTTGAAACAACTCCTAGAAGGATGAGCTCGACCCCTAGAGGTAAGGAAAGATGTTAGATTGCCTATATTATGTACTTTCTTGGTCATTTTCATGGTTGGACTCTTGAGGGAGAAGCTCTTATTGTATTACTCACTGAATCTCTGCAATTTTTGGCAAAGGAAGACCAGGGTTTTGCAGTCCTTTTTGGGATTCTTGTGGTCACATGTATTGATGATGTGTTTCTCTTTGTACTTGTAAGTGTGTTATGTGAATCATTTCCTTACTTTTCCTTATGCACATTAGGCAAATGAAGTGTTAAAGTAGAACTCATGACTGTCATGCTCTGCTTTTAAGTTTGCTTAATATCAATGTTTTCGACTGTTTAAAGGGAATTCAAGGTTATTGCTTGCTCTCTTTAACTCCTCACCGGTCATTCTCATCCATCCATCTCTATTAAAGGCATCAATATTGTTTCCTACCTCGCCCCAAAGAACCCCCTGCGAAAACTGTGTCCAATCCCTGCACCTAAAATTGCTATTTCCCCAATTTTCCACCAAAAACCCTAAAAATCCCAAATCAACCCTTTTGATCAGTTTACTAGCCTAAAATCAATGTTACCCTTTTGGTTATCTCGCCCATTGAAGATCTTTATCGAGATAGACCGGAGAGAGCCCTCTCCTGCCCCGTAGGGCTAGCTACGAGGCTAAGTGGTTTGATGTTGCCTTGAGGTTTACCTTTCTCAGCCTGAGGTGAAATTTCAAGCGCTAACATCTTGGCAACCATACTGGGGAGAACAAACTTATTTGTGGGTTGATGTGTTTGTTTTATAAGCTACAGATAGAGCCTGAAGTTATTCCAGGTAGCCTTCGAAACGCTTTTGCTTTGCATTAGCGGAAGTAGATAAACGCTGCTTCAGTCAATCTCCGGTCTAGCTTGTAAACATGACATTTAACTTGTTAGTTACCCTAGTACATGTATCAAGCTCAGATCTGATTGTTGATGGTGGACAACGATCAGACACTGGCAAGGCTGAAATCATTCACTTGGCGACTCTAAATCAGTTTCGAGATCAGATCCAAAGACTCCACTGGAGGATGATCCCGACCAGCAGAAACATGAAAGGACAATATGGACAAATCAGGTACTCAAGTTGGAATTTCATCCAAGACATTTTGTTCCTTGTCATAAATTATTTCTTCTCTTTTCCCAAGAATGTCAAGAAGGCTTTGCAAAGTATACTATGCTTGAGAAAAGATCCCAGGCCTGCATTTGATTCCTTCCCTTTGAAGATTGTGAATACCAAAGATTTGCATGCCTTTGAGCTTGATCAGGTTCCTTTTTCCGAATTTTGTGATGACCATCTTCAAATTGATGAGCCTCAAGAGACCAAGACTGATTCTATACCTGCTGTACATACCCCTACACCTTGTAAAATTCTAGATCGGTATAAACCTCTTGTTTTACCTTCCGTTCTTCATGCTTTCCCCAAAAACTATGATCTATACCTGCCGAGGTTTGACGGTGAATGTAAGAATGTCAACGCTGAGCAACATGTGCAGAATTTTGAGTCCTTTCTTGATCTTTTTGAAGTTGATGAAGAAGATGTCAGTATTAGGCTTTTTGCTCTTTCTTTGCAAGCTGAAGTTAAGAGTTGGTTCAAAGCCCTGCCTGATGCAAGCATTTCAGATTTCCAGCAGTTTGTCAAAGTTTTTCTCGACAGGTGGATGATCGGACAGAACCTTCTCTTGATTGTAGAAGAGTATAACCAGCTGAAAAGATTGCCAGGGGAGACAGTACAACAATTTTCAGCCAGATTTAACCAAGTTTATTATTCGATGCCAGTTGATATAAGACCTTCTCCTAGATCTGCTCTCTTTCACTATCCGGGTGCTTTTGATCCGGAGATGGAGTTTCAGCTGAGAGAAAGGGATATTGAAACACTTCACGAGATGCAAAACAGTGCAATAAATGTAGAGGCTCATCTGCTGATCCGAAGGGCAAGGATGAAGGAAGAAGAGTTGAAAAACATAGATTCGGAAAAATCGACATCTCTAGAGGTGAAGCTTGACATTTTGGTAAGTGCAGTGGAAAAGATGATGGAGAAGGTCACCGCAAGAAATGCTTATGATGCTCAAGTTCAAGGCTCGCTGATTGAAGAAGAACAAGTTGCTGATCCAAAACATTTTGTTTCTTATCCTAGTCGTCATAGATCTGATAATGATTGTTTCGTAGATCACCTAGGCGAAGAAAGAACTATTGATATGACCTGCATGCTTGATGATATGTTTTATACCGATGATTTGCCTCATTTTGATCAGTATGATGATGATTATGTTCTCCAAACAGAAGCTAATCTTGCAGACGAAACATCAGCTAGTTTGTGGAAGGAAGAAGTTCATTTTCAGCAGCTTGAATACAATGTTCAGCCATCACATATCAGCTATGACAGTGACGAGGAAAGTGCAGCAAATTTTGAAGTAAGTGAAGGATCTTTGCCTTTTTGTTTTGATTCATGTCAGTTCATTAGAGACAACTTCCATGAAATTAGAAATCAGCTGTCAACAAGTCTTGATTTAGACCATCTTGAGGGCAATGAAGACCTTGTTCAAGACTTTTCATATCCAGATTTGCAGCCCCCGAATGCCTTTGATTGTCAAGTTGCAAATAAAGACTTGGAAGCTGGAACATATGCTCAGATGATGCAAGATGATTCCCTACCATTTTGTTTCGAATCATTTCAGTTTTTGAAGGGAAATTTGCATAGTCCATCTTCAGTGAAGAATGAGCAACATGTAGGCAATCATGTAATCACAATGGAACCAACAGAAATGGGATTGCAGCAGTCTTTTCAAGTTTTTCATGATCCAATAGTTGATGTTTTGGATGAGGTTTGCAGTCAAAGTCTTTCTCCATTGTCTATATGTGAGCTTGAAACGTGTACTGATACAAGCTTGATCTGGCAGCCGGTTTCTTTGTCATTTTCAACAGAGGTCTCGTCACAAGGCTCAGATCAAAATTTGCATTCATGGTATGAGGAAAAGAGAAGTAATCCATTGGATGAGCTAAGTTCCAGTGTGCTTGAATTTCAAGATCCTTATGCAGTGTTTTTGGAGGTGGATAGAGAATTCATATCTTTCAACGGATCTGTTTCTAAGTTGTCATGGGAGTTGCATTTTATTAGTTCCCTCTTGTTGTTCATGAGTGAGCACTTGCAGAGAATTCTAACAGCAGACGGGATACTTACTTGGTTGCATTGGTTGTTTCATTTCACTTGATCAGGTGATGAATGAAACTGTTAGAGTAGGTTGTGATGAATAAGCTCCCCTTTGAGCATCATTTTCAGTTTGTCGGTTGTGTTTAAGTATTGAGTCAGTTTTTAGTTGAGTGAGAGTCAATTTGTGTTGTCAAGTCATCAGTTTTCAGTCATGCATTTCAGCTTGAGTTTTTGACTCCATTGTCCAATGGATAAGGCACTCGTCTGCTCTCCCAGAGGTCTGAGGTTCTTGGCACCTCCAAGGAGCTACCATCCCCATTGGAGCCAATGTTAGTGTCAGTCTTTCCAGCCTTCCTCCAGTGATCAAATATGCTCTTACAAAGTGATTTTGAAGTGTCAAGGTCAAATTTTGTCATTTCAATGAGTCTTCAAGCAAAATTTGGTCACTAGGCATTAGGTCTAGGGTTTGCTTTTACTCTTTTCAAAGTTGCCCAAATGTCAGTCTATGTCACTATTCAGCTGAGTCCATCATCATTCATAGGGTTTTCATCGTCATATCAGCTTCCATTGGGTCATTTTACACCTTGTTCATGCTTCAGTTGCGCCTAGGTAAGGTCATTTCCCTCTCCTAGGGTTTTGAAGGCAATTTCTTTTGGACGGTCAAATCATCGGCAAAACTTGTGTCCTGATGTTCATACACCTTCCCCTATCCTTAAAGTACCTTATCAAATGCTTCCCATCACTGAGATCCCCCAAAATCCTCATTTTTGCACAAACCCTAGTTTCTAGCTACAACCTGGCAATTTTCTAGGTTTGGCCTGTGTTTTGCCCTTTTGGACCCCTTCCCCTCGCTCAATCTCTGAGATTCCACTTTCCCCTGCTTCCTAACATCCCTCCCCACTCCCAAAAATTTCCCCAAGAATTTAGAAGCCCCTTATCCCCTTCATTTCGCTTCATTTCGGCAAAATCCCTTGTTCCACACATCGGGATACGTTGCACTCAAATGATGTTTCAGAGCAATAGAAGATGAATTTTGGAAAACTGAGAGAGGTTTTTGTCCACAACATGCCAAAGAAGAAAAACCTCCTTCACTTTTTGCACAGGTGTCATGGTTTTAGAGAAATGTCAAAATTACAATCGTCGGATCCAAGGAGGTTGGCCAAGGCACTAAAACGACGGAAAAGGCCCGATCCACTCCAAATTTTGGCCAAAGACTCTTTGACTGAGCATGGTACTTTATTGGGGACTCCCAATCCAAATTTCAAGAAATTTGGAGAAAATTTTGTCATTTGTGAATTTTTTGTGCCATAAACAGGTTTTTCCGCTTGACGGGTCTCACCCCCCGCGCGACCCTTTCATTTGGCAACTCCGTTCCGGGAAAACTCAGCATTTCTGGATTTGTCATGAAAAGTTACACATGCTCACCCATTTCCAAGAGATTTTATGAAGTTTTGGGCCTCCAGAAAGTCAAAAAACAAGCAAAAAATGACTTTCTGCCACATTTTTGACACACAGAAAGCAGTCTTGGGAGATTGCAATTTTGGAGGGGCAAATGACAACCAAATTCAGAAATTCCAGTTGGGTTGGAAGGTAGACTCATAGACCTTTCCAAAAAGCCTACTCTTGCCTCATTTGGACACCTGGAAGTTCCCCAAAAGTGCTCTCAAAGGCGCACGACCCGTCAAGATTTGGCGCGCGACCCATCAGGCAATTTTCACAATTTTTCACTTACAGCTCATGGATTCGCCCAGCTTTTACTAGTTTTAACTTTTGATGGGATTTTTCACCCTCTTTGATGTAATTAATGTATTTTTATGTTGACATGACACTTATTTACCTATTCTAGAAGATTCATTCATGAAATAGCAAACATTTAATGAATGAATTGGTTTCCTAGCTTATAGAGGCAAGTTGTTTTGACTGCCTAGATTTTAGTGCTCAGTTTAGAATTGGTTGAAACAGCTCCTAGAAGGATGGGTTCGACCCCTAGAGGCAAGGAAAGATGTTAGATTGCCTATATTATGTACTTTCTTGGTCATTTTCATGGTTGGACTCTTGAGGGAGAAGCTCTTATTGTATTACTCACTGAATCTCTGCAATTTTTGGCAAAGGAAGACCAGGGTTTTGCAGTCCTTTTTGGGATTCTTGTGGTCACATGTATTGATGATGTGTTTCTCTTTGTACTTTTAAGTGTGTTATGTGAATCATTTCCTTACTTTTCCTTCTGCACATTAGGCAAATGAAGTGTTAAAGTAGAACTCATGACTGTCATGCTCTGCTTTTAAGTTTGCTTAATATCAATGTTTTCGACTGTTTAAAGGGAATTCAAGGTTATTGCTTGCTCTCTTTAACTCCTCACTGGTCATTCTCATCCATCCATCTCTATTAAAGGCATCAATACTGTTTCCTACCTCGCCCCAAAGAACCCCCTGCGAAAACTGTGTCCAATCCCTGCACCTAAAATTGCTATTTCCCCAATTTTCCACCAAAAACCCTAAAAATCCCAAATCAACCCTTTTGATCAGTTTACTAGCCTAAAATCAGTGTTACCCTTTTGGTTATCTCGCCCATTGAATATCTTTATCGAGATAGACCGGAGAGAGCCCTCTCCTGCCCCGTAGGGCTAGCTACGAGGCTAAGTGGTTTGATGTTGCCTTGAGGTTTACCTTTCTCAGCCTGAGGTGAAATTTCAAGCGCTAACACAAGCCAAGTAATCATTTACAATAGTAAAACATCCTCCATGAGAGAAAATCCATGAACACAGTCAAAACACCGAAAAATGGCCATCTTGTGCAAAATTTATCCTACGCGTAGCGCCAATGGTCCAACACGCAGTGCCACTTTTAGGTCCCTTTTGGAGGCCTTCCTGGCATTCAAATTGAGTTCATGATAGCTCATTGGAAAGCCCTTCAAGTCTACTTTCCCAAACATCTATAATTTCTTCATTTGAAGCTCATTTGACCCCTCAAAAGTTGATTCTCCCAAGATTGCTTCTGTGTGTCCAAAAAGTGGCAGAAAGGTCATTTTTAGGGTGTTTTTTGACTTTTTGGTGGACCAATTCTGCCCCAAAAACTTAGAAAATCCATAAGGTGCATGTACTCATCGCTCTGAATCCAAAAATGCAAGCCATTTTTCCATTGGGTGCCCCTAGGAAAAGGCAGCGCTGCGCATTGAGCCAGATTTTTTGTGTGTGCAATTTCCAAAATTTGCAAAAAACAAAATCTCCTCCAAACCTGACCAAAATTGGTGAGCAGCACCATCATCAAGCATCTTGATGAGCCAAGGAAGCTTCAGCAAGAAACCTAAGCCTATCCTCCTCTTTTTTTCCCTTTAGAGCCCGCCTTAGCCTAGCTTTCATTTGTTTGACTCTCATGTTGCAAATTTTGTTTCAAGTCCTATAGTGGTAGGCCATGTTCCTAATCATCTGGTTGTCCCTATTAGCCTTCTGCAACAGCGTCTCTAGGTGAAAATTGAATATTTCAAGCAAAATATCTCTATCATCCTTAATTTCCTTCTCAATGGGAGTCAAAGTGACCGGTGCCTCTTCCTTTTGCATAGCTGATTCACCCTTGTCACCTTGTCATTTTATCTTGAGAAGTTCCAACTCCATGAGGACCTACTTGTCACTCAACTACTTGTTCTCTTATTCCAGATATGTGATGACATACTTGGCTCTCTCCAAATTGTCCATCAATGCTTTGACTTGAGCTTCCTTTTCCTGTATGATAATGTCCTTTATTGTTTCTTCATCCTGAGCCTCTAAGTCAATTGTTTCCATGCCATGATGAGTATAATGCTGCTCCGGCTCATCATGCTCTATCAAATCAAAGTCTCTCTCTTCCTCCTCATCATCAAAACTTTCCTCCGGGATCTTTTCTTTCCCTTTGTGCAGATGTTGCACCTGTTCCTGCTGTGTTGATGAAGAAGGCAAAGCCCCTTCCACACCCTATGGAGCAAGCATTTGCCTATGAGTTGATGAAGAAGGCAAGGTCCCTTCCACATCCTGTGAAGCAAACACTTGCTTATCAGCTGCAAACAATTTCCTTGTGCCCCTCTGGTATTTCATGTAGGTCACGGGCACCTCAGTAGCTCTAGTCTCTTTGGCCTTATCATCTGTGTTCACCTGAGCACTGCTAGAAGGTCCTCATGATTCTTGAGACACTGGTGGAGGAATTTGAGGACCCCTGAAGATGTCACGATCAATAAATGTCTCCTAAGAGATGTTGAGGAGGCTAATATGATGAAGCACAATCATCTTGATCAGGGAATAATGATAAAGACTACTCATTTGCTGAGGGTATGGCTTTTTCTGCACAAAGTAGGCCATCTTCTCAATATTCCTGAACAAGAAATAAGGGAGGTTTAACATCCTCACCCTAGTAAAATGCATGAGAAGCCTGATGTGATAGGTGTACAGTCTGGAAAATCTGCCCTCACAAATGAAATATTTCATGATGATTTTCATCATGGGGGCATACTTGTCTTCAAGAAATCTGAAAGGAAAAAGACTTTTTGCCTCATTTCTGTACCTGGGTTTGATATAAGGCTGATAATGGTGTTCATCCAGGTCATGTGCCTTGTACCACTTCTCCCCTACATTCGAAATCCTGGTTGCATCTACAATAATGGAAGGTGAAACTATAAATGTCACCCCAGCAAGAGTCACCTTGTTGTCCCAAAGATTGGCTACAAAAATCCTAGTGAGCTCAGGGTGGTGTTGAACTCTCTCTACCTGCTCACAGAACTCATAGCACCCTAGATGTCTGAAACAAGTGATAGCCAACTAAGAGGCCTGAAATTCTTTGAGGTTTGATGGCTCTTCCCTAATAATTATGCCTCCCTTGTGTGGTTTTCTCTGATGTCGAGGTTTATCTGTCGAACTATCACTGCCAGTGTTTTCCTCGTCCTCATAGTCTCTGTCTTTTCTGTCCATATTTGAAAATTTTGAGGCTGTGCACTCCTAGAAAAGGAATGAAGGGGGTGAGCAAGAGTGATTTAGGAGTAAGGGAATGGGAGATGACCTTGTGAGGTATTTGGTGGCCTAGAAAATGAAGGGAAGGGTATGAATCATGAAAATGAGAGAGATGGGCTTGGGTCCTTTTTTGAAGTATAGCTTGTGGGACAAGGGGGTATAGAATGTTATGGAGTGATATAGGGGAGAGTTTCAGGGCTTTAGTAAAGCTTGTGGGACAAGGGGGTATAGAATGTTATGGAGTGATATAGGGGAGAGTTTCAAGGCTTTAGTAATAGATGGTGGGAGGAATAATAGGGGTTAGGGTTTTAGGCATAACTAGGGGAGAATCTAGGGTTTTACAGTGCCATGGTAAATTACCTTCAAACACTTCAATTGCAAATCAATGATGAGGTATAGTGAGGGCACTTACTTGTTTGAGGGATGAGAGGGTGATTTTGGAAGTTTTTATGAAGCTGGAGGCTTTTTTTATCCTTGCTGCTCAATGCGCAGCGCTTGCTACAGGCGCACAACGCCCTCCTGAATGTGCAGCGCAGTGTTATTTTACACTGCCGGAAATGCCCTACACGCAACGCTCAGCTTGTACGTGTAGCGCCACCCCGTGAATGCGCAGCGCCACCTCCACTGCCTGAAACGCGTAGCGCCACCCCCTGAATGCACAGCGCCAAACTCCAGAAGCGTAACGCCACTTCTCCTTGGCCCGAAACTCACTCAACTTCTCCTCTTTTCTTCACTTTTTGACTCCTTTGCCAAATGAGAATGATGAAGTTGAAAATGAAATGTGACACCTTATATAGGAGTAGATTTTGATTTTTCACTAGAAAAACCCACTTTCTAATGTTTCTTGACCTTTTTCAAATCTTTGTTTTTAATGCCTTTTCTTCTTTGTTCCTTTTCAGGTGGATGATGCTCAATTTGAACTGATTTTTGCAGTGTTTCTTTGTCTTGTAGCAAGGCAAGATGTATTGGTGCAGTCGGGATCATTTATTACATAAAGTGACTTAAAATTACATAAGAAATATAAATTAACTCAAAATACTATGTTTTCACCTCAAAAACATGTTTTTTGAGGTGAAAATTACATTAGTTAAAAAGATAATTATATAGTAACTATGACTTACTAGCCATCATTCTTGATTTATTTATCATCCTCATCCCCTTGCTGCCTTTTATTTACACCTTTAAACCATGCCTTTGACCTTGGAAATGAAACCCTAAGACCTAATGAAAACATGCCCCATGACCGAATGAAAACATGATTGAAGACAACCTAAAGATGGGTCAGCAAGTATACTTTATGAGGGAGAAATCAGATTTCCTGAAGAGAAGACAACCATCAGTGGATCAGTTTGACATGACCTAATGAAATGATGTAAAAAATTTAGTATGGGACCCCTAAAATGAAAATGCAAAGAGAAAATTTGATCCCTGATGGAAGTATGCAGATACTGACACTAACATCTTCAACTTGGCAAAGATTTTGCACTAACGAACTACCACAAAAATCCTTTAGGCCCATACAAGAAATATGCTCAGTGAAAATACTGAGTTGTTGTTGCTCCCTTTTCCTGTTGGAATCACTATTCTGGATAGATCGAACTTTCCCACAGCTTCAAATGGAAAATCGAACCCTTGCCCAACAATTCACACTACCTAGCTAGGCACTGTGTAGGCCCAAAATATTCATCCTATTGCTCCCTCTGAACAATGAATTTTCCTTCCTCCACCTTTGAGGTTCCCATCTATAAAACTTGCTCTGATACTATGTGAAAATTTTGAGAAAATTTCTATGAAATTTCTATTACAATAACTTGAATTAATTCTTCTAACTGTAAAAGGAATTATGCAGTTCATTGCTATGACAATAACAAATTAATCACACTGCAATATTTACAAATAAAATATTACAGAAGATAAAAGAGTTGGAAACTAAGAAATTATAGCACACACACATAAAAGTGACACCTTCATTTTTGGACAAAAGTCCTCGGAAAACCCAATGTGGGAAAATTCGTTGTAGCAACTGAGGGTTTATTTTATTATTATGTAGCAAAAATTATGAGTACAATAAAATGTTGCCAAATTAGCGATTCTACCCAAGAGAAATACTGGAAAAAATATACCAAGGAATTTTATCCTTTCTCCGAACAATCTCAGCACCTGACTGCCTCTAAAAAGCAAGTCATCCACTTGTTGTGTGCAGGCCCTGCATCACACTAACACAGACCTTTACATGCTTGGCCTTGAATTGCCACAAATATAGTCGTCTTACCTATTGCTGGCTGGGAAAATGCTTCTCCGACCATATGGAAAATCTTCCCGGCCTCTAGAACTAAAAACATCCTCCCCTTTAGTCAAATCAAATTGATGTACTGAAGCAACTGCACAGTCCCTACGCTGCTTCCTGGAGAGAATTTTGGCCTCCTCTTCCTGATTCTTTGGAACTGGAAAAATTCCTCTGGATCACTATTGACCTCTCTTGCCACCTATTGCTCACCTCCTGGTTCGATATCCATTACTAAATCACTACTGCAACTAGGAATTCGAACTACTTGGTCCATTGTTAAATCACTACTACAACTAGGAATTTTAACTGCTTGGGCAATTGAGCATTTGCACTGGTGTTTTCTTAATCTACTTGTAAACCTCTTCTTATAATCTCTAGTTGGGACTCCAATGACCACAATTAAAAGTTAATCGATGGTTAAGATCATCTCCAAGTCGATCCCTGTGAGTTTCTAGATGATTCTCACCTTTCTCAGCTAATTCTTATTAACCACTTTTCCTAAGTTAGACTTAGGAATTTTTTAATTATGGTCGATTAATTTAAATGAGTCATATCTAGGTGGAATTTCCATAAACGATTTTTGGGTTTAGGAGAACTCCTATATTTTAGTCTCTCCACAAATTTTTGAGACTAGAACACCATCCTAAGCTACAAAAACTAACAACCTACCATATTGTGATGTAGTATTGGGATAGTATGCCACATAGGCACCATGTGGGGTCCATGTGGGTGCCATGTGGCATGACAAAATACCTTTGTAGACCGAAGAAAGAAAACTTTAAAACAACTTGATTTTATTTCTGTGCCCCAGTTGGGGCGAAACTTTATATCACTGGAAATGTTTCGATGAGATAGATATCATGAAGTGGGTTATTTTAGTGTTAAAAGAAAAAAGAAGACGATTATTTTTTATACCCTATTCTCATAACTACACGTTGAGAGTCAGGTTAACATAGTAACCACATCTGGTTATTAAATTAGATAAGGGGATGTGTTACATGCCTCCCATGATCTAATGGATGTGGGTTTTGTGTCTTCATTAGGATTCCATTCTAATGGAAATTAGTCCATTAATTAACGTTGAACCTTGTGGCACACTACCGTAACTCAGTCCCCTCATCGTCATGGCCCGACACACTATAGAATGGCGTGAACCCACCAACCTTCATGGCTCGACTCCTCACCACGGTGGTTCTCACCTTCTCAACGCAATCTCCTACTACCTATGTGATTTATGGTGCCACCTTCGCAGCCTTGTCACCATGGTTAAAAGGCTCATGACATTTCCACTCGTAATCCATGCAAAATCCATCCAACGTGGATTCCAAACTTAATGAAAAACCAATCCTTGGTCCATTTTGATACGCCTTATAATGTTCCCCAAATTCGACATTTCACATAAACATATATATCAATTTTAGTGTGGTTCACTTACACTAGAGATCGATGGTTGCTACATCTATGAAAATATCCAGGCAGATCCACCTAAAGGGATCACTTCCTGCCAACTCATTAATAGAGCATAACCTCGAGAGTATCGAGGAGAATTGAACTTGTGACCTCCCATTAGCAAGGTGCTTTTAATGATGGGAACTTGACCAATTGAGCTAACCCTTGGGACTACATATAAACTAGTGTGTGTGTGTGTGTGTCTCTCTCTCTCTCTCTCCAACTCATTAGCAGAGCCTAACCCCGAGAGCATCTAGGAGAATTGAACTTGTGACCTCCCATTAGCAAGGTGCTTTTAATGATGGGAACTTGACCAATTAGTTTATATGTAGCCCCAAGTGTTATCTCAATTGGTCAAGTTCCTATCATTAAAATCACCTTGCTGATGGGAGGTCACAAGTTCAATATATAGAACTTGATACGCAGAAATGGTGTCCTACACACAAATTTTAGGATTCAAAGGCTAAAATTTGGTGATTCTTTCACAAAATTTTCTTAGTATGCATGGATTTTATCCTTTTGGGCCCCTCCCGACTCTTATATCCTTTTTTGAGGTAAAATTTAAGCAATTCCACCATTATACTTTCATCAAATAGTTGGTGGGCATCGCAGAATTTTCTCATTTTGCCCCCTTATCAAGCCCAGTGTTGGAAATTGGGCTCTGATACCACCTAGTAACGTCCCTAGCCCCTTGTTGGGCAACACTACCACAACCATACCACTCATAATTCCAAGATTTAATCACAAAGCGATACATGTAGCGGATGATACGAGGACGTAGTATGTTTAAAATGCAGAAATAAAACATTTACATATGGAAACCATTATACACCATGATACATAATTGCACAAGGGAATAATATTAACAATAGATGCATTATTAACGATATCATATCATATAACCCAGAAAACTAGGGTTTTCCTACACACATTCATTAATTGCATAAAAAATCACACAATAAACATGAGCACTTATCTGAAATAAAATAAGCAATTGGTTGTAGGCTCTCCACGTTACACCTATCCATAAGCCTCGTGGATCATCAATCTCAACCATAGGTCACCCTCGAGTGCTACAACTCCACAAATAACAGTGTAGAAACCAAATAACAAACTCATAGCCATGAGCAAGGTACCTATCCAACAAACATTGCCCCAACCGCAGGCTCTCACTCTCTCAAACCTACGCCACTGGCACACCCCTTCTTTGTGCATTGCCAGTTCCTTGATAATGCCCACCTTTCAAGACACCTTACGACCAGCCATAGATAGTCTCACCCTGGGCTTGTAAGAGATTTTGTTACTCTCCTGACACCTTTCCAACGATAAACCAAAATAACTTCCAACTGGCAGAAAACCCCAAGCAAATGGCTCACCATCCGATTGCAACATAACCGAATACACCACAATGGGATACAATAAAGTGTGTAATCCATAATACCTCACTCTTAAGCAAATATACACCTTCTGAATATGCATGGCCTTTCTCTTCCATGTGGCACTTCCTAAAGCCACGTGGACCCCAAATGCCCTTTTTCCATCAAAACCTAACTAAACACCCTGTTGCCTGTCATCGTGGAGTTCTACTTGTTAGAGTCGGTCTGTTCAGCCCTCTGTCAGAGATCAAAACCTCTTTTGTTGCATTTCATTTATAGGTGTCTCATTCAACTCAATCATTTGCATTCCATTAGGAGCATCGATCTTCTGACGGAAGGGCCTTGTCACCCATTCCCCTCATGTTGTCTACCTGCTGGCTCATCATTTAAAAAACATATATAGTGTTTTTATCTTGAAAACTGCATAAGTTGTCTTTAGGGTTTCATGGTCACTTAGGTCTAGGGTTGTATTAGGGTTTTGTCAAAAAATGTATCGGAGTATTCAAAAATTGCCAGCAGGCCATGAGGATGTTTCAACATCAATAAATTTCATCAACAAGTGTTCGGAAATGTGTTTCTCCTCAAAACAGAAACAAAGTATTTAGCCTTATTTGTACAAAAATCATGTAAATTTTGTTTTCGTCATTGCAAATTCCTTCATCTGCACCCTGGTTCCTTTCCTTAGCCTAAGAAGCTCCAACACCTGCAAAACAAACAAAGTTCAGCTCATTTAGCTCATCAACATGCCAAAAAAGTGAAAAAAGTCCAAAAACAGGGGTTGAAATAAAGGTTATTTGCCAAACATTATAAAAGTGGGTTTCATGAGCTAAAATCTTAAAAGCTCTTTGATTATAAGCAATTCCTTCATTTGATAAGCTCATTTGTTAAAGAGAAGCAAGGTAGAGAAAATTTGGTGAACAAGTGCGAAATTTGGGTGAATTTGGAAGAAAACTGGCCGGCGCGGCGCACTGAGCAGGAGGCGCGGCGCACTGGGGAGGCGTGGCGCACTGGGAGAAAAAACCCAGTGCAAAATAACATGGGCACGGCGCACACAGCAAAAGGCCCGAAAACTGCTAACCTTTGCTCCAAATTGCCATTAACTTGCACGATTTGACAGGTAGAGCCTCCATCTCTGTGATTTATCCAATTTTGTGATAGGCTATGGTGGTTTATGAATGGTGATGGTCTAAACATATAATCAAACCCTACCATGTCAAAGCCCTCACATAAAAATGGCTGCCTAGGGTTTCAACAACTGTTTGCCACCAAGTTTATTCTCTTTCCATCATTCTCTTTTCTCCCTTATTCCATTTTCCCCTGATTTCATTGTTCCCTACCCCCTAAAATCACTAAACCCCTATCCCAAATTCCCTTTCCCAAATTTCCAAATGTAAAACCCTAAACCCTAATCCCATACATAAAATCCCAAACTATCCCATATTTCCCTAATTACTTCAATCCCAATAGCCCCTAATCCCTCACTGTTTTCCTCTCTCCTAATAGTCCCTTGCTTCACTGTTTCCCCTTGGTCGCTGAGGTTAAGCACATCACTAAAGAGCAGTCCAACATAGTTTCATACACCAGCATCTATTTCTCTAAGGCAATTTGTATAGCAGCAGTTATGTCATCCGGTCATTCATCTGATTATGGAGTGGAGACTCAAAGTGACTCACCCATGGAGGAACATGCACCCCGGAGGCCTCATAGAGGTGGCAGACATATCAGAGAAGAACCAACCACCCTTACTGAATTACAGGCCTGCCCTCTTGCCATCTCTTGTTTTCAACATCAGTCATGTTATGAGTTTTGTGAGAAGGTTGCTAATGTTCAATTTCATCATGAGTTGGCTCGTTTGTTTGTACTGCATTTACATGGTGATCAGGCCACTTTAGCTGGTGTCACTTTCACACTAACACCAGATTCCATTTCATTAGCAACCGGCATACCAAACATTGGAGAACCATGGAACAAGAGGCAGAAGATTGACCGGCAACATTATGAGCCATATATTAAACCCGATTTCTTGAGGCAGCTCAAGAGAGTGTTTCCATTCCGATATCTTAAAGATGAATATGCTCCACTAATGAAATTAATCATGAAGTATTTCAGCTGTGAGGGACGGTTCTCCCGTTTATATGCTTATCACATCAGGTTGCTCATGCATTTCACCCGGGTACGGATGATGAACATTCCTTATTTCATATGCCGAAATATAGAAAGGATGACCACCCTTTTGCAGCACAAAACCTCTCAGCGGCAACTTAACAATGTTTATCATTTTGCTGTCATCAAGATTGTGGTGGTTCATCAGCTTGGATTACAGGGCATCACTTGGGATGATTTTATCTCCCGTGACTTTTTCAGAGCTTCACATGGATCTTTAGAGGCTGGACATGTGACAGGAGGACTTTCTTATCAGCGTGAAGGTCATGAGACACTTATTGCTACTATGCCAGTATTCATTACTTATCATAGGGGCGCTAGACAGTTATTTGCAATAGCAAAGCGAGTGTTATCTCCACCTGGGGTGGAAGGGGCCTTGCTTCCGACATCAGCACCACAGGTATAGGACAAAGGCAAGAGGCCAATGCAGGATGAGGGGCCTTTAGGTGAACGAGAGACCGACTTCATTCTCATTCAGGATGACGATACAGACATAGGCCAACCTTAGAGATATCATACAACAAGTGCCAACCTTAGAGATATCATCTAGGAGCAGCAGACAAAGATCAAAGCCTTGTCCCTCAACTTGGAGAGGGCTAAGTGGAATATAAAATACTTGGAGCAAAGGAATAAGCAGCTTGAAGATCAGCAGGTGATTATGGAATTACAAAACATCAGGGAGAATCGTCAAGCTGCCCAAAGGAGGAGGATTGAATTCACTTCATTAGAGCAAGAGATTAATGATGATCGGGAGTCTTGGCTCGAAAGAGTCAACATCCACTTAGAGGGACTACTAGACAAGGCCGATAGGGACAAAGCATTGCTGAGACACATGGCTTTCCACTACATGGCACGGAACAAGGTTTGCAAGGCACGAATAAGGAATCTAAAGGCAAAATTAAAGAAGGCAATAAGGAAGCAAAAGAGGCAAAAGGAGCATGATCATCTTCAAATATTGGCCGAAGCCTCTTTAGCCCAGCATGACACTTGATAGAGAAGGTCCAACCCAAATTTCAAGAAATTTGGAGCAATTTTTGGCATTTTGAAAATTTTTGCACTAAAAAACAGGTTTTGCCTCCCTATGCGCCGCACCACGTGGCACTCGCTTTTGCTAGAGGGCTCCAAATCCAAAAAAATTTGCATTTCTAGATTTTTCATGATAAATTATGGTTGCTTGTGCATGGCCAAGAAATTTGGGCAGGTTTTGAGCCCTCAAGAGGCCAAAAACACTCAAAAAATGACCTCACTCCCTCTATTTTGACACACAGGAAGCAGTCTTGGGAGATTGAAGTTTTGGAGGGGAAAATGGACACCAAATCCAGAAATTCCACTTGGGTTGGAAAGTAGACATGCAGGGCTTTCCATCGAGCTATCATGAGCTAAATTTGGACTTCGGGAAGTGCCTCAAAATCAGTTCCAAAGTGGCGCGACGCATAGAGAATCAGGCGCGGCGCATAGAGGATTTTTGCCTATTTTTCACTGTACAGCTCAGAAATTCGCCCAGTTTTGACTAGTTTCACTTTTTCATGTAACTCTTGATCCACCATGATGTAATTTCATAACCATGATGTAATTTTGGTACATATTTACTTGTTCTAGAGGATTCATTCACTAAAAAGTCAAAATTAAATGAATGAATCAGTTTCCTACCATATAGAGGCAAGTTGTTTGATTGCCTATATTTCAGTGCTTTGTTTAGAATTGGTTGAAATAGCTCCTAAATTGATGAGCTCGACCCCTAGAGTCATGGGAATGGGTTAAGCTAGTCTATATCATGTATTTTCTGAGTCATTTTTAGGGTTGGATACTGGGGATTGCTTGGACTTCATTGTACTTCTCATTTCTGCATTTTTGGCAAAGGAAAGACCAGGGTTTTGCAGCACTTGTTGGGATCCATGTGGCTCTGTGTTTCTATGGTGTTTTTCTCTAAGTAATTGTAAGTTCATTGATGTTTATGTGTATCATTTTCCCTTCTCTCTTCTTCTGAAATTAAACAAATGAGTGATTGAGGTAGAATTCATTGGACTGTTGTGCTCTGCCTTGAAATTTTGTTTAATTTTACATGTTTTCATCTGTTTGAGGAGGACTCTTGAGACCCTCTTGCCCTCCTTAGCCCCTCACCAGTCTAATCCATCCATTCATTCAATCCAAAGCATCAAAACGATTGCCTTCCTTGCCCCAATCAGAACTCTGCAAAAACTAGGCCTCATCCCCGGACCCAAATTTGCCTTTCCCTTTTTCCAACAAAAACCCCCAAAAAATCAAATCAAATCCTTGCACTTCATACCTAGCCTAAAATTAGTTTTTATTTCAGTCATCTCCAGCCCCATTGATTATCTTTTGCTGAGATTGACTCGGAGAGAGCCCTCTCCTGTTCTCGTAGGGCTACAAGGCTGAGCGTGGTTTGATGTGGACCTAGAACCTTGCCTTTTCAGCCCGAGGTAAATCTAGGCTCTAACACTACTACCACCATACTCTTTACCATGGAGTGGGATCTACAATTAGTCTATTTTATATTATTATAAAAATATTTACAATATTTACATCATATTTATAATCTTGGCCCTCCGGCCACTTAGCTAAAAATGACATATATATGTGTACATATGTATGTATGTGTGTAGTATGTATGTATGTATTCAAGCATGTTAGCTCCAAACATAACTACTTAGGCACGCAGGCCCACAAAATAACTTTGACTCACCAACCTAAATATTCATATATGTCTAGCTCACCAGCATAAGTATCACTATATGTATATTTACATTACCATAGGCAGGTAAGGGTAGTACAATTATTATAAAGGTGCTTAATGACCATTCTAATCCGCATTTGACAATTTCAAATGATTGGGAAACCATGACCATTTTATATATGCTTGTGGAATATGTGGCAAAAACAAAGGGTATTTAAGAGTAAGAGAGAGTTTCACAAGGGAGTGTGTCATTAGTTCCTTGTCACCTTGTATTTTTATCTTCCTTGAGATTGAAAGGAAGCAATAAAGGGATGTAACATTTGAATTTAAAGGATGTAGTGATAATGGGTGTAGCATCTAAGTGTATATTCCAATAGTGATCTATTTCCCCAAGCCCTTAGGTCCGACATCACATGATAGAATCCTATTTCTTTGTAACCCTAAGTTTTCCACCATATCCATCTCACATAACCTTCTCCGCGACTACAAATATCAACAGGGATTACTTCCTAGCTAGAGATCTTGAATTCAATAGACTCACCCTAAAACATGGGAAGAACTAGTTTGTAATATTTGTAAACTAAAGTTTAAAATACCTAATATGTTTAAGTCTATACTCTTTTCTATAAGGAGATACATCAAAATGACATTTTCCATGCCATAGATATCTCAAATTTCGAACTACCAAATATATATCTACCCAAATATTAGATACTTTAACCATAGTACATGATATTTGGTTAATTGCATTCCTTTTATATAAGCATACTGCATACTTGAATTTCCCTAAGATTAAAAAAACCTCACTAAAATTGGCCCAAAATTGTGAATGGATAGATGCCATAGTGTTATTTTAGAGGAAACAAAGGTTTAAAAACATGGGTGCTAGGTGACACCTTTTGACTTGTTTTTAATGTTGTGTTCAAATATACATGTGCATCAATGCATTTGCTAACATCCATTGTCGACGTGTCATGTTCTTTTTAAGCACACCAAGAATCAAACGTTCATTCGCCTTTGCTAAAAAAATCTACTAAAGCAAAATAGGAAGAAGTGCCTCCACAGAAACATCGACACAACCCTGATTCCCTTATCATGCCACATTTATAGATGGCATCCCTCGCAAATCCCCTTACACAATACTAACTAATTCAATGTCATGTCTTGTGGGTCTTTTGAGCTTGTGGTTGTTATCTACATGATATCCATAATAATTACAAGTTTTAATATTAGATAACATATTCTAAATTAAATATTTAATTCCAAGTTAATACTCTCTTGTACTCCAAGTGTGATGTGTACACTTTTAGTAGGTTCAATGATTAAGAACATGCATTTCCTCTTTAAAAACCATATGTTTGAATTTAAAAAATGTAAAATATATGCATCCTCATAAATTAAATATTAAAATCATTTATTAAAAAAACAAAACAAAAAAACTTTAACTTAAAAAAGAAAAATTATTTAATTAAATCACTAACAAAAAAACAAACCCAAGAAATTTTATTTAATTAAATTACAATATTAACATCTTTAAATACATAACTTACCTCTCTTTTAAGACGAAATTTATATCTTTAATTGCCTCTCTTTTAAGAGAAAATTTAAAATAAGATATATAAATGTTTCACTTCTTTAGTAGCCTTTTAACTAATATTAAACTAAAACTATGTAGGGGAGGGAGGCCAGTAGTTGTGTGGCCTCCCTACGTGGCCCAATTCTTACACTTGGCAAGTCGATTTGGTGGTATGACATGCATCACCCAACTGCCTCCACGTGTTACCTTCCCAGACGTGGACCCCAACTCTCGTTTTGGCGCGAATTGGGGTTTCGTACTTGGTGATTAGGGTGACCGTGTTTCATTGTAGTTCATTTTTGTCCAGGCCCCGATAGTTGCTCATTTTGATCTGTCGGTAGTTATCTGTGAGCATCACATGTAGTTATGTGTGAGTTGTTGGTTAATGGTGAGGTGAGAGAGGCTTTATCGATTGTTATGGTGTCTTGGTCGACTGTTGCGTTGTGTTTTTCGCCTGCTCTGATGCGTTGTTCAACCGCAGAGGTGGGGTGTGGGCACAATAAAGGGTTTCAACCCTTGGGTGGCATCGCGTTGCTGCAGGGTTGTATGTCATCGAATGTGGTTGGGTTTTAGATGGACATTTGTTCACAGTCTCTCACTCACTCGACCCTGTTTGACCCTGACCCAACACTAGACACCATTGTTGGCTTGCTGCAACAAACAATTGGAGCTTGGTGTCGTTATTCCCTAGTAGGATTCTTCATCCTACCAGCCATACCTGCAACTATGTTTGTCAACACATCTATTTGCTCGGTATTCACACCATTCGTTTTCTTTGTGTTAATCTCTGGTTTTTTGTGCCTTCTGTGGAGTATCTGTGGCTTAATTGGGAATTTTTGTGGCTTAGTTTGAAAAAAAATTGCCTTTTGTGGAGTATTTGTGGCTTAATTGGGAATTTTTGTGGCTTAGTTTGAAAAAAATTGCCTTCTGTGGAGTATTTGTGGCTTAATTGGGAATTTTTGTGGCTTAGTTTGAAAAAAAAAATGCCTTATGTGGAGTATATGTGGCTTAATTGGGAATTTTTGTGCCTTAATTTGAAAAAAAATTGCCTTTTGTTGAGCATCTATGGCTTAATTGGAAATTTTGGAGGCTTATTTTGAAAAAAAATGCCTTCTATGGAGTATTTGTGGCTTCTGTGGCTTAATGGGTTTTTCGGTGGCTTGTTTGCCTTTTGTGAATGTTTGGAGTATCTATGGCTTCTGTGGCTTAATTGGTGGCTTTTGTGGCTTAGGTTGAATTTTTTTGGGGGGATTTTGCACTGGTTGGGTTTTTCAGTGGCTTATTTGTCTTCTGTGAATGTATGGAGTATCTGTGGCTTCAATTCATGGCTTCTGTGGGTTAGGTTGAAAAAGAAATTGGGGTTTTTGCACTGGTTGGGTTTTTCAATGGCCCATTTGTCTTCTGTGAATTTATGGAGTATTTGTGGCTTCAATTCATGGCTTCTATGGCTTAGGTTGAAAAACAAAATGGGGTTTTTGCACTGGTTGGGTTTTTCACTGGCTTGTTTGCCTTGTGTGAATGACAAGGTTCTACAAGCCTTTGTTTTGTGCAAGTTAGCTAATGTGCTTGTTTTACTAGCTTGTTTGATCTAATTAGAGTATTACACCCATTGATCTGAGTAATGTTTTGGAATTGATTAGGGAATAGAAGTGATTACACTAAGTGGAAACAATAAGTCGTTACTATGAATCAAACCCATATGTTGACAAGCATATTGAGCTTCTGTGAAAGCATGGAGTATTTGTGGATTAATTGATTAGGGAATAGAAATGATTACACTAAGTGGAAACAATAAGTCGTTACTATGAATCAAACCCATATGTTGACAAGCATATTGAGCTTCTGTGAAAGCATGGAGTATTTGTGGATTAATTGGTGGCTTTTGTGGCTTCTGTGGCTTAGGTGGCTTAATTGGTGGCTTAGGTGTCTTATGTGGCTTCTGTGGCTTTGATGGATTCTATGGCTTAATTAATCTAATCTAGCCTTCCTCCTTCAACGCTGTTGTATTGTTCAAAACTACTAAATTTATACATATTCATTCAAAACTGCTAATGTAGTCACATATTCACCACGCCTTAACAATGTATGACATTATATTTATAATAATATATGATCAGTCTAAAAAATCACCTTGTTTAGTTTGAAAGTTTACTAGTCGTTTCAACATGAATTCACATTGCTATAATGGCTACCTTCATCTCTCTTTAGAGTTGCAATGAAAACCTTGAGTATTTCTTATTGGAGACAATTTATTTCTTATTACTGTTGTTATGTATAGAATCCTAAGCCTTGGCAATCTCAGCATAGATTTTTTGTATGGATCATATGGACCGTCTCTTTCTTAGGGGTTTAATTTCTATGAATTCACATTGCTATCATGGCTACCTTCATCTCTCTTTACACCTTGAGTATTTCTTATTCAGTCGAAACACCAGGGTATTATGTGGATACTTGAGTTGCAACATTGTATTCTACAACTACAACTCTCATAATTGTAGTTGCTTTTGGGGTTATTGTAGCTTCTAGAGTTGTAATTTCGTTGTCTCATGGTGGAGTTGTAGCAACTGTGGCTTCTCTAGATGGGGTTGTAACACATTCTAGTTTATATGACTCCATCAGCCATGGTATTTCTGTGTGGTGGATAATTCCAATCATGGCGTTTTTGAGTGGTGGATAATGTTTTCTATCACTATATTGCCCCTAGGATCACTGCATTTTCCCCTAGGATCATTGAGATTAGAATTCGAGTGACAAAAGAGATGTCAGAATTGACTTGGAGTATTTAAAGCTATCTCAAGTTCTAAAAAAGGATTGGATATGAAGTCCTTTGTTAAACCACATTGAATTTTTACAGTTTATTCAATATATTCATGTTGAGTTAGTTATTGCCCCAGGATCGTTGCATTGGCCCCTAGGATCATTGAGATTAGAATTTTGGTGACAAATGAGATCTAAGAATTGACTTGGAGTACTTAAAGCCATCTCAAGTTCTCAGAAAGGATTGGATATGAAGTCCTTTGTTAAACCACATTGAATTTTTACAGTTTATTCAATATATTCATGTTGAGTTAGATATTGCCCCTAGGATCATTGAGATTAGAATTCAAGTGACAAAAGAGATCTTGGAATTGATTTGGAGTACTTAAAGCCATCTCAAGTTCTGAGAAAGGATTGGATATGAAGTCCTTTGTTAAATCACATTGAATTTTTACAGTTTATTCAATATATTCATGTTAAGTTGGATATTTCAGAGGTTTGATTTACATCACATTTTATCTATGATATGATACATTGACATAAGGATCACAACATTTTGGGCGTTATGTGTTGCCTTCAATTAGTCTTAGTTTTATATGGAAGTTATTTTGGAGACTAAGACTAGAGGAATGATTTCGTGTACTTTTGTCCACTTGTAAGACATTCATAACTATACCGAAAGTTGCAACATATGGTGATATGAATCTCTTGAACAAAGTTTTTAGCTTTTGCATGTTTTCAGTTTTTATGAATGGTTATGCTTCACATGAGATCTGTGTTTTATACTTGAATGTTTATTTGCCATGTTGCCCTTGGTGTTGTAACATGATTAGTTTTGATAATTTAAATTTGTTGATATAATAGGTTTTAATAGTTTAGAAATAATAAATGGGTCTGCAGGAGTAAATGCGCCCTCAAAATGTAAATTTAAGTTTCATTAGATGTTTGATTTAGTTAATCATGCATTTAAACATGATTAAATGATGTAATAAAGTAAATTCAAACATGGTTTACAAACCACTGAGAATGAATTTTCAAAAATTGAAAGAGGTTTTTGTTGATAACATCCTCATGTACAGAAACCTCTCTCATTTTTGTAACAAATATTATGTATTGGGAGATGCAACTGCATCTTTGAAGGAATGTTTTCCATAACTTTCATGTTTTAGTCACATTTTTGCAAAGGATAGTGTGACTAAACAAAGATGAATATTTGGAAACCGGAAGAGGTTTTGGTTCATAAGATTCCAGAATACAAAAGCCTATCTCACTTTTCACACAGGTGTCAGGGGTTGGTATATACACTCTCATCATGTTTAGCCTATTTTTCTGACTGTGCAATGTCTTGTTTAAGCCACCTTTTTGCAGAAACTATTGTGGATAATCAAAGATGAATCTTGGAAAATTGGAGTAGGTTTTTGTTCCTCGGATACTAGACTACAAAAACCTCTCTTAGTTTTCGCACAGATAGCACGGATTGAAATATTTGAAAGGATGACTGGACCCTATTTTTCAGAGATTCGGGAGGAAAAAACTCAAATAGAGTTAGTGACTTGAATGCCACCTCATCAAATATGAGTTGCAATCAAATTCGAATTTATCTTCTTTATCAACAGAAATTCTCAAGGATAGTACAAGAACTCTTCAAATAGTTTTAGTTACATTTATTTGTGTTCTATTTTTGTAATACAGTTTTCAGATATTTGTAATAGCTCTTGATATTTTTATCAAGATATTTTGTGAGGAAATTGTTTCATCAATTGAAGTAATATGGGTTGGATTTTGATGCCAAGGCTCTTAAAATATGTAATAGCTTCTCTTGTAGAATTCTAATGAAATCCTTCCGGCTCCAGTTATGACAGAATTTTGTGTTTCTCGTATGTCTTTCTAGTGTTTTCATAACTTGTTTCTACATATGTTCAAAGCAATTGTAGGAAGGTCTGGGTAAGGTAGATTAAGTCTTAATCTCTCTGTAATTCCCTGCAAATTCATAACCTTTAGAAAGAGATTAGCTTATTGGACTGTTTGTCCAAGATAACTCCTCTTTGACTGGTTTTTTCTTTATGTTTTTTGATAGCCATTAAAAGAGATTAGCTTATTAGACTATATGTCTGAAATAGATCCTCTTGGAACCGGTTTCACTTTAGCCTTTTGTTACCTTTGAATATATTTTTATTGGGCTGTAGAAATCTTCTACACACATCTGAATTTCCCTAGTTGTTAAGTAGTCCTTCTGACTGTTCAATTATTAGGAATCCCCTTACATTCTTCTACCATAATTCTTGAAAAAGCTAAGTCATTCTGTCAGGCTGGAAGCTGACACTTTCATAAGGGACCCTATGAGAGAGGCCTTTAATCATGATTAGGGATTATCATTGATCACCAACCATCCCCATTAAAACCATAAATCTGGTCATTGTGCTTCAAAGGTTGTTGTTCAGTGACAAGTGAATAACATTAAACAAAGCCTCATAACACCTGAGGGAGCCCCCTCTGGTTCAAGGGCCAGCTTGAACCTAAAGGCTAGTTGAGTTGGTTTCCTGGTGTAGTTTTTGTAGCCAAGGACTGCCTATGGGAAACAGGTACAACATCTGGCGTCGTTGCCAGGGAGCGAAGTAACAAAGATATCTTTCTCCGGGGAACGATAAATATTAGATCTATTCCTTGCTGGTGAACAAGGAGTAGGCATTTAGTATTGGTTGCATTTATTTCACCCGGTGACTCCATTTTTTCATATGGCGATTCCACTGGGTAACCGATCCTACTATTTTGAAATTTCAATTTCCTTTACTGCTATGCATGGTTCATTGATGCTTGCAAACAATAGTATATGTCTTTCCCTCTCATCCATGGTCAGAAATCTAAAATGTCTACAGAGGATGCAACTTTTAAAGTACACCTGTGAGTATAATTTTTCCATGGGATTTCATGTTCATATTGTATATATTCTTCATATTTTTAGCTGTTGGCAATATGGTTTGTCAATAAATCCACTCCGCACTTGGTTACATTGGAAAGCAGATTACACCTAATAGTGTAAAGTTTTTCAATTCAGTTAGATAGAGGTGTGGGGATTGAATAGATATTTTGAGTTTCAGTATGCAATAGATCAGCGTGTTCATTGTTTATGAGTGGTGTGATTTGAAGAGTATATGATAGATCAGCTTATATTTTCAGTCTCTAGAAATTTTCAGTTTTCAGATTTCAGTATGAAAGAGTATCTGAATTAGTGCAAGCATATGGTTGCATTTTACAGTTGTAGGTTGCAGTGTGCAGTAGCAGAGTATTCAAATGACAACATTGATCCATGGGGATTGGTTATATTTCTACATAAGATGGCAAATCAGTGGTTGGTGGTTTTATGGTATGACTCCATGCCCAACACTAAAGGCAACTGGTCTACTAGTTCTCTGCATCCCACAAGGGGAAGCAGTGCCCATTGGAGCCAATGTTGTAACATGATTAGTTTTGATAATTTAAATTTGCTGATATAATAGGTTTTAGTAGTTTAGAAATAATAAATTGGTCTGCAAGAGTAAATGCGCCCTCAAAATGTAAATTTAAGTTTCATTAGATGGTTGATTTAGTTAATCATGCATTTAAACATGATTAAATGATGTAATAAAGTAAATTCAAACATGGTTTACAAACCACAGAGAATGAATTTTCAAAAACTGAAAGAGGTTTTTCTTGATAACATCCTCATGTACAAAAATCTCTCTCAGTTTTGTAATAGCTATTATGGATTGGGATATGCAAATGCATCTCTGAAGGAACGTTTTCCATAAATTTCCTGTTTTAGTCACCTTTTTGTAGAGGATAGTGTGACTAAAAAAGATGAATATTTGGAAACTGGAAGAGGTTTTGGTTCATAATATTCTAGAATACAAAAGCCTATCTCACTTTTCACACAGGTGTCAGGGTTGGTATATACACTCTCATCATGTTTAGCCTAATTTTCTGACTGTGCAATGTCCTATTTAAGCCACCTTTTTGCAGAAACTATTGTGGATAATCAGAGATGAATTTTGGAAAGCTAGAGGAGGTTTTTGTTCCTAAGATACTAGACTAAAAAAACCTCTTTTAGTTTTCACACAGCTAGCACGGATTGAAATATTCGAAAGGATAACTGGACCTTATTTTTTAGAAATTCGGGAGGAAAAAACTCAAAGAGAGTTAGTGACTTGGAGGCCACCTCATCAAATATGAGTTGCAATCAAATTCGAATTTCTCTTCTTTATCAACAGAAATCCTCAAGGATAGTACAAAAACTCTTCAAATAGTTTTAGTTACATTTATTTTTGTTCTATTTTTGTAATACAATTTTCAGATATTTGTAATAGCTCTTGATATTTTTATCAAGATATTTTGTGAGGAAATTGTATAAATACTTCATCAATTGAAGTAATATGGGTTGGATTTTGATGCCAAGGCTCTTAAACTATGTAATAGCTTCTCTTGTAGAATTCTAATGAAATCCTTCCGGCTCCAGTTATGACAGAATTTTGTGTTTCTCGTATGTCTTTCTAGTGTTTTCATAACTTGTTTCTACATATGTTCAAAGCAATTGTAGGAAGGTCTGGGTAAGGCAGATTAAGTCTTAATCTCTCTATAATTCCTTGCAAAATCATAACCTTTAGAAAGAGATTAGCTTATTGGACTGTTTGTCCCAGATAACTCCTCTTTGACTGGTTTTTTCTTTATGTTTTCTAGTAGCCATTAAAAGAGATTAGCTTATTAGACTATTTGTCTGAAATAGCTCCTCTTGGAATCGGTTTCACTTTAGCCTTTTGTTACCTTTGAATATGTTTTTGTTGGGCTGTAGAAATCTTCTACATGCATCTAAATTTCCCTCTTTGTTAAGTAGTCAGTCTGACTGCTCAAGAATTAGGGATCCCCTTACATTCTTCTACCATAATTCTTGAAAAAACTAAGTCATTATGTTAGGCTAGAAGCTAACACCTTCATAAGGAACCCTATGAGAGAGGCCTTTAATCATGATTAGGGATTATCATTGATCACCAACCATCCCCATTAAAACCATAAATTTGGTCATTATGCTTCAAAGGTTGTTGTTCAATGATAGGTGAACAACGTTAAACAAAGCCTCATAACACCTGAGGGGGCCCCCTCTGGTTCAAGGGCCAGCTTGAACCTAAAGGTTGGTTGAGTTGGTTTCCTGGAGTAGTTTTTGTAGCCAAGGACTACCTACGGGAAACAGGTACAACACTTGGGATTATGGAGAGTAGAATTTGATCGATAAAAGAGAACTCTAAATTGATTTAGGTACATTAGGCAATCTCAACATTCGGAGAAAAGATTGGATTTTAGGTCTTTTGTCAAGCCACTTTGAATCTTTACAAATTTTTCAATATTTTCATGTTAAGTTGATGTTTCAGAAATTTGATATCATATCACATTTAATGTATGATATGATATATTGGCACAAAGATCATGGTATCTTATGACTCATGTGTTGCTTCTAATTAGTCTTAATTCATAAGAAGAATGACTTTGTGCACTTTATTCACTCTTCAGACATTCTCAAAGATACCAAAAAAACTGATATGGTGATTTCTAATCTCTTGAACAAAGTTTTGATTTTTGCTTATTTTGGGTTTCAGTGAATTTCATAGTTATCCAAATACACATTGGAACTTACATTGCAACAGACCAAAAAGGGATGGTAACTTCATCCACATTGCAATTTGGTTACAAACAAAAAAGTCATGCCACCCCTATGCTTGATGGCCTCCATTTTCTGAATTGCCCAAACTTGTTGAAGTGCCTGCTTGAGCCAAGTTTCTACCATATGCTTGAGTCCAGTTTACTCCTTGTAACCATGGAGGGATTGAATAACCAAATCGTTCACTTGTGTTATTAACCCGAACACTAACTGGAGGTGGCCTATAATGCATAGGATTTACCCCTACACTGGTAGGTGTATAGGGGGTGGGTATAACCCCTGGCTGATAGTGGGGGACTTGGATGTTAATCAGGTCTTGGTACAATGGTGTATGATCTACAATGTGGTCCAAAGTGTTGGACATCATCCTGTTTTCCTCCAACTGACTTGCACCATACTCTTCCCTATCTGTCACTCCTCCTTTTTCTAGCACTTGTTGAGCCTTTCTTGCCTCCCTCTCTTGCCTTGCCAATTGTTTTTTATGCTCCTTCTCTTCCCTTGTTTTTTGTCTTTCAAGACTTTCCTTTACTCGAGATGTTATTGTTGTAATACTTGAATCTCTCTTTTCCTTAACCAACTCCTTATTTCTCTATTTAGATTCTCGAATTTCAATTATTCTACACTCAGACTTGAACATTAGGTTCATATATTCTTTAGAGGTGAGTAATTGTGAACTCCTCTCTAACTGAAGATAGTTTGTTGTTGAATGCGTTGATGAGGCCTTCACTCTCTCTACTGGTAGCTTTAGGAACCTACCAAGTATTGTTTGGTTCATTGTCACATGCTCCTGATGGCTTGACACTTGCCTTTCAACCTCAAGGGAACCTGATTGAACCCCATTGTTGTCCTCATTTGGTACTTCATTTTAAATAGACTCTTCTTCCAATGATCCATTGTCCACAAAATAATGAACAAGTTCAGTGCTCAACTCTGTTGGTTGAGAAGGCATTTCCATGCTTTCATCATTGGTGGATGACACATTATGTTTGTTGTTATTCATCATGGCCTCTACCAACCATGATGGTGGGGTTACTTGGGTTGGCATGCTCAATTGGTCATTGTTGATTCTTGTTACATTCTCATTTGAAACCACATTTGCATTGTCATTTTCATGATCAACTGCCTCATTTGGAATATCACATGAAGAATTAGTAGGTGCTTCAATGGGTGTGGCAGCCTCCATGTTATTGACAATTAGTTCATTACTGAATTGTGTCTCACATACATGTTCATCATCATAGAAGTTCCCTTGAGAAATGGATATCATACCTTCAGCAGCAATAACATCTTCCTACCAATCCACATCTTCTTGGGCATCAACCTGGTCATGTAAGTCCTTTGCTTCCTGACCTTCCACAACAAATGCCTAGCTGCAACTAGTATCATTAATAAGAGCATCAACATTCAGTGGCCAAATTCTAGTCCTCCTAAATCCAACCTTGATATTAGAAGGTGTTAGAGCCCTTTTAAATGCTTTACTTGCAAGCTTAGCTAGCTCAAATCTTTTTACCTCCACCCCTGGATTCTTTGCCATCCATGAAGCTCACTCTGCCTTGAAATAGTTCTTGAAAGGCCCAAACACACTGACATCAAGGGGTTGCAATCTGTGAGTGGTATGAGCTGGCAGTGTTAATAGGTCAATGCCCAAATGGTTGGCCTCCTCAATTGTCTACACAACCATGTGGCTTCCATGGCCATCTAAGATTAGTAGGTGTCTATTTTCAGGTGAGACACCACCTGGCATAGATGCAGTGAAGTGAAAAATCCAATTCAGGAAGAGTTCCTTTGTCATCCATGCATGGGGATGTGCAACCATGCATGCACCTGGTTCACAATTATGTATATAGTTTTTAAGTTGTGTTTTTCCTTTGAATAAATAAAAACCTGGGATTGAAGAACTAGTTGCATTGACACAACAAAGTATAGTGATCCACTTCCCGCTCCTAGGAAAAAAATTTGGCACATTTTTTCTCCCTCTCTTGGCAATTATCGCATGCCACAATTCCTTCCAGCCTATAAGTTTCGTCACAGTTCCAGATATGGTTTGGGGCATAAGAGTGTTTCTCATATGCACGAGAAAGGGTGTCGCAGAACTTGTACACAATTGCAGGGCATAAATTTAAAGCCTTGTCTCTATCAAGACCCTCCGTTGTTCGTAAGACAAGGTCTAGATGCATTTTTTTAAACCCACTCCACCAAGATTTGCCAGGAAACCCATCTTTGAAGGGGTTTGGCCTCCCCTGACAGATTTGAGCTACTATGGATTTGAGTTGTATCAACTCTAACCCATGTCCCATTTGGGCCATCTCCTTACACCACAAAACCACCTCAGCCTCCTCCTCTTCAGTCATAACAGTAACAAGCCTCCACGCTTTGTATTAGTGAGCCCATTAATCCAATAATGTATGCTTGAGGATGCAATTCCATGTTTTTTTGCAGATGCATGTACTGAATATCCCTTGAACTCTATGTCATCAATTGCACCTAGCATGTCTTCCTTTTTCCACCCTCTTATGGCACTGATCTTCTTAGTTGAGCTTGCACCTTGTATTATGGTTGAGGGTGGCTTTGTGGTAGATGGTTGGACAGTAGGATCTGCCACCACATGGGAATTCTCAACATCATTGCATGGAGCATTGGCAACATTGACATCATCGACCATTTCCTCTTTCGATGAAGTGCATCGCAATTGGGCACCCTTGGTCCCTCGCCTCCTCCTGTTCCTTATACGATATGCAATTGAAACTCGTGGCATGGTTGCAACAACATGCATATTGTTAAAATTTATTTCTATCAGTGGAAGTTGTTTCAACAATAGAAACTCAGTCTTATTTGAATAAGAAATTTAAATATGAAAAGGGTAATCAATAATTGCAACCTGCATAATAGAAACTCAGTCTTATTTATTTCCTGAAATTTAAATATGAACAGGTTAATCAATACTTGCAACCTACATATATTTGAATAAGAAATTTATGTGTTTGCATCAACTTGAATCTCCATCCACAAATATCAGGACTTAATTTGATAAAAATATCAAGCCTATGTGTTTGATAGAAATATCAAGCCTAAATTTAGCTTGAACATAATCATGTATCCTAAGCAGGGCATCAAATCCATAATATCCCGATCAACCTCATAAAAAAAGGGAAGGGTACTGAAAATTGTCTCCTCACAAATGATAGGAATAGTTGTTGGTTAATTGAAATAATTTTTAAATTCATTTGCTATTAAGGTCACTAAAAAAGGTGACTAAAAGTTGCAATGTTTGACCGTATCTTAAAACACTCTAGTTCTCTACATTTTCAGCTACAACTGCTTCCAATTCTGCCATTTTTAGAGGCATGACAATTGTTGGATTGTGTTATATCCTTTCCACGACTAGCCCACGTAGTTAATCGGAGCCTTCGTTGAGCTGATTGCGTAGCGGGGGGGTCACAGGGGTTTGAGGGGTGCAAGTAACCCGCGCCCCGGAAAATTTTGGTTTTGGAATCTATGTTAGGTTGGGCAGACCCACTTATGGTTTTGTGCATGATTTTCACACATGTTTTTTGGACACGATGGTTTTCAGTCCATGGTATTGGACACAATGGTTTTCGGTCCATGGTATTGGATGCTTCGACATGTATAAATATGTATTATAACATTGAAAGGAAAATAATGAAAAATCAAGCTAGTAGTCCCGGTTTTGGGATCCAGGGGAAAATCTTTGTGTATATGTGTTTTGTTGAATTGAGGCTTCTGTGATCCATATTATTTATAAGTAGAACTTCAGCGTAAATCACATAAAGAGAGACATTTGTCGACGCGTTTCGAACCAACCAGTGTGGCTCATCGTCAGGACAAGTTGAGACTCCCTTTATGAGACATATGCACGGGCGGGCGCACGACCAGCTCCTGTCACGCCCCTACACCTGCGGTAGTCTTCCAACCGCTTATAGCGAGGTGCGGCACCACCGAACACTTTCTTTTCACCAATACTAATGTTCATGGACTACGCCTAAATCACTTTTCCTTACTTAGTTTGTGTTTCGCAACCAAGTAATATTATGTTTATGCTTTATACTAATGAACACCCATACTCATTCATTATCATCAGCAATTATAAAAGAGAACAACAATTGCACAGTATTAAGGGAGGGGCAACTCCCTGAACAATGAGTTTGCCCAACAATATATAATAATCAATCTTTCTTCAATAATACAGGCTTCAATAAAAAACTTGAGCTCCCTGCCAAGTCTTTGGTCTTCGTAGAATCAGCTCCTTGATTCAGTTCACCAACTCTGATACCAACTGTCACGCCCCTACACCTGCGGTAGTATTTCAACCGCTTATAGCGAGGTGCGGCACCACCGAACACTTTCTTTTCAACAACACTTACGTTCGTGGACTACGCCTTAATTCACTTTCTCCTACTTAGTTTGTGTTTCGCAACCAAGTATGATTATGCTTAGCCTTTATACCAATGAACACCCATACTCATTCATTATCAACAACAATTATAAACGAAGAAGATAATTACACAGTATAAAGGGAGGGGCAACTCCCTGCAATATGAGTCTGCCCGAATCAATATATTATATAATCATCACTTTTACAATGTACAAGCTAAATCTTGGGAAACCCCAAATTTACACTTAGTCAATTTTACAATCAAGGTGAACCTTCGTTCACCTTCGTGCACACCTTGCACGATGGGCGGGTGCTCACCCGAGCCACCAAGACACCCACACCAAGTCCTGGCACAAACTGACACTTTGCACGACCGTCGTGCACACCTCAACCGATCACCAGGCACACCTTGCCCAACACCTTCACCCGACTCCAAGTACGATTCCAACAATGCGGCTAAACAATACTTAGCGCATGAGATATGCGCTCTTCTTCTTGTCCCTTCTGCGCACTACACTTGAGCGAAGATGCTTGTCGAATGATGGCTCAATGCTCCAACGCATGCCATAATATATACATGTCGTAAGTGGGGGTGGGGCTCGCCCAGCCGACCACCCATCATCGTTTACACACCCTCTGAACGTATGGAATATATGTCGGCTTGCCCTCTAACATGGGTCGGCCTTCAAACATCTAACCCAACGCTCCACCGTGTATAAACTCTTATCGCAAGTCATATCGTCGCACATAACTCGCTGAAACGTTGCATTTCCGTGTAGACCGCGCCCTCGCCCTGCCCGCGTGCAGCCCAGCTCGCGCGCTCGCCCACATGCCCGCTCGCCCACCTGTGCGCCCGCGCGCTTGCGTGCCCGCGCTCTTCGACTGTCGTGCGGCCCGGCTCGCCCGCGCCCAACCGCGTCTGCTCGCCCGACCACGCCCGGCTAACCCGAGGACCTTACATCCTCCTCCACCTGAAATCATTGTCGTCCTCGACAACATACCATCTCGGTAGCCATCCACTAAGATCATCAATATCCATGATGTCAACTCCTCCACATACTGCAAACATCTCTGCAACATATGTAGAACTACCGTCTCCATCATGTCTTGCCTTGGCAACCATCTGCCACCAAGCTCCCCATACCAAGGTATACACCTCATCGGTATGTCATACATCAGAGATCATCTCAATCCATGATCATCGACCACCCTGTCACAATCTCCACATGCTGCTCTCCATCACGGAAGGCTGGTCCCTCCATCCAAGCTACATGCTCACTGCAACATCTCGTGTCAACCTCATCATGTGTCATCATGTGAACTGCTGCCATGATACTTCAACATAATGCTAACACCTCTCTGTACACTACTAGTCCCCATGTTTGAACTAGTTGGGTGATCAGTCCAACTATCACGCTCAAACCATGAGAATGCACATCCTCATGTCACCATCGGTTGTTTCTCAAAACATCCTGCCACATCCTCAACTCAATCAGAATCCATCTCCATACAAGTGTAAGCCATGCTCAGGTCCATGAAGTAGCCCTCATCTCATCTGCAACATGCTGCCCATGATGTTTGGTGTCAATGTGCTACATGAAATCAGCCACATCTATCCCAACATCATCCATATGTGTATCTCTCCATATGAAGAGATCATATCATCAATCTCCAACCCTCAGTGTGCCACATCCAGGTCCATGAAGCAACCTCCATCATATCTACAATGTGCCAACCCTCAAGTCTGCCATAGAAACAAGTATGTACTTGTCTCATCTATCCATGTGCTGCCCATGATCATAGATCAATCAGTTCCCATGTCAAGTGGTTAAGTCTCGGCTCAACCCATGCCCAAGTGTTACCACCAAGGCATCATCATCGTTGTAACTCCAACACTCCAAAGTGTCTCATATCGATCCTCCACATCAAGTCACTCTTTCAAGCCATTCCCATACATGTACTTGAAAGTATGCACCCCATCCTGCATCAAAGTCTCTGACCTCAGCTCCTCAATGCATCAGATCCTCCAAGTCCACTTTCGATAGGCTTCGTCCCTATTCCCGTCAGAAATCCCTTCCTTTACCAAGGCACGAAGAGCATCCTTTGCTTTGAACAAGCTTTTGCCCCATTCTACAAACCTTTGTTCAACCTTCCTTGACTCTTCAAGTAAACTCCCTTCAAATTCCTTGAAGGTTGCAAAGCCCATTTCCTGCAAGATAGACATCCTTCACGATTCTTTACCATTCACCAGCTTTACCAAGTCACCTGCAACCTGAACCAACCCTTGTTCCACTTGTGAGAAATTGGCAAGATTTCGCCCGTCGTGCGGCCCGGCTCGCCCGCGCCCAACCGTGCCCGCTCGCCCAACCACGCCTGGCTAAACTCGAGGACCTTACATCCTCCTCCATTGGACAAGCATGAACATTAGTATTGGCATTAGGACGCACCACTTGTATCAGGTGGCATTAGGACGCTTCACTTGGCATTATGTCTATTCATGGACTACGCCAAGGCAGGGACTTGTCCGTTTATTGACTACTTGGACCAAGTTGAACGACAAGGCATGGCAAGTTTGGAAGAATGCAAAGGGAAGCTCTTGCTTACCTTATACACATGTTCAAGGACTATGCCTAATTCACTTTTCCTTACTTAGTTTGTGTTTCGCAACCAAGTAATATTATGTTAGCCTTTATACTAATGAACACCCATACTCATTCATTATCATCAGCAATTATAAAAGAGAACAACAATTGCACAGTATAAAGGGAAGGGCAACTCCCTGAACAATGAGTCTGCCCGATAATATATTAAGAATATCAATTCACAATACACAAGTATGTCTTGGCAAGACCAAGTCTCATACTTAGCCAATTTTACAATAGAGGCAAACCTGCCTTTTACAACCTTTGTGCACACCTTGCACGATGGGTGGGTGCTCACCCGAGCCACCAAGACACCCTCGTCAAGTCTTGACACAAATCTGCGCTTTAGAACAACCCCGGGCACACCTTGCCCAACCTTCGACCAATTCCAAGAACGCTAGCCAAGTGAGCGACCTCCTATGAGAAGTGCGCATGAGCTATGCGCATTCCCTTCTCTTTTCTGCGCACTTGTCTTCTCCTTGAACTCTTGCGAAGATGCTTGTCCAATGCGTTGATGCCAAATGAACCTCCAAACGCATCAATATATATGCCTGTTTGGAGTGGGTGGTGGCTTGCCCAGCCGACCCCCAAATACAAGTTTACACACCCCTTAAGCGCTTTGCACATGTCGGCCAGCCCTCTAACATGAGTCGGCCTCCATCTATTTCACCCACGCTTCATTTGGGTATAAACTTCCAAGTGTCGTAAATTGGCGTTCAGACTTTCGTCGCATATAGCTCGCCCAAACGTCGCTTTTCCGTGTGCGCGCGCCTGCCCGTGCACCCGCGCGCCCGCCCATTCACCACGCGCCCGCCCTTGCACCAAGCGCCCGCCTGTCCAACCGCACGCCCGCGTGCCCGCGCTTTCGCCCATCGTGCGGCCCGGCTCGCCCGCGCCCACTCGCCCAACCGCGCCCGACTAAACTCGAGGACCTTATGGTTCCCATGTGTTATGCTCTCTCATTGTTTATTTTCTGTGTTTTAGAATTCGTATGCAGGTAATTTCTGTACGGAGTTAAGACCTACAACAGTTCTTGCATACAAAGTGCCAAATTGTTGTGATTAAGGAATGATCAGACCTATGTGTTTTGACTCAATTGTTGTGATTAAGGAATGATCAGGCCTATGTGTTTTGACTCAGATGCTCTGGTATTTTTGTCTCTGTTGTCTTTGTTTGGCATGATTAATTTTTTTGTCTCTGTTGGCTCAGATGCTATGGTTTTTTCTTTGCAATTTCACACATAGAAGTCGAATTTCACACACAAAAGCCTAATGTTTGTCAAAACTACTTGAAAAATATCTGCAGCAAAAGAGAGACCGCACACTTGTGGCATTATAAAATTGGAGATAAGGATTTGTTTAAATTTGTGCTTCACAAGAATCTTGGTAGTTTTTTTTAGTATCTATAGGCCTATATTATACTTCATTGTCCTATTGATAAGAAAAAAGGGAATAGATAACATGTGTGAGGAGGTTGCTATTTCCTTTCTTAAAAGTTAAACATGGAGATTTAACTTGGCCATTTCCATGGTGTCTGCCAATAATGTTTGTCAATTTAAGTATCATTATCATCATCGAGTGGGATGTGAGGGAGTACTTATAGAAGTTGAGACTTGGTCTATTTCTTCCATTGTGTTGTTTTAGGTTTTGAATAGCTATTGATTGTGATATCGATATTAAAAACTTCTTTGCATAACGCATCAAATTTCTAGTCCATCACATTCTGCTTTTACATTATGGATTGATGTTGACTACCTTTGTCCTCCACCACTTGAGCAACAAAGGTCTTGTTCAACCAATATAACTCAATAAGTTTAAAACTCTTGGTGTCTTTGGTTCTTAAATAACTAGTGTCCAAGGCCCATTCATTAAACTTTACCTTTAGATATTCCTTGGAGAGTTACTATGTTTTTCACTTGACAACCTACTCAATGCTAGCCACCTCATATTTTCTTTCCATATAGAATCTATAGTGGAAGTTGACAAACATTCTCATGGCATTTGTCTAGTGATGTGTTGTGGCGCTTGTAGGGAAGGGTATAATTTGATAGAGGATGAAGTGCCTATGTTGAGCCCACATTTGTTGCATAAAGAGAATGAACCTACATCTTTAGTGATGGTGTAGGTTTTAAAGAGAATGAACCCTGGATTTCCCATAATGGCACATGATCTCATCATCCTACTCAAATCATTTCTTAAACTATCACTTGGATGAGCTAGCTTTGCATTGAAATCTCTTGTTCCCCTTCCTTAACATCGTTTCATTATGCTAACATGCACAAGCTTATAGACTTAGCTCCTATAGGCATGTCAAGGATGTCCTAGTCTTGATGTCCTCCATTGTAACTACCTTGTGTTCATTTTACATTTGTGTCTCAACTAACTGAAAACTAACATACTACAATTTCCTTTTAAAATAGACCAAAAACTTCCAAGCGATTTTGAAACAAATTTATTCATTTTTTCTTAGAGGCATGATAGTTATTGCATACAAGTTTCCAAATTGCAGTGATTAAGGAATGATGAGGCCTATGTGTTTTGAATTGGTTGTTTGATTAAGGAATGGTTAAACCTATGTGTTTTGACTCATATGCTCAGGTATTTTTGCCTTTGTTGTCTTTGTTTGGCATGATTAATTTTTTGTCTCTTTTGACTCAGATGCTATGGTTTTTTCTCTGCAATTTCACACATAGAAGCCAAATTGCATGTTGGGCTTGATTAATTTGTTCTCTATTGACTCAAATGCTATGGTTTCTTGTCTACAATTACACACACAGAAGTTAAATTGCACACACAATTTTTTCATATGGTAAATTAATTGAAGATTTGGAAGATTGAAAATAACATAAAGAAATAAAGGAAAAAAATTGAAGTTTATATTGTAAATTAATGGAAGATTATTTTTTTTTGTAAGCTTGGTAGGACTCTCCAATTTTCATGTCCACTACACACCCCGCTACGGGGGAAGGGTAGCCCAAGATTTGAACCCAAGACTTCTGGTTCAGTGAGACTTCATTTCCACGGCCACTGCCACTTGAGCTACCCCATGCGGACAAATTAATGGAAGATTTTAAAAAACATAAAGAAAATACTATTCAAACCTGAATACTATTTGCACAATATCTGGAGTGAATCCAACTGCAAATGAGTAGAATGAAAGTTTATAAAGCAATTGTGTTGTGGTTTTATAGATTTCAGTTGTTGAATTTTATTGGAAGGGAGGATTGACATGGATTGTTTTTTTCCAAATTCAAATGTGTGTTGTGGATTGATTTGGATGTCATCCAATGGTTGATAAACTCTTATGGTTGATCCTTATGCTTTCCTTTGTGTTTTCTTATGTTTAATTCCTGAATCTTGTGCATTGGTGTCATTTATTGCTTTGAGCAGGTTGCATTGATGAACATATATGAAGTTATGGTTGACACTTACATTCTCTATTCTTGTGCGAGAAGCAATGAACTTTGTTCATAGCTGCGCTAGTTTATATTTATTGGGATTGCTCTGATGTGATATGTGTATTGTTGGATAGCATGGGATGGAAGTTTTGCTTGTTAATTTTGTCTTGTTTTTTGAATCAGATCTGGGGGTACTTGGGACAGGATATCTTGTCAAATTGTGATAGTAAAGGCTATTGTTGGACTCTTGTAAGCCCAATCAATATATGAATCCATTTTGGACATATTTGAATAACTTATATAACTTTATATTATCTATTTATGTTTTGATTATGAATGTTTTTTTTGTCATATTTTAATGGTTATATGAGACTAGTACTATAACAACTAATGGGCCCTCCACAACCGTAAAAGTCTCTCCCTTATATACTCTGAAATCCATAAATTATATATATATAATTAATTAATTAATTAAATAAATAGTAAATAATTTATATAAAATAAATCTTTCAACTTACGAAAATAAATATTTAGTTAAATTATTATATTAAAATATAATGTTAACTTCTTTAAATACAGCTGACCTCTCCTTTATGTGAAAATTTGAAACAAGATTCACGTAAAAGTATAACCACCGTAGTAACTCCTTGACTATCCAATATATAAGACCTTCTATAAACTTTGACTAGGACTATGAATAGACAAGTTGAATATTATAAAGGAATTATTTTCAATTCCAACTTGGATGATATTAAATATGAAAGTTCAAAGAAAAAGATTTAGATAATGGTGTGTAATTATACAATGTAGTTTTAATTATTAAATTTAAGTATTTTTTTTATTAATAATAAATTTGTTGTATTAACGTTTATTTATTATTGAGAAAACGATATGAATAGATAATTATATTTTTAAAATTAAACGAAAAATATAAAATTGCATAGCAGGAATATAGGTAATAGTGGTAACTATGAGTTATACATTAGGTTTATGGTTTATTGGATTATTTGTTTATGTTTTTTAAAGAAGGAATTAAAAGTGGGGTTACATGTGGGAATAAAAATTGTGGATTTTTAGATATCATTGTGTTTATTGTCATGTAAATAATTTTTAAATATAATTTTGAATATAAATTGATTTAAAAATAGTTTACGAAAGGTATAGTGTATTTTATATTATGTATTTTGCTTCTCCATTTTCTCATGAGTATGGTTATATTCTGGTTTTTGGTAAGACTATTTCCACTTACATCATTTTTCTCTAGACAATGAGAATTTTGTTCAAAACTAGATCATCAATAGGCCCTCAAAAAGACTTTTAAGGCAAACCAAAATTTGCAAAACATCCTGATTGCTTACATGTCCATTTCAGGGTATGGAACCCATTTTCCTTTTCTAGCTTTGTAGGTACTAATGAGGCTTGTATTGCTTCTATCTTCCTAAGCTTACTCCCAATTCCTTTGTGTGTATGGCAACTTCTCCACCATCCTTGGATCCAACCTTTGCGTCATCTTTCCTTGTTGATTTCTACATAGTTTCTCATCGAGCATTTTTAAAAGCCACCCTCTCATCTGAATATTAAACTATATTGTCCATTTGTTGCTCATTTTGGTTCCACCCCACATCACAACAATAATATAAACTACTCCACTCATTGACAGATACAACAATCTTTACTCGATCCATATCAACATTCAGATGTTCTTGTCTTCCACTGGTTTGTTGGAATTCCCTTTAATAAACATCTTCACTCGAAATTGTAAGCATACCTCCACTTCTAATCCTCTAAATAAAATTGGGAGCAATAATTCCTAGCTTTCTTTGTTCAATCCTCAACATTATACTTAACCAATAGATGCCTTTAATTTCATACTGGCCAATTGTTGTTGATTCCCAATCAATGGCCCAAGCTGACTTAATTCATCACGACTCACTTGAGCATCAATATAGGCTTGAAAATTTTCATTTATCCATGAGGACACACATATCATGTCACCCTCAAAGCCAAAAGTGAGATAACCTATACATTATAAACTCAGAGTCAGAATAACAATTACCATAGGAGTCCCTCTTTGAGAGAAGTTGAAGGGACTTGTTCCTTCCCTTTCTAGATTATGACAATACAAAGACCAACATGATGGCATTTTCTCATGTTGATCTCCCGACGTATCACCCAAACAACAAGTTCTGTGACATCCCTTGGTTAACATACCCTCACTGTAAATAATTGTAATTATTTTAAAAGGCTAAGAGAAAGGGACACATATTCTAGTTTGCTTGGGTAGGGGGGTTGCTTGAAGAATGGGTTGTGTTAAATATCATTCTTGGTTGGATAAGTGGTTTTAAATGGGTTGACTGAGCCATAGATTAACCAAAAGAAGGAAGTATAGGCCCATGTGTCCTTTAGCTCCAATTATAAGCAATAGAAAGGACAAAATTTTAAAGGCAACATGGGTTACACTAACTAAGGAGTTGACTTGCATAGGGCTGGGAAAAAGACAGACAATTAGTCTGTTTGGGGGGCATTCTCACACTCTCATGTGCATGCGCAACAGAGAAAAAGAAGGCTCTCATTCTCTCACACAGAGGTAGTGCACTTAAAACACACTGTAAAGAGCATTGCACGAATAATTCCTCCAAGGACGAAGGTGAAAACACAAAGACAACAACAACCAAAATTTGCAGAAATAAAGCTCAGGAGAAAGTAACCAACTGAAGAACCCTCGGAGAAGATTGTTGGGTGAAAACATTATAAAGAGAAATGGTTTTCCTGTAAGGCTAAAGAACCCACTAGAAGCTTGTGGATTGATGAATTTACTAGAGTGGGAAGAGACACTCAGGTGCTTGTGAGGGTTAATGAACCATCAAAGTTTCCTTTGGGCTTAAGCTTTGGTGCTTGACACATTGATGAAACACCTTGAGGGGTGATCTCTTTACCCATCAATAGCTTATCCATTGTTGAACCTTCCTTGATGTGGACTCTCTTCTACTAAAGTGAGTTGAGACTCTCTGTATTGTGATATCCTAACATGGATGTTGGTTTTGTCTGATGAATCTAGAAATATTGAGTGGAAGCTTGTGTAGCTGGTGGATGAAGGCAAAGTGACCTTGTGACATCATGTTTTAGTTGTCAATATTGGTTAACATTTCCTCTCAAACACACTCCACCTCAAGCACTGGAATCTGGCTTGGGGGTGATAGCTATAAGTAATTGTGGTTGTAGCTTGTCCATGGTTTTGTGGAGAGTTAGAGTCTCACACTCAGTTGTGATATCTCTTATAAGATAAGTATACTCTTATGTTTTGTGCGTGTGAGAATTATGTTTGTTTTGTTGTGTGGAACCTTTGCCATGTTATGTTGAAGAGTGTTGTTTTCTTGCATGAGCAAGGAATGTGAATACCTATGTAGAATTGTTCCTAAATGTTTTCCTTAAGAGACGGTTTGTTTTTTTAATTATTTTCATACTACAGATTGGTCTATGTCACCTGTGTATGGAGAGGTAGGAAACCTTTGTTAATTAGATGAATGACTACATGGAAATGGTGAGGCTGGTGGGCCTTGGTTTACAAGTTGTAAGCTCAGGAGGATTAACAAATACACACACACACACACTCTTACACACTTGCAAGCTGCAACCCGAGTTGGATTAGGTCTTGCAAAAGCTCAAGAGGGATATAGTTGGTTTATATACATATGTGTCTGTGTGCAAGATGTTGGCCAAGGGGCCTTATAAAACTACACTTATATTAGGCCAAGTTGGTAAGAGAACCACCACAACAAAAAAACTAGGCTTATTTCCATAGGAAAACCACGAGGTTCAAGGCTTATACATATTTATGCACATAGGCATCAAGTGGGGTTGAGTCTCAATAACATAAGGGTTAGGGAACTAATCCACCATAGGCCATGTGCAATGGAATTTTCGTGACTAAAGGCAGAAAGGCCCAAATTTCCCATATTGAAAAGGGCGCAAGGCTAGAATATTAGGACCTAGAGGAGCCAAGAACGTTGAGCTTGATAAGTCAAGTGACCAAGAGCAGGGACCAGGCGCATAAATTAGGGGGATCTGGGCCATCGACAATAAAGCATCTATGGTTGTTAGATGGCCTCAGAGGTTCTTCTTTAGAGGTTTTTCCTCGGAGTTTCTAAAAGAAGCGTAATGAGGAGCTCCTAAGACCAAGTCCTCGGACTGAGCTAGCATAGTGGGCCTCTACGTGAGTGCATGTGCTAATAAAGTGGAAAATCCCAAAATTGAATTTAATGGGAAAGCCATGAATTGCAAGGGTTGAGGGTTACATGGGACCCAGTCCACGTGGAAAAGCTGATGAAGGAGGGTGTCACCCCAATGCTTAGGATCAATGACGTCTCCTCGGACCTCAAACTCTAGAAAATTTAGATGAAGGGCAAAGTAGAACCCACCGAGACCAATTTCCTAGGGTGACTTAGCGGGTGTAGCCCATTTGGTGTGGGCAAGCACCACATGGCATAAATGCTTTGTGCTTAAATCAAGGAGGTGGTTGAAGTTGGAATTGCTACATAGTCAAGAGGAAATGTCCCTAAAAGTTTCAGTTGGGAACAATTTGGGAACTCGTCGAGGTTCTATGTAGCAAGGCAATGTGGTTATAAAGGGGTGCACACTTGTATACATCCAACATAAATTGTGGTCTCCAACACAATTTAATTGGCCAAAACTTCAATCAACCATATTTGTTGATCCAGGAACCAGATTGAAACAAAATTTAAATTGTTGGAAAGGTCTCGACAAGAGTAACACAACGATGTCATCCATTCTCATTTGAGAAAATCAAAGAAATTTGAAATATTTAGATCTCATTTCCATAACGTGATAATGTGAGTCAAGCCATCATAGTAATTACCTCCTTCTACCCTTAGTCAGGGCTGGGTGTTAGGGTCCTATGTCTAGGAATCTTGGTCATGTTAGTCTTTATATTTATCTAAGGTTAATTTGTAAATATTAGTCATGATGACCTGACTATTATGGTTCAAAGAGTTTTAGATTTAGATTAAGTGTCATGTAAAGTTGTTTATTTTTCTAAAAGTCCAAATGTCTAAAGTCATGAGGTCTCCTTATTAAAGGGTAATCATAAGTAATTTTTGGTCACCATGGAAAGAGTACAAAGATCATATCATAAAGTCCTTGGTTATTATAGTTTTTACACCATCCTTGGTCATCATAAGTGGGTCACCTAAGTTTAGAGATTTAGTCTACATCAAAGCAATCATGAGATATATTAGGCACAAATTTGGAGGTTGTGGTGAGTTAGTTTGAATGTCATTTCAATGACAGTTTATGATCTCAGCAGGAAAATAACAATCAAAAGGACAGTCCTTTCCTTTTCCCCAAGCGCTGTGTTTTTAGGATGGTGTTGTGCATTCATGATTTTCATTCCCACTCACGATTATCACCATCATTTCTGCTCCAGGCCATTTTGCAAGTTTATTTGAACTTTCCTCTTCATTCCACATTGCTTAGCTCTTATCCATTTCTATTAGAAGTTGTGGTTTGATCGTTGTGGTTCGCTATGAAAGGGAAGCAAGGGCAATACGAATCCACATAGCACTACAATTCTCACATACCGGTGGTCGACTTTTCTTCACAGGTACAAATACGAGTCTAACTTTATTCCTCAATCCTGAATGGATCTTCAAATCGCATGTAGGAGCTAGAAAAAACCATGAAAATCTTGCAAGAGAGATAAATTCATTGTCGTTGCCTTTTTTAAAGCGCTGCGTTTATGACTTTTGCGCTGTGTTTTTATCCTAGTCATTGCGATTCCACACAGTGGTTTATATTTCACATTTCCGTTGCCAAATCCGTTTTTTCTCTATGTACCCTCCACATGCAATGTATGCCATGCTCTCAAAACTAAATTGAAGTTCCTTGCCCTTAGTGTTTATGCTTAAAGGTCTTAAAAACCCAAAAACCTTGAGCATTGTGTTTCTGCTTTTTTGCGCTGCGACTATCCCATTAAGTTTCTCTGTCAACTGGTTGTGAATTTGCAAGTTTTAGGGTTTTCCTGAGAAGGTTTATAGTGTCTAGTCTTCTGTGTTATGCTTGTTGTCTCTTAAGTCATCATCAGAGGCTTAAGATATCATAACTCTTCCACTATTACACACAACAAATTTGCTTATAATCCTAAAACTATTTATTGCTGCAAGAGCAAAATCATGTCAACTCTAGAAGACAAGAAGCACAAGGGAGGTGTCATTGTTCGATTTGAGCCACAAGATGTCACTATTATCAATGCAGACCCAACCATCAGAGTGGCTTTTGAGCAAGTGGGGTGTATGAGGTTTTGTGAAAATATTTAGGGGTATCATTTACAATTGACTAAGGAGTTTTCCAAGGGTTTTGATGGTTTGCAAGCAAAGGTGGGGACACTTAATTTTCCAATCACAACCCAATCAATAGCTGGGGCCACTAAGATCCCTTTGAATGGTGAGGAATGGTTTAAGGGTATGGAGTTTGACCCAGTTGGTTTCAAAGATTTTCTTAAACCAAACACAGGAAAGGGTATGGGGTATCTTGTTCCACGAAGCTATTTACAAGACCACGATAATAAACTTCTGGAGGTGATTCAAAGGTACTTCACATGTGAAGGGAGGTTTAGTAAGGTTTATCACTATCATATTAGGCTCCTAATGCATTTTACAAGTAAAAAGCCTTTGAATCTTCCTTATTACTTATTTAGGAGTCTTTGTAAGATGGTTGATAGAGTTCAAGCCAAAGTGTAGGTTTTAACCATGTATAAAAATTACCTGGAAACAAATACTTAAAAAACAAAAGATAAACAATGACGAGAATATAAAACAAATACACAGAGATTTCCCCTGGATCCCAAAACCGAGACTACTAGATTGATTTTTCATTATATTCTTTTCACGTTACAATACATATATATACATATCGAAGCATTCATAAACCCCAATCCATCAACCCTGGATTATAACATAATCGTAGTTCCCTTGAATGAATCTACAAAATACCATGGGTAGAAAATCATCATGCCCAAAACCATGGCGAAAACCATGCACAAAACCATAGGTAGGTCTGCCCATCTAATCTAGGGTGCAAAAAAAAAAATCTTGGGGCATTTCCCACACACCGTGAAGGATGGGCTATTGCCCCCTTGCAAAAACCCCAACAGGGTGGGGTTGTCGCCCCCCCTGCTATGCCCAACACAACAAGGGGGGGCTCTCGCTGCCCCTCTAACCCCCCTACTTCGTGCATGGGGTTAGTCATGGAAAGAATATAATACACACTCAACACAAAGGGAGTCATATTGAACCTACTCTATTTCATTTCTCATTATTGCTAGTGATAAAGGAGCTTGAAAAGAAGGGGCAGGCATGGCAAGACTTTTTGGTTTCTTTAGGGTGGGTAGCACAATCTTCTAACAGCCAGAGGACCAAGAAAGATGCCCCATTAGTTGTAGTCAAAGAAGCCTCACTTATAGCAGCTAGCTCGGTAAAAATCCTTCAACTAAGAACAAATAAGTTGATAAAAGGAGTGCTAAGAAGCTTCACTTCTCACCTTAGGTAAAAAAAGTGGACATCACAAAGACATATTAAAGACACCCATTTGCTCCATTTTGTCAAAGGAGAGCTACAACCATAGAGAGCATGGAGGGCTACTTCAACTTGCTGCAAATCTTGCTAATGCGTTGCGAAACTGGACAATCAACACCATTTCTCTTCATATTTCGAATCTTGGGTTTTTAGAAGTAGTTTGAATCATATGGATAGGTGGAAAATTATCTTAGGAGATGCAGTTAATGTTTATTTATAAATATTCCAAGTTGGTGATGTTTTAGGCATAGATTGGTTGCAAGCAAAACCACTCCTATTTTTAAGCATATGCACCAAAAATTCGATGTATCTAGTTAGAAGTTTGTTTTGTTCAATAAATTTGACCACCTAGAGTGGGAGATCGAACCTCATGTTATATATAGAGATGAAAAACATAGTAAATGGTTCTGTTAGTAAGATTAGAGAGAAACAAACTTTTGTGCACTATATTTTCTGAAAAGTTTGCCAGTGAATGAATGAAAGGCAGAAGGTGATTTGCAAGGATTCTTGTGTCAAATCTTACTAATGTATGCTTCTTTATTCTTGTAATTTAAGATCATGTGTTTACATCTCTTGAATGTGTGTCTTCTTGCTTGGAAAAAATCATATGTTTAATTCAGAATTGAACTTAATGGTGCTCTCATTTAGTTTTGCCAAGTGAGTAATGTTTTTCCTGTTTAAACAACATTTAGAATTCGTCTATAGTTGATGCTCTTTGTGTTGTCCTCCACCTTGCTTACACTCACCCTCCTGCAACAATTTGACTCGATTTCATCACCAAGACTTCCTACCTTACCCTTGTGGAGATGACCCTTCCTCTCTTCATCATCTCACTGGATAAAAATAAATTAGATATGACTCCATGCCCAATGGATCTGTCTCTTTTCTCATCAACAGACCTTTGAAAAACAAACTTTCTTTAACATTATACCTAACCTAATATCAGATCAATTGAGCAACCTAAGTGAGAGAGCCCTCTCCAAGACTAGAAGGGCGAAGTGGTTTGTGGTTACCTTTGGAATTTCTCTCCTCAACCTGGGGAAATTTACTAAGTGATAACACTAGGGATAGTAGGGGGTATGCTACAAGTTCTTTGTATCTACAACTCAAACTTAAGAGGGGATGATACAAATGAGAATTGAGCGTAGTATGACTTCGACAACAACTTGATCCAAAAGGATATCCTCAAGGATTCACATATCACACTCTCTTGTACTCAGTTTGTAGATTGGTTACACGATATAAGGAGAGCCCAAAAACTACAATTACTAGCAGCACCCTAGGTGAAATCTATCCAAGGAGGGATTCTGAATTTTCCTATACTAAATTCGCTGAACAAAATTAAGAAAAGAGAACCTAGAATACCTTTTGTCTTGACAAAAATCCAGGTGTGCTAATGATCCACCACCTGTTCCAAACACGAACCTATATAATCCCTGGAGCACGTCTTGGATCCTTCCATGCTAAGCTGGATACAGTTGCCTCATTCCTTCTTCAATATGGACCAATTATACCTATAAGTGCATCCACCTACTTTCATAAACCACGAATTGCTGAGATATGCAAGTCTCAAGCCTTCATTGTAATTCAACACTTCTCCCCTTTTAGATTATGTTGGTCCCTGTGTACCCTGCTTATTATGCCCTATGTGAAGTAATCAATACTTCCCCAATGCTTCCTCATGTTGTCTAGTCAATCATCCTTTAATACAAAATCAAGTATAAATCCCAATTTTTCCCTAAATTGCCCACTCACCATAATAATAACCAATTTCTTAGCTTTTCATTACTTGGAAGGATCACAATTTTCTCTCCTTAAGGCACCACAAGACTCAGGAAGTTTCGAGAATGTTAAATGCCTCCTTGCCACCTGTTGACTTGTATGCTTATCCATTTTTCCCTTGTAGTTGTCATGGCCACTCCCTAGGCTTGATAAGGGCCTCTTTGTTTCAATGACACTTTTCATTGAAGCTAAGGTAGGGGGGATACCCTCTTACTCCTTGCCACTGCAAATCCCTTTTATTCATGGTGGTGTCCAAATTTTCCATTTGGTTCGCTACCATGTTTTGGTCCCTTAAAACATGAAAACATTTTTTGACCAAAATCTGGTTGTAGAGTCTTTCTATTCTTTAAAGGAGATTTCTCAACCTTAAGTATAGAGGAAGAGAGCCAACAAATAAATGATAGATTAGAGTTGCAGAATCCACAATGATCAACACTTCCCGAGTTCCGAATATGCTCAATTGAATCAAACCTTAATACATTCCATATGCTTATGCCATATTATTTGTAGTTGTGCCCAAGCCCCAGGCAAATATATATTAAATTTTGCTCACAAAGTGATAAATCAACCCCCCTCCCCGCTCCTGCGACCCCTTATCATGATGTAAATAAGTTAATAATAAATTTTTGCATTAATATTTATTTTTCTTTTAATAATTATGAATAGGTATTTTTATTTTGAAAATAAAATGGGAAATACAAGATTGAGTTATAAAAATATATACCATCCTATATCCATCTTAACTCCAAATATACCAAGCAACGAGAGGGATCAAATCTCTTTTCAATTTAAAAGAGGTTTGCACCTCAAGAGATTTGATCTCTCTTGGCATTTGGTAGATCTATAGTTAAGATGGATCTAGGTTAGTTTAATTATTATTTTTTAATAAAGCTATTATGATATGTATGCATAAATTGTTCTCCATTTTTTTATTTAAAAGAATTTTATAAAATTTTCTTTAAAATAATATTTATATATTCAAAAATGTTTTAAGCCTTTTTTATTGATTTAAAATGTGGACTAAGCTTGGAGTTTTATGAAAAACCACCAATCGAATTCGAACCTAGTACCAAGTAAACAAGGTATAAATTTTACAAAACTCATTTTGGGCAGGGATAGAGCAGAGATAAATAACACTGAAAGGCCTAACAAGATCCTTCTCTTTGGACAAAAATAAAAAATCATTGGAATTTTATGCCTTTAAATGGGATACATTAGAGAAGAATACTATGAAAAAAAACCACGAATTAAGAATACTATGGGTTGTGAAAACCTAGAGTTTGAAAACCGGTAATGTTTACAAGACATGACAACATCTCTTCCATACTACGTTGGAGAGGACCTCTCGACGTAATAATAATTGTACTCATAAAATGTAAATTACGTAGTTTGTGTCAAATCTCATGGAAAGAGGTTAAGAGTGGGACTTGCCTATATGAATAAAAATTATGGAAATTTAAATGTCACACATTATGACAACATCTCAAAATGAATAAATATTCAACCTAAATTCTATATATATATATATATATATATACTATTTTTTCTGTGAAGTAAAAGTTTGTATTTCTAGATAATAGAGGTTTACATATTAGATAGGCCTGAACAAATACAAAATTTTCGCATTTAAAAAAAAAGCTTTAGTAGAAAAACTAACCTTATCATCTATATTAAGAAGTCTAAGAAAGATAGTTGAGCCTCTAGGGCCTGCTATAAACTAGAACATACAAAATTGATGCATATAGAGAAATAAACTAACAGGGAAGCCCATTAGGATGAGTGATCACAGTCAATGGATTATACTTGGATGAACTCCTTATTGCTGCCATGAGAGCAACCTAGTTTAGGAGGGATGCCCATGTGCATTTAAAAGTGTCCAAGCCTTCGATCCATAACTGCTAGTTGTCTTCAAAGCATGTCCTCTTTGGTTGCATTCCTATCAATTAAAAATCTGCCATGAAGAAATTTGAGGTGTCAGTAGATGCCCACAATGTACATATATTGGTTGTATCTCCTCGAGTGTGACTAATAGTGGGCACTCACTTTGCGACCTTAGCCAACACCTCTAAGTTAGTAAGGGTGTGTTCCTTGTGCGAAATTTTCTTTCTAGTTGAGTCAACTCCTTTTTTATCAGATAGAGGTTAAGCTCCCTAAATTTGTTCACTAAGCTCTCTGCTCTCAGTTGGGCCTTGGTGCCCCAATGTTCCTAGTAGTAAGACACACCTCGACAGACCTAGGCATGTTGATGTGGCATGCCTTGTTGCTTAAACATGATTAGTGAGTCAGCTAGAGTTGCAAGTGTTGTAGACTAGGGGTCAAAATGCTTAGAGTGTCTTGGGATGTGAAGCGAGGGGTCAAGGATGGCTTGTGTTGCCTTGGGAGGAGGGCTAAAGCTCCCATCATTGAGAGTGTCGTTGATAAATGCAAGGGAGAAAACATGCCCAAATCCTGGGGCAAGATCGTCAATATCCCCTTGACTTGAAGTCACAAGCCACACAAAAACACTAATAATGAAAAATTTAAGACACTATTTAGAGGAAAAGACGTTAGACTTACGAAATTAGACTTGGTCGCCTTCTGTAGCTAGCAAATTGAGCAAAGTTTGGACTATATGTTGAAAATTGGCAACAAGAAATTGCTAAAAATAGAAGTGCTAAAAATAACACTGCTAAAAATAGCAGTTTGTGCATCAGTGCTGGATTGGGCAACAGGGAATGAAAAATGGAAGTGCTAAAAATAGAAGTTCTATTTTTAGCAGTTCAAGTTGGATTCTTATTTTTAGACAGTCCCTGGTCTAAAATATGAAGTAAAATTCGAATTTGGTCTTACCAATAGTTTGAATATTAATTAATTAATTCTCCATGAGTTAATTAGTTAAGGAAAATCAAACTTGAAGTCTTTGTGAGAACATGCAATTATTTCTCCACTGATTGGGGAATGTGTCCTTGATTTGCTCCACTGATTGAGGAATTATCCTTGATTAAAGGAGATAAGGATGAGTTCTATATTGAGGATGATCAGTTGACTTAGTTTAACTTAGTCAAGTTCAGTTAGATTAATTTAACAAGTTGTTAAATTAATGAGATACCGTTTGTTAATGCTTGCATGCATGTGACAACTATTATTTTCAGATAACTGAGTATTCTCTCATGGATAACTGATGCATGGCAGTTCAGACAGAGACCCAGTTGAGATCAGAGAAGGGACAGTGTACTATCAGTTGGATGAATATTTTTCCTATAAAGGAAGCTCATCCATGATGAGGATTTATCTCCTTCAAGTTTGTGCAGTTAGATCAGAGGTTAGTGAGTGTGTGAAGAGGCCAATTCACACAGGTGGCAGCACTGGACCTCAAGGAAACTGCACAAGGAAATAGGAGGCTTGGAGGACAGAGGAGAAGGTTTGTGAGAAGCCTTTGATTGTCTATGAGCAGCAGAGGGATTATACTGAGAGCTGGATAGTTCCCGAGCTAAGGCTTTGTGTAATCCGGACTATATTTCCACTTGTATGATAATACAAAGATGGGGTTTTAGGCTGAGGCTTTCCCCGAGTTATATCTTTTGTGTTATGTGTGATTGATTCTTTCTTATCAGTTATATGTGTTCTTATTGATGTTGCTCATGTTCAATTAAGCTTCCGCTAAATTGTTTGTAGAAGTAGATCAAGTGTTTTGCTTTAGTACATTGCATTACCAGGTTGATCTATAGGTGGGAAATTTCTACATGGTATCGGAGCAAAGGTGATCAAGGAAGAACAGTATACTGAGAGGAGATTTCAAAGTTTTGAGTTTTGGGCCGAGATTTTGCAGAGAAGATTTGAAAATTTCTATACAAAATTTTTAGAAACAAATAGCAGATTTGGATTCCTTGCGGAAAAATACCCAAAAAAATAAAAAATAAAAAATAAAAAATCGGTTGAATCGGAGTTCGTATGAGGGAGATATTGCTGATTTAAAAGCAGCTCTTTTTCTAAAATAGTTCGTGACGACGGTAAAGTGGAAATAGAATGGTGTGCTAGCCAAGAACCTCTATGCACTTGAGGTACAAGATGCATGCAAAGCCTTGAGGAGCAAGGCAAATGTTAAATACTTGGTGGTTGAGAGGGAGAGTAAATTACCTCTCAACATGCAGTGCCAGATGAAGTCTCGGACAATTGTGGAGGAGCCACGATTGGTGCCACAGCTTCAAGAGGTTGTGGAGCAACCACAACAGGGGAAGCTGATAGGAGATCGAGTAAAGACATCTACTCATGCAGAGACCTCTAGTAGGGGGAAACTTCGAGCTAGGTGGGCAAAGGGATCACATGCAGCCATACCTCCAGGGAGGAGGTGGGGCAATGTGGAGTGATCGTCCCATGGAGGAGGGGCAGGATCCTTGAGGTACCCAACCTCTTGGATGAGACCTTGCTACGGGAGCCTCGATGTGGAGTAGCAGGAACTGACCGATTGGGTAGAGACAGATGCGGATGGAGTGACAGAGAGAGCTACAGTGCAGGGAATCCCAGAACAGCACAGAGCATGCAGGCTGTAGTAATGCGAGAGGCACAAGTGTGTTGCATTGTGCAGGGTAGCACAGAGAAGGGTGCAACGATGCGAGATGCATGGAGATGTTGCAGTAGCACAGAGGTCAGAGAGGGAGCACTTGTCAGCAGCAGGCAGAGTTTCAGCATCAGAGTATGTTTTTAGCCCAACAGAGTGGTCAGTTGGGAGTTTTTTTTGTTCCGAGAGTTGCTGGAGCAACCACACTTGGTAGATGTGTTGCATGCAGAACATTCGAGAGGTACAGGGTCGGGTTCGAGAGGAAGCCTTTCTTGTTGAGAGGGAGTGTTGAAAATTAACAACAAGAAATTGCTAAAAATAGAAGTGCTAAAAATAACAGTTTGGGCATTAGTGCTGGATTGGGCAACAGGGAATGAAAAATGGAAGTGCTAAAAATAGAAGTTCTATTTTTAGCAGTTCAAGTTGGATTCCTATTTTTAGATAGTCTTTGGTCTAAAATAGGAAGTAAAATTCGAATTGATATTAGCAACAGTTTGTAAATTAATTAATTAATTCAGTTTGAGTTAATTAGTTAAGGAATTATGAACTTGAAGTCTATGTGAGAACATGCAACAATTTCTCCTTTGATTGAGGGATTTAACCATCAGTTAAAGGATGATGATGAGTTGTAATTAGTTGGCTTAGTTCATTGAGTCAAGTCCAGTTAGATTAATTTAACAAGTTGTTAAATTAATGAGATTCAGTTTGTTAATGCTTGCATGCATGTAACAACTGGTATTTTCAAATAACTGAATATTATAGCTGAAATAACTCATGCATGTCAGTTCTGTTAGAGACTGAGTTGAGAGCAGAGAAGGGACAGTGTACTATCAATTGGATGAATATTTTTCCTATAAAGGAAGCTCGTCCATGATGAGGATTTATCTCCTTCAGGTTTGTGCAGTTAGATTAGAGGTTAGTGAGTGTGTGAAGAGGCCAATTCACACAGGTGGCGGCACTGGACTCCAAGGAAACTGAAAAAGGAAATAGGAGGCTTGGAGGGCAAAGGAGAAGGTTTGTGAGAAGCCTTTGACTGTTTATGAGCAGCAGAAGTATTGTACTGAGAGCTAGATAGTTCCCGAGCTAAGGCTTTGTGTAATCCAAACTATATTTCCACTTGTATGATAATACAGAGATGGGGTTTTAGGCAGGTGCTTTTCCAGGGTAAATTCTTCTGTGTTATGTGTGATTGATTCCTTCTTATCAGTTATATGTGTTCTTATTGATGTTGCACATGGTTGATTAAGCTTCCGCTAAATTGTTTGTAGAAGTAGATCAAGTGTGTTGCTTTAGTACATTTCATTACTAGGTTGATCTACAAGTGGGAAATTTCTACATGGTATCAAAGCTAGCTGATTTGTAGAAAAAGTTCTACATGGTATCAAAGCTAGTTGATTTGTAGGAAAAATTCTACAAAATTCTACACTATATGTGCCAACTAGCTCAATTGTTTCATTTCCCTCCTTCACCGAGTTTATGGAGGGGCTGACAACAGACTAAGAGTTCATCGGGAAAGCATTGAGGCAAGCCATAATTTCTAACCTAACCTTTTAACCTTATTGTTGATTTGTGCGTAGACCCATGATAACCACAAGATACATCACTGTAGAACCATAATCCTGAACCTTCTCTTCAAATAATAAAAATGACACAGAAGTTGAATGTGTCAAGGAGGAGTGTTCCTTGCATAACCATCTCGAGACTTGGAAATTCACCCGGAGATCCCTTAAGACATAATACATAATAAAATCATGGAGGAAAATACTCGAGTTGAGCTTCTTTGTTTATCTTTGAATGGATGTAGAATTAATTGGATTGAACGAAATGACAGACATCTCAAGCGAGTTGGGAACCATATCAAATATGAATTCAGACTTGATGGTACTGCTTTGCATTGAGTAATGGTTTTCATGACGAGGGGGGAACTCCAGGAAGGCCATTATACGACATGTGTTAAGACTCTCCCATGTGCGGTGCATGTAACTTATCACACCACTATAAGAGCGTGCTACCACGTCTCATGGGCGTGTGGCTTGGTGAAATCACAACAACCCGCTTTCCACTCTCATAATTTTGACGCCCATTCAAGTTACATTTTATTTTAATGTTATTAAACTATCAATTACAAAACGAAAACTAAAAAATATTTATAAAATTAATAAATTAAAAAAAATCATATATAATCAACCAATAACAATTCCCATCAATGTTGACCATTTGCTAATCACCCTCAACCCCCAAAACATCTTGATTACTAATAAAGCTTAAAATAAGAAGTGCAATTTTTTGAAAAGTTTTCCAGTTTATTTTCCAATCTAATTTGTCTAAAATCCGACACGGATTCATGAAATAACAAGTTTGATGGGTGTGTCCCCCAAGTTTTTTAGGGCGTTGAATCCATATATGAAGTAAAAAAACCAATTTAAACAATACAAATCAAAATTTCACTACAATTTTTTCAGAGTCGTTTAACAAGGCCGAGGAATTGCCCAGACGGCCAAAAGTGGCCGGAATCCAGGTAAAAAAATTTCAAAAAATCTTGTAAAAGCAGTGTTTGAATCTTGTTTTTGATGGTGGAAATAGATTCAGTGCCATCCAAAACGTCTAGAGCACCTAAAATTTTGAAGTTTAACAACTATAACTTAGATTTACTAAAATAATTTTGAAGTTTAACAACTATAACTTAGACTTACAAAAATCTTTGCCGGATTTTCTCTAAATATGATCGGAATTTCCATAACTTTTTGGACAACTCCTCCGTCTCGTTAAACTACACAAATTTTTTCTGCCAAATTCCAACCCAAAATCCACAAAAACCCAAAAAATAGCACTTAAAAAGACAACTCCCATCTATAACCTACCAAAACCTACCGAGCACTGACCGGAGGAAGTTTCCCTCCATGGTTGATTTGACTCATCCGGTATGGTCATACGCTTGGAATAGAATATTTTCCCATAAAATTTTGACAAAAAGCCACGTGGCCCTATCAATACCTCCCAAACATGCAAAAGCAAAAGTCCAACTAAAGGCTAGACATTCCGTTCTCTTTACTTCCTCACCCAACTGTGATACCGACCCCGTGCTTCGTGCCGATGATATACTCGACGTATATATCAAAGAATAAGGTCAATGTATATGTACAAATAGGCACTTTGCAGAGATAATTCACTTAGCACATCCACAGATCTGTTCGTCTCCTGTAAAGAAACGGTAATTCAACAGCAAAAAATGCATGGATTCAGTAAAGTTGGGGCGGATGACCTTGAAATGGGCTATGGCGGAGGGGGAGTCCTTTATCCCGGCCTCAGCCTCGAAGACAACGCAATGCGATGGGATTTCCTGAGGAAAGTGTATTCAATCTTGAGCACGCAATTGTTTTTGACCGTAATTGTCGCTGCAGCCGTGGTTTTGTATTCACCCATCAATCTTTTCCTGGTTCAAACCCCGGGCCTCTTGTTGGGCATCTCCATCTTGCCTTTAATCTGTAAGTTTCATTTCGCCCTATGCTTAATTAAATAGATTTGCTGAAACTACTCAACCGTATTTCCCAATTTATTATTCCTCTGCAAATATTTGCAATAGTTACATTTTCTTTTCCAGGAAAACATTGTGGTATTCCTCTCTCTCGGAAGAGTATCTAGATTGAGGGTAGCTTGGGCACAATAACGGTTTGCAATCACTCTAACTGTCGAAAATCACGGGGAATTCGATCAGATTTGAATATGTAATCTAAATCCTGCGTCCCGCTGAAACCTTTGATAATTCAACCAATTGAGCTAATGCGATATATATGCATATATATCCATGTGCATGCAGCATTATATATATGGGCCTACTTTGTGGCATTTCCTCAGTTTTCTAGGGCAATTTTGTGGTCGGACACAATATCACAAGGACGAATCTAATCAGATCTGAATATGTAACCTAATCTGTGTCCCACCGAAACCTTCAACTGATAACTTAACCAGTTGAACTAATGCAATATATATGTATGTGCATGTGCGGATTATATATATGGATGGATTTTGTGATATTTCCCCTCTTTTCCAGGGCAGCTCAATCGTTAGAGACAATAGTGTAATGCAATATACATGTATGTGCATGTGCCCATAACATATATGGATTTACTTTGTGGTATTTTCCCTCTCTTCTGAAGCAGCTCGGTGGTCAGAAACTGATAATTTAACCGGTTGAATAAATGTAATATGTATGTGTGCATTATATATATGAATGGACTTCGTGATCTTCACCCTCTTTTCCAGGGCAGCTTAATGGTTAGACACAATAATGTAATGCATTATATATGTATCTGCATGTGCCCATAATATATATGGGCTTACTTTCTATTATTTCCCCTCTTTTCTAGAGCAGCTCACTGGTTAGACACAATAGTATAATGGTTATTAAGAGAGATTTAACCAAATTTGGACATGCAAATTAACTTTGCGTCTTCGATAAATCCTTTAACAGATAATTCAACCAGTTCGAGCTATTACAATATTCGTGTGTATATATGTGTGTTTTTTCATATGTATGTGCATGAACAAGTGCATATATATGGAGAGGGCTGCACTGCAGAGAACTGTTCTTAGGGAAGTAGAATAAATTCGCACTTTTTTCTGATCATGGCAATTTCAACATATTACGATTTTGTTTTGTTATAATGACAAATTTGCTTGGTGAAATTACATAATACAAGTGTTTTGGGGACTTTTGATGAGTCAAAATCATTTGATACTGTTTTCAGCTTATAATATCGATTGTAGCATGTTTTAAGCTCAACCTGGCCCCAGATTCTGCCAATGCATACAAAATGATCAAACGTTGACTGATTATCGTACTCCATTTTTAGGTGCCGGGGCCGAAGGGTTAGCCACTCTGCCAAAATCACCCAGAACTTGCACAAAATTTCATTCCTTTGAAATTCATTCCGTGTGCATAGGACATTACACATTGAGAAGGGAATCACGATTCAAACGGATTGGTTACCACTCCGTGACTCGTTAGTGAACCAATAAATAGCTTAATTAATTTCTAATGAATTTTACCTTAAGGTTCTTGCAGATCTAAAAGGCTTTATGACCTAAGAATTTACTTTAAAAAAGCCTGAGAATTATATGTCATTTATTTGTGGTGGATCTTCAAGACTACGACTCATGCTTTGATGTCCCCTTTGCTTCCTTGCAAATTCTGATATTGTCTAGTAGCTGATCAATCTAATTCATTTTTTGTAGTGTGTATCTGTAACACCCGGTTAGAATTGAATCCTGTGTCCTCTGTACCAATCATCATGTGCACATGTTAGGCTTTACGTTGACCTGCCGTGGCAAGAAGATAGGAATGTCTTTGGACAGCTGGCACAAGAATGATACGAACACACAGGAGAATAAAAAAAGAGAGTTGTTTCATCGACTATGCTTTTCTTTGTATTATCCATGAAAACAATTTTTTTAACTAAGCTTCCATTCCTCACAATGAGGATAATCTGCTCATATTTAGCATTATGGAGAATCGTTATTGTCATTCAGACGGGTTTTGGTTAATCCACTGTTAATGGGTGGTATATATGCTATGTTGATGGGTAGTGTATATATATATATCCTGTGGTTCACAAACCTTGATCGGTGGTTGCTACGTCCACAAAATATTTGTACTAGGCAGATCCATCCGAAGGGATCACTTCTTGTCAGCGCAACCATGGAGCCTGGCCTAAAGGGTGTCGAGAGAATTGAACCCGTGACCTCTCAATAGCAAGAGTGCTTCAACGATGGAGATAGTGGTATATATGTTATCAAAGTCATCTAGGATTTATACTTTGTCCCAGCTATTATTACTGTTAAGTTATGGTATGTTCTATGCTTAGAGTAGTTCACTTCTTTTTATTATTATTATCCACAGATTAGCAATCACCTGTATAGTAAGTAAAGTGCAGATAGAACATTAAATGATCAACAGAAAACAAGCCAAGACAAGAGACACAAGATGTGGTGGCTAGCCAGGGACGAACCCCAATATGGGGAAACCCTTTAATCAAATCTTCCTTTATCTTCAATAATTCAGCAGAGAGAAATAATACATAAATCTGATTTACATCAGCAACAACAAACCCTAGATCAGCGACATTAGTCAATATTTGTCTGATCATCTAGATCAGCGGCATCGGCATCATTGGCATCAACTGCCAGAGAGAAATAGTACATAAATCTGATTTACATCAGCAACAACAAACCCTAGATCAGCGACATCAGTCAATATCTGTCAGATCATCTAGATCAGCAACATTAGTGACATCAGTCAATATCTGTCAGATCATCTAGATCAGTAGCATCAGCGACATCAGCATCATCGGCATCAACATCATCAGCATCACCGGCATCTTCGGCATCACCGACATTAGCATCACCGGCATCATCGACATCACCGGCATTTGCGGATCACCGGCATCTGTGGATCACCGACATTAGCGGCATCACTGGCATTAGCATCATCGGCATCATTGACATCAGTGTCATCGGCATCATCGGCATCCTTCCTTCCACACGTGTGAGAGAAGAGTCCCTTTCTGCGCAGTAGGAGAAAAGCCTCTTTTCTGCGCAAGAGAGAGAGAGAGAGAGAGAGAGAGAGATGTGATGAGATGTGTGTGTCCAAATGAGGAAAAGACCTCCTGTATTTATACACAACTGTTGATGATTGAATAAATGCGATTGTTGGGCTTCTGAGCCTACATGAGTTGCTGGTCGGCTTGATAATTATTCCATAATCAAAATAAATTCATATCTCCATAAACACTTATGGAAATCGGATGATCTTTAGATCAATCCTACACCTCTCGATGAGAGGAATCTAATAAAAATATTATTAGCCATGAATAAGATGACCCACATGGAGTTTGGCCCTAGTTGCCAATTTTAACACTCCCTCTCAACTAGGGAGAACTCCATCTGCAATCTGTCCGTCGGTTGCTACTATTCATCCATCCAATGCACTGCCCTGTACAGCTTGACCCTCTATTCCGCTTTATCTTGCCTGCTTTGCTGAGTTCTATTTTGCCCTGTTCTGATATGCTCTGCTCTGCTTTATCCGAATTATGAAGAAGAAGAAATGATCAAGAATGTATCATACTAACTCAAAGTCAGTCTCAGAGTGTGTACCACTGGTCCCAAACCAGTTTCAACCGACCCGAAGTCAATGTCATAGTGGGTACAACTCCTACAATTGGTCCCAGACCAGTATCATCCTCCACTGACTCAAAGTCAGTCTCAGAGTGCGTACCACTGGTCCCAGACCAGTCTCAACCGACTCAAAGTGAGCGTCATAGTAGGTACCACTCCTACTAGTGGTCCAGACCAGTTCTCCACTGACTCGAAGTCAGTCTCAGAGTATGTACCACTGGTCCTAGACTAGTCTCAACCGACCCGAAGTCAGCATCATAGTGGGTACAACTCCTACCACTGGTCCCAGACCAGTATCATTGATCCCAGATCAATGAAGGTCATCTTAGCATAAGGAGTACGGTAGATACAACGATGCGTCCATCAGTACTACTATGGTGCCTATCCTCATTTCCTTGCTCATTGATCAGATGAGAGGTACTTCCCATGAGTCCCAAACTGCATGGGTAGGATGCCTCGACAGGAGAACTAATTATCCTGTCCACAGGAGAGCGAATCATCCTGTCCCACAAGAGAGCGAATCATCTTGTCCACAGGAGAGCGAATCATCCTCTCCCACAAGAGAGCGAATCGTCTTGTCCACAAGAGAGCGAATCATCCTGTCCACAGGAGAGCGAATCATCCTGTCCAGTGGATGCCACGGAGAACTAATCATCCTGGCCCACAGGAGAGCGAATCATCCTGTTCCACAATCGCCATGGAGAACACATCATCCAAGCCTCACAGGAGAACTAATCATCCTGCTACACAATCGTCATGGAGAACACATCATCCAGACCTCATAGGAGAACTAATCATCCTGTTACACAATCGTCATGGAGAACACATCATCTAGACCTCACAGGAGAACTAATCATCCTGCTACACAATCGTCATAGAGAACACATCATCCAGACCTCACAGGAGAACTAATCATCCTGCTACATAGTCGCCACGGGGTGTCACAGGGAAAGTTTTGATTCTTTTACCCTGTACACGTACACCACCAGGGGATGGTGAGTCACCCTGTGGTCATATGTTGTTGCAAGAAGTACCTCGCCCCCCCCCCCGGAACTCCAAGAGCTCCATACATCATACAGGACCCTCATCAGAGGGTTTCTAAAAGACACCAAGTCGTTCTCGGAAAGTCAAAAATTTGACCTTTCCTAGGGGCTTTGTTAGAATGTCGGTGATTTGTTCATCTGTACTGATATGTTGGAGCCTTATAGCTCCCTGCTGCACCATATCTTGAATATAGTAGTACCTGATATCGATATGCTTGGAGCATTCATGAAATACAGGATTCTCTGATAAACGAATCCCACTCTGGTTATCACATAGGATCACAGTGGTATCCATTGTAACTCCAAACAGCTCACTAAAGAGCTTTCGTAACCAGACTGCCTCACAGGAGGCCATGCTAGCAGCAATGTATTCTGCCTTGGCGGTGCTCAGAGCCACCGACTTTTGCTTCTTGCTCATCCAGGATATCGAGGCAGATTCCAAAGAGAACCAGCACTGAGAAGTGCTCTCCACACTGCCTGCTCACTCAACATTCGAATAATCATGTAGTTTCATATTTCCGGCAGTGTATCTCAATCCATGAGAGATTGTGCCTCGAAGACATCTCAGAAGATTCTTGGCATCAATCCAGTGAGGCTCAACCAAATATGAGCTCACCATGCTCACTGCAAAACATATGTCCGGACGGAGGTTCACCAAGAACATCAACGCGAATGAGTTTATGAAACTCAGAGGCATTTCCCAAATCTGGTCCGACATCACTACCATATAACTTCTGAAAGTTAAGATCCTCGAGGTAGTCACAGGCTTGCAGTCCACCATACCAAATCTTTCCAATATCTTCACCACATATTTTCCTTGAGATAGGAAAATTTCCCTTGGCTTCTGCTAGACTTCAAGTCCTAGGAAGTAGTGCATCAGTCCTAGGTCCTTCATTTCAATTTCAGAAGCCAACTCTGTCTTACATTTGTGAATGAGAGGGTCTGCACTTGTTAGAAAGAGGTCATCCACTTACAGCACCAGTATGAGAGGTTTCTCATCTTCAACCTTGGAGTAAAGGTTAGGATCGGCTTCTCTCTTAGTGAATCCCTGCTTCATCAAGTAGTTATCGATTCTCTCATACTATGCTCGGGGTGCTTGCTTTAGCCCATAGAGAGCCTTTTTCAACCTACATACATGAGATTTTCGATCATAAATCTCAAATTCTTCGGGTTGTTCCACGTAGACCTCTTCTTTGATCGAACCATGCAAGAATGCGGTCTTGACATCCATTTGATGTAGGTTCCATCCTTGTGAAGCTGCAAGGGCTATGATCGAGCGGATGGTGGTATATCTGGCAACAGGTACAAATATCTCGTCATACTCTTTTTCTTTCGGTTCCTTGGTGTCAGCTTCTTGAGAGCTCCTCGCTATAGGAAGATTGTTCAACTAGTGGAGAGCCATATCTTTGTCAAAGGTGACATCATGACTAATCACGACTTCCCTTTGATCGGCTACATAGATTCTATAACCTTTCACTATAGCCCACGAAGATTCCTTTCGGTGAACATTTCTTCAGGAGTCCTGGAACCCAATGCTTGATGAGGGCATCGGTTTTGTACATATACGGCGGTGTTTGCAGCTTCGTCCCATAGAAACTTCAGAAGTATTTGATCATGGAGCATGGCACAGACAGCTTCCACAATTGTATGTTCTTCCTTTCTGCCACACCATTCTGTTCAAGAGTATATGGTGTGGTAGTCTCCTTCTTAATGCCAACCTCTTTACAAAAGTCATGAAACTCGTTAGATTCATATTCAGTCCCATTATTAGTCCTTCAGATCTTGATCTTCTTTTCGGTTTGATTCTCAATCAAGGCTTTGAAGTGTCGAAACCAAGAGAACACTCCATCCTTCTTTTTCAAGAAGTATATCCAAGTCTTTCGAGAGTAGTCATCCTTAAAAGTAAGGTAATATGAATATCTTCCCAAGGAGTTCACAGGCATTATACCAGATATGTCTGAGTGAACCAACTGTAATATATCAGAGGTCTTGATTTGGCTTGAGGGGAATGGTCCCCTTTTGAGCTTTCCTTCGGCACATCCCGGACATACACCTTCTTTCTCTACTCGGAATTCGGGCGTCCCTGTCACCATTTGTCTTACATCGGGTAGAGCTTTATAATGAAGGTGGGCAAACCTCCGATGCCAAAGTTCGGATTGAAGAGATGTGTCACAAGACATGACATCTAGCGGACTTCCACCGACTTGATATAATGAATCAACTTGAAACCCAAGAGTAAAGGCATCTTTAACTTTAAATAAACTCACCTGTCTATCGTAGATTTCCTTGGAGGTGTTCAGCTCAGAAACATAGGCCACCAAGCGCTTGTCGATAGAGTCCCGGATGATCTTCTTTGTTTTGACTTCACCGGTTTTCCATTTGTTCCTGGTAGCAGCGGGTGCATTTGATGGAGGCTCAACAATATGCCTCTCACATGGTCCAACACTCCTTGATCTTCTAAGGTTAGATCGAGAGACATCTTCCATCCGTGATAGTCAGACTTCTCATGGAGCTTGTCTTTCCAGAGTGTTGAGGACCTCATAGTTCTTTTAGGATAGCCTTGCCAATCTTCTCTTCGGTGATTGCTCTTGCTCTTGCTCTTGCTCGGGCTCTGTCTTCACCTCAGCTCTGATACCATGTTAAGTTATGGTATGTTCTATGCTTAGAGCAGTTTACTTCTTTTTATTATTATTATCCACAGATTAGCAATCACCTGTACAGTAAGTAAAGTGCAGATAGAACATTAAACGATTGATAGAAAACAAGCCAAGACAAGAGACACAAGATGTGGCGGCTAGCCAGGGACAAACCCCAATATGGGGAAACCCTTTGATCAAATCTTCCTTTATCTTCAATAATTCAGCAAAGAGAAATAGTACATAAATCTGATTTACATCAGCAGCAACAAACCCTAGATCAGCAACATCAGTGGCATCAGCATCATCGGCATCACCGACATCAGCGTCATCGACATCACTGGCATCATCGGCATCACTGACATTAGCATCACCGGCATCAACGGCATCACTGACATTAGCATCACCGGCATCAACGGCATCATCGGCATCATTGGCATCACCGCCATCATCGGCATCATTGGCATCACCGCCATCATCGGCATCATTGGCATCATCGAAATCAGCATCATCGACATCACTGGCATCATTGGCATCCTTCCTTCCACACATGTGAGAGAAGAGTCCCTTTCTGCTCTGTAGGAGAAGAGCCTCTTTTTTGTGTAGGAGAGAGGGGGAGATGTGATGAGATGTGTGTGTACAAATGAGGAAAAGACTTCCTGTATTTATACACAACTGTTGATGATTGAATAGATGCCACTGTTGGGCTTCTGAGCCTACATGAGTTGCTGGTCGGCTTGATAATTATTCCATAATCAAAATAAATTCATATCTCCATAAATACTTATCGGAATCGGATGATATTTAGATCAATCCTACACCTCTCGACGGGAGGAATCTAATAAAAATATTATTAGCCATGAATAAGATGACCCACATGGAGTTTGGCCCTAGTTGCCAATTTTAACAATTACAAATGTATGTACATACATCCATAAAAGCATGATCACAAGCACAAGCATGTAACTTAAATAAATTTGCATCTAGGTGGCATCTTTATATTAATTACCAAATTTCAATGACCCAGTTGCAATATACATATTAGTATATTACTACTTAAACAGTAGTTGAAAACCCTGCAATGTTTGGGACTCAATCTTTGGTCTGTCCAAAATAATGGCTTCCCACTTGGTTCTAGATGGCTGCTCCATATGCAGTCACTACTCGTAACCTTAATCCTTAAACTCTACTTAGGGCTGCTCATCGCTGTAAAAACTACCAGAAAGAATAGCCACACCAAAAGGAAAATCTTGTTTGGTATTTATTGCCTACTAGCTATGTTCTAAGCATCACTTATCAACAAAGTTCCTTTCTAGTTCCTTTCTGTTATATAGTTTTCATTCTTTAGATTGAAAAGATTCGCTAATGGTGATATTACTGTACTAGTTTTCTCTGACTGTACATTCAGTAGCTACCCTCTTTTTAGTAATTTTGATCTTTTGTTATAATAATGATTAATTTGAGTACTAAGGTCCGTGAGTACATCTTTTATTGGGCTTGGGTCCTAGTTTGCTTAATATTTATAATTTTATAGTATTTTGTCAAATTGTGTGTACTAAGTTTTGCTCTTTAAAAAGCTTTGAACAGTTTGATATTGTGTCAATTTCAGCAATCTAAATCAGGTTATCAACATGGAACATTACAAATGGAATTTACTGTAACAGATTTAAGCTTGTGTGTTTCATTTAATTGTAAAGAACTAAAACATTTGTGTTTACTTCAAGTTTCATGCTATGCTAAATTTAGAGATGAATCGGTCATTTATTTTACACTTAATGAGAAATGTATGATTTTTCAGTGTATCTGCAGAAATGAGTTATTGCATAAAGTTTCAAATTGTGACATGTATAAGAAAGCAGTGGAATAAACTGTCAAGTTTCTGATTTGTGTCTTCACAATGAATATCTCAGTTGATTGTTGATATCCAATTCAATGTCCAAGCTGTTCATTATTTAAATAACACCATGCAATGCAGAAAAGCACAAATACATATGCAACAAAACAAATATCACAAAGTCGAAATAAAAGGAAGGAAAATCTTGTATTGGCATTGAGAAACACCTAGCAAATTTGTTCTCAACAAGTGTACATTTGGTCCTCATATGTATATCAAACAAGCTTCCTATGCATGCTTCAGATTATTTCCCTCATTTTTATATATCTAAACCTACTTTAATCATAGCAAATTTGTTCTCAACAAGTGTACATTTGGTCCTCATATATCTAAACCTACTTTAATCATGTGTAAATTTGATTTATGTTTGTAGCCTACAGGAGAAACTAATTTAATATTTCTAACAGCAAAGATTTCAGGCAACATGTTCTCCTAACGTTCTATAATATGCATGCCTTCTGTTCACTCAATTGTATTTTGATCAACCTACTTAAATATATTTAATGGTGAATTGCATCTGTAGCCTACAAGAGAAACTAGGTTAATAATATTAATAGCTAGGTTTTTGAGGAAATATGTTTTCCGTAGATTTTTTCACCCAATTGTATATGCTGAACCTACTCAAGTAGATGTAATTTTGAGTTTCATGCGTAGTTGACAGGAGAAACTAGTTTGAATTTAACAGCAAAAATTTCAGGAAACATGTTCTCTATATGTTCTATATTATGCATGCCTTGTTTGATTATTTTATTCAATTGTATATTGCTGAACCCACTTAATTGTATGTAATTTTCAAATGCATTTTTAGCTTACAAAAGAATTTTAGTAAATTCAACAGCAATGATTTTGAGGAAATGTGTTGTCCTAATGTTATATAATATGCCTGCATTCTTAGAAGATCTTTAAATTTTTTTTTGCTGAACCTAAAATGTGTGCGATTTTGAATTGCATTTGTAACCTACATGAGAAACTAGCTTAATAATTTTAACAGAAAATATTTTAAGAAACATATTCTCTTTATGTTATACGATGCTGTTCACATTATTGATTTCCTTCTTGTAAATGTGCAGTGATGTGCCCTCTTTATGCCTATCATCAGAAGCATCCGGTTAATCTTGCATTGTTGGGAGTGTTTACTGTTGTTCTGAGCCTCACTGTTGGCATATCCTGTGCATACACAAAAGGTTGGTCATTACCATAGCTTTTCTGTCACCTGTAAATGAGGAGATAAAATCAGATAAATTTTACACTCTTGTTCTGGTTTATCGCTTTCATAATTTTTTATGCCTGACTTTTGACATATCTGTTCAGGAAGGATAGTTCTGGAGGCATTGATATTAACAGCAGCTGTGGTGTTCTCACTAACTGGTTACACATTCTGGGCGGCAAAGAAGGGCAAAGATTTCAGTTTCTTGGGTCCAATTCTGTTTTCCAGCCTCATTGTCCTCATCCTATTTAGTTTTATCCAGGTAATGATTATTTTGGTTATTAGACTGTTTCTTGTTTATTTTTGGGGTAACTTGATGTGCTTACATGCTTTTGGATCTTGGCAGAGATTATTTGTTTGGAATTACAATTTTGGAAAATTGTTAAATCTTCTGACCCTAGCATCTGGCAATTAGTTCCTAGCAGATTTATCACATATCTACTGAATAAATGCACAACTAGGTTTTTAACAAAATTATTCAGTGGAAGCAAAATAGAACCAATCTCAATCACATGTGACACATACAAATTCTGTCCAAATAAATCAGTTCTTCATTAAATTAAAACCTATTTGGACTTCTGTACTAGGATAATGGCCCAACTATGAAATTTACAGTTACAACATACTTTCGATCTGACCCAGCTGATCAGGCCCTAGATTTGTCCTTGATCTCCTTGGCTGATTTGGGTCTCCTATGCTGCACTTCTATACCTTCCTTGGACTTAGCACACTAGAATTGTTAATTTTAGGATAACAATGGTATGTTCTATGCTTAGAGCAATTTTAATTCAATTTTTTTTATTAGCCCACTATCATATCCAGATTAGCAATCACATCAACATGATAATAAATTGCAGATAGAACATAAACAATAAAAGTAGAAGACAAGCCAACACAAGAGGACACAAGATGTGGCACCAGCCAGGGACAAACCCCAATGTGGGGAACCCTTGATCAATTCTTCTTATAATTTTTCAAAAGTTCAATAGAGAGAGAGAGTACAATTTACAATATTCACTTGTCCAAACTGATCAGTCAAAATAGTAGAAACAGAAAGCCCTAACCAGAAAGTCAACACTAGTCAAAAGGGCTGAAATTGACCTCCAAAACAGCTCGGTCAACTCGACCTCCAACAGCAAGATAATGCAGCCTAAAACAGTCTGAAAATAACCAGTCAAACTTGGTCAACAAAAGTCAACGCAGCAACTTGAATTAGGGCAGTCAACACTGGTCAACGCAGGGGTCAAACTGCCTCAGTTTTTGTGCCCAGAACAGTGGCCTGCCCAAACATAAGTCTCCCTCACAAAACTGAAGTTAAACAGGGTCAATGATGGTCAAAGTCAGCCTCCTGAAATTTCGGCCTCTTGAAATTTCTGTCAAATCTGGTCAACACAGCAGCTAGAAAAGACAATCTTCTTTAGCATGTGTGGAGAGAGAGAGGCCCATAAATCTGTACCCAATCAAGATGAGAGAGAGAGATGAATGAGATGAGATGCCAAAATGAGGAGGAGGCACCTTGTATTTCTATGCAATGTTGAAGGCTGGAGGAGGCTAATTTGATGGCTGACTGACCTTGACAATTTGTCCATAATCAAAATAAATTCATAACTTCATTTGTACATGTTAGAATGGGATGATCTTTAGATCAATCCTTCACTTATCGGAAAGAGGAATCTAAGAAAAATATCAGCTGCCTCATAAGAGCTGTCCAAAGTGATGTTTGACCCTAGTTGCCAAATTTAACACTTCCTCTCAACTAGGGAGAACATCACTTGCCAAGGTATGTGTGTGGAAAAGAAATTTTAAGGAAGCATTTACTCTTGGATTCAGGGTTGATAGCTTATATCAAGTTGGAAGAAGTCCACTGGGAAGTATGTCTTGCAACACATCTCTTCAATCCGAACCATGGCACCGATAGTTTGTTCATCTTCACTATAAGGCTCTACCTGATGCAAGGAAGATGGTTACAAGTATGCCCAAATTCAAGATAGAGCATGAAGGTGTGTGTCAGGGATGTGCCGAGGGAAAACATACAAGGGGACCATTCCCCTCAAGTGATAGCAAGACCACTGACATTTTGCAATTGGTTCATTATGATCTATCTGGTATGTTGCCTGTGACATCATTGGGAGGATATTTATATTATGTTGTCTTTGTGGATGACTTCTCTCACAAAACTTGGATATATTTCTTGAAAAAGAAGGATGAAATATTCACATGGTTCCGTGCCTTCAAACCCTTGAGGGAAAATCAAACAAGGAAGAAGATCAAGATATTGAGGATCGATAATGGAACTGAGTATGAGTCAAATGAATTCAATGACTATTGCAGGAAAGATGGCATTAAGAGGGAGACTACTACAACATATACTCCTGAGCAAAATGGTGTTGCTGAAAGGAAGAATCGTTCCAATATAGAAGCCACTTGTGCCATGCTTCATGATCAAAGCCTTCCAAAGTTTTTATGGGGAGAAGCTGCCAACACTGTTGTGTACGTTCAAAATCGATGCCCTCATCAAGCATTGGGCTCCAAAACTCTCAAAGAAGTTTTCTCCGGTAAGAAACCTGATGTTCCTCATTTTAGAATTTTTGGTAGTCTCATATACTTTCATGTGTCAAAAGAAAAGAGAAGTAAATTGGAGGCATCTGGGAAGAAAGGAACTTTTGTGGGCTATAGTGAAACTTCTAAGGCATATAGAAGCTATGTGTCTGGTCAAAGAGAAGTAGAGTTGAGTCATGATGTCACCTTCAATGAGGATGCTGCCCTAAGGAAGATTAACAACCTTCTTATTCAAAAGAAGGACAAAGAAGGAGATGTAGGAAATTAGGGAGAATCACAGGATGAGCCGATGCCCGATGTTGAAGAATCAATGGATCCCATTGATCCTCCTCCTCATGAGCCCTCCTCCTTAAAAATGAGACCCTCATGGCTTAGCGAAACTCTCGAAGATGTCGAGAGAGTCTAGACATATTGCACCGATGGGGACATTTTGTGAAAGTAAGAAGCCAAATAGGTACCAAGGGTACTTAACTGCAATGAGCACCATTATTCAGTCTCAACCTTGCTCATTTGAAGAAGCTGTGAAGCAACAAGTATGGAAGGATGCTATGAATGAAGAGTACGAGTCGATTATGAAAAATGATGTCTGGGATGTGGTCCCTAGACCCTAGGACAAATCTGTTGTCACCTTTAAATGACTCTACAAGATCAAGCATGGTGCTGATGGAAGTGCTGAAAAGTTCAAGGCCAAATTTGTTGCTCGAGGCTTCTCTCAAAAGGAAGGTGTAGATTATGATGAGATATTTGCACCCGTTGCTCACTACACCACCATCTGTTCGATTATAGCACTTGCTGCCTCACAAGGATGGAATTTGCACTAGATGGATGTCAAGACTGCCTTCTTGCATGGTTCTCTTAAGGAGGAAGTTTATGTGGAACAATCTGAGGGGTTTAAAGGTCAAGATCGTCAGACACATGTATGCAGGTTTAAGAAAGCCCTCTATGGGTTGAAGCAAGTACCTCGAGCTTGGTATGAGAGGATCAATAGCTATCTGATGAAGCTAGGATTTACAAGAAGTGAAGTTGATCTGAACCTTTACTTTAAGGTTGAAAATGATAGACCTCTCATCTTGTTACTATATGTGGATGATCTCTTTCTGACAGGTGCAGACCCTTTTATTCATCAATATAAGATGGAGTTGGATTTCGAATTTGACATGAAGGACCTAGGACTGATGCATTACGTCCTAGGGTTGGAGGTTTGGCAAAAGCCAAGGGAGAGGCAAAAGCTAGGGGAGATTTTCCTTTCTCAAGGAAAATATGTTGTGAAGCTACTTGAAATATTTGGGATGGTGGATTGCAAGTCCGTGACCACTCCGATGGAACTTAACTTCAAGAAGTTATGCTGTAGTGCTGCTGGGCCCGATTTGGGAAATCCTTATGAGTATTGTCAACTCGTAGGGGCCCTGATGTTGTTGGTGAACTCTCGTTCGAACATATGTTTTGTAGTGGACACATTGAGTCAGTTTATGGTCGAGCCTCATCATATACATTGGATTGCTCCCAAGAATCTCTTGAGATATCTCTGGGGCATAATCACTTATGGATTGAGATACATTGCCGGGAATGTGAGGCTCCATAATTACTTTGATGCAGACTTGGTTGGCAGTTTGGTGGATCGCAAAAGCACATCAGGATGGTGCTTCTCTCTAGGTTATGCTTTAATATCATGGATGAGCAAGAAGCAGAAGTCGGTTGCTTTAAGCACCGCTGACGTTGAATACATTGTTGCTAGTTTGGCCTCCTATGAAGCTGTCTGGTTGAGGAAACTCTTTAGTGAGCTGTTTGGACATGGGCTGGATACCACCGTGATCTTCTGTGACAACCAGAGTGGGATTCATCTTTCTGAGAATCCCGTGTATCATGAACGCTCCAAGCATATTCATATCAGGTACCACTTTATCTGGGATATGGTACAGCGGGGAGCAATAAGGCTCCATCATATTGGGACCGATGAGCAGATCACCGATATTCTTACGAAGCCCCTTAGGAAGGTCAAATTCTTAACCTTCCGTGAACGACTTGGAGTCATGGAGAGACCCTCTTATGAGGGTCCTGTATGAGATGGATAGTGAGCTCTGGGAGCTTCGGGGGGCTTGGGGTACTTGGAGCGATGAGCGACCATAGGGTGACTCACTCTCCCCTAGTAGTGCGTTGTGTACAGGGTGAATGGTTCACCTTCCCTTGTGATACCCCGTGGTGGCATATGCATAGGCTGAGTGGTTCACCCTCCCCTATGGCATATGAGCAGGATGAATGGTTCACCTTCTTCTGCCGGCACATCCTACCCATGCAGTCCGAGACTCATGGGAAGTACCTCTCATCTGGCCAATGAGTAGGGAAATGAAGATAGGGACCATAGTACTACCGATGGACGCATCATGTACTACTGTACTCCCTATGCTAGGATGTTTATATTGATCTGGGATCAATGGAAACTGACTTCGGGTCGGTTAAGAGTGGTATGACACACTGTTTTTGGAGATTAACTTCTGGTCAGTGGAGAATGGTATGATACATTCTCGATCATTTCTTCTTTCTTCATGGTTCAATAGAGCAGTGCAGTGTAGTGCAAAGCAGAGCAGAGTAGTGCAGAGCAGAGACAGGGATGGTACAGATTGTTAGACAGTTTGGCAGGTGATGTTCTCCCTAGTTGAAAGGGAGTGTTAAATTTGGCATCTAGCGCCAAACATCACTTTGGACAGTTCTTATGAGGCAGTTGATATTTTTCTTAGATTCCTCTTTCCGAGAGGTGTAGGATTGATCTAAAGATCATCCCATTCTGACATGTACAAATGAAGTTATGAATTTATTTTGATTATGGACAAATTGTCAAGGTCGGTCAACCATCAAATTAGCCTCCTCCAGCCTTCAATGTTGCATATAAATACAAGGTGCCTCCTCCTCATTTTCGCATCTCATCTCATTCATCTTTCTCTCTCTCATCTGTTGGCATTATGGCTAAAGTGTTGTCCTTGATGGCAACCCATTCAGGTGATAGATCACAGTACTTCAAGTCAGCAGCAGAGATTGATGATCAGCTATCAAATATTGAAGAAAATAAGGGGTACGCAGGTACACCTTACATAAGGTGCGTACACGCAGGTCGGTGTTACATAAAGTGCGTACATACCCGCAGTTATCCCGTTCAGGAGGTGCGTACCCGCAGTGCACACATTTCAAGGCAAAGAAATTCACACGTGGGGTTTCTTATGTTTAACCTTTGGTATTTAGCCGACGGTTTTGTGTTATTATGGTGTCGGCCCGTGGTATTAATCCATGATTTAAGGAAGAGCTTTCCTATATAAAGCAAAGGAGATCATTTGGCTTGTGTATGTTTTGGGTTGAATATCTTATGAGGGCTAGATCTGAAATATTATGATCTCTTGGGAGTATGTCTAGATCTAAATAAGGCGAATCTACTGATGGATTGAGATCTTTTCGGCGCATGTTCAGATCTGTAGATCTGACTGTCTGGGTTATTTCTGAAGTCTTGAAATCATCTATGCCCGAAGGTACGCAGGTACAGTGAAAGAAAAGTGCGTACATACGCAGGAACGAAGCGTTTCAGGTGCGCCGGTACGCAGGCACAGAAGGGTTGCAGGTGCGCCGGTACGCAGGCACAGAAGGGTTGCAGGTGCGGAGGTCCGCAGGCAGTTCAATGGATACAGTGCGTATGTAAGCAGGTGAGCAGTTGAGCAGGGTGCGTACGTAAGCAGGCGAGCAGTTGAGCAGGGTGCGTACGTAAGCAGGCGAGCAGTTGAGCAGGGTGCTTACTGTAAGCAGGCAGTACATGGGTGAAGCTGCTTACTTCTCTTAAAATCTTTGTTTATCATTGCTGTGTTCTGGGTTTGGTCCTATTATTGTCGATCTGGTTACTAGAGTTGACTGGGTGATTCTCTTATACTTGATGATCATTTGATGCTTATGGATCCAGTTTGAAAATTTATGAAAAGTGGTCCTTGTAAGAAAAGAAGTAGGGGGTTGTAGCTCCCTTCCAGGAGAGACTGGAAAACGAGAGAGAGAGTTGTAGCTCTCTGCAGGTTGCAGCCTGCGTACTGGTAAATGACTGCACCAGTACATAACCATTGTAAAAGGAGTTTCTAATTTGAAAGAAGATAGAGACATATTGCAGCAGGTGGTTTTCATCCACATTGGGTTTCCACCTTACATCTTGTGTTCTTTGGTGTGACTATCTGTTTTCTTTGTTCATGTTCATTATTTTATGGTACTGACATGCAAAAATAATTCAAGGAACAAATAAGGAAGATTTATTAAAAGTGTTAGATAATACTGATTCACCCCCCTCTCAGTATTATTTCCAACAATTGGTATCAAAGCAGGTCCTTCAGAGAAGCTTGATCGCTTGAAGGTAGATCGTTCATCATGAGCAACTACGAGAGAGAAGCATCAATCAGGCCACCAGTTTTTGATGGGACAAACTTCAATTATTGGAAGGTAAGAGTTACTGCCTATCTTCAATCTCTTGGTACAGAAGTTTGGGACATCGTAGAGACAGGCTACGCTTTTCCTTCAGCCACTCCTACAGATGCAGCCGAGAAAAAGAAGTATGAAACAAATGCGAAAACAGTCAGTACTCTATTAGGATGTATATCCCAATCAGAATTCATGAAGGTAATGCACTATAAATCCGCAAAAGAGATATGAGACACAATTGTCACGAGCTATGAAGGAGATGAACAGGTAAAACGTGCTAAACTTCAAACTCTCAGAATTCAGTATGAGACTCTCAAGATGTATAATGATGAAAGTGTGGCTAACTATTTTCTTCGGGTAGATGAGGTTGTTAATTGTATGAAAAATTTGGGTGAAGAAATAAAAGAGGCTATTGTGGTTGAAAAGGTTCTAAGATCATTGTCTCCCAAGTTTGAATCTAAAGTATCTGCAATAGAAGAAAAGGAAAATCTACGAATCCTTACTATGTCTCAGCTACATGGAATTCTAACTGCTTATGAAATGAGAAAGGGAGGTCCATCAGACAGAAGAGAAGTTGCTTTCAAGGCATCAGGTAAAGGAGATTATTATGAAGCAAGCCACGTCCCAGAAGAAGAAGAAGAATCAAATTTTGTCAGAAATCTTCAAAGGGGTTCTGGAAGGTTCAGAGGTAAGTTACCTTTTAAATGCTTTTCTTGTGGAAGAGTAGGTCATTATGCTGCAAAATGTCCTTATAAGGATAAAGGAAAGGAACCTGCTAGATGGAACAAGAAACAAAATGCAAATAAGAAAAGCTACTACACTCATGAAGATAGTGATGGTCTATCAAACAGTGATGAAGATGAACGAGGTAATGAATATAAGTTGTTAATGGCATTTGAAGATGATGATTATATGGATGCTATAGATGTGGATAACCTTTATGATGAAATTACTAGACTCAAGAGATGTATAGAAGAAAAGAATATGATCATTGATACTCTACAATTTCAAATTGATGAAAAAGAAAAACATCTTGAAAAATTAGAAGGTGAAATTGTTGTTCTTAGAAAAGAGATTGAGAAAACAAAAGCTATTAATCTTAAGTTTGTCAAAGGGTCTGAAACTTTGGATGAGATTATCAATGTGCAGCGGTCTTCACTAAACAAGACAGGTCTGGGCTATAATGGAGAAACTTCTCAAGCATCCACCTCAAAAAGTTATCTTGATGCAGCAAGAAGAAATGAGCAAAAGCACAATGAAGATCATCAGGTAAAGCAGGGACGAATTACAAACAGAAACTATCAGGGGCAATCCATCTTAAGGGTGAACAAAAGCTACAACCAGCCACAGGTAAAATCTTCTCAATTTGGTTCAAGAATAGATGACAATAGAAATTACAATCAATTGGCTGGTAGATTCGATAACCGCAGAAGTTTCTTCAATGGACAATGCTTTTCTTGCCATAACTTTGGTCACAAAGCAGCTCAATGTGTTGCATATAAAACGATCATGACTAGGGAAGCTCAAAAACAAAGAAGTATGACGGGGATTACAAAAAGGACCTATAACAACTTTTCGGTTCTTGAAAATGAAGTTGAATGTTTTATTTGCAATAACTTTGGTCATGAAGACTCTGAATGCAGGAGCAGGTTTCAGCAGAAAAAGGAACAAGCCTCAAGCACCAAAACATGGAGAATAAAGGAACCTCAAACAGAAAGATGTGGGATAGCATTTTATGCAGAGGGACAGGAAAATCTATGGTACATTGACAGTGGATGTTCGAAGCATATGACAGGTGATAAAGAAAAACTTGAGTCTTATTCTGCTCTAGAAAAGGGAAAGAAAGTCTCTTTTGGAAATGATACTCCTGCAACTATAAAAGGAAAAGGCATTGCTCAGTTAAAAGAAAAGGTCAAGGCTGGAAATGTTTTGTATGTTGATGGATTGAAGCATAATCTTCTAAGTGTCAGCCAGATGTGTGATCAAAGAACCGAGGTTATATTCAGATCAAATGGATGTCTTGTTCGTGATCTTGATACAGGTAAAACAGTGATCAAAGGCAAAAGAACTCCAAATAATCTGTACATATTTGAAGAAGGACAACAACAATGCTATCTGAGCAAGGATGATGAGCACTGGTTATGGCATCGGAGGTTGGGACATCTAAGCTTTTCACAAATAAAGAAAGCATGCAAATATCAGGCAGTTCGCGATCTTCCAGATATCAAAATTCCTGACAACACCATATGCAAATCATGTCAGTTTGGAAAACAAACCAGAACTAACTTTCCAGAGAAAGAAGGATCAGCTAGCATGCCTCTTGAGCTAGTACATACAGATACATGCGGTCCTTTCAGGAAAAGAACACCTCGAGGAGAAGAATACTTGATATTATTCATTGACGATTTCTCCAGGTTTGTCTGGTTAGGACTTATGAAGCACAAAGATGAAGCATTCGAAAAATTCAAATCCTTCAAAGCCTTGGTTGAAAATGAATCAGGTCACAAAATTAAGTGCCTCAGATCCGACAGAGGTGGGGAATTTACTTCAAATGAATTTTTTGATTTCTGTGAAGAACATGGGATAAGAAGAGAATTCTCTACAGCAAGAACTCCTCAGCAAAATGGAGTTGTGGAAAGAATGAACAGAACAGTTCAACAAATGGCTCGTGCTATGCTTGATGAGTCAGGAACTCCCGCAACTTTCTGGGGTGAAGCTGCACATGCTGCAGTTGTTATTCTCAACAAAACAAATGTCCGGGTGAACAACACTCAAACTCCTCATGAGCTTTGGAGTGGTAGGACTCCTTCGGTAAAGCACTTCAAAATCTTTGGGAGCAAATGCTATATCAAGAATACTGATGAGCAGCTTGGCAAACTTGAACCTAGAGCAGATGAAGGCATTCTTCTTGGTTACTCTCCACATAGCAAAGCATATAAATGCTACAATTTGGCAGAATTGTTGACAACATTGATGTAGTGGTTGATGAGAAGGGATACATTCCTAGGCAAGTACATCATGAAGACATCGAAGAAGATGAAGGCTACCCCCAACGACAGAATGATGAAGAAGAAGAACCTCAAGAAGAACCAGAAGAGCAAACAAGAATAGAAGAAAAGACTCCATCCAGATATGTTCAGAAGAATCATCCAGAATCTCAGATTATGGGGCAGAAAGAAGCAGGTGTACAAACAAGAAGAACAGTTGCAGAAGCTTCAAGCTATTTGGCATTACTCTCCTCTACTGAACCACAAAATGTGAAAGAGGCATGCAAAGATGAATGTTGGGTGAAAGCAATGGATGAAGAACTTGAGCAGATCGAAAAGAACAACACTTGGGAGCTGGTTCCTAGACCAAAAGATAAGAATGTTATCGCAACAAAATGGGTCTTCAAAAATAAATTGAATGAAAATGGAGAAGTAATTAGAAACAAAGCCAGACTTGTTTGTAAAGGGTATGCGCAGCAAGAAGGAATAGACTTTGAAGAAACCTTTGCTCCTGTTGCAAGACTTGAGGCCATCCGAATGTTCCTTGCTCTCTCAAGTTTTCAAAACTTCAAAGTATTTCAAATGGACGTGAAATCAGCCTTTCTGAATGGAGACTTGGAAGAAGAAGTGTACATTGAACAGCCAGATGGGTTCATTCTTGGAAATGATCCAAATCTTGTATGCAGATTGAAAAAGGCTCTCTATGGTCTCAAACAAGCTCCAAGGGCTTGGTACTACCGTTTGGACAAATATCTTCATCAACAAGGCTTTTCAAAAGGATCAGCAGATAGCAATCTTTATATAAAAGTTGAAAATGACAAATTGCTAATACTTGTTGTGTATGTAGATGACATTATTTTTGGGAGCAATGAAGAAGCTATGAGTCAAAGCTTTGCCTTGGTCATGCAGAAAGAATTTGAAATGTCCTTGCTAGGAGAACTGACATATTTCCTTGGTTTGCAAATCCAACAAAAAGAAGGAGGAATCTTTTTATCTCAAACCAAGTATCTCAAACAGATTTTGAAGAAATATGGTATGGAAGATGCAAAACCAGTATGTACACCCATGGTCACAGGATGTAGCCTCAGTGCAAATGATGAATCTGCAGCAGTACATCAACCAACCTACAGATCTATGATTGGAAGTTTACTTTATTTGACAGGTACCCGACCGGACATCATGCATGCAGTTGGAATAGTTGGAAGATTTCAGGCAAATCCGAAGGAGACTCATCTTCAGGCAGTGAAGAGAATTTTCAAATATCTTCAAGGGACTCAAAATTATGGCTTATGGTATCCTAGAGATACAGATCTTACACTTCATGCTTATACAGATGCAGATTGGGCCGGAAGCGTGGATGACAGGAAAAGCACAAGTGGTGGTGCGTTCTTTATGGGTTCCAGACTGGTATCTTGGTTCAGCAAGAAACAGAGTTCGATTGCCTTGTCTACAGCTGAAGTGGAATATGTTGCTGCTGCATCTTGTTGCACCCAACTCCTTTGGATGATGCAGACTTTGCAGGATTTTCAAATCACTTGTACACCACCAATCCCCATCTTATGTGATAACACAAGTGCAATCAGCATCTCAAAGAATCCTGTTATGCATTCAAAAACCAAGCACATACCAATCAAGTATCATTTTCTCCGGGAACAAGTGCTTGAACAGAAGGTCAAGTTGGAGTATGTTCCTTCTAAGGAACAAGTTGCTGATATTCTCACCAAACCATTGCCCAGGGACACTTTTGAATACCTCAGGCAAAAGCTGGGGGTTGTTGATGCATCATTTTATCGCTGAACCTCTTCTGATTGATGGTACAGGTTCAGGGGGAGCATATAATGCATTGTTGGCATTATGGAGGATGTGCAGAAGGAGATCTTGGAAGTAGCTGCAATATGTCTCTATCTCTTTCATGGTGGATTATGGTTCTTCGTTGCAGATCTGGTTCATATTCAGGGGGAGCATGTTCTTAGGGGGAGCATAACCCTTTGCCCTTGATGTCAAAGGGGGAGAATGAAGCTGAAGTTTTGAGGTTGCCATCAAGTCCAAAGGGGGAGATTGTTGGCATTATGGCTAAAGTGTTGTCCTTGATGGCAACCCATTCAGGTGATAGATCACAGTACTTCAAGTCAGCAGCAGAGATTGATGATCAGCTATCAAATATTGAAGAAAATAAGGGGTACGCAGGTACACCTTACATAAGGTGCGTACACGCAGGTCGGTGTTACATAAAGTGCGTACATACCCGCAGTTATCCCGTTCAGGAGGTGCGTACCCCCAGTGCACACATTTCAAGGCAAAGAAATTCACACGTGGGGTTTCTTATGTTTAACCTTTGGTATTTAGCCGACGGTTTTGTGTTATTATGGTGTCGGCCCGTGGTATTAATCCATGATTTAAGGAAGAGCTTTCCTATATAAAGCAAAGGAGATCATTTGGCTTGTGTATGTTTTGGGTTGAATATCTTATGAGGGCTAGATCTGAAATATTATGATCTCTTGGGAGTATGTCTAGATCTAAATAAGGCGAATCTACTGATGGATTGAGATCTTTTCGGCGCATGTTCAGATCTGTAGATCTGACTGTCTGGGTTATTTCTGAAGTCTTGAAATCATCTATGCCCGAAGGTACGCAGGTACAGTGAAAGAAAAGTGCGTACATACGCAAGAACGAAGCGTTTCAGGTGCGCTGGTACGCAGGCACAGAAGGGTTGCAGGTGCGCCGGTACGCAGGCACAGAAGGGTTGCAGGTGCGGAGGTCCGCAGGCAGTTCAATGGATACAGTGCGTATGTAAGCAGGTGAGCAGTTGAGCAGGGTGCGTACGTAAGCAGGCGAGCAGTTGAGCAGGGTGCGTACGTAAGCAGGCGAGCGGTTGAGCAGGGTGCTTACTGTAAGCAGGCAGTACATGGGTGAAGCTGCTTACTTCTCTTAAAATCTTTGTTTATCATTGCTGTGTTCTGGGTTTGGTCCTATTATTGTCGATCTGGTTACTAGAGTTGACTGGGTGATTCTCTTATACTTGATGATCATTTGATGCTTATGGATCCAGTTTGAAAATTTATGAAAAGTGGTCCTTGTAAGAAAAGAAGTAGGGGGTTGTAGCTCCCTTCCAGGAGAGACTGGAAAACGAGAGAGAGAGTTGTAGCTCTCTGCAGGTTGCAGCCTGCGTACTGGTAAATGACTGCACCAGTACATAACCATTGTAAAAGGAGTTTCTAATTTGAAAGAAGATAGAGACATATTGCAGCAGGTGGTTTTCACCCACATTGGGTTTCCACCTTACATCTTGTGTTCTTTGGTGTGACTATCTGTTTTCTTTGTTCATGTTCATTATTTTATGGTACTGACATGCAAAAATAATTCAAGGAACAAATAAGGAAGATTTATTAAAAGTGTTAGATAATACTGATTCACCCCCCCTCTCAGTATTATTTCCAACATCATCTTGATTGGGTACTGATTTCTGGCCTCTCTCTCTCCACATGTGCGAAAGGAAAACTGTCTTTTCTAGTTGCTGCGTTGAGTAGATTTGACCGAAATTTCAGGAGGCTGACTTTGACCAGCGTTGACCCTGTTTGACTTCAGTTTTGTGAGGGAGACTTTTGTTTGGGTAGGCCGCTGTTTTGGGCACAAAAATCAAGGCAGTTTGACTCATGTGTTGACCAATGTTGATTGCCCTAAATTAGGTTGCTGCGTTGACTTTTGTTGACTAGGTTTGATTGGTTATTTTCAGACTGTTTTGGGCTGCATTATCTTGTTGTTGGAGGCCGGGGTGACCAAGGTTGACCGAGCTATTTTGGAGGTCAATTCAGCCCTTTTGACCAACGTTGACTTTCTGGTTAGGGCTTTTTGTTTTTGCTGTTTTGACTGATCAGTTTGGGCAAGTGAATATTGTAAATTGTACTCTCTCTGTTGAACTTTTGAAGAATTATAAGAGGAATTGATCAAGGGTTTCCCCACATCAGGGTTTGTCCCTGGCTGGTGCCATATCTTGTGTCCTCTTGTCTTGGATTGTCTTCTATTGTTATTGTTTATGTTCTATTTGCATTTTACTATCATGTTGATGTGATTGCTAAACTGGATATGATATTGGGCTAATAAAGAAATTGAAGTAAAATTGCTCTTAAGCATAAACCATACCATTATTATCCTAAAATTAACACTAGGCCTTTAAAGAAACAACATATCAATTATCATTATACCTAGAGCCACCCTTAAAGAAATAATATATCCCATTGAAGTTTAGAGAAACAATTTCAATTTAAAATGAAATATACCTGGATCATGTTTTTTTAATTGAGTTATAAATTTATTATCTTTAATGGTGTTTCCCTTTTCTCGTGTGTATATTGAATTATCTTTTTTCTTATGAATGAATGAATGAATAATATTTTAACGTCCATGAGACTAAAAATAGTCCATGGGACTACCAACCTCCTTGTTTTTTGCCTTTTGCAATTCAATCATTTTCTTACTCAAATTGATGATGAGTTGACCCAACCTTCTAAGAGTCCCCTCACTGAAAAGACAATGCCAAGGAATTGATGCTAACATATTGCCATAACTGTCCCTGATGTCTTTGAAAGCATCACATTCCAAAATGAAATGCTTTTTCAATTCCACTGCCTAGAAGTCCAAAAACTACACATCCATTCTTCCCTAGCTTCTTTAGGTCTCTTCCGCCGTCCTGTTTCACATTGAAGTTGATGTGAGTTAGTTCTTAATTGAGCAATAAGAATCTTTGCTCTCCACGGAATGCTAGCTCCAATGTACTCTTTTTGTTGGAGATCACAAGTGGGGTTGAATTCCTAAACATAGTACTTCTTCTTTCTACCCAACTCTTTTCCCCATATATGCTTACGAAACTTCTCCATAACAAAATTCTTTAACTCCTTGCTATTTGTGGGACATGCATTGAGGTAAATATTCCATTTTTGCATCCATTTGTTGTTTTGTCTCATCCATGATTTCTTTCTTTCACTCATGCCTTCATTGAAGATAACTTTCGACCATCTACCTACTCCCATTTGCTCAATTCTTTTTAGATACCTTATAAGACGCACCATAGAAATTGCTTTGATGGGAGTTGCTCCTATTTCACTCAACATTATCTCATAAGGAACCAAACTTTTTATTTTGAACTTTCTCATGATCAAGTGTTTTTGAATTTTCTCAATGTTTCCATTTTGAAACAGGGGTGATGCTAGCCCATAGTTCATACCCCTATAATATCACTGGATAGACTAGGAGTCCAAAAAGCACTTTAATCGTTTTCCAATCCCATAACTTTGCCTCTCTACATCTGTTTTGAAGTTCATATAATGCTTTCCACCCTCCTAAAATTCTCTTCTTTCTGCAGTCCTCTCAATTAAGCTTATCGTTGAAATCGATCCTGAGGTACTTTTATTCATTTTACTTCTTCAAGAATGTTGCCTTCAAAGAAGAACATATGTTGACTTTGCTTCCTTTTATTAGAGAAAATCATTATTTTGGTTACTGGTATTGATTTGCATCCCCATTGCTTTACAAAAATGCTCAAGAGCATATAGGTGCATTTGCAATCCATGGGCCGATTTAGCAATCAATACAAGATTATCAGCATATAAAAGAAGCTTTATCACAAACTCCCCCAATCGAACACCATCCCCACCTTGCAGATTTAGCCACTCTTCTAATTTGTCAAAATATAAACCAAAAAGGGTAGGGGATAAAGAGCAACTTGCTTGACTCTGATGTCACTTCTAAAACTTTCTGAAATGCCTATTGAAGTTCTAATTTTGACATTCACCTCTTCATAAAGCCTACAGACAACAATTCTATATTGCAAAGGAATTTCAAGTTCCTCCATTCGACGCCACAACTTATCTCTAGGGACCATGTCAAATGCCTTTTTGAAGTCAACAAAGAAGCAAAATACTTCTTCTTTGCCCCCTAACCTTTTCAATAATGTGTCTTAGCGTGATACCATGATCTACTGTAGAATACTTCGGCCTAAAACCTGCTTACCCTTTTGCCCTATTTTATTTTACTTCTGCCCACTTGCTGATTCTATTTTCTACCATGTCGCTTAAAAGCTTTGTAAATAAAGGATTGATCATAATAGTTCTATAGTTGGAAGGATTATTAATGTCTCCACTTTTAAAAAGGGGTATTGCTAGACTAGTTGTCTAATCTCTTGGGAATCCTTTCTAAATGACATCGTTGAATATTTTCATGATATGCAATGCCAAAATCTTCATTCCCCACTTTAGATATTTTGCTTGAAGTTCAACCAAGTCCTTTGCCTTCCCTGTTTTCAACTTATTAATTCTTGCCTCCACCTCCTGTAATTTGAAATTTTTTGTAGTTGTGTTGATCCTAGGAGGAGGCTCAACCTCTAATTTTTTTTCATAGAGTTGTCTTGCATAGTCAAACCACTGATTGACTATAATATTATTTTCAATTTGCTTCTTCCTTGGTTGAAGTTCCTACCAAAAAAGCTTTGGGTATTCTTGCCTAGATATATTAACTCTTCTCGCCTTGTTTGCATGAACTCGTCTTTTTTCCTTTTTAAAACCTGCTTATATAACTTTACATTCATCTTCTCCTCGCCTGCTTTTTTCAAGGTTCTCCTTGCCATTTTGCATTCCTCATTGAACCAAGCATTTAGAGGAAAACAATTTGATTCTGATTTCCAATTTTTTTGCACTTCTCAAGTGCACCCTGAATTATATTTGTTAACTCATGACTGTTGAGGCTTTGGGAACCAGTTTTCTCCTTCTGAATTGATCTCTCCAACATTGTTTTGAAGATAGTGCAATTTTCTTGTGTTAAAAGAATTTTACCCTTGATGCCGATTGTCGAGAACATTAGGTTTTCTTCCTATGCTTTCTTTCTTCTAACCAAGATAACTTTATATAAATTGGGCTATGATACAATTTTAAGTCCCATATATGCTTTCCAATCTTAACTTCATCTATCCTTTCTATTAAGCTTTGTGAACAAATAACATAGTCAACGACACTTGCCCCATTGTATGTGTTGCAAGTGAAGTTCCCAAACTTTTTCCATCTATCTAGACCATTGCAGATAATTAAGTTGAAAGCACCACACAACATAAGCAACTCCTCTCCAAAATGATTACTAACTTTGTCGTCTTCTGAACATCTCAACCATTGAGGATTCTCTTCTTCAATGAGCCAGATAGGATTGTGATCCTCTCTGCAACAAAGAATACTAGCTTGTTGATTCGTTGTTTTAGCATTGAAATCTCCCACTAAAATAACTTCTCCCTGCTGAGAATATGCAACAATATCTTGCTTTAAAGTTGCATACGGATCTTTGTTGTCCAACCCCTTATTTTTGTAAGTTTTTGATACTTGAGGCACAAAATAGCATGCTGCAATTCTTATGTGGTTCTCATTCTCTGTTATTTTGAACCATAAATATTGTTTATTTGTATCTTCTTTCACTAACTGAATGTGACAACCTTATTTTTCTTTCACTAAAACCAATATTCCTCCATACCCTTTGCCATTTTCTGTTGCCTCATTCCAAACTGCTAACTTCAAATAACCATCAAACATAGGAGTTTTGCAACCATCATGTTCATGAGTTTCTGTGAGACAAATTATGTCTCTACCTTCTACAATAGGCCCTATCCTAGGTCCCCTCCTCCAAGGGTAACCTCTACAGTTCCAACAAACTAGACTTAGGTAGACCTGGGTAGGATTTGATTGCTACGCGGTTTGGCACACAAGACTCAAATTTGAGTCTTCACCCCTTTTCATCCATGTTGATCTTGTTGTTTTCCTCCCTATTATAGAATTACCTATTTTTTCTTTACTGCCAGCTTGCTGCCCTGTTTTGCCATGAGGCCCAAACATTGCAATAACTGCTTTACCATTGTACAACCATGCTCTTTTCCCTTCGTTTCTTGCTGCTCTAACTTTCTCCACTTCTTCTCTTCTCTCTTCTTGTTGTTTGCTAGTTAAATCTTCATCTAGGAAGAAGTGTGAGCCTTTCAAGAGTTTCTTTTTGCTTAAGAGATGGTGTTTTTCTTGCACGCTTGCCATGATGACTTTTATGGGTCGAGGCCTCTATTCACATATCTTTCCCACCTTCCTTGCTTGGCAAATTTGCCCTCTCTGTTGTAATTTCTCTTTCAAAAAGCCCCTTGTCAAAATGAAAGTGCTTTCATTCACAATAAAGTTTGTTCCCCTATCTTTGCTTTCTTCGTGTTCTCTTTCACGTGTTCTACGAGAACTTACATCTTCTTTTCCCTCTATTTTGTAACCATTAGTGTCCTCAGCTCTAGTTTTGATTTCTTTTGGAATGTATGTCCTCTTGTTCTCTTTTGCTTTCTTTTTAGAAAGAACTGCTTGCTGAACTATTTGTGTATCTACCTGAGTTGTTTTGGAGATTATCACATCCTTGTTTGCTGCCATTGATTCATTCCTAGTTTGCCATGTTGCCTTCATGTTTTCCCATTCTCATTTTCTTGCCTCTAAAGCATCTTATAACATTGTTACATGCTATTTTAAAATTCTATTACCTTCCATTAAACATCGATTTGCAAGTGTGATCTGTGAAAGTTTGCGGTCCCTTTCCCACTCTTTGGCTTTCAAAATTTCCAGCCTTGTCTCGACATTCATCAATTCTTGGACATAGAGATCTGATGACCAAGTAAGAGGTGTAGATGTGGGACTATAAATGATTGACTTTTTTTATTTATTTATTTTCGTTGCTCTTATTTTTTCTTTATTTATTTGGGACTGTTTTCTTCTTCTTTGTTTCCATTTAAAGTGGGCAAGCCTGCGCTTTAAAATGCCCCAATATTGTTTTGCACTTTTACCTAAATCCACTTTCTTGTTTTGTCAACGGAATAAATTTTGACTTAGCCCAAATGACTTGTTTCCACAAAATTGAGATTTTCTTGCCATTTTTAACATTTACTAGAATCTTTGTTGGAAAAATCTGGTCCTTCGCGCAAAGGTACAAAGAGGGTGCCTTCGCTGGAATGTTAAAGTTTTCTTTGCCTCACGCAACCTCCAAATCATCCTTCGATTACAGATTTACGATTAATGTTGTAGGAGAATGGTGCTTAGTATTTAACGCTGTAGGAGAATGGTGCTTAGTATATTTTTGATGCAGACCCTAACTTCCAAATAATGCTCTGATCTTGTGCCACAAACCCCTGGAACCCTTCACAGGAGATTTGTGAGAATATCGTAGGGATGTTGGACTTCCTCCTTACGCCTTGATCCATTGTACATGCCATAAGAAATAATACGTATGGCTCAACCGACCTTATGAAATCCTTTTGAACATAGACACAACTACTTCATCTCAAATTTAATGTGCTTCAATCAATCATAGGAAACAACTCAAATGTTCTATTCCTTAGTAGTACCAAAGTTCTCTCTCTCTTCTGTTGACGCATTTTGGCATCTTGTTTGAGAATCACCATTAGCAGCGATGAGGACTTTTCAATTTTAATTGGCAACATTCCATTCCCGGTGAGAGGTAGCACCTGCACGAATCGTAATAAGTAGGAACATGGTAGATGTCAGTAACATGTCAACAAAATGTAGATAGTAGCGTTTCCTAGAAGAACCATTGTTTGTTGCTTCTCCTACGCGGTTGCTGGGATGTTTGAGACCTTTGCTACGAAAATAACCTATAATCACATCAATGATTTCCCTTTTCCTCCTTTTTTTCTTAGAAAATTTCTCCTTTGGTCTTGAGAAATATCTACTGTAAATTCTTGTCTCTTTGTTCGATGGAACTGAACCGAAAACTACTGCATTTCTCCTTGATAAACAATTGCCAATTTCCCACTTTTGGACGATGTTTCATGTCTTCTGGTCATATTTCCTTTCTGTGAGAACCCCTGTTATTGATATTCCTTTTTGTTATTTTATTATTTTTCTTTTTATTGACATTTCCCTGCCTATATTTATTTCTTATTTTTGTTTTTTCGTATATAACAGAAAGGTCATTGCAATCATAGATAGAAGTGTTAAGTGCAACTAATTATAAAAGCTACTGGGAATTGTGTTTCTTTTATTGTTCCTTCAAGTTTATGGATGGGGAAGACGTATTGAATCACCTTCAAATTTTGGGAAATTCATGGAGAGGGAGGACATTGAGATCCATAGCATAGGGTTCCATCTTTAAAATTATAAAAATAAAAATAATAATTATAAAATCTCAATGATATCATTTCATTTATCCCAATTTTTTATAATGTAAGATAAGATAAGATAATTATATCTATGTCCAACTAATGACCACAAAGTAGGTCAGAGGGGTTGTTGAGTATAATGATATCCATACAAAGAGGGAGAACCAAACAATCTCCTAAAAAAAGATACAATACATGATGTAAATCAACATCTGGCCCTGGCAGAGAAGATCATCTGGCCCTGGCAGAGAAGATCCAGGAGCTAATAGGTCTGATGATTAGACCCATCTCTCCTAACACCTGAGGCTGAATGAAGAACACTGAAGAAACTCAACAAATCTGGTGGCCCGATGAAGAGCCGGTGGAAAGTGCGGACTGTCCACTAAATCGCTGCCTTGGGGAGTTTGCGCGTTGTTGAGGTCTGGAGGATTTAGTCCATCTTTTATGAACGAATCTGAGATGGATCTGCAGCTGAGATATTGTGTGGCGGGGTGAGGTCCCACAGATCCTCACTGATCTAGAGTCTGGATGTGTACTAGTATCAATCGGTCTCTTGGTGCTTTTGTCTCAAGGTAGTACCCTGAAAAATGTCGTGATCCTCAGTGTGGGGTCTAGTCTGATGGGTGGCTAAAGAATATGCGCTCAAAACCCGAGAGCCTCTTGCATATATAGGGCCAAACATCTTTGATCGGGATACCTAGAAAGGTCAGCGAGGGTCCGAGAATCTTTGAACAAGCAATGGAACCTTTCTCAAATCTCGTAGTAGACAGGGCATCCAAAAATGAAGTGCACCTCAGTCTCCACTTCCTATAAATAACATACTTGGTAGATTCTGTCTGGTCTATCAACCTAGTGGTCTATCTCTACCCAAAGTCTGACAACCTACTCTGAATTGGCCTAGAGAAATGCGAAGAGCATACATCTAGTGGAAAAACGTATACTGGGGTTGAACAATGAGCCCGTCTAGAGGATTGACCCAACCCTCCTAGAGGATTGACCCAGGTGACCTGGACGAATTGCTTGTAGATGTCCTCCCTGATGATCTTGTTTAGCCCCTGTCTAGTATGTAACATGTGACCAAGAGCATCTAAGGAATATCAGAAAGGAAGGGAGACAATCCAACTGAATGTTCACTGACTCTAAGAGATCTGAAACTCTTGTAAACCAACATCTGGCCTGACCTTAGGGAGAAGAAAGGGCAATATTCTCTGAAGAGCAATATGCCAAGTAAGGATATCGGTCCCTACTCTTAATCGAGTCTGTAAATCCCAGACACGATGCAAGAATGAAACCAATCTGAAGACCGTCTTAAGCCGAAAGGGCTGATCTCCAAACTTTGCAAGGATGATGTGCCCTGGTACTGTCTGTTTGCATCTAATGATGCAACGGAGAAGAAGAATCGAGACTCTCTTAGCTGAAGCCCAATTTGACTAAAGTAAAGACGGTCCCCAAATCTTTGAGCCATATAGAACAGTGGGACGGATCAAGGTGTCCATGAGGATCATCGTGGATGAGATGTCTTGGAAGTGATGTCGAAAGCACTGTCTTTCGCGAAGGGCTAAGGATCCATATCCTTTGTTGGTCCGAGGCTGAAGCGCTGGTCACAAATTGAAGCAGGGACCCGAGAATTGCACCCCCATGTAAGTATATGTGCTGGTGATATCAATCTCCTCCCCTCTGAATAAGAAGTGAAGGTCCGAGGTTTTCTTCACCCCATTGAAGATTATAACCTTGGTTATACTCAGGTTGACTGTCAACTGTCAAAGATCACAAAAAAGAGCTAAGGCATTCAACTGCCTCTATAATCCTTCTAGGGATGAGGAGAGGAGGACCACGTCGTCAACAAAGAGTAGAATAGATATCAGAACTTGGTGAAGAAGGCAACCATCGATGCCTTGGATATGCTCGTGTAGAAATGCCTCCAACTCATCTATATAGATCCCAAACAGGGTAGGGGACAGTGGACAACCCTGTTTAACCCCAATAGTGCTTCGGATGAAATCAGACATCCCATGAGCCGTGCGGAGATGACCAAGGAAAAACTCATATAAGCGCATAATAGTTGTCAATAGGGTCGCAGAGATGCTAATATCTCTGAGTCTCTGGAGTACGACTTCCCTCGGAACATATTCAAAAACTTTCCGAAAATCTACAAAACAACAATAGACTTTCGAAGAGCGGTGTTGTGCCTCCTCAGTTACAACGCAAAGGGTGAAAATGTGGTCGATGGTCTGATGAGATGGTTGAAAACTTGCTTGTCCCCTAGCTTTGAGTTGTCTTCGCTCAAGGTCACTAGAGAGCTTCCTATGTAGAACAATAGCATACAACTTCGAGAACGTGTGTCCCACCATGATCGTTCTCTAGTTATTGGGATTTGAGCTTGAACCTGATTTGCGGATCGGATGGATGATGTGGTGTGACCATTTTGGTGGAAAACCTTAATAGACTACATGATTGAAGAGATCATCCAAGTAGCTAACCAAAGCACGGAAATCGTGCTTAAAGAACTTTGCTTGTTAGCCTTCCTAACCGGTTGCTTTGTTGCCGTTCATCACCCAAATGACCTCTCTAATATCTCTATCTGAGAATAGGTAACAAGAAGAGGGTGGGGAGGTAACATGAATTTGGACCTGCCTAGGAATATCATAAAGGTTGGAAGTGTGAGAGAACATGGATGTAGGGTTGAGGTCAAATGGAAGAGGGGAGCGCCGGGGAAGGATGGTACGCCAAAATTGTTTAGGGGAGTGGGCAAGGGGAGCAGAAAATTCTCGTCTTCTATAAGAGACAAATAGTCGTTTCTTACAACAGAGGAGATGACGATAAGAAGCTTTGAGGTCGGAGTAGAAGGGTTGAGAGTGGGCGAAAACATATCGAAGTTCTCGATGTAGAGTCTTGCATTCATCATCGTACCATTTGTTCATGGGGCAAGATCCAACTTTAGGGGAGATAGGAGTGGAACGAGTGGAGTGGGAGAAGGACTTCACTGTTGGTTCCCAAATGGCAGATGAAAGACAAGTGTATTTAGTGGAAGCAGAATCAAGCAAGGAGAACTGGGTCTCAAATGGGAGCATCATCTTGCATAGGGTAGAGGAGAAGATGTCAGGGTTGCCTTCGTCAAATCGAAAGGTGGTTTGGGGTGGGCCCCGAGGGAAAGGATGGGATGGAAGGGGAGGGTCAAACCGGAGAGAGAAGGAAAGAAGTGCATGATCGACAAGGGGGATGGGGGAGACCGAGAAATGGTGAATAATAAGGAGTAAGTTCTGGCTAGTGAGGACATAATCAACTACTCTCGCACCCCTGCCATATGGCCGACATGTGAAAAAGCGAGAGTCTGGGAAGCAAGGGAGACCATTTAGAACCAACAACTAATGGGCTTCCCCCAACTATAATAGATGCTTACCATAAACTGTAGCGGGCCCCAAAGCATCATCTGACATCTAGTGAAGCCCCGTTGGATCTGGATCTATCCCCTGGGTACAAAACACATCCTTTGATCGATCGTGGAGAGGAATTTGGTGATCTCTAGTACGAGCATTGAATTCACCTAGAAGGGTGACTTCCCCACCAACGGAGTACTGGGTGATGTCGATGTACAAATCTATAAAGGGGTCTCCATTTGAGCCATTATGGATGGCAAATGGTGACGAGGCTAAGGGAAAGTAACAAACTGCAATGTAGACGGAGGGGAGACTCCGACGCTAATCTGAATCCACCTAAACTTGGCAAACTCATCTTCTGCTACTAGAGATACCCTGTTTCGGAGTGAGTCACTAGCCAAACAAGAAACTCCACTTGATCCTTTGACCCCTCCCGAGCTCCTCGTCTCTTGCCTACAAATTGAGATCCAATGGTAACTTACAATATCTAGCATAGGTTGAACAGGGTTCGCATGAGTCTCGATCACGAAGAGGATGTCCGTTGATTCGAGAGTGTCATACAAGAGTCCCTATGATGACCAGAAAAATCCATTTCCATTCCAACAGTGGATAGAAATACCTGTACCCTGTCGTCTCCCCAAGCGGGCTCGTCATGTGGAACCTCTAGTTCGAGGTTCCCACCCAGGTGGGAAGGAGTCTCTGGATTGTTTAAGTACCACAACCTGTGCTTGAGTGAGGTTCTCATCTAAGAAAATCCTATTGGGAAGAGAAAACAACTTCTGCTTAGCCCTAAGGGTGCGGAGTCGATCAAATGCAATCCAAAACTTGAGGAAGAGAGTGGAGTCGTAGCCCAGCCAAGCTCTGTCTAGAGCTATATCAGGGAGGCTAAGGGTGTCCCAAAGGAACCTAACCCCCACTTCCATAGTATCTGGAGAGGTGTGGGGTAAGGGGAGACCTCTCACCTCGAGATTCAATTCTCTTGCCTATCTATTGCGTTCTTCTACAAGTTTTGCTTGCTTCACCTCCTCAACTACTGTAAGAGGGGTAGGAGTTTATCTTTCCCTCGAACCACTTGTACCCAAGAATTGATGTGTGTCTCAGTTTCTTGTTTGAAGGTGCCCTGTTGGGATTGGATTTCTTCTTGCGTGCTTTTAAGGTCGAGAATTTCTGCATGGAACATACCATTTGGATGATAGAGAATTTCTCGCTCTTTGTGTTATGAAACCAGTTCACAAAAAGATAGAAAAGATAGATCAACGCCTTAGAATTCAACCTCTTCGAGGGGGAAACCTCCTTTACATTACATAAATGAACAATTCTTGGATGATACAAATGACAAGACCTCCTTTCTATATATAGGAGTCTAAGGGGTCATAATATAATCAGAGCCGACATAACAATAATAATGTAAGGGCACAATAATAACAATGGTGGGCTTCTATGGGGCAAAATAATAACAATATGGGGACTACATGGGCACAACAATAAAATAAGGGGGTTGTACTAATAACAATAAGGGGTTACACTAGTAGTATAGGGACCTAACATGGCCCTCTCCTTCAAAAAGTGTTGTCCTCAACACTTGAGTAGTTCTTCATGCTTCTGTATAAAATTCTTGTCCTCCCATGTGGAATCTTCTGCGGGTAAGTTCTTCCACTTGATGAGATACTCTGAAATTGATTGATTTCGTAGCTGTCGGTTTCTTGTTTTTGTGATTGCTCCAGGTTCCAAGATGATTTTTCCTTTCTCTTCAAGTTTTGGCAATAGTGTTTGAATTGGGATCTTTTGCAACTTTTGAATGAGTGGCTACACTTCTTTGTCCTTCTTCCATTCATCCTTTGCTTCGTTTATCCAATCTGTTTGGATAATAGAAATAGCACAAAACAATGCTTCCACATCCTCATCCTTTCTTAAGAGTGCATCTGTAACAAAATTTTGCTTCCCTTTTCTATATATGATGTCAAAGTCATAACCCAACATATTTGTGACCCATTTTATTTGTTCTTCTAAAGATAATATTTGTTCTAAAAAGTATTTAAGACCATCATGATCCATTTTGACCTTGAAGTGTCTTCCCATTGGGTAAGGTTGCCATTTTTTAAGTGCATGTAGCATTGCCAACATTTCCTTCTCATAAATAGCTTGCTTGAGATGTAGCCATAAAAATACCCAATCACCTACATCAAAACATTTTTCACTATGATGTTGATCTACCTGTTCTTTCATTCGATTATGCACAAAAGTGGCATTATCCTTTAAAAGTTGGAGAACTTGTTGTTGATGCTCTATGTCATCTTTCACTGCTTGAACCTTTTTCTTCTTGATATGTCCTTCTATCTTTAGAGTTTGAGGAGTGGTAATTTCTTCCAATGCTTTACAAGATATGGTCAGATTCATTTCTTGATGCTCGATGTGATATTTCACTTCTTGAACATTTTTCTTCTTTATATGTCTTTCTATCTTGATAGTTTAAGGAGTGGTAATTCCGGCCAATGTATTACAAGATATGGTTGGATTCATTTCTTCTTTCTCGATGTGATCTTTCACTTCTTGAACCTTTTTCTTCTTGATATGTCCTATCTTGAGAGTTTGAGGAGTGGTAATTTTTGCCAATGCTTTACAAGATATGGTCAGATTCATTTTTTTTTTTTTTTTGGGTTGGTTCCTGGTGTATATCCTCTTCTTTTGATGTCTCTTGATCATTTTCTTCCTCCTCTTCATAATCTATGTAAAATAATTTCTTCTCAGCACACTCATGACCTTTAGTGCATTTGCTATCACAATTGTAACAAAGCCCTTTTTCTCTTTTTTCTTCCAATTGTTGTGGTGTCACCCTTGTAGGTTGTGGAAGGCTAGGAGAAGAAACACTTTCATAATTATAGTCATGAGTGGTGGGATTCTTTATTTCCATAATTTTGCTTTCAATTTTTCTTGCCCACCTGAATGCTTTCTCCAATGAATCAGGTTCCCAAAGACGAACCTCATGTTGAATGTTATCCTTTAAAGTACTTATGAAGACATCAATCCTTTGCTTCTCTGAAATATCATTTACCCTTATATTCAATTTTTGAAAGTCCTCAATGTGCTCTGCCATTGAACTTTTTTATTTGAGATTTATCAATTGGCTAAAAAAGGTGTTTCTCTTTGTATCCTCATAATGTGCTATCATTTCCTCTGTGAAAATTGACCACATGACAAGTGGTTTACGAGAACAAAGCCCTTTATACCATAAAAATTGATTCGGTTCTAAATAATTAGATGCAATACATACCTTTTGTAACAGTGGTACACCATGTAGATCGAAATATTTCTCCATCTGTAGTATCCACTTTACCATATCCTTGCCATCAAACTTCCTCATCTTGCTTTTTCTTAATTTTAGGAGCTCGATCTTGAAACGACTATAACTTTGTAATTTCGGATCTTCCAGTTCTGAAATCGCATTTTGCAGTGGCCCTCTGAGTCTTCTTTCCAATGTCACTAGTGTGATCAAAATTGAATTCTCCAAGGAAGAGTTATGCCAAATCTCCCACGACGACTTGATTATAGACTAGTTTAGTAGAGCGAAATTGTACGACGTGCCACGTGTCACTATTTCGACCTTAGTACCTAAAACTGATACACAGAAAACTATAGTTCGTCCTCTTTCTGTAACTTCTTACGAAATGTCAATCTAATGCTCAAAACAAAAGTTATGACTATTTTTCCCAGGTCACTTGTTTGGAATGTAATTTGGGAGTCTGCAAAAAGGGCAACTTCCTCCGACCATATCTCTGCCAATATAGCATGAAAAGCTCTGAAATTTGGCCCCGAGGTTCATAACAATTTTAACCCAAATGGGTTTTTTTTTTAGCGTTTGAAACGTCGCAGAAAAAAAGTTATAGCGCAAATTCCACAATGACTTGTTTGGAGCAACGCAACCCTAGAATCCAAAGCTCTGATACCAAATGTTATGAAACCTGCGCACAAAAAGATAGAAAAGATAGATCAACGCCTTAGAATTCAGTCTCTTCGATGGGCAACCTCCTTTACATTACATAAATGAACAATTCTTGGATGATACAAATGACAAGACCTCCTTTCTATATATAGGAGTTTAAGGGGTCATAATATAATCTGAGCCGACATAACAATAATAATGTAAGGGCACAATAATAACAATAGTGGGCTTCTATGGGACACAATAATAACAATATGGGGACTACATGGGCACAACAATATAATAAGGGGGTTGTACTAATAACAATAAGGGGTTACACTAGTAGTATAGGGACCTAACACGTTGCTTTCATGTAACATTTTCTTAAAGGATAAATTATCCCCCTCCACTTCTGAAATTCTTGTAGAGAGGGTGTGTATTTCTGAACGAAGTTGCTTGTTTTCAGTGTCAAGAAATTCCATTTTCCGCAACATTTGTTTTCCCTGGGTTGTCGAGAATGAGAAATTTGACTCCATGGTCGGGCTGACTACCATTTTTCTCTCACTGGTCTTCGACGACTGATAATTCAACAAGGCTAAACATGTCATCTTGTTGCATGTTTCCAATCCCTAGATTTGAAACCTATTCTTTTGTCTCTGTCTTTTCCTCGGCCGTAAAATTCCTCAAAAGATTTAGAGAAGACTCGTCTACCGCCATCTTGGTATTGGAGTGATTGTAAAGGGGAAAATGCAAATTTCGTGGTTTAAAGTAGTCTCGACTCCCACTCTATTTTCTTCTGTGTTCAGTAGGAACGATAATTTGTAGGTATTGTTGTATCTGCTATGATGTCCCCGCACTGAGCTTGTCTCTGCACTGTCTGCTTGCTATGCTATCTTTTCATTGAGCTTGTCTCTGCCCTGAATTTGGTGTCCAAATTTCGTCAAACACTTGACGAGCATCCTCCACATACCACAATATGGCGCTCTTTTTTTATGATTTTGTCTTCGCTCTGCTATGCTGTCTCCGCACTGATTTGCGGGTTGACCTTGAACGTTGAAGTCGTGATTGTAGAGAGAATATGATATAGTAGAGAGTATTTCTTGCGTGTATCTGAGGGTTCTATCTCCTATGCATACTAGCAACTTCTACCTCATGTGTCTCCTTCATTTACATGGATACCTAATATGAAATCGGAGCACTAGCAGAGTAGTGTGTAGCCCTTAGCGAACAATTTGTATTAAATTGTCGATAATGGGCGATTTCCCTCCATCAGTGTCCACAATTGATCCACTGAACCACAACTTGAATCTCCTCTACGATTTTGTCAAATATTGATAGTAGAGGAAATTAAGATAGTAGAGAGCAAAGATGATGAAACCCTAAAACCAATGTTGTTAAAAGCGCGAGCGGGATTAAATCGGCGCGGGGAACGAATCGGAAAAATCGGGAAAAAATCGGAAAAAAGTGGGAAAAAATCGTTTGGTACAAAAATATTCATTTTTTTTCAATTTTTTTTAATATCTAAACCATCTACAACATAAAATAAATACATTGACACATAAATATGATAAAAAAACTAATATATAAGATGTTTAATATCATTTCTAGCGCTAAAATCACACATAACATTGAATCATGTCCTGAATAGTAAGTCCTGACTCCTGAGTCCCAACTCAGCCTCAAAATATCAACAAAAAATATGATAATGTATCTCATCATGTCATAATGTCATAGACAATAAAATGAAGTCTAATCCTATTGATTTCCTCTGCCCCTCTTGCGAGAAAATGCCACAGCTTTCCCTTTCCCTCTAGATGTAGATGTTGGTGCCTGTGCTGGTGGAGATGGCAGTGGAGTCTGATGTGCTCTAGAAGCTGACGAACTAGAAGTAGGAGCTATAGGAGATAGACCACGTCCTCTACTGGTGGCAGGGGTAGCCCGAGCAGGTGGTGTCACCTGGAAACATTACAATCTCCCAATCCTGAAATCCTGAAAAACTGATAAGTCTGTTGGATTTTAAATGAAATCTAAAATTTTACTTTCTCCATATGAAATCCAATGAGGCTGGAACCACTCTCAAACATCCTGAGTCATTTCATGGTAATGTTAAAAATTTAAGTAAAAGGATGAAAATGAAGATCAAGGAGAATGTCACTTTTACTTTAAGAATTTAACATTACCATGAATAGCATATCCATACTAGGGCCTAGACTTTATCATTAAGCTGCCCCACTCAAAAATTATTTGTTTCTTTAAAAAAAAATTGCATGAAAAAACCCAAATGACCAAATGAAAAACCAAAAAAAAATTTATAAAATCGCGCTGTCCCAATCCCCCGCGATTTTTTCGAAAAAATCGTGATTTTTTGAAAAAATCGCGATTTTTTGAAAAAAGCGCGATTTTTTCAATAAAAATCGGCAAAAAAAAAATAGGCGATTTTTTCGTATAAAAATCGCGATTAAATCGGCAAGCTGAAAAAATCGCGATTTTTTCATTAAATCGCGATTTTATCGCGATTTTAACAACACTGCCTAAAACTATAAGAGCAAGTGAAGGGTGAAATCACAATCCACAATGAGATTACTAAAATATTGAATAGCAAAATATTACTAAACTTAAATTTGTAACTGATGTAGACATTGTTCACATTCGATACAGTGATGAAATACATTGATTTATAAACCTTAAATTAAACAATAATACCAAAATATTGAAATTTGATATATTGATTTAAATTCATCATTCTAGAATTTTAATTAGTACTAAGTAAAATAGTAGATAGTAAGATACTAAAGTCTGAAATAGTAATTGACATTACTCAATCTCAAAAATAGTAAAGAGTGACTAGTGAAAGACTTAGTATGAGGTCATTAATATCTAGAGTTAAAACTCAAAAGTTAAAACTGAAAATTAACAGTGAACAAGAACATTTAAACTAAAATGATTAATGAAAGTGAATAAAAGGTAAATAAAAATTTAAGGTAGTGTTTTTTTATATATTGTTTTTGTTTTTTTATTTCATTATTCGAGCTTTTAGAGGCAAAATATTTGGGGATGCTCAAATTCCCCCCTTTCTTGGGGATGCCTAGAGGCACTCCTTTTCTAAGGGGGATTCTCGAAAGCACCCCATTTCTGGAGGACGCCCAGAAGTTGCCCCACTTTCATGTGGGGACCCCTAGAAGCACCCAAGTTGGGGGGATGCCATGAAGCACCTCTTTTTATGGAGGATGCACAAAAGTCCTTTCCACCACATTGGGGAATGTTTCCCTAAGCTCTCCTTGTCCCAAGAGCGTGCGAAACAGGGGGCTTGCCCATGTGGAAAATTGGATATAAACATGATTCAAATTCAAATTTAGTAATGAAATACATTAATTTATAAGCCATAAATGAAACAACATAGTAAAATATTGATATGTTGTTTTATATTCATCATTTTAGAATCTAATTAGTATTAAGAAAAATAGAAGATAGTGAAGTTTCAAATTGTAAATCAAAATTACTCAAACTCACAGTAAAATATTGATATATTGATTTAAATTGATCATTCTAAAATTTAATTAGTATTAAGAAAAATAATAGATATTGAGTCTGAAATAGTGAATTGAAATCACGTAAACTCAAAAATAGTAAAGTGTGACGAATCAAACACTTAAATTTAAAAATAGTAAAAATCTTGAGAAATCAAAGACCCAAGAGTCAAATTAAAACTACAATGAACAAAGGACATTGAAAATAGAATTAGCAATGAAAATGAGAAAAAAGTAAAGTATGGTTCTTTGATATATTATTATATTGCCTTTTTTGGGGCTTATTTTTTCCTTCTTTATTCTTTTATAAGAATACGGGGACACCCAGAAGTACCGTAGTACCGTAGGGATGCCTAGAAGTCTCCCTCTTAGGGAAAGCGTCCGCCACATTGAGAAGCTTCCCCCTGTGTTTCCTCGCATTTTCCCGAAAGGGAGATATGGGGAAACATTTCCCTAAGCACCCTCATCCCAGGAGTGAGTGTGTGAGGAGCGTGGGAAATGTGGGGTATTGCTGCCAACCGTGGGATTGTGTCCTGGTAGAACACTGGTTTCTTTTCGTATTGAAGGTGACACAGTCTAGAATTCTGAAATGTCATATGAGAAGGGATCTGTGTATATAAATTTGTTGTATTAGAGTGGTCCTTGCTATTAGGTATTCTGTAAAATATTAACTGAGTTACTGAAACAACTAAGAAAGCGGATTGCCAGAACTTAGAAGGTTGAAACAATTATCAATTGCTTTAAGCCATGTGCGGCTAAATTTCAGTGAAACTCTGTTTGAGACGGTCATTTTTTGAATGCGAGGTTTGTCAGACATCATATTTTGCGTATCTTGTATCTGACTTGAACGTGCTGTTACTTCAATCGTCTGTAGGAAATATTAGTTCTTTATGCTTCTCGATGCCTATATTAGTTTTAAGTTTCCTACCAAGGTTTGTGGACAGAGGATGAGTTACAGGGATGGCACAGAGGAATGCATTATATAAAACCATATACATTTGTACATATAAAATGAAAATTACATTCATAAATAATAATTACGAATAATGAATTTATTTCAATGTCTCATTGACAATTGAATTTATGAAACAGAAATGCAGAAACTTTGAAACAGTTAGTAGATGGTGATGAAATAATCTTGAAGCAAGTGAATCGTTGCTTTTCTCGTCAGTGAACAAAATAAAAGCACAAAAGTATCTCCTTCATCATGATACAACAGATAACCATGATATGTACTGGACGCTACAAACAGTTGAAAATATTCGTTTAGTATTTGAATTGTTTTAGTGGGACCACAGGGGACTCCTAGCCATTTTCTTCTGGATCAGGTTATGCTCCGTTTTCCTCATTTACAGGGGCATCTTGGAGATGTCCTAGAGATGGCCCATCTTTGCAGGGTCCCACCCCACATAGTAGTTCTGCTCCCAGATTGACTACACGTGGAGGCGCATTCCCATGGAACAATTTAGTTATCATGGTATAGAATCTATATGGGCACCAAATTTCAACATTTCACCTAACTGGGTATAGAAACCCTCGAATTGGGTGGTAACATTTTTGTCAAGGATTAATAAAATGTTTCCTTTGACGAATCAGCTTGATGGAGAAGATTATTACGACAAAACCTGAAGCATATTCTTGAAGAGGTGAGGAAATGCTGAGAGAGAAAGTAGATAAAACATACCATCTTACTTGTAAGATGGTGAGTATATGAACGCATGCTCAGAACAGACTGATAATATGTAAAAGAAAGGAGCTTGGAGGCAGTTGGCCTAATCCCTCCTAACATTCGTAGATGAATTTTTGCCCACCATCGTCGATGCGAGGTTTCACTGGAGTTAACAATATTTTCATCCCTGAATATATTCAAGAGTTCCAATCGCCAATATTTAGATGATTAAATGATAATGGCCACTTCTAATTAGTGACTCTGATATTGTTGAAATCTCCAAGCCAATAGAGAAAGAAGATAGAGTGCCCGTTACAATAGATTTGAACAAAGCCAGCACGAACAAGGGTTAAACCACATATGTGCTAGTAGGATAGAGTTTGATTTCTCGGAAATTGGAGAATCACAACCTATTTGCATGGATAGAATCATCGGGGTTGCATAGAGGGTGGATACCTTCCAACTACTCATTGCTTGATTCCTAATGCATGAAAGTAAATTCATGCCAATGGATGACAACTTAAGATAAAACGGAGGGTAGGCCCAACTTTACAAATCTATTAGGAGGTTATTCTTAAACCAGATCTTCACCATACACTTCATTGAGTACGAGGATTATCATGAAATGCTTTTCTTTTTTGAAATTATTTACATTCTAGTGTCCGTAATAATAACAAAATCAAACTAACATAAACTATTTTACTGCTGCATTTTAGTAGTCGTGACATCCCCAATTGGGCAACATGTAGGACAGATCTATATGTTAAGTTGTTACTATTAATGCATCAAATCTTAAACTGAGTTCCACCTTTCTGGTTGAGTTGTAAGAAGCTTAATGCCTATGCTGCATTTGTCAGTGTCACTCTAACCTCCCTTCACTTTAAATTTATAACTTAGGAATGCAGTTCAAGATAACTGTCATTGTGGCTAATCACTATGCCTCTATGTAAATTATAGCTTAAACTACTTTAACTCCTGATATTGAAGGAATAAATAAAATGGTGTGCAGGCTAGTGGCAGTTTTCTCTCAAATACATTCTTAAAACTTACAGCAAACCATCATAAATGGGCAAGCACACACTATTGGAGAAGAAAAATGAACTCTTTAGGAACATCCGGGTGTAGACTGCCCCTATAGAAGCATAGTTTGTTGATAATAGATGGTGACAATTCATGAGCTGGAAACAGCATACCCCAAAATGTTGAAAACAGGGAAATATATATATTGCATTATCTTGAAATTTTGAAAGAAAGAAAGCATTGTCAATAAATGAACGAGAATTATTAAATGATAAACATAAAACAAGTTGCAATTTATAATCAAACCCTTATCTATATTATTTCTCACAGAGGATTATGATAATGATGATAGTTAACATCCACTGAGATCAGAATTAGTCTACTTAAACTTTGAGAAAGGTGAGAGATTACTTGGACTTTGTTAACATTTTATTTCTATGTTCGAAAAACATTAAGAGAAGTATTCCAAGATAACCATAGTTTTGATGGCCTAGAAGGTTAGAGAGGTTGGTATTGTGATAAATATTTTGAAATTGTAACCTAATTTGGGTATACACAGGGCACTCTATGATAGAGAGCTTTTCATCTTCAACTCTTTGTGTCATAAAGATGACATATTCTTTCATCCCCCTGTGTTTTGGATTGTTCAATGCCCAGTCTTACTATGCAGCTTGTGAGAGTTTGTTCTCATCAAAGCAACGTTGATTTTCTTCTTTGTGCTAGTCAAGACCAAGAGATACTTTTAATCTTCTAGATTAGGGTTGACCACCTCCTTGTAGTTTCATAGTTTTCTTTTGTTCTCTAATTCATTATTGCACAACAATTTTTTTTAATAATTTAGATCTAATATTAATTTTAATATTATTAGTATTCTGTAGAATGGCTTCTTCCTATATTCCCCAATGATTTAGCCAAGACTTGGGATCTTTATGCCATCCCTGCTTGAGCCGCTGGTGCTTTTGGTTGGAGTTTGAAGCAATTTTAGGGAGTCTCTTGTCATCCATGTTAACTCGTTTTTGCACATTAAGTACCTATTAGTAGCGATGCTCTTAATGAGGGAAAGTTTTGCTTATGAGAAGAATTGGATAGGGTGTATTGCCTTTAATTAAAATTCATTTAGATCCACTCCATCTTTTTCCAAGATTCTCTAGATATACTGCATCCCCAGACTTCACATCCATAAAAAATAACATGAGTGACAAAAGTCTCAAAGAGGAGTTTTCCTTATTCCATAACCAAAGGTCCACATATTTACAATTGTTTTCTAAGTCTATAATAAAACTTTCCACCCCCCATTTATCCTTTTCTAGATGTCATTATTTCAATTGAGCTTGTGATAAATATCAATTCTGAGATATTTGTATGCTTCTTCCTCCAAGTTATTGTGGTCCTTCCCGGTCTATGCCGTACAGTTTGAAGCAATTTTAGGGAGTCTCTTGTCATCCATGTTAACTTGTTTTTGCACATTAAGTACCTATTAGTAGCGATGCTCTTAATGAGGGAAAGTTTTGCTTATGAGGAGAATTGGATAGGGTGTATTGCCTTTAATTAAAATTCATTTAGATCCACTCCATCTTTTTCCAAGATTCTCTAGATATACTGCATCCCCAGACTTCACATCCATAAAAAATAACATGAGTGACAAAAGTCTCAAAGAGGAGTTTTCCTTATTCCATAACCAAAGGTCCACATATTTACAATTGTTTTCTAAGTCTATAATAAAACTTTCCACCCCCATTTATCCTTTTCTAGATGTCATTATTTCAATTGAGCTTGTGATAAATATCAATTCTGAGATATTTGTATGCTTCTTCCTCCAAGTTATTGTGGTCCTTCCCGGTCTATGCCGTACACATTTTGATATGTTTCCAGTTTTATACAATACAGATTTCCATGTTTCCATATATTTCCAATCTTTTATTAAATAAAAGTCGTTACATGTTCAGAAGTTCATAAAACAGCATACCAACAAAGCAAAAACAGGCCTGAAATGGGCATCCGAACCACACAGAGTACAGAGGAAACCCGTAGTACGAAGAACCTCAAAAAACAGGAAGGCTTCCCCAGATTAACAAAAAGGAGGAAGCACCAAACAGCACACCTCGGCCCAGGGCCAACAAGACAGCTACAGGAAAGACTAAAAGCAAAAAAAGGGACGAATCCAATCAGTATGCAGAGAAGAATCCTTTTGTCTGGACCGCGCCATTGTTCCAGAGACTGTAGTGAAAGAAACCTGAGACATCGATACCCCTCGCTTGGACAGCTCGTCAGCCACGGAGTTCTGTTCTCGATAGATATGGGAAAAATAAATCTTGTGAAAAGAGTCTTTTCGACCCATGATCTGCCGAATCCAGCGGAACAGGGATGGAGCATTTAGCGATGAAAAACCTTGCACTCAGTCAATGGTGGACTTGGAGTCTCCAATAGTATGAATCTCCTCAATGGCAAGCCACTCCGCAAGTTTCAGGGCACCCCAAAGGGCCTGGACCTCCATATATATCCAATCTGCACCATACCCATTTCTGTTGACTCCTATTACCTGTGTTAAATGTAACTTAGGTCTCCTTCTAACACCTATCACAAAAATTCCTTGGAAGGTTTTCCTTTGTCCCTTGCTACAGGGTCATTTATATCTGTGCTTTTGATACTAGGTCTAAACTAGTTCAGTGCATATGCGCAATTTGTGGTGCGTCATCTTTCATATGGTTTCATTGGAAAAAGCCCTTGTTAGCTATTATGGTAAGATATATCATGTCTGAATTGATTTGTTAATTTTCTTCAATCAATTCCCGATTTCTCTTTGACCGTAGAAGGTGACATGTCTGAAATACAAAGCTAAGGGACAACACTTAAATATGACTCGTATATTGGCCTTTGCAGATTTGATGCATTTTTTATCATGCTTCTTTGTCAAGCATGGCTCACTGGTTCACATTTTGCATGTTGACTGTCTTATTTGATATTTTCGTGGGTTTGGTTAATATACCTTCTTTTGAAGAAAAGTACCAACTGTTGATTATGTACTGGTATGAATACGCAGGTGTTCTTTCCTCTTGGTTCTCTCTCAACAACCATTTATGGAGGTTTGGGAGCGCTCGTATTCTCTGGATATATCGTTTATGATACTGATAACCTAATAAAGAGGTACACTTATGATCAGTACATCTGGGCCTCGGTGGTTCTCTACTTGGACATTTTGAATTTGTTTCTGTCCTTGCTGCAGTTGCTGAGGGGAAGCGAATAAGAATTTGACTTCAAATGAAACGAATAAGAATTTGGCTTCAAATCATTATTTTGGAATTTATTTGTCCAAAAAATTAGAAAAATATCATGAAGGATTTCGTGGAGAGTGTAAACCATGCAAGAAAAATTCTATTTCTTAGCTCTTTTATGTACTTGTGTGCTAAATGTAACGTTTGGGTCTGAATTAACGGGTTGTATTTTTTCTGTGTTCAAAAATAAGAAATAGAATACGATTAGCACACTGCCAAAGTAATATAGAAAACACTGTACCTATTATTATGTAATGATCTGCAATATTTTTGTTCCAATACACGTAATTCAGCTTTTAATTTTATGTACCTTTCTGTCATACTAGTAACATATGTGGGTCAGGATCACAAGGGGATGAATATATGTTGTCGTTGGCATTATTGATCATGGGATATTGAAGTGCTGAAGTGTTCGAAATGATAGTGATGACTTGAGTGTTCTTGTTTATGGAAAAATATTTATTCTATAATTTCACTAAGTGAAAAACTAGTGTTCCATGGGGACGCATCTTCCCAGTGTTGGTTGCACGCACCCCACCACCCGGGAGGGGGACGTCTTGGGAAACGTTTCCCCACATCCCCCTTTTGGGGAGATGCGGGGAGACGCAGGGGATGTTTCCCCAGTGTGGGGGATGCGACTCCCCAAAAGGGGGGACGCCTGGACGTCCCCCCTCAAAATGCTCTATGTGCCCCCCCTTAAATTTGTTTGTAAACAATGATTTATGACAGGGAAAACCTAGTATTTGACCATATTTCCCTACTAATGCTATGCAATTCATGGTAATGTTAAATTCTTAAAGTAAAAGGATGAAATTCATCCTTTTACTTAAATTTTTAACATTACCATGAAATGACTCAGGATGTTTGAGAGTGGTTTTGACCTCATTGGATTTCATATGGAGAAAGTAGAATTTTGGATCTCACTCAAAATCCAGTAGACTTAACAGTTTTTCAGGAATTCAGGATTTGATGGATTGCAATGTTTCCATTGCATTTTTTCATGTGCAAGAGTATGGAATTAGTCTTTAATCAAGAGCACCAAACCCTCTGTGCATTTTTTCATGTGCAAGAGTATGGAATTAGTCTTTAATCAAGAGCACCAAACCCTCTGTGTACCTTAGAGTGACTTCTAGACTCGTCACTCCATTGTTTTTGAGTTTTAGTTATATCAATTTAATATTTCAGTCTTTAGATTTCAGTATCTATTATAGTCTATTTTGCTTAGTACTAATTAAATTCTAGAATGATAAATGATGAATTTTAATTTTAAATCAATTTAGAATCTAGAATGATGAATTTAATTTTTAAATCAATGTAGATTCTAGAATGGTGAATAATGAATATGGATCAGAGTATTTCATTATTGAATGTTGTGGTTTATGGATGAATCATGTATGTATTAGTAAGAATGATGAGTATGGATCAATGTATTTCTTTATTTAATTCAATTATGTATGTATCATTCTATTTATGCTTTCATTATTGAATATGAATTTGAAATATATATATATGGAAAAAAAATTATATACCCTGACATCCCCCCATCCCCCTAAATTTCAATAAAATTTGATGGTTCTCCCACACGTCCCCCTTGTGCGTCTCCCTGCACCCGCGTCTCCCCATCCCGTAGTCTTGGTGGAACATTGAAAAAACCCATCGATGATATATGGAAGCCAGGGGATTGTGTTGTGAATAATTTGTATAGCAATGGTAAGACAACAATGGTTTATAATGCAGTATCCACACTAAAAGTTTTGCCAATATAGAAGCTATTTTAGAGTGCTGGGTTGTTATGTTAGTATCCTTCTTCATTCTGTTACTAAACATGTTGATAATTTTGGTGTCATTCCTTGTGGGCTCTGTTTTTGAGTTATCATATTATCTATACGATGTTGCAATCTCAATTACCACAGTTACATCCCTATTTCATTATGTTAATTCTCCCATTCTCTTTCAACCCCCTGGCCCCTTTATTTCATATATTGTGTTGGGCATATGAAAAGAATTAAAATTCTGAAGGAATAGTCCCAACTATCTGGAAAATGTTGTATTATTAATTTCCTGAACTGTATTTACTTATATTGGCATATACTTTTTGCTCCAAAAAAAATTAAATTGGATGCTGATGCTGATGCTAATGGATGCTGGTTTTCGCATTCAAGCTCTTTATTTTACATTTTTTCTCTTGGGGGCGGTCGCATTATCTATTAATTTGAAATTTGTTTATTTTGTTCATAACATAACATTCTTGAAGTGGACGGCAAATTTTGTAAAGCTTTCATCCCCACGTTGTAGGAGGTATGAATATTGACCTGGTTAAATTTGTGAGTTCATTTCTTTCTCATTAAATATGAAAATAATATTTTTCCTTCTCTTATAAAGGAAATGAATACTGAGTGATGAAGACTGACCTGGTTAAACTTGCAGAGTGCCTTTTTCCTCATTAAATATGGGAAGAATATCTTGCTGTCTCCTATATAGAAAACATCAAAGTATTAAAACAGACGGGCCATGTGAAACTTCAGGAAGTGTGTACGTTATTGGTCATCTGTCATAAGAATCAAAATATCTATCCTAAAGCTTTAGAGTCTGTTTTTGATCGGCATCTAGATATGGCTTGGTTAACATTCTGTCAAAAGTCAACTTGAGTTCGGTCCTTTACACTTAAAAGATAGTAGCAAGTACGTTTCAACTTCTATACAGTGTTGGAAAAATAATTAATTTCATCACCATTTATTAAAATATATTAAAATACAAATAGATTTGGCAAGGCTAGATAAGTAAATTGTAAAGACGTGGGAAACCTTTTTCTACTTGAAAAAAATGGATTGCTACATGCTACAGGAAATTTTTTTTTTTTTTTTTTTTTTTTTTAAAGAATAAAATTGTGAAAACTAGGTAGATATGTTTCCTCACATTTCATTAATTTCGTTTTAGTAAATCGGTAGACTAGTACACTTTTTAGTAAATCCTTAGGGTAGAGTATTACGCTTGGTAGATAATTTCATTTTAGTAAATCCTCAGGGTAGACTAGTACACTTTTTAGTAAATCCTTAGGGTAGACTAGTACACTTTCTAGATAAAGATTAAAAATGAATGAATTTTTTAAGGATAAATTAAATAATTCCAATTCTACATACACATATAAATATGGTGGGGTTAAAGTTTTAGTAGATAATTATATTTACCATATTTTTTTTTACTGGAAGTTAAATGTAAAGAGTGGGGTGTCAAATGGAAAGGTTGTCAATTTTAAAATTATAACTTAAAAATTATAATTATAATGGATTGAGGTTTAAAAAATGAGAGGTAAATATTTGGTGGAAAGGTAAGGGAAGTTTAAATCAGTTTTTATGAGACATTATAATACTGAAAACAAATGTAGATAAAGAACTATAAAGGAGGGGATAAGATAAATTAAATAACAATGAGTTTTCAAGAGAAAGTAATTGAAGAAAAAAAATTGAGGCAAAGATTAAAAATCGGCTTTGTGTTTGTGTTATTTTGGATCAAAAGTTGTATAATTTTTGTTTCCAACAAAAAGTTTTGGAAGAATAGAATAATTTTTGTTTCCCACAAAAAGTTTTGGAAGAATTGAATGTTAAGAAGAATTGTTACAACTTAATTAGATTGTGTTCAAATATATAACTTGGAAACAAGGGAAGGACTATGTAAGTTGAGACTTACATGCTATGATCAAAATTTATTATTTTAATTAAAATTTAAATAAAGATGGATTACTGGTATAAATTAAAGGCTATATCAAAAAGATTGGAATTAAACCATCACAAGAGTGAGATAAAGATTATTGAATTCAAATATAAGTTTACATGAATCAAGTTGAAACGAAAGTTTCTTTGTAGAAACCAAATATGAGGTATGGGGTGAAGCTAAAGAATTGTACAAGTAATGTGATTAAAAAAAGTATCTTAAGAAATTGATTTAAAATAAAATAATAAGGGATAAATAAAAATAATGAGAGATCATTTGCAACAAATTAAACAAAATAAGGCTAAATATAAGAATGTGAATTTGAAAAATGCAAGTAATAAATCATAGATTTAAGTAAACAAAAGACTAAAAGCAAAGACATAAGAATGGATCATGAAATTTCTAATAATGAGTATGAGAGCAAGTTCAAGAAGTTGCACCAAAAATAGGAGGGACATGGTGCTTAGTTGTCATGTTTTTGTAATAATTAGTGTGGAGGCTTTGAGTCTTAATTTGTTGGAAATAATGCATTTATTTTCCTATCCATTATAGTGCTCTTATTGATCATTCTCATAAGGAGCTTAGTCAAGCCATTGTTTTTTCCTAACTTAGGCTTCTTAGTAATTTGATAATTTTGAATTGTATCATTTCCTTGTGTAGGGAAGTAAAACTATCTCTTATTACTGAAGTGGGCTTAAATCAACCAATTTTTATTTCAAAATATATAAACATTTTGAGATATGGCAATCATATAACAATGGAAGAGGTTACTTCTAACTTAGAGGCTTGGGAATTTCATGTAAAGTCGAGTTGAATTTTCATTGAATTTTTTTGATTGATTTTCCAATTGAACCAAAATTGTTATAAAATTCCCAAGTAATGCAAGTGCGTCCTCGAGTCCTTGGAACCTTTATGTGAGGAGAGGAGAGGGGTTATGAGTTGAATACGAAAGGAGGCTAGAACTAGTATATTACTCAGTGGATCCTTTTGAGGGATTAGGGTCAAATTCATTTTTTTGTCATTTGGGGCTTCTACACTAGGTGATTATGTTAGGTATATATATTTGGTTCCTTCCTTTTCGATAGATATGATTTTAGAATTAAATATTAGTGAAAACCCTAGATCTACATCTAGATCTAATGGATGGTGGAACCCAAGGTCCACTATTCGAGGGAAAGGAATTGACATACTTCAGTCTCTCCCTTATATTTAATCTTCTTCCAAAATGATTTGGAAAGGTGGATTGTATTTATTTTTTCCAATAAAAATATGCATCTCGAGAAAACCCATCGAGCACTTCACCTTATATTGAGGATGGTACCTAGTGTAAATTGGTTGGTTATATTTTTGGCCACCTAACTTGATAGAGGGATTGAGTGGCATCCACTATATCCACACAGGTGGACTTGAACCTATGACCTCTTGCTTATAATTTACGACAATCAACCACTTGAGCTAACCCACTAAGCTCTAAGGGTTAAATATTCCAGAAATGCACTTTCCAAAATCTAAAAAACAGCTTTCAAAAGATTTTTTTTGATGTGATAGAAGGTTATGATGTTCCACATGGGCCTTCATCAAAGTTGATTGGCAATGATACACCATTCATGTAACAAAGACATCATAAGCCCACGTTGGCTCCATTTTTGCATGGTGATCATGAGGTTACAAACCCTAGATTGGATGTTTAGTCACAAAAATAACCTAGTTTTAGGAGATACAACATTATCAATAGTAGTAAGCTTTGGTGGGGAAGCTTCACTAAAGGTATATCTCAAAAGAAACCATGGGGCAATGGATAGACCAAAACTAGAAACTAATGTTAGAATGTGTTCCAAGCTTTCACATTCCACCCAAGGGTTAGATTATATTCATCTTCAAGCATGAGAAGGACATGGAGATCATAAAATCAAAGCACTAGTTATGGAGCAATATTTTTATGTCATTAAAAGCATGGGAACACGTCTTTGATCCCAACTATGAACTGGTGTCTTTTAAAGCTCTTCAAGTAAAACTCTACAAGCTTCCAATCGGCTTTAACAAGACAACATTCTAGTGGACACTGAGAATGTTTTAGGTAACTTCATTCATTTTGGTCCAAATCATCATGCTTTTAACATAACTGTAGTTAAAATGTGAGTTGAGATCAATCTTAGGATTGGACTTCTATACTTTGTAAAAATATAATATGAGGGGTGGAGTTTTTCACACTATATATTATTAAAATATTTATTTTTAGTGTCATTGGTGTCACTAATATGGTCATTTAAAGATTGAATGCCCTTTGGGTAAGGGTGGGAGTTCATTTAACAAGGAAAAGGTTAATAAAAAAGTTTCTCCCCCTTCATTAAATGATGAGAGCATTGGTGGTCATTAGGGATTAATCTTAGGAGTGAAAGAATCCTTGATCATTCACAAGGCGCCGACCTCAATCCAAAAGGGGTAAGGCAAAACACAAGAATTGCAAGATCAATTTGAAAGAAAAATATTTATGATGACGAGGATATGCATAAGGCCATTGTGGGTAATCATTTTAAAGGAGGGCTAAATTACTCACTAAAAAGAGGGTATGGTGTCTCTTCACACTTTGGAGGGAAGGGAATTTAACCCTTGTTGGAACTTAACCAGGGTCCCTCCCAATAAAACCATAATTAGTAAAAAAAAATAAAAATAAAGAATGCAAAAGAAGTTAAATTGAATTATTTGATTAAAGAAATTATAGATAGACGAAGAAATGCGAAGTTATCTCCTCCCAAGATAATTGAAGGGAGTGTTCTATCTAAGAGGGAAGATCGTCAAGAGGTAAAAAAATTAGATGGCATAATTGAATTGAGGAAAGAAGGTTAATATAATTTAATATCCTCTATCGCTAGGTTTGATAACTCTTAAGATGTAAAGGTAGAAGGAGGTATCTAGTTGGATGGAGGTGATCCAAGATTTGGATCCTCTTTTAGGAGAACATCCTTCGTCTAGCTGCCAAAGGAAAATGTGAAGAGAAAAGTCAAGGTGGGCAAACAAAGTACAATTTGTAATGTACATAGGGAGGATAATATGAGGGGGCCTAGGGTGGTATCCAAGCAGATAATGATTATAGCATGGTCATAATCATGGAATATGTCCACTTGGTAGTTTGTGTATAATAAATAAGCTCACTAGCTGCTTAGAGGAAATAATATAATAAAATGTAGTTGGCATAGATCCCTAAGAATACTAGTGAGAAAATCTAAATACATGAGTATCATTGCATTGAATATGATGGTTAATGTATTATAGAAATTTGGTTTGTGGAGTGATACCTTGTATAAGGAGTAATTGATGGTATTACCCTACTTTAAGGGTTCTTCTCTATATCCTTGTGTCTATTCTTATGTGGATGTATTGTGTTTTTGAACTTAAGAGTTTATTTCTCACGCTAGGAGTTCATATTTTTTCTTTCTTTTATATGTCAAGGTACATTACAAGTGGTATTATAGCTCGCTCTTTGGAACAATGCGGAATAATTTTCCCTTTTCATAGTTTTTTCAAGGGGAAAAGACAATGGCGCCATTCAGATAAATTTTTGTAACCTTTTATATAGAATCGAAAGAAACCAAATTTAGATTTCAGTTCCTCTTGAAAATATACCCAAGGTCACAAAAAAAACATCTAAGTCGAAGTTCAGAAATTGGATTTACCACTAATTTAAAATATGACAATTAGGGTTTTTTAGTGATGAACCCATGTGTTGTATATCAAATGTATTTTGATATAATGCCAACATTTTAGTGAAACTAGTGCCAATGGATGCATACCGACTTTGACATTTCATAATTGTGGTAATAAGAACTAATCAAAGAAGTATATAACAATTAAAATCATTTTACATTGGCTTCTTTAAACTATGATAGCCAAATCTGGCTCAGGAATTAATTATCCAATACTGGAATATAATAAAGTAATACATTGAGGATAAAATATATATTGAATAATGTATGTAGAATTGATATATGATTATTTACAAATGAGAGCCCCATAGATATACTTAGGTGGGAGTGTCCTTTCATGAAGAGTCATGTTGCTTAGACACTGTATGACCTTTCATTATTAGTAATTATCACTTATTAATTATTATTTGATAATATTTATATTTTTATATTCATTACATTGTGTTCCGCTAAATAAATGTTTTGTCATCAAAGCATATTTATGGAAAGGCTTAATATCTTTTTCTTTGACTTGTAATGTCCTCTCATATTTCCCAATTATTGGAGCCGTCACTTTCGATGATATAAGATGACATGAATTTCCAAGCGTTGTACAAATTTGTCAAAATGAAAAATGATCTAACCATCATAGTTCAATCATTTGAGGGACTTTGCATTTTTTTTTATTGTATTTTTTTCAAAAGAAAGAAATAAGCTTGCCTCTCAGCTCCAAGGCTAGAGTGAGGTTGCTAGTACCAGAATAGCCCACAAGTATACTTAAGAGTTCACAAGGCACAAAACCATTGCAATAATATTTATCAAGGCATTATACCTCATCATGTTAATAACAAAGATTTGAACCAGGGTGAGGAATATAACAACCATTTCGCCCAACCACCCGAGATAACCCCAATTGACTAAACTTTGCACTTATTTGATATCCAAGATTAGACTTAATTGTGCTATCAACAATATTTAATATGTGTCATTTGTTTCCCACTTGAGAGATATTAATTCTTTGATTGGTTTAGATGTCATTAAGGAGTTTTTGTCACATTATTTTCCTTTATCACGTTTGTGGTGTTTTCTTGATTTACTTCAAGAATATGATTTCGTTCATGCACTAATGTCGCTTGGTTGATTATTGGATTTTCATTTGGAATTTCCGTTGTTTGTATGGAAACCTCTGAGTATGTTTTGACTTTAATTGGATTGGCATCTCTATGAGTTGTGAGATTAATAGGATATGTATTTGTTCTCTTTGCAATTTCAACTTTTTCACACAAAGACTTTGATACTACTGTCTAGATAAGTTGTTCTATTCTACATACCAATGATTGCTTATCAAAATTAAGCTACTTAATTTGAGTGAATAGATTTTGATCATGATTTTTAAGACCTAAAAGTTCTTCCTCTTTTGATTTATATATTTTATTCTCAATGTTTTGATACTCAAGTTTCTCATTTTTTAATGTTCTAATTTCTTTTGGTAACTTTCAATTAAGGCTTTTCAAGCAAGAATTTTGTCCATTTTGTTATTATAGACCTTCATTGAGTTTCTTTTCGAGACCTTTTTCTTTTTTTAATTTTTTGCTTCGTAGCCTTAGACTTCTTGGCTTGTGCAAGTAATTTCTTATCGTGATCTTTCAAGCAAGACATTTCTTCATTTTTATTTGAGATAATTTTGTCAGATTCTTTTTGCATCCTCGGTATTGAATTTTGATTCTTTTTGGAAAATCACCTTCCAAATATCTTTAAAGTCTTATGATGAAGGTATTATTGATTTTGACTTCATTGCAATGTCATCTTTTTCTTCTTATAAGGAAACCTTTTTTTCCCAAAGAAAAAAATAGTAATTTTTATTAATAGAAATAAAATTACATTTTGTAAACACACTATAGTGTGTATGCAACTTGTTCAATTACATAAAAACATAGAAGAACATAGATATATCAGTCAGGGGTCAATAATAAACAAAGAGCCCCAATATACGTAAGGCTGAGAAGCTCACCGATAAGTGAGTGCATATAATATCATGGTTTTTAATACAAATTTTGATCATAAATAATGTCCATATAAAATAGTCTTGTAGATAATCAAAAAACAAAAAGAACAAAAAGTAGAAGCTCGTAGACTATCCGAGCGAGTTGTCCAAGATATTCTACCTATGCAGTGGATCTATGAACCGACTGAAAGAAGATGTAGTAATAGTGCCCCCACGGAACTCTGTGATCCGCCAACAATCCCGAGCCAATTCTAGAGCCTCTTTGGAGAGACCGCCTGCACTCTGATTAAGTTCCCTGGAATAGAATGCTCCAGGGGATTCAATGAACCACCGTCCACATGCATAGGATCCAATTGAGGACCAACAACCATAAATACCAAACATTTTGAATGCCTAGGAGGAACACCTGTCTCCCCACTAGAAGAAGGCATCCCATTTGGAAGCCCCACATCTTCCCAAAATACATTGTCCTCATCTGTTGAAGCCGAATGAACCATTGGACAATTTTTTACTAGGTGACCTTACCGGTGACACCTGCGAGAACGGAAAGGAACACCTTCATAATCAAGTTCCTGAATATACCCAACCTTTCTTTCCAAGGTCAAATATGTGTCGATAGTGTTACCAATATCATGAAAAATATCATCCACATAATAGTCTAATGGAAACCCAACAATCGAACCCAAAGGGGGACCAAATCCGATCGCTTCTTGTGAGCATTGAATAACAATGACCAAAATATAAAAATAACAAGAGACAAATCGATATGCCAAACCCTTTCTTCAATAATTTTTGCATCCTTTGAGGCTGTGAATTTTAAGTGAATCCCCCCTTTTGCAAGAAGTTCCACCTCTGGTAATGCCTAAACCAAAGGCGTAGTGTCACAACCGACCCACTCCCTTAGGGTTTGAATTGCAAAATGGCGGCCTTGTACCCTCTTAATGAGCGACGATTCCACTGTAATGTTCCTAATTTTTATTTTTCATCTGAGGTGGTTAGCAGGGAGACTTATGATGATGCTAAGCATAGCACAATTTTATAATGTGAGTTTTGGAGATGATTTTTGGCTTGAGGGGCTCAGGTGAAAAGACAAATTACAACTCAATGGAATGTGGGGGCCGCAAGAGAGAGAATTCGACCAAGAGGGATGTGTACTTGTGGAGAAAAATAGAGAAAAAGGGAAGTACACACTTATGGAAAGTAAGTGAGAGAAAGAGAAAGAGAAAACTAGGGGAGAGTGGGAGACACCAAAGGAGTAAGAGGAAAGAAATTATAAATAGAGCAAGGGGGCTTTCATTTGGATATCTTGGATCATTTTAACTTTCATCACTAGTTATCTTGAGTTGCTAAGCCAAGACAACCCATGCTGTTTAGCACAAGGATTTCTCGAGCGAGAATTCCACTCTACCTTCGGTGAACTTTGAGTGTCAACCTATGAGAGGAGGGAGTAAATTCAGGATTTTTCTAGGAGCCACAAAAGAGAACATTTACCATCTGGTGCATGTTTTCACAAAGCATAGGAGGAGAATTTCGTGGGACTAAGAAGAGCCAACAAGAGTCAGAATTTGGGGCAGGGATTTTGCAGATAATTCAGCCACCAGCAGGGCGAGTTCCTCGTTAATTTACAGGGGTGATTTGGAGGGAATTCTTGGGGCCAAATCTATTCTTTCCCAACAAGCACGCAGGAGTTACTAGAGGTGAATTTGTAAGGCTTTAAAGGAAAATTGAGGAGAGATAAGAGCTTGAGCTAAGAGGTATTTCTTAGAGGATATTTTCAAGAGTTTTGGGAGGCTTCCTGGGGTGTATTCAATAAATAATTTCCCAGCAAGGTGTGTTGCTTGACATAGAGTGAAATTCTCACTCTTTAGGTGTCCCAGATGATATTAGATTCAACCTAAACTATTTATGGGTTTTTGTGGGTTTATTGAGAGGAGCCCCTAATTAATTTTGCAAGAATTTATGGGTAGTATTTGGGTCAAAAAACTATTTTCCTTCAGTAGGTTGTTTTACTAGTCATCCAGTGATTCACATCACTTGGTGGGCTCGATCTTGGCTTAGAGTTAAGCCAAACCATTTGTAGGATTTTCTGGGTTTCTTTTGTGGAGGTCATTTACAAAGTTTCAACTCATTCCGTGCATTTTTCAGAGCATAATGATTAGTTCCATTTAGTATCCAAGAGCAGAATTATTGGGGCAGTTCACAGTTTACTTTGGGAGACTATATCTGTTTTAGAGCCTAGTTGTATCACCTTGGTTTTTCCTAGCTTGCATAACAAGCCCAAGTTCTATCATTCCTTGTCATTTACGTACTTAGATTTTTCACATTAATAAAATGGCTTAGTTGCTTAGCACATTTTCTTATTTATTTTGATGTGTGTGTTTGCAATTTGTTTATTGTTGTTGCTTCCTAAGTGATGGCACACATATTGAATCCTCTTCTACTTTTCCTCCATATAAAGGAATCATCCTTGACAACACATGAAAAGTTGCTAGAGCAGTACCTTTAGTCCTAATAGATGACTCCAGCTCCTTCCATCAATCACTAGCAATGAATTCAGATCTTCGAATAGATGTGAATAATGTGACCTTATAGAGGTACGATAATCCCAGTGATAAGAAAAATCCAGTGACCTTATATCAAAGTAGAATCCCCTCCCTTCCATTAGGATCAACTTTAGGGATTGATAGAAGAATACAAAAAGTCAGCAAGCAAATAAATTGGACTAATACTACCCTGAAAGGATTAGCAGTACATTCATCAACAACTAGTGCATAGAGGAACAAGTAGACTCTTTACAAGTTTCTGTAAATAGTGTAAATAAACGCTGAATAAGTTTCAATTTTTTGTTTCTACTATAGAAGGCTTTGTTCGAGAAGCTTAGAATGAAGCAAAGACACTGTAAGCAAAAATAGATAGTCAATTTGGAGAAATAGAAAGTGAAGTTCACAAGGGATTTGTTTTAACCCATGTAAAAATTGAAAACCTTTCCTCACAATTTGAAAAAATGTATTTGACAAATAAAGAAAAAGAGATCCCTTCTTCACCAATATTTAGCCATCATGCGCCAGTACATTCTATCCAAAAGTCGGTAGATAAATTTCCTAGTTTGTTACCAAAAGAAAAACCAGAATCTTCATATGATTCTCATCTTTTGTGGGTTTATGAACCTCTACCGAGCCAATACTCCCGGTATTCTGACCCTACTTTGAGCAGTAAAGGAAAGTTGCCTGAGTTCCACACATTTTTCACTGATGCCCATAAAGAATGGAACATTGATAACTTAAGCTCAAGCCAAATAAGGAAAATGATTGATCAAATGTTCACAGAATATAAATTGATGTGCATGAGGGGAAAAAGTGAAGTAGAAGCCTGTAAGACATTGATTTAGTGTTTTACTGGTACCCTTCAGAGATGGTGGGAAGCAAAATCCTCTCCAGCACTTGTAGACAAAATGGAAGAAGAAATAATCAAAGATGAAGCAGGAGATATTGTACATAATGAAGATGGGAATCCACAAAATAACATGATAGGTGCTCTGAAATCATTCATTCTTGAACACTAGTGTGATGCAGAGGTAGAGATTTCAGATAAACACTCCTTGGTACTAATGAATCTCCCATGAAAAAAGAAGTCCCAATATGAATAGTTTCATAGGGATTGGATCCAGAGAATTTATGAAGTGAAATATAGCAAAAATATTTTGTGGAAACAAGTATATCTTGCCGCTCTTCCTTCCAAATTTGTAGATTACTTGAAGATTCAAGAATTTTTTCAAAATCCATATGAATCTTATACTTCGGGAGAAATATACAACCTCATAAATAAAGCTTTGATAGGACTTTGTACAAGCATTAAAGTGAACAAATCCATACAAAAATTATCCAAGTTGCATGATAGCAGATCTATCTGTAATAAATATGGTCTATCAATAGATGATCCAGTTGTACACAACAGAATAATGAAAACGACCATAAAGAAAAACTCAAAAACAAAAATGAACTATTCTGCCAAGCCCCAAAGATCCAGAAAAGCAAAAGGATATTACAAAAGGATTTCCAGATCCCACTATTATGGTCCTCAAGATATTCATCTTAGGACACGAGCAAGAGGCTTGGAATAGACTCATCTGTTGGTTATGTGGAAAAAAGGGGCATACTTCAAATAATTGCCCACAAGGAGAAGAATCAAAATTACTCAAAGGGAAAAAATCAATGGAAATCGCTAAGAAATACCAACATGATTGACAAAGAAGAGAAGAAAGGAAACCACTAGTCCAAATTCAATGTTACAAATGTGGTTCTAAATTCCATAAAACTAAAAATTGTCTTAATATTCACATCAAAGAAGTACATGTTTTGGGGAAAAATTGTTGTGATTCTACAAAAACTTACAGTTTCAGTATTTCTGATTTAAAATCCACAAATGATCATGATGCAGTTTTTCTTGCTAACTATTATAGATGCAAAAATTCAGGGATTTTTAATTGCAGTAGCTCATAGCCATATTTTGGATATAGTTATGAGGAATATATTGTCTTACAACAAAAATTAAAAATATGTATGGATCATATTTCTGACGATGAAGAAGCCAGGCCTTAGCAGGAATCAAAATGCTTCTTGAAGGAGAGATGAATGAAAAGTTGATGGAAACATTCCTGCAGACCATGCTTAAGAACCTAGGTTTTGTGTCAACCCCTACAAGCAAAGGTATTGCCTCAAGAACTCTCTTTGTTGATGCTTCATATGAGAAGAATACTAAGTCATTTTAAAGAAACCATCAACAAGATAAACAAAGAGTTCTTATAATCAATGAAGTTAGTAAAGATATAAAAAATATGAAAAAGAAAATCAATGAAATTAAAGCTCAAGTTTCCAGATTATAAAAGGGAAAAATGAGGAAAGAAAAAGAAGATAATATCCTAGAACATCATTGGTTATCAGAACAAAACCCCTCTTTAAGAAATAATTCAAATATAGAGATTTATGAGGTTAAATCAAATGACTTTCAGGGCTAAGCAATATGAAAATTATGGAAGTTAAACACCAACAATATCATGTTATGCTCAAATTCAAAATTCAAGGTGAAGTCTTTACTCTAAAGACTCTATTGGAAACAGGGCCAGACATACATGTATTAAATAAAAATCAATTCCTATTAAATATTGGGGTAAGGCAAGAAGAGAAGTCATAAGGCTAGGAACACAAGAATACAAAGTTTAGTATGAAGTCCTAAAGCCACCATTCATTTAGAAAATTACCGCATAAATATTAAATTTGCATTAGGAAGCATCCCAGTAGACTGCATTTTGGGAAATCCATTCTTAGCAACTGTTGAACCCCATGGTTCAACAAGATTAGATGATGGTCAGTCTGGATATTATATCTCTGTCCCAAATCAAGAAGGGTATTTACAAGCCATCACACTGCCTTTTGTCTCAACTCCAAGGATTTCAACTATGGTCCAGGCCATGCAAGAATTGGGTTAGTCTGAAAAGCGTCTAGAAGAGCTCAAAGACCTAAAATCCCATCTTAAGATTGATGAAGGATTGAGACAAGCTATAGTCATAAGAAAAATAGAAGATTTGAGGAAACAATTAGAGGCAGAATGTTGTGCAGAAGAACCCAATGATTTTTGGCACAAAAAACAATATTTTGTAGAACTACCTTACAAAACTGAATATACAGGAAAAACCTATAGGAGTAGAGCCATCCCAATGAATGAAGAATACATAAATCTCTGCCAAATAGAAATACAAGATATTTTGAAAAGATGACTAATAAGAGAATCTAACAGTCCTTGGAACTGTTATGGATTCTATGTGAATAAGCTCTCTGAACATATTAGAGGAGTACCTAGATTAGTAATAAACTATAGACCACTTAATAATGTTTTGGTTGATGATACTTATCCGATTCCCCACAAAGGAAATATAATAGCCAGAATTGTAGGAGAAAAGATATTTTCAAAATTCGACATGAAGTCAGGTTTCTGGCAAGTATCAATCAAGGAAGAAGATCGGTTCAAAACAACATTCAGTGTCCCCTCTAGACATTATGAATGGAATGTTATGCCTTTTGGACTCAAGCATGCTCCTTCTAAGTTCCAAAAAGTCATGGATCAAGTTTTCAGGCCATATTTTGATTGGTTAATTGTATATATTGATGATGTTTTAATCTTTTCCAAGTCCATAGATGAACATTTTAAGCATGTATATAAATTCATGCATATAGTCAAGAACAATGGATTAGTCCTAAGCAAGAAAAAGATGGAGATTTTTCAGACCAAGGTCAAATTCCTCAGACATATCATAGAAAACGACCAAATTGCTCTCCAACAACATGTAGTTGCATTTGCAGACAAATTATCAGATGAAATAAAATATAAGACTCAGCTGCAAAGGTTCTTATGGCTTGAAAACTTGATCAATGACTTTTTGGAACTTAGAAGGAGCATGATTGAGTCCAAAAGGCATAACATTCCATTCATAATGTCCAGAGGGGACAATGAATGTTGTTTTGAACCGATCTTCCTTGATTGATACTTGCCAGAAACCTGACTTCATGTCAAATTTTGAAAATATCTTTGCTCCTACAATTTTGGCTATTAGATTTCCTTTGTGGGGAATGGGATAAGTATTGCTAGCCAAAACATTATTAAGTGGTATATAGTTTATTACTAATCTAGGTACTCCTATAATATGTTTAAAGAGCTTATTCACATAGAATCATAATAGTTCCAAGGACTGTTAGATTCTCTTATTAGCCGTCTTTTCAAAAGATCTTGTATTTCTCTTTAGAAGAGCTTTATGTATTCTTCATTCATTGGAATGGCTATGCTCCTACAGGGTTTTCCTATATATTCAATTTTGTAAGGTAGTTCTACAAAATACTGTTTTATGTGCCAAAAATCATTGGGTTCTTCTGAACAACATTCTACCTATAATTGTTTCCTCAAATCTTCTATTTTTCTTATGACTCTATCTTATCTCAATTCTTCATCAATCTTAAGATGGGATTTCAGGTCTTTTAGCTCTTCGAGACGCTTTTCAGACTGATGCAATTCTTGCATGGCATGGACCATAGTTGAAATCCTTAGAGTTGAGACAAAAGACAGTGTGATGGCTTGCAAATACCCTTCTTGATTTGGGACAGAGATATAATATCCAGACCGACCATCATCTAATCTTGTTGAACCATGGGGTTCAACGACTGCTAAGAATGGATTTCCCAAAATGTAGTCTACTGGGATGCTTCCTATTGCAAATTTAATATTTATGCAGTAATTTTCTAAACAAATGGTGGATTTAGGAATTTCATACTAAAAATTGTATTCTTGTGTTCCTATCCCTATGACTTCTCTTCTTGCCTTAGCCCAATATTTAGTAGGAATTGATTTTTTATTTAATACATTTATGTTTTCCCCTGTGTCCAATAGAGTCTTTATAGTAAAGATTTCACCTTGAATTTTGAATTTGAGCATCACATGATGTTGTTGGTGTTGGATTGCCATAATTTTCATATTGTTTAGCCCTGAGAAGTCATCTAATTTAACCTCATAAATATCTATATTTGAATTATTTCTTAAAGAGGGGTTTTGTTCTGATACCCAATGATGTTCTGGGATATTATCTTCTTTTTCTTTCTTCATTTTTCCATTTTTTAATATGGAAACTTGAGCTTTAATGTCACTGATTTCCTTTTTCATGTTTTTTCCTATCTCCTTATTGACTTCATTGATTGTAAGAACTCTTTGTTTATCTTGCTAATGGTTTCTTTGAAATGACTTAGTATTCTTCTCATATGAAGCATCAATAAAGAGGGCTCTTGAGGCGATACCTTTGCTTGTAGGGGTTGACTTAGAGCCTTGGTTCTTAAGCACGGTTTGTAGGAATGTTTCCATCAACTTTTCTTTCACCTCTCCTTCAGGTAGCGTTTTGATTCCTACTAAGGCCTTGGCTTCTTCATCGTCGGAAATATGAGCCATATATTTTTTAATTTCTGCTATAAGACAAGCTCTTCCTTAGAACTATGTCCAGAATATGGCTCTGGGCTACTACAATGACAATTTCTCTGAATCCGTGTATCTACAATAGTTAGCAAGAAAAACTGCATCATGATCATCTGGGGATTATGAATAAGAAATACTGAAGCTGGAAGTTTTTGTAGAGTCACAACAATTTTGTCCCAAAACATGTACTTCTTCTTTGATGTGAATATTAGGACAATTTTCAGTTTTATGGAATTTAGAACCACATTTGTAACATTGAATTTGGACTAGTGGTTTCCTTTCTTCTTTTCTTTGTCTATCATGTTGGTATTTCTTAGCGATTTCCTGTGATTTTTTCCCTTTGTGTAATTTTGATTCTTCTCCTTGTGGGCAATTATTTGAAGTATGCTCCTTTTTTTCAACATAACCAATAGGTGAGTCTATTCCAAGCCTCTTGCTTATGTGTCCTAAGATGAATATGTTGAGGACCATAATAGTGGGATCTGGGAATCCTTTTTCTTTTCTGGATCTCTGGGGCTTAGCAGAATAGTTCATTTTTCTTTTTGATTTTTTTTATGGCATTTTTCATTCTTTTCTTGTGTACAACTAGATCATCTATTGATATACCATATTTATTACAGATAGATCTGCTATCAGGCAACTTGGCTAGTTTTTGTATGGATTTGTTCACTTTCATGCTTGTACAAAGTCCTATCAAAGCTTTAGTTATGAGGCTATATATTTCTCCCCAAGTATAAGATTCATATGGATTTTGAAAAACTTCTTGAATCTTTAAGTAATCTACAAATTTGGAAGGAAGAGTGGAAAGATATACTCGTTTCCACAAAATAATTTTGCTATCTTTCACTTCATAAATTCTCTGAACCCAATCCTTATGAAAATCTTCATATTGGGACATCTTTTTGCATTTGAGATTCATTAGTACCAAGGAGTGTTTATCTGAAATCTTTGTCTCTGCACCACACCAGTGTTCAAGAATGAATGATGTCAGAGCACCTATCATGTTATTTTGTGGATTCCCATCTTCATTATGTACAATATCTCCTGCTTCATCTTTGACTATTTCTTCTTCCATTTTGTGTACAAGTGTTGGAGAGGATTCTACTTCCCACAATCTCTGAAGGGTACTAGTAAAACACAGAATCAATGTCTCACATGCTTCTACATCACTTTTTCCTGTCATGCACATCAATTTATATTACGTGAACATATGATTAATCATTTTCCTTATTTGGCCTGAGCTTAAGTTGTCAATGTTCCATTATTTATGGGCATTAGTGAAAAATGTGTGGGACTCAGGCAAATTTCCTTTACCGCTCAAATCAGGAGTAGAATACCGGGAGTATTGGCTCAGTAGAGGTTCATAAACCGGAAAAAGATGCGAATCATATGAAGGTTCTGGTTTTTCTTTTGGGAACAAACTCATAAATTTGTCTATAGACTCTTTGATCCGGATTTAAACAGGGACGCAACAAATTACAGAGATAACCATAAACACAGAGATGCAGCGGAAATAATAATTCATTTCATTATTGTAGAATACTAAAATATGCTTACAAATAGAATTGGAAATAAACCAACTAGGGCGACGATAGCTTATCTCTGAGAAGAGATGTGGCGGCTACATGCCTCTGAACTGTGTTACAATGAGGCTTGAAGGCCTATTTATTGTTGAGAAACAATGGAAAACCCTTCACATCCCAAAACCTAACCCTAGAAGATGAAACGCCAAATTGTGGGCCCCGTTTGGGTAAATTGGTACATCAATTTCACGGGGTCGTAACTTTGGCATACGATCTCCGTTTGACGCGCACAATAGTTTGTTAGAAAGATCTATCCAGGCACTACCACTTTGGGAAGGGCAACATCAGTCGATGGACCCATGTTGCCCCCATATTTCCCCAAAAATGTCATTTAGGGCCTCAAAATGGCTCCGGAAGTTCAGGACCCGAAAAACTGCTAAAAATAGTAAATTGTGCTACAATTTAGGAAACTGAATAAACTGAAAGAGACAGTTGCGGGGGTCCAATTGGGATAGGTGGGTGGCCACCAACATCCACCTGGATCACTTTTGAATGGAATGTACTAGCACAAGATGACTAAATAATAGTGAAGAAGGGATCTCTTTGTCTTTATTTGTCAAATACATTTTTTCAAATTGTGAGGAAAGGTCTTCAATTTTTGCATGGGTTAAAACAAATCCTTTGTGAACTTCACTTTCTATTTCTTCAAATTGACTATCTATTTTTGCTGACAATGTCTTTGCTTCATTATAACTTTCTCGAACAAAGCCTTCTATAGTAGAAACAAAAAACTGAAACTCATTCATGCTTTTATTTACACTATTTACAAAAACTTGTAAAGAGTCTACTTGTTTATTCTATTCACTGTTTGCTGATGAATGTACTACTAATCCTTTCAGGGCAGTATTAGTCCAATTTATTTGCTCACTGACTTTTTGTATTCTTCCATCAATCCCTAAAGCAGAGTCATCTATTAGGACTAAAGGTACTGCTCTAGCAACTTTGCCTGTGTCTTCAAGGATGATTCCTTTATATGGAGGAAAAGTAGAAGAGGATTCAATCTTTGTGCCATCACTGGTTTTCCACTGATGTTTTGAAGAGGAGGAGGAGGATTCTGCAGATATCATCTGTACATCCATATTTTCTTCTTGCTTCTTCCATTCATAGAAAGAAATCCATGAATCTATTTGATCCATATATTATTTCCATCTTAATGAGAGATTTGTCTTCTCTTTTGGGGATGTGGTCATATTGAATATTTTGGCATCTGGATGAGTGAATAAATCCCAATTTAACATTCTTTTCATCCAGTCTGTGTCCACTTTGTTCTTTGGACAACCTTCCATAATAGTAAATAATTTATACATCTCTGGCTTGGATGGATTTTTGCAGTCATTTGGCATAGGGTTTTGAAACTGATAGGATGGAATGAGATCATCCATCTGTTCTAGATATCCAAGTCCATATTTGGGCATGCCAGACGACCTCATTTTTCTAAACATTTATGTCAACCTTGGGTCCTCATTTTCAAGAGATGGAAGTTCATGGATTACTAAGACAGTATCATGAGGGAATGAGATGTCGTTGCATTTGGGATTTGGACAAGAATTTTTCAACATGGCTGATGGTGCTTCACCCATTCTTGGGTTGTGGTTCTCATGAATTCCAATATGTACAAGAGAATGCATGTCAACCAATGATTGGTAGGCAGGGAATTTGACTACTAACTTAGAAAATTTTAAAACTTGAGCAAGATCAAACAACTCGGTATGGACACATTTTCTATAGGAGGATGATGAGTCTGCAGTGGATGCTTAAGAGGAAATAGGTTGTGAGTTTATATATTCTTCTACCTCCCTGTCTATTGTTGTAAATTTCAATTTGGAATATTACATCCACCATGACCGCAACCTTCTCCATACAAACGTTGCCCCCCAACACCAACACCACCTTTGGGCAAGATTTCTTGTGGATACAATAAGGTTTCTTGGGACTTGTCCTGATATAATTAGAATTTTTGCTGAGACGAAATATTGAGCTGGGTTTCGAGGGGAAACCTTTGGATTGAGTCGACCAAGCTTGGGTTACCTAAACCTATACACATTTATGTTGAATGGGGTCAATACTAATAGGGTTGGGAAACTGAAAATAGTTGAAATCTAGCATCAAAATAGAGACGTGACTAGGCATTTCCGGCTTGAAATCCCTTGAGAAACCCATGCCAAAAACGAAGCTAGATGACTCTTGAGATCCTAGACCAATAAACATAGGGTTGTTTAACATAAAATCAATTAATGAAAATGACCTTAATGAGCCCAAACCCCATACTGGACCAATTGAGCCTAAAATCCAACCGGCCAAAAGTTGTCAGGTGTCCTCCCCAAAGCAAGGAATTCGTTGAGAAAATCATGCCATAACGTCCAAAAATTCGGAAGTATTTTCACAAGCCATACTTGGAAGAGTGAGTAGTGGAAAGTGACAACGAGATGTATACAACGAGGACCCCACAAGGTTAGGGAATGATTCCAAGTGACCTATAAAAGACACAAATACATTGGAGGAAGGCGAATCCTATGGTTCATAATCTATGAGATCCTTATCATCCATCCAATAAAATATGACACTACAAGGAATAGAATAATGACATTTGAAACACCAGGCCCTCAAACCATGGTGACCCTGTCCAGATGTCCACTAAATCCAATAGAGAATATTGTGACAAAAAACGACAAATAAAGTGCATCGATATAACCAGGGAATAATAGGAGTTAACAAAGAAAAACTTAGAAATCCATAGTCACTAACTTTACGATGCCCTGTAATGAGTCACTGCCATAGCTAGGGTTTCCCTAGATCCTTCTTGCCTATAAGATGTTATTCATTCAAATATCAAATTCTGAAGCATTTTGATTGTCGAATCTCTTTTTGGTGTGGGGCTTGACTAGTTTCTCTATAGTCTGTGACTTATAGCGAAACATTAAGAAGGAATTCTCCATGTTTAACATGGTACCCAAATTTTCAAACCAAAGCAAACCAAGAAATACGTCAATCTACTCTTCAAGAATATTGAGATAAACATTCATACTCATCAATTATTACTTGGAAGTTCTTAATTTCGTATTGTGCTTTGAATTGAGAAGCATCTTTATTCTCAATTATATTTGGTTCTAGAATTAATAATTGATTTTCCAAATTGATGGTAATGTTATTTTCCTCACAATTCTCAATGATAACGATATTAATCTCTTTTCCTTTAATGCCTCCCTTTAATTTAAATAATCCATAACATGAAATCATACAACTATTTTTTTCCACAGGAAAAAAACTGTAACTGTTATCTATAGAAATAAAAATTACATTTTGTAAACATACATAGTTTATATGAAGAAATAGGCATGAAGAGAGCATGACATTACAACAATGAGTAGAAATATGAGCATATCTGGTTCTGAAATGACCATGAAAAACTGAGCATATGCCAAGAAAAATAAAGAGAAAGAAAAACAAAGAAAACGAAAATTTATGGATGACAATTAGAGTTGATTTTTTATTTTTTACCCTTCCTTCTTTGCACCCGTTTCCACCCATTTGGATCTGGATCAACCAGAACCAAAGCTAGTTCTTGACCCCCCTCCAAATGTGGGTGTTCTTTATTTGAATTTGATCCCTCTGAGGAATATGCTCGTTTGATGCCACCTAGACCTGTCGAAGGTTGTTGTTCTTCTAATTCCAGACCCATCGGACATGGAATGGTAGACCCATCCCCTACCACATCCTCCCCATCCATTTTATCTTAGGTTTATTTAGGATGTGTCCCTTTTTATCCTCCTCCTCATCTTCCGAAAGTGGAGGTTCACTAAACTGCCATCCTTTTGGTCTATTTAGTTTCTGCTTTTTCCTTTTTGGGATCTTCTTTGCTAGAGGACACGGGTTCTAAAGATGACCTATTTGGAAGCACACACGACATTTGAAGGTTGTGTTATCATAATATAGAATTTGTGTCCATTGAAAATTCTTATGCTTCAAATTGATGTGATCTAGTAATCCTTTGCTAAGGTCTATCTCCACACAAATCTTAGCAAAGTTGAATATTCCTTTTTTTGTTCTTTCTAGGTCCATTTTCTTTAATTTTCCCAGTTTGTTCTCAATGTCTTTAAGGACTTGGTGGTGCTAGAAAGGAAGGGGTAGGTTTGGAAGCCTAACCCAGACTAGCATAATAGTGACCACCATGGATGTAGCATCAAAACTAGGGAACCACGAAGTATTTGATAAACCAACTCTACTCTAGAACCATGGTCCTTCATTTAGTACAAAGTCCAATTCTTTCTGTGTCAAATTGGACTACAAAAAAATCCTTTAGAGCAGAGGTAAATGTCACAATTAGGTGTCCATGAAGAGAACACCCATTGATGTAATGCTTTAGGTTTTGGCCAAAAGCCATTAAATATGCATATAATGGCTTTAGATTCTAGAGTTGTGAATAAGGAGGATACATGTGGGATATTGACCTCCATGGATGGAGCTTGCTCCATTTGGTCCACTAAACCTGAAGCCCTCCCTTTAACTGCATTTTTGAAAGATGTAGTTGTCCCATTTGGAGGCCTGGAAACAGGAGCACCTCCATATATTATGGAGTTTAAAATTATTGAAGAGTTTCTAGTTATACTGGTGTCTTTGAGCAATGAGTGGTTATGGAGGACCTCCCCTTCATATTGCAGACACTGGTATTTTTAGGGTATGCCCCATTTTGCTTCAATGGCCTTTTTAAGGGATTGAACAAAGTCTATCTTTTTGGCCCAAATAACTGTGGATTTTCCCCCATATATCTTATAAAAATATGGAAATGTTTTTATTTTCTGGGCTCTGTTTGGACAAAAGGGGTAAAGTCATGTAAAGGGTGTAGGGGACACCCTATCCCTGGACTTGCAGAGGCCGTGCGGTCTTATGTGAAAACAAAACAAAATAATCCAAAGCATTTGAACCACATAACAAAAATGAACCACAAAAAATATGTGTTATGTCTGTGGTGCCTGTAGATCGATTAACCCTCCTCCAAGGCAGCGTGGGAGGACCTTCAACGCGACATACAATGGAACAACTGGTGGCAAGGAAGGGGATTCGATAATGCCATGAAAAGGCTGCCAAATCGGAAGGAGTCGTAGAGACCGCTCAATCGACACCATTATCCATAGATGTCACATTTTGTGTATGCAAATGTAACTCCCCTAAACGGAGCCAACCACGAACATTCTCCTCCCAGCATGCGTAGAGATGATCATGCCCCGAGTCGAGAACATCAGTAGATAAAACCACAAGGACAACAACAACTTCATTCTCAAAGAAACTAAGTAGAAAAACTCTAAAAAGACTCACCATTCTCATCCCAGAAAAAGCTTTCATTCAATAAAAAATTAGCAAAATCCACCACATTATAATTTAATGATTAAGATATATGTCTCAAGAGAAACATTCCAAATTCAATTCCTAAATAGTATAAAGCTCATACAACCTTTATAAAAAAGTCTTCTTTCATTTTTAAATTATCTACTTTTTATATTTTTTAATTTCAATAATTATAATACGCTTTAACACTATACTTTTCCGATTCAAAAAAATTATAATTCCATAATGTTTTCATACGTATAACTTTTATCTTTTATGAAACCTAACTTTATAAAAAGTACTTTTACTACCATGTAACTATAAATTAAAAGTAATTTTAATACCATAGATAAAAAAATATCTTTATTAAATCCCTTCCCTTCCCTTCCAATGGACCTTTTTATAACTTGAAAATAAGACTCACGGACCCTTTTTAATTAATCATACCATTAGTGGAGATCCACTAAAGAGGCCTCAACATACCAGTTATTAAAAAACTTACCTTTATTAATATTACCTTGAGTTTATTCCGATTATTTTATTAGTAGTAATAAAGACTTTGTATAACCTTAACCTAAAGTTAAGGCATATAAATTATTGTCTTTCTAGGATTCACGCCCTTCTTTCCAACGTCACGTCTTCACGTAAGCTTCACTTACTCTTTAATGGCAATGGTTATGCTATGCACGATCGATCAGTGGATTGTCCATAAGTGTTTCAATTAAGTTATAAGCTTAGTCTAATGATGCAACGTTGTTGCTTTCTCTAAAAAACCATGGAATTTTAATAATATTTTTGCTTGCAAAACAATGGAATTTTTGGTATAATTGGGATAAAATTTTGTAAGAGTTTGTCGAAATTTATGTTACAATTTTCAAGTTCCAAGATTTTGAGTGCGTCAACGGTTTTGATGGTGTTTAATCCATTTACACCATAAAAAATGATTCAAACACTCTTACTGTGAGATTTTTTGGAAAAAAGAAACTAAATTCCAACCAGAAATAGTCGTCCATGCTAAATTGTCACCTCCATAGACGCCTCAAGTTATATGCAATTGTGCGACCTAGCAATCAATGACATAATTAATTAATAAATGGTACGAGCATCCAATAATAGAAATTATATAGTTCTGTAACTAGTGGCTCTAGGCACAAATGATTGTAAAAGTCTATAAATGGTAGGTGTTTTATGGTGGTATTTGTACGAAATATAAAATTAGGGCTATTAATATTTCTGGAGCTATAGCTCCATTAATGCACTAAGGCAATATATGCCAACTCTTGGATTTAGGAAAGTACAAAATCCAAGGGTTGGCATATACTACCCTAGTACAATGGAACTATAGCTCCACAAATATTGGTTGCCTAAAATTAGTGGGTCAAATGCAGGCTTGGAATTTGTTGCTCACTCATATATTAAAATACCATGCCAATTATTATCTGCTATAAAATATGGACTTCAGTACTTTAATACTTACATTTCTGTGATACTCGTCATAAATTATAACTGCCTATAATATATATAATTGTAAGTGTTTATCATATAGATTTGCAAATTGTACAAATTGTGTATCTCGTTTTGTCGCCCTCATTTATAGTTAATATGGTAGTAATAAATTTTAAATTAAACCATGGTTGGATTTATCACATGCAAGAAACTCTTAACATTCTTGAAACCCTCCATCTTCCACCATGCATTCGACAACAACTATAAATCCTTGCACGCTCTTCCCTTTCTCATCTTATCATCAAAATTTGTTAATTAAACTTGTTTATGATCTCTTTACAGGCAGAGTGTAACAATCCTGGTGAAAATATCATGTAATAAAAGTTAATAAAGGCAAAATAAGACCACGGTTTAGGGACACTTATTCCAATCTGAATATTGGGAAAAGATATCCTAGTGGGAATCACTTGATGTGTGTTTTAGCTAAGGAAAATTGGAAAAGGCTAAGGCAAAAAGGCATTTTTGACACACTTAATTATGAAAATAAAGGAAATTGGAGAAAATGGAGGTGAAAGGTCACAAGGTGCATGTGAGGAGGAAATTGAAGGAAAATAATGGAAAATGAAGAAAATAGAGGCCTCATTAATAAAAAAGCTTTTGAGGATCAGTTGGTAACCTTTTTTCAGTTGAAGTTTGGAGCTCTCTCATTCTTCTCTCTCTCTCTCACTCTTGGTCACTTAGAGTTTTCTTGGAGCACTCTAGCTTTAGAACAAGGAAGGAAAAACAAGCAAATGGAAAGGAAGGAAAGCAAGGATCAAGGAAGAAGAGCAGGATCAGGCAACTTCAACGGAAATACTTGCAGGTAACCTTTTGCATGTGTGATTTCCTCGTTGGTTTGGACATGTGTGGCTTTGCATGTTGGTGTATGGTTCTCTTGCTGTCAGTGGCATGGCTTTTCCGAGTTATGACAATGGTTTTTAGCCTAGCCTTGCCTTTTTCCGGATGCCATGGTGTTGGGATGTTTATTTTGGTTTTTGAGCTTTGGTTTGCTAGATGGATTTCAGAATTTGGGGTGGAGGTGGTCTCAAGGTTCATTCCAAAAGGCCTAGGAATCCCTTGACCGGTTTTGGTGGGATACACGGTAAAGCCTGAAGGAGAAGTCTCAGTTTAGGGCATAGTGATCTAGGTTTGGATTGCGGTAAAGCCTAAGAGACTGGTCTCGGTTTAGGGCCTAGTGATCCAGGATTGGATTGCGGTAAAGCTTGAGAGACAAGGAGACAAAAAATTCCTCAAGGATAGTGATGGATTTTGGATGGCATTCCAAGGTCGGTACAGTTGTGATCGGAGCACTGGTTTTTGTGTGATCACGGTTTGGTGAGGGTGGAGGTGGTTTAATCTCTGGATTCCCTTGGTTATTCTTGGATTTGTTGTTTTATGAGATCCCACATTCATGCTTGAAATATGGCACGGGGGTGACTGGCTGAAAGAAAGATTTGGTTCAACCATTTCTATGGTCGTGTGGTACGTGGAAGTCCTGAACCTGGTCGGATTTGCCTATGATTAATAAAAGCTAAGTCCTCTTACTCTTGCATCGGTTTATATGGGGATTTAATGGCTGTCATATCTTTGATATTTATATGGTTTTATGTTGGTTATAAGCATGGTTAAATGACTGGTTCATGTCATGGTTATTTCATGTATTTACTTGTAATTGTTGAATGGATAGATGCAAGACCTAATTGATGATATAATAGTTCAATGGAGAAGGAGGTGATCCTTCTGGTTATGTGTCATATGTTCTTTCAGTCATTTATGCTATGTCTTGTATCCTAAACCTGTAGGTTGCATTGTTGCCAAGTTTTTGACAAAATGTCAGTCCCGACTAGGGATGCTCAGGCCTAGTCCCGAGGTTAAGTTTTGATTTATCAACATTATTATCATGTCTTTGATGGATTCTAAAGGTTGTAGCAACTTCTGGGCAGAGGCCGGGTTTATGGGCTAGAAAAGTGGCTCAAATCTCGGGGTTGTTGGCACAGGTCTACTAAGAGATATCCTCATGGGAATATTCCTACAACTGATAGTACACTGTCCCATCCTTTGATATCAACTGGGTCTATGTCTGAACTGACATGCATGAGTTATTTATGAGAGAATATTTAGTTATCTGAAGTACACTAGTTGCATGCATGCATACTGAACTCACAATCAGTTCCACAAACTGTTGGAACTAATCTAATTGGACTTAACTCAGTTAAATGAGCTAACTAATTACAACTCAAAGTACAACTCATCCTGATCTCCTTAATTAAGGGATAACTTCCTCAATCAAAGGGATAACTGTTGCATGTCTTCACATAGACTTCATGTTTGATTTTCTCTAACTAATTAACTCAAGATGAATTAATTAATTATTTTACAAACAGTTGTTGAGCTCAAATTCGAATTTTAATTCACAATTTTAATTTAGGGACTAATTAAAATTGGAATGTATCCCGAAATGCTATTTATAGCAATGCTATTTTTAGCATTTCTATATTTAGCATTTCTTGTTGCTATTTTCAACAATTCTCTGCCTCTTACTCCGTCTGGTTTCCACAGGGATTTTATTTTTAGTCTCCTTGGGCTTTGACCTTTTATAACCTATAATTTTCCCTTTGTTTAGTATGAGGTCCTTTAATGGGACGTTGTCCACATCTATCACCTCCTTGGCGAGGTCAATATTTTGTTTTAACTTTATTTCCAGCCTTAATTTGTTTAAATACCTGGTGTGAGGTCTCTGACCTCCCTTGAACATTTGAAACAGAGAGGGTTCTTCTTCATCCTGTGGTTCAGTTTCAATTTCTTTTCCGTTGGTCTACTATGGTGGATTAGTTTCTGTAGGGGAACTCTAAGTGGGTGGCCTGTCAATATGAGGGCAATTCATAGAATAAGGTAGATTTTCAGCGAGAGGGTTTTTAGTAGAATTAGGGGAATTTTGAGGTCTAAAATGGGCCTCCTAAGGAAATTATAAAATAATAGTGGAAATAATAAAATAATATTAGAATACATCATCAAATTTTAGAGGGAAAAAAGAAAAAAATATTTTTTCAACTCGTATTTTTAACTTATCTCTCTATGGGTTTACTCAAATTTCAAGTGACAACACTTGTTGGATGCAAAATTTGATTACTCATCCAAGGAGTACCCATGTTTCATACTTTTGATGGACCCCGATACATTAAAAAATGCAAAATATATGAAAAACGTGATTGCAATCACATTTTTTCATGTATTTCTCATTTTTCTTGTAGCAAGGTCTATCAAAAGTATGCAACATGGGTACTCCTTGGATGAGGAATTAAATTTTGCATCCAATGAGTACTCCCACTCGAAATTTGAGTAAAAACTTAGGGAGATAAGTTGAAAATACGATTTGAAAAAAATAGTTTTATTATTTTTTAATCCTTTTACTTTTTTACTCCAAAAATGGTGAATCATCCCCCATGGTTGACATCATCATCTTGAATCCTATTGGTTCTTATAAATTTTATTTTGGTTGTACATTTTTCTTAGGAGGCTCATTTTAGACCTCAAAATTCCCCTAATGTAGGCTGTGTCTTCTTTAATTTATCGCTTCTTTTGGCATAAACCTTAGGGATTGTAGGACCAGAGGATGAGGGAATGTCTCTCTCCTTTCGACTTTGGGTTTCAGTGGAGCTTCCCTAAGAGGAGGTTTCTGCCTGAGTTTTATTTCTCATCTTAGTACCCTTCTGCCTCCCTCATTTGGCCTTAGGGGGCTGAGGTTGAAACCATCCCCAGAATAGGAAATGGCTCCAAGTTCGGTCATCATTAATTCTAAATTAACAACTTAATTAAGGCGTTGTGATAAAAAAAATGAGCATATGGTTTTGTCGTGGCCCAGAAATTAGCAACAATGTGCTTAAGACTCTCCATTAAATAAAAACAAGCGCTCATTCTTACTTGCCCTGCTATATGAGCTAGGTAATGAAAATGGTAAATATTTACCTAGTTAAAACGACCTTCACACGTTAAGTATGACTGGGTAATTCGTAGCATCCCATGTCATCTATCCTCCAGCCATGATTTATGCACCCTTGCCTTCCAATTTTTGTCCTTGAATTTTTCCTTCAGGAAAAATGGGACATCAATCCCAACTAGAACGTGGCTTCTGAATACCTTTTCCCCATCTGTAGGTAGGGCTGTAAATTTTAATATTAATTCCTCTGTGACCAGGAATGAAAGTCCTCCTACCTCGACACGTTGTCCCTCAAACCCCTGGGTGAAATCTCGAGCCATGACGTCATGGTAATCGGTGCATTGGTGGAAAAATTCCTGCCACTCAACCCGTTGGAATTGTTTTTGAATATCTGGATAAATCAACAAAAGGTCGGGACCTTTAGGCTAATGTCTATTAATATTTCCGCTCTTCCCCATTATTCCTACAATTTGGCGATTACACAAACCAGAGATTAGGATCGAACGTTGTATCTTTGACGATAAATGCGAAACGAACAACCCTCCAACTCTTAAACTAAAACAACTTTGAAAATGCCAATGGTGAAAATAATATGCGGTAAAAACAATGATATTTTTCAAGCAGACTGATTGATTGACAGGTGAAATGATTTTTTTGACCCTTCGATAATTACAAAATCACACCATAGCTCTTCAACGGGGTAAAAATTCATTTTCAATACGTACCTTTCACCTCCAGACAATTTGTGGCGTGACTGAGCAATGATTACTGTATCACTGACGTGGAATGTGTCAGCGTGTTTTTAAAAATTGAAATTGAAATTTTACTTTTGGCATTGATATTCCCGTTATCATACAATACTTATTAACGCTGACACTCCCGTTGCCAACATATTCTTGTTAGTCATTTTTTGAAGCTAATAAGTGCTAATAGTCCCATTATCATCATTTTGTTGTTTATTACGAATTGTTTTTGTTGACACTGTAATTGTCAACATTAAAAAATTTCGAACTTAAATACATGTGATAACAACTGGCTTCATGCGGATGCTATCGATCATGGATGGAAACAAGAACCCCATAGACCAGAGGCCTGATCCATTGGGCTATTTCCAGCTTAACAATTGCAATTTGCAACCTGCACTGTAATGTGACTTGCAATTGATTGAAATCAAACTGTACGAACTAAAAATCACAACTGCACACTGTCGAAATTGAAAATTGTATTGTAAAATTCATATTGAAAATCAGACTGAAAAATTCTGAAAACTAAAGTTGAAAACAACCAATAATGCAATTTGAAAACACACACTTCTAAAAGGGACACTCAAATTGTCTAGCTTATTCATCACACCTACATACTAAACTGAAACAAAAGATGCTTGATCAGGTGATACAAAAATGCCAATGTAACCATGACATCAGATGGTTACTTAACTGGTTTCTTCTTTTACTCTTCTAAAGAAAAGGAAATCCTTCAAAAAGGACAACCCATCATACCGTTTGAAACTATCTCCTTTAATCATGAAAATTGTAATACAGTTCATTTCCTCTTATGATTCGAACAGAAGTGCAAAAAGTTCCTTGAGAGCATGGAAAAATAGCTTATGTCGATTCCAACAAGAAAAGAGTAATCACGATCTCTAGATTCTACTCCTTGTTCCATTTCATCAATTTCGATCATTCTCAAAAGAAATGGGAACAATCGTTTTATCTTTGTTGTTATGCATATCAGTGAAAACTGTTGATTATTGGTTGTCATTGATGTCAACCCAAGCAACACGAGGGGCTACCTCGATCTTGCATGGGTATTTTGACTTCATAACTCATCCTATTATGAGTCAAGGATATTTTAGATGGATTCTACTTGCTGAGGTGTTTTTGTTGATATATGGCATGCCACGTAGTTCTTCACGCTTTGAGATTTATTCGTGTTTGGAGTTAGTAACCCCAGTTAATGGGCTAAAACCCCACGGGGTTGTGGTCATTGGATAGTCAATAATTAATCATGTTTTATGCTCCTAAAATCCCTCCAATTTTCACTTGTTGAGGACCCTCTCAACTCAAGAAATTTCTATAAATAATGACCCTCATATCCTCCTCTAGCAAGAACTTTTCAATGAACTATCTTGTGAGAAGACCTCTGTAATTTTTCGACCCTCATGATCGTATAAGACAAGATTTGTTGTAGGGAGTTTATGGTTTCATTGGGGTCTCGTTAGGGCACAAAATTATGATCAGGTTTGAAGGTCTGTTTTGAAGCAAATTTAGAGCCATGGATTCTAGGATTTCGCGGCTTCAAACAGGTCATCGTGGAATTTTCACTATAATTGTTTTTGTATGAAGCTTCAAAAGATGAAATTAAAACCCATGTGAACTAAAATCATGATGAACCTCGTGACCAAGTTTCAGATTTTGGTTCGCTATAGTTTCGGAGATATGATATGAGGAAGTTAGGGTTTTTGGAGGCTCCCGAATTCCATGTCAAACATGTGACCTCGAGAAAATCGTCATAAATTTCTCTTTGAGCATGAGATTCAAATTTCGTAAATAATGACAGAAATATAAGAGTCTGTAGTTTGTTCAGTATCGTTTTCAGGGCCGAAGGTCGAAAAAATAACAAGTGACACTTTGTATAAATTCGCTCTACTGAACCAATCTATAATCAAGTCATCGTGGGAGATTGGGCATAACTCTTTCTTGAAGAATCAAATCTTGATCAGACCCATGGGGTTGGAAAGAGGACTCAGAGGAATACCACATGATGAAATTTCAGACCTTAGAGATCTGAAATTACATAGATACAATAGATTCAATACAAGATCCTAGAAGGGAAGAAAAATTATGCATTCAAGGATCACTACAGTAAGGACCACACATCAATAGTCAAGGGTAAATATACTACAGAAAGGTATGTATGGTTAGTGTTTGGATTTGAATTTTGACTATCATCTTTGACATATGTTTTTGCAGGACAACATAAGTATATTGTTTTGTATTTTTTGGGTCTTGCTTATTAATGCATGTGCAGGAAGGATGACACTTTAGAACAACTCGGGCACATCGTAGAGGAAATGAAATGCCAAAGTACCATTACTTGAAGCAAGCACAACAATACCTCAACAACTGTAAGTGATCCAGGAAGAAATGTTGAGTAAGTGTGAGGTCTTGTCAAAAATTCACTGTTGTAAAAGAGTCATCATTGAAAGAGTCATTATTGTAAAAGAGTCAATATGCCTAGAATCGAAGAGGCATTGTTGGGAGGTATAGGAATCATTGTTGGGATGATGTCATGGTTGGGTTTCAGGTCATAGTGTGATTGGGTGTTTAGTCAAGTACAAGAAAATCATTGTAAATCATATTGTATCGTGGATCATTGTCCCTGTTACGGGAATCCACACTCTTGTCTCACTTCTAATCATTATAGGGTGGCAGGGAGGTGCTAGGATGGTGCATGAAGTCACCTACAGGTTGGAGCCTATGAACACTTCAGGTTGGTAGGTTGTTCTAGGATGTTGGGGCATCCATTCAGTTGACTACTGAAGAAACCAGGGCATTGGGGTGTCCTTCTAGTGGGAGATGGAGAATAATGCTTTTATAAAATTCTAGGAAGTTGTAACTTTCATTTCAGTTGGGGCTGAAGATTAAATGAATTTATTATAAAAACGTTCAGTGGTTTTTGACCCGGAGGGGGTTTTCCACCTAAAATTCTTGTGCCTATTGTGTTTTATTGTTTACTATTGTTACTGGATAAACATTAATAAGAATTGAATATTAACTAATGCTCTGAAAGTATTTAAAATTGCTAATTGCTAAGGAATACTGATTCACCTCCCCTCTCAGTATTTCCAACAAAAACATTTTTTCATTCTTGAACACTTTCAAATGTAATATCCATAACATGTGTATGAGGAATATATGAAAGTGATATTTCATGTACTTCAATAAGAATAATATCTTGGCTATCTAAATTTTCAGGGTTTATCTCTTCAAAAGGTGCAAAATCTTGAATAGTTCCTTCACTTTCAGAAGCCTCTAAAACAACAAATTATTCTTCAATGACTTCATCGAAAGGTAAATGAACTGCAAAACATATTGATTGACTATCCATATCTTTCTCTTGATCTATTGAAATTTATAAAGACTGTTGGATCTCTACATCAATTTCAGGAGAAAGAGTATGAATGTGAACATTAAAATTCAGATTTCCCTCATCTATAATCAAGGGAGAAACTATTATCTACTGAGAATGTTCATGTACATCATGACTATTATCATCTAATATCTCCTTCTATTGTTAAAAAAAAAATTCATACAATGCTTCTTTGATTTATTTATTTGTCAACTCTTCATCAACAAATTCATTTTCAATGTGTTGAATAAAAAATTTAAAACATTCACAACAATTTCCAAACAGTGAAAAATATGGGTAATGTTCTCTGTAATTTTCATAGAATACTATATGAAAATATTTAAAGAGTATAAAATAGCAGCTGGTAAATTTTCATACCATGAAAAATAGTTTTTGAGCACTCTCTGCTCCTCCCCAAAAATTTTCAATCTCTGTGAGCGAACCCCTCCTTCAGCTGCTGGGGCCTCCTGCCCCTGGGGCTTTTAGCCCTCGTCAAGTTCCTAATGGATCAAGCGGAACCTCCTCATGAGGGTGCCTCAGTCCCTATCCCTTCTGAAGGAACTTCAACACAACTTGGAGAAAATGCGGAAGCCTTCGCTTCACTAGTCTCCTCCTTGGGATCGACTCGTCCCAGACCTTCCATATCAAAGTTTGTTAAGAAGATTGATGAAATGCCCGAAATAATCCTCCCTCCTAATCTTCCTCGTTGCGCAACTCCGTCTCTCTCTGAGCGAGGTTTGGTAGGACAGTTCACTGGTCTCTGGCCCTCTCCCCATTCGGTCTTCAAATGGGTAGAAAGAAACTGGGCTTCATCTATCATGGGGAAAATCTCCATTAGATTCTGCGGAAGAGGATAATTTACCTTCCACTTTGAAAAGAAAGAGTACAAAGACTTAATCTTTAGAAACATGCAATATTTCAAGGATTCAAGAGGGATTTATCTCAACAGATGGACTCCAGACTTCGAGCTAGAGTTGGATGTGCCCAATGTAGTGCCATTTTGGGTGAGACTCCCTCATCTTCCTCTTTGTTGTTGGGGAGATGAATCTGTTAAAGCAATAGGGAATGTTGTGGGGAAATATATTGACAGAAGTGAGCCAAAGTAAAAACATGCATGCCTGCGCGAGAATATGCGTTGAAGTAGATCTAGGGAAAGGACTTCTGGAAGCAGTCAAGATCAAAGTGGATAACTGGGTTCACATCCAACATCTAGACTACGAACAAATACCATTCAAATGTAAGATATGCCATGAATATGGTCATTTTGCAAATAGATGTACTAAAAATTAGGAAACAGAAGATATAGAAAACCAGGAACCAAAATGGGAGCAGGTCAAGAAGAAAAATTCAACATCCAAACTCAAAACCTCTTCTATTTCCAATCTTCCTCCATCTTCAGCTCCCTTCCCCCCTTCCTCATCCCTACCCCCCCTCTCCCCCCATCCTTCCCTTCCAGGCATATTTCATCTCAAGACACCCCCTCTCCCTCAACTCCCCTCCCTCTGTCTTTTATCCCTCCCCCCTTATTGAATATATTGGTCTCTAATCCCTTTGGCTCTCTTGTGGATCATGACCTACCTTCTCCTCCCCCTCCCCCCCCCCTTTTTCCCCTCCCCTCTAATCCCTCCCCTTCCTCACCTATCCCCTCCCAAAGCCCTCACCCCTCCTCGTTTGATTGCATAGTCACTCACACCCTTTCCAAAGAGCTCCTCTCCTCTCTCGACCACCCTAAAAAGGCAAGCAGAAAAACTAACAAATAAATAAGAGATGAAGCGGTGAAAAAGAAATGGAATAGGGCACCAAACAACCTATGGACACTTTTCTAGAAAAAAATAAGGAGAAAATCGCCCACCCTAACAAAGGGAAAGGACCCTAAACCCTTAACATCAAGTGATAATGATTATAGTCTCCTGGAATTGCATAGGAATGGGAAGCGTTAGTCTTGGAGGCAAATGGCCCAAAAATGGATCTAAATATGCCCCAAAGTCTCCAAGTGTGCTTCAAAAATCATGCCAAAGGATCCAAGTATGCCTTAAAAGTCTTCAAAATCCTCTTAAGGATCATTCGAAGTCAAAATTATCGCATGCCAAAGAGCCATTGGAAGGGAAAAAATACACTATCGGGAGGCAAAATACTTAAAAAACCGTGAAAAAACCAAAATCACAGGCTTAACAGTCCAAATGCACGATAGTCGTCCGATCTGGCCAATCAACGGTTCAGATCTAATCGACGGATTGCATCGGCGGATTTGATCGACACAGGCGGGCAGTGGTTATTGGCGCATGACACCGCTGATCAGCAATTGCCGATGATCGAATCAGTAGGTCGCAATCGGCAGAGACGAATCGGCGTTATAGGGGTAACACCAAGGGGTGGGGCCTATGTACAAACATATGTGCGATGCGAGGAGGCGGACCCGACAGAATTATAAGTGTTATTTTATAATATTACAGGTCTGCAAGTAGTCCAGTTTCAATGCATTTTCAATGTATTTCGTTATATAACGAAATACAAAGGGGAACTTGGCAGCGCTGATAGCGATGAAGCCTGGATCCAAAGGGTTCGGAATGAAAATACATATCATTTGAAATTCGGAGGGAGGCCTTTTTCATGTATTTATCGTGTTTTTCAAGTATTTCAAGGAACAAAGGGATCAAAGGGACCAGGCCACTTGCGATAGGTGACAGCGACCCGAAGGGCAGACCCGATAGATAAATATGCCATGTTTAAGGACTTTTGAATTCCGAAACGTTGAAAGCTTGGCGGGATTTCTCACAATTGCATCATTTCTCTGTTTATAACAGAAAGCAGTCATTGTTTGCATTTAAAAGATAACAGAGGCCTGAAGACCCATTCTATCACATAAACAGAGGCCAGGAAATAACTGTCGGGAGACAGAGGCCGAGAAGCAATCATGGGCATCGATAGCACAATTCAGCAAACCAACAGAATCGATTGTGGAGGATATCTGGCACGAGAAAGCTCCTTGCCAGCGCAGCCAAAATATCTGAATGCAGTTATTCTTCTGTCAGAAGAAGAAACCTCTGAGCCATGTGTGCCTAATCATGGTATCAAAGTTGTTTAAACAATCAGAGGGATAGATTAAGACACTCCGAGCCTTTGAGAGCTTAGGAGCATTGTAAAAGGCCTATAAAACGCTGAAAACTAAATGTAACAGGGGTTCAAATTTTGGAGATTATTCCTCCTCTGTTCCTTCAAGCTTCTCATCTTCATTCTAAAAATACAAGCCTCTTTTGACATTATATGTTCAACATCCATTCTCTTTGTTGTTCTATGCTTGCACTTGAACAATTTGTTCATGTTTCCTTTGTGTCTAAGGCCAAATAACTATCATCTTATCTCTGCTTTGATAACTTAGATTTGCAAGCTTCTTTGTTCCCTGTAGCTAACCATTCATATGTTGTCATATATGCATCTGCTAGTACAGTCAGTATTCTCTTTTGTTGCTTGTAGCTAGTCATTCATTTATGTTTATATATGCAATCTGCTGATACAGTTAGTATTCTCCATCTATCCATTAAATCTATAAACTATTGAGCATTAGTGGTTTAAAGCCTTGTGTTGTTGAGAGTGTTCATGCATGCCTTGAGTGGGAATAGAGCTGAAATGGTCATCTAACTTGATCCAAACCATCATCCATTCCAATAGTTCTGAGAACAATATTGAAGATTATATGTTACCAGGCATCTTCGAGCTACAACATAGGAGAGTTTCCTGGAGTGAAAACATAATTGGCACTGTTGCCAGGGAGAGGAAACTGAAGCTCAGCTTCCCTGGGAGATGACACAGATCCAGCTTTGATGATAGACAAAGTTTGGACACTTTTTCTGGTTGTAATCATCTATCTGGCGACTCTACTGGAGGCCGAACCTTTTTGGCGACTCCACATCATAGTTCTAGCTCAGTTTGTGAGGCATACTCGGAGAAATCCACAGAAGTCACAAGCTGACCCAGTACCTGACCCTGAAAAGATCATCAAAGAAAGAAAGGTATTGCAGAAAGGAGCATCAGGTTCAGGTAAACCTAAACAATCTCCTATATCTCTTCAAGAAAATCCTGCAATAGAACAAATACATGTTGAGAGTATAGCTTCTAATACTAGCAGCGAAGAAAATATCTTAGAGATTCATAAAGCTCCTTATTCTTTAGGTTCTCCTTTTGTTGTAAATCCAAAGAAAACCTCACCTCCTATCCATCATACTCCTTTAGTCCTATCAATCACTCCTCAGCCCTCTATCATTCAGACTTCCAGTACCCATATAGCCACCACAGCTATGGCAGGACCACAAGCACCCACCAAAATGGAAAGAATCATAGCTGCTAGGTATGGACCTCTAATACTGCCCACTCCTTTGAATGCCATGCCTACTGAAGAATATCAGAAGTATATGCCTAAGTTCACTGGGACTAAAGGTGTTACAGCTGAAGAACATCTTGAATCATTCTATAGCTATGCTGATAACCTGGACATTAGTGAAGATGATGTCTGGATGAGAATCTTTGTTCAAAGCCTAGATGGAGAGGCTAGAAAATGGTTCAAAGAACTGAGCCCAAGATCTATAGCTAATATTGAGGCTTTAGATGATGCATTCTTGAAGCATTGGGGGGATAAGAAGGATCTCCTCTACTACCGCACTGAGTTTGGGAACTTATAGAGGGAAAATGGTGAGTTGCTGTATGATTTTAATAAGAGATTTAACGCAATGTACAACAAGATACCTGTTGAAGTAAAACCCACCACTACCTCTGCTAGACTCATCTATGCCAGTGCCTTTGATTCTAAGTTCTGTTTATTGTTGAGGGAGAGGTGATGTGCTACTTTGGATGATATGTAGGATGCAGCCTTGGAAATAGAATCAAACATCCTAGCTATAGAAAACCTCAAAGGTAATGTTGACAGAAGGAGACAAAGGGATGAGTCTTCATCATCCTCTGATCCTAAGATAGATAAAATGACCAAAATGATTGAGTCATTAGCCTCTGAAGTTTCCAAATTAAAGGTTGAGAAGCATTCTCGGAAAGGAAGGGTTAATAATACCTTTGCTCCTCCAAATCCAAATCTATATAGAAGACTTGATGAGTAGCTGCAGATTTTGCAAAGAAGCAAAGAGGCCAATGACGACCAAAGGCTAAAGGTCCCTTTTCAGAATGTAGTCATGGAAGAAGAGCAGTTTGAGGAAGATGATGAGATCCATGGTACGGAAGACAAAGGTAGCACCACCTTTTTAACCAAAGCTGCCTATGAGAAGTCATTATTCAATGACCAGATCAGCCAAGAGTGGGATGGTGAAGCTGTTCTACAAACTGAAAATCAGCACCAATATAATCTAAGGTCTATGATGAATAATGTCAAAGAAACTCCTGTTCATAAAGCTGTTGTCCCTGCAGAACAACAAGCTAATAAGCAGAAGCAATCAGCAGTTGATCCTATCATTCTCAAAGCTCTAGCCATAGAGGTAAGAGGCCTTGACAAGTCCCCTTCTTCTTTCAGTTTTCAATCAGAAATCCAGAAGCCAAGAATACCTATGCCCCTGATTGAACCAGTGAAGAATGAGTCCTTCAAGAAATCTATCCTTGAGGCTCTTGAGCCTAAAACCATCCAAGCTTCCACTGACTATGTAAATCTGCAAGATGACCAACCAGCTGTTATTCTCAGCCCAATGATCGAAAACTGTGAAGACAGCTCCCCATCATTCTATGTTTCTCTATCTATTTATGATGAAATCCTTCACAATTTCCCTCTAGACACTGGAGCCAGCCATGATCCAATGCCCAAGGCTGTCATGGATAAGCTCGGTCTTGACATTACCAAGCCTTATCAGTTGGCCTCTATGCAACTTAAAAAATCAATTTGCCAGATCACAGAGGAAGAAGGCTCACAAATTTGGGACATGTTATTTGATGGGGCTTGCTCTGAGGGAGCTGCAGGAACAGGTGAAGTCCTTGTGTCCCCCACAGAAGAAAATATTGATTCATCTTTCATATTAACTTTTCAGGTCACAAATGACACAACAAAGTGTGAAGCAGACCTTATCATTTAGCAGGTGTACAAAACCTCCCTATCAAAACATCCAAGGTTGAAAGCACACAGAGAGGAGGTGAAATATAGACCATCACTGCCTGATAATGTCAAGTGTTCCAAACTTTTTGAAGTAGAGGATGAAATCAATAGGCTTTTGCAAGTCTTTGATGAATTGGTTGATATACACATTGACCAAAAGAAAGAAACCTTTCATGGAAAGGTAAAAAGGGCCAATTTTTAGTTTGGTGACTGTTTTCTCATAAGGGATGCATCAAAGGAAGGATATGTTTTTGATGGCCCATTCAATGGGCTGTTCTTCAAACTTTATTTCAGTTAAGGCTTTCAAGCCTTGGTATTGTAAATATGTTGTTTTCAAAGTTTTTAGTTCATGCTTAATAGACTCCATGCCCAATGCAACACTAGGAGGAAGAATTGATCTTTTGGTATACAGGAAAGGCATTGATTTGTGGTTCTTGAAACCTCACAGGGAGGATTTCATCCCCAGAAGGAGCCAATGTTAGCCTTGGAGGCAAATGGCCAAAAAATGGATCTAAATATGCCCCAAAGTCTCCAAGTGTGCTTAGAAAATCATGCCAAAGGATCCAAGTATGCCCCAAAAGTCTTCAAAATCCTCTTAAGGATCATTCAAAGTCAAAATTATTGCATTCCAAAGAGCCCTTGGAAGGGAAAAAATTACACTATTGGGAGGCAAAATGCTTGAAAAACCATGAAAAAACCAAAATCGTAGGCTTAACAGTCCAAATGCACGATAGTCGTCTGATCTGGCCAATCAACGGTCCAGATATGATCGGTGGATCACATTGGTGGATCTGATCGGCGCATGACACCGCCGATCAACGATCGCCGATGATCAGATCGACGGGTCGCAATCGACAGAGACGAATCAACGTTATCGGGGCAGCACCAAGGGGTGGGGCCTATGTACAGACATATGTGTGGTGCGATGAGGCGAACCTGACGACATTATAAGTGTTATTTTATAATATTTCAGGCTCGCGGGTAGTCTAGTTTCAATGCATGTTCAATGTATTTCGTTATATAACGAAATACAAAGGGGAACTTGGCAGCGCCGATAGCGATGAAGCCCAGACCCGAAAGGGTTCGGGAATGAAAATACATATCATTTGAAATTTGGAGGGAGGCCTTTTTCATGTATTTCCCGTGTTTTTCAAGGATTTCAAGGAACAAAGGGAGCAAAGGGACCAGGCCACTTGCGATAGGCGACAACAACTCGAAGGGCAGACCCGATAGATAAATATGCCATGTTTAAGGACTTTTGAAGTCCAAAACGTTGAAAGCTTGGCAGGTTTTCTCACAGTTGCATCATTTCTCTATTTATAACAGAAAGCAGTGACTATTTGCATTTAAAAGATAATAGAGGCCCGAAGACCCATTCTATCACATAAACAGAGGCCGGGAAATAACTACCAGGAGACAGAGACCAAGAAGCAATCATGGGCATCGACAGCACAGTTCAGCAAACCAACAGAATTGATTGTGGAGCATATCTGGCACGAGAAAGCTCCCTGCCAACGCAGCCAAAATATCTGAATGCGGTTATTCTTCTGTCAGAAGAAGAAACCTCCGAGCCATGTGTGCCTAGTCATGGTATCAAAGTTGTTTAAACAATCAGAGGGATAGATTAAGACACTTCGAGCCTTTGAGAGCTCAGGAGCATTGTAAAAGGCCTATAAAAGGCTGAAAACTAAATGTAACATGGGTTCAACTTTTGGAGATTATTCCTCCTCTGTTCCTTCAAGCTTCTCATCTTCATTCTAGAAATACAAGCCTCTTTTGCCATTATATGTTCAACATCCATTCTCTTTGCTGTTCTATGCTTGCACTTGAACAATTTGTTCATGTTTCCTTTGTGTCTAAGGCCAGATAACTATCATCTTATCTCTGATTTGATAACTTAGATTTGCAAGCTTCTTTGCTGCCTGCAGCTAACCATTCATATGTGGTCATATATGCATTTGCCAGTACAGTCAATATTCTCTTTTGCTGCCTGTAGCTAGTCATTCATTTATGTTTATATATGCAATCTGCTGATACAGTTAGTATTCTCCATTTATCCATTAAATCTATAAACTATTGAGCCTTTAAAGCCTTGCGTTGTTGAGAGTGTTCATGCATGCCTTGAGTGGGAATAGAGCTGCAATGGTCATCTAACTTGATCCAAACCATCATCCATTCCAATATTTCTAGGAACAATATTGAAGATTATATATTACCAGGCATCTCCGAGTTGCAACCTAGGAGAGTTTCCTGGAGTGCTAACAGGAAGTATGCCAAAAATTAAGGCAATGAAAGATATCATAACTTTAGAGAAACCTGATATCTTTATGCTCTAGGAGACAAAGGAAAATGAGAAGGAAATTGAAACAATGATATAAAAAACCAAAAATTATCAAGGAACCTCAATACTAGTGACCAGAGCCTTAGGAGGAATATGCACTCTATGGAAAACCAAAAATTGGGAGCTCATTCAACAACAAAAAAGAGTTGCATTGGATAAAAACAGAAATGGAAAACAAAAAAACAAAAGAGAAGTATTGCATTATAAATATTTATGCCCCAAACCATTACAGGGATAAGGAAGTCTGCTGGTCCACCCTAAAAAATCATCTTATGCAGGACCAAAATAGAGGCATAATCATAGGAGGATATCTCAATTTGGTATTGAACGTAGAGGAAAAATTCAGGGGAAAATACAATGTTGACCCTTATAGGGAAATGTTAGAATCTATTATTGAAGCATGCAAATTAATGGACATGCCTCCTAGCAATGGAAAGTACACATGGAGCAACAAAAGAATTGGGAAAAATAACATCAAGGAAATATTGGACAGATTCCTAATACAAGACAAAGTTGCCAATGAGTTCAGTGAGATAAAATCCAAAATCATCCACAATATAGCATCAGATCACAAACCAGTGGCTATCACCCTTGGGAAATTAGATAATCTTGGCCCAATTCCTTTCAGATTCAGCTCCACATGGAACGACAAAGAAGAAGTCAAAAAAATCATAACTGAAGTGTGGACAACTCCAATTAATGGCTCTCCTAGCTATGTTTGGGAAACTAAACTAAAAGCCCTGAGGAGCAAGCTAAAACATTAGGAAAGGATCAACAACACAAAAACACAAAAGAGAAAGTTAGAAATAACAAAAAAATAGATAGAATCCAAATGGAAAAGGAGAAACAAGAGGAAATGCAGGAGAGCATATGGCAGGAAAAACAAGCATGTTGGGAGATGTATAGACAAAACAAAAAGGAAGAAGAAGAGTGACAAATAAAATCACGAAGTCTACGGCTCAAAGTAGGAGACAAGAACACAAATTTCTTTCATAATATGGCCAAGATAAGAAGAAACCAAAATCAAATAGACAACATAAAATATAATTAAGGCAAAGTAGTCAGAGGACAAGAGGAAATAAAGAAGGAGGCTTATAGATACTATAAAAATATATTATCATTCCCAACATCAAATAACATGTATGAAGAATACCTCCAGCATATACTCAGGAAAATCAGTGAAGCAGAAAACAATGAGATCACAAGAACAATTGAAGAAAAGGAAGTAGCAGATGTTGTTTGGGATTTGCATCCGGATAAGGCTCCTGGCCCGGATGGGTCCCCTATTTCCTTCTATAAAAACAATTAGACCATTATTAAAAAGATTTGATAAGAATGATAAGAAATTTTTTTGGGAAATTTAAGATTGGAGGATTAAAAAACTCTTCCTTCCTGGCTCTTGTTCCAGAAGAGTCAAATGCCAAATCCTTTAGTAGAGTCAGGCATATTTCTCTTTGTAACTCCTACAAAATCACAACAAAAATCTTGGCAAACAGAATAAAAGTACTGCTTCCAAAAATAATATCAGAAAACCAAGGAGGATTTGTCCCAAAAAGGAAAATTCTAGATAACATTCTAATAGTGCAGGAAGCTTTGCACTCTAGCCTAATGAAAAAATAAAAAGGAATGATTGTCAAGCTAGATATGGCTAATGCTTTTGATAGGGTCAACCTGGGCTTTCTCACGAATGTCCTACATATATTTGGTTTCTTCAAAATGGCAATAAATATAATAAAATCCTGTGTTGTGGGCTCTTGGATTGCTCCATTGGTCAATGGGAGACCAAGTGAATATTTTCAGAGCTCAAGGGGACTACATCAAGGTTTTCCTCTCTCTCCTTTCTTATACATTATAATGGTGGACTCCCTAAGCAGATGTCTTGAGAAATTCAAACAAGAGAAGTAAAAAGTATAAACCACTCCCTATTTGCAGATGACACTTTGATTATGTTAGGGGCCTCCTGCATAATGGTAATGAGAATAAAAAAGGTTTGAAATAGTTTTATGAAGCCTCTGGGGAGCTTTTAAATAACCAGAAATGCAGAATCTATGGATGGAATACTTCATCTCGCATCCTCCAAAAAATATTAGAAATTTTGGAAATTCCATTTCAAGAGAAGTGGAGCCACTTCCAATATCTTGGACTTCCGATCTCAAAAGAAAATTTGAAGACCGGCATATGGAATAAGTACATTGAGAAAATGAAACAAAAAGTGTAGAACTGGGGCATGATCTGGCTCAATATGGTAGGAAGGGTGGTATTAATAAAGGCCCTACTCACAATCCTCCCAATCTATCAGTATGCTGCTATACTAGCCCCGACAAGTATACACAAACAAATTGAGCTTGTAATCAGGGGGTTCCTATGGCAAGGAGGTAAAGTGGAGACAAAGAAGCACATCCTTGTGAAATGGGATGAAGTAACTCAACCCTATGAGAAAGGTGGGTTGGCAATAAGACTACTAGGAATAATGAACTTGACTCTAGGAGAAAAAATAACATGGAGACTAATAACAGGAGAGAGAAACTGGTGGAAGAAAATCGTAGAAGCAAAATACATGAACCACAATAGAAACTTCTTATTGACAAAATGTTATCCAATCAGGCCTTGCTCCCAAGTATGGAATATGATAAAAAAACTATTTTCCTCATTAAAGAAAATTCTTCTAAGATACCTGGTAATGGTAAATCCATAAAAATATGGAAGGATAGGATAATAGGGAAACAACCCATAGCCTGGCAAGAAAATCTACAGGATCTAAGAAGATGGATGAAAAAAAAAAGGAATCTCTACATTGGATGATATATCTCTTTGGAGAGAGGGAGAATGGGGGGATTGGAGGATCCCCACCCTCCTCAGTGGAAGTCCCTAATCTCATATCTTAAGGGGGCTGCTTCGCTAAGTATAGATTCAAAAGATTCCTTTCGTTGGGATCCTGATGGAGGAGATTTTTCAATCAAATCAGGATATGCCACTTTACATCAACAAGAAAATCGAGACTGGGGATTCTGGTGGGTGTCATGAAAAATTGAAACTCTACCAAAAATCCATGTAGTCATGTGGACACTGCTCAAAGGCAAAATACTAACCGCCAATAATCTTAAAAGGAAAGGATATGAAGGGCCATCACACTGTGCTATGTGTCATGGAAGTGAAGAAAATATCCAACATCTTTTTGCGGAATTCCCCTTTGCCAGGGACTGTTGGAAAGGGCTTGTCAGTCCCTTGGAGGTTAGCATCCAACATTCCCTACCTTATCATGAGCTTCTATCAACTTGGGGAAAAATATATCCTTATTCCTTCAAAAACAAAGAAACAGTAAAAAGATATTGGTTGAGTTTGCCTTCATTTATGTGTTGGCAAATTTGGATAACAAGAAATCAGAGGATCTTTAAAGACTGCACTCCAAATCTCAGAACATTCCTAGCCAAAACTTGGATCATGTAATATGAGTTCATCAACTCTAAAGGAGTTAAAGAAATATATGCCCAACATATTTAGCATGAGGAAAGAGTTTGGGCTGAATTCACAATGAGCAAGCAACAAAAAATACAGATCAACAAATTTCCTAATAAGATGCAGAACTGGAAAATAAGAATGAAACAAGAGGAGTTCAAAACATGGACATAAAATTTAAATAGGCCCTGCTTACTGTTTGATGGTGCTTCAAAGTCCAATCTAGGCAAGGCTGGAGCGAGAGGTGTCTTTTTTGACCCAGGAAGGAAAAATACTATTACTTTTGAATGGGGATTAAGAGAACTATCCAATAACATGGCATAAGCATATGGCCTCTTGTTAGGAATAGAAATCGTAAGGCAATGCAGTGTGAAGAATCTGGTCATAATGGGGGATTCTTCAATAATAATCCATTCGATGGTGGAAAGAAGAAGCCCCAAGAACAAGGCCCTGAGACAAATAACAAAAAGGGTGGAAAAAAACTTGTTGTTTCTAGGTGAAGTCACCTTCAAGCATATTCTTAGAGAAAATAATCATATCGCCAACATGCAGGCGAATCTGGCTGTCAACTGTCCTATGGGAGAATCTAGAATTGATAATGTGATTGCTCATAAACCGATTCCATAGGAACTCCCACCACAATGTGTAGAGAATAGCAATCAAAGAGGGAACTTCAAGTTGGGCAATAGTCACTTTGGCTTTAATGAGCATATATCTAAAGATCAGGAAATCAAAGGAAATCCCCAAGAACATCTGTGACAATCAGTCTATGGCTAACAAGCGTCTGACAGCTTCTCAAGCTTCCCATGAAATGCATATATTCTCATCTAGGTGGAGGCAAGTTGTGCTGCTATATATTCTCTCCCTCAGTTCGTCTTATCCCACCTATGCCATCTTCGTGCTCCCTCTCTTTCCCCTCAGTCTCAGTAGTAACCTTCTCTTTTCAAAAAGTAGTAGTAGCGCCACTTTGGGGACTGAGCTTATATGCTCTGTTCTCTCCTTGCCTCATTACTTCGTGCAACTTTGGTGGGTATTCCCCAGCTCCTTTAGCCTCCACGCTGCTCTAGCCTTTGCACAGATCTGGATGCGCTTACATTATTTTTTCCTATGCGAAGCTCTGGTGCCCCTGCTATCGCACAAATCTTGTTGTCCCAGCCTCCGCATAGCTCCTGTAGCTCCCAGTTTCTTTTGCTTTTGCGCAACTCTCACCGCTTCTATTTTCGGAGCCCGTTCTCCTTTCCAGTAGCTGTGGGTCTTCGCGGGACTGTCTAGTGACTACTTTCATCTCTTCTCCCTGTCTACAATATTTCCATCTCTGTTCTGTTGGACTGGTCTCCCTCTTCCCCAAGAGATATGGATCAGAACCCGCTTGCAAATGTATTAAAATGCGAAAACTACGCAGTTTGTTGAGCTAACAAATTCATGATTGAGTAGGTCAAAGAAACGGTCAAATACTACAAATTTAAAGCAAAATATGAGAATTCCTTCCTAAAGAGACAAATAGAAGAGCAGAGGAAATAAATGTCTGCGCTAAAACATAAATGCAAGCATTTGGAGGAAACGATCAATTATCTGAAGAGCTTACTTATTACTTAGATCGGAGAAAAATCTAATGTTCAAAGTAGCAAGAATTGACCTTAGGAACCCTCAGACAACAAAAAGTAATTGGAAACAACTCACTCATTCTAGTATTGTTAAGTCTTTCTGCTACTAGCTCTTTATGTTATGTAGGTGTGAATTGTTGTTGAATCAGTATGTAAGTATTTATAAGGAGAGTGCATTTTGTAATCTCAGAAATAAAAGGGGAGGAGCTTGGAAGAAAAGGTCTGTTGGTCCTCTGTTTCTCTTCTAGGATGCCCTCACACATTTTGGCTTGTTGTAATGGGAGATTTTCTCCCTCCCTTTCTTTTTTTGGAATAGAAAACCAGTAACCGACTTTGTTAAAAAATAAAATCATACTATGATCTCGCCTTTACTTCTAAAGTGGCCATGAACATTTTCATGAGACAATATTCATGAAATTTAACCTCCAACTTACGTGTATGCATATGAAACTTGATAAAATGTAGAGAAACATCATCCCCTTCCTCATCTTTGAATCTTGGCAAATATAATTGCCAATCTATACGAGGAATATGATTAAGAAAGCCAAGAATATGAGCACAATCCATAGGAGCATACCTTTCAGATTGTGGATCCATCTCAAGATAGTGGAGTCGCCAAATAGTTCTTCAGATAACTGAGTCTTCGACCAGTGTAGTCTTCATGAAAGTTTTAATCTCTAGATTTAGTTGAGAATCGAGTCACTAGGTGAATGATGCACAATCTTTTTGTGTTTGTCCTTTGTTCACCATCATAGAGCAAATTTGTTCATTGTCGTCCTCCAGAGAATATTTCACCTTAGGTCCCCGGAAACAACATCAAAATATTATCTCTTAGAGGAAACCCTGGCTACAGGAAAAACCTCTAAGGTAACCTCGAACCTCTTTGAGGTTGAAAGTTGGATTTTCAACCTAGAGAGGGATCTCTCCCTAAAAAACTCAACTATTCAAGGTCACTATAGTAGAAGGTTTGCAATTGAGTCTTATGGCTATATTTATTAAAAAATGATTGAAATTTGGTTGGGATATGTGAAAGTTCCACCATTGGGCATGGAGTCTAACCCAATCAGGTCTTATACAAACACAAATTTGATGAGAAAAACATAGAAGCATGGTAACAATAGTTCCTTTGAAACTTCAATGATTTAGGGAAATATGAAGGAATTTAGTGTGAGGGTTAAATGAATAATAATTATTAATGGTTGAGAAATAAAGAAAAAGGAGCATAAAACATGAATCCAAATCTCATACTCTTTTTATCAGACATGAGGAAATATAAAACAAAGCAAAAACTGACATGGAAATACAATACAATAATTTCTACAAGTGCCCATAAAGATTGTTTTTCATTAATGATCTGCTAAAAATACACAAGGATGCTCAATCTTCAAATAAACACCAACCCTTTTTCTTCTGCAATCTTTGCTTATATAAACATTATAATAACTAAAACATGTTTGTATCTCAAAAAACAATTACAATAATCCAAAAATAGAATAAATATCTTAAGTACATGCATATGAAAATATCTTTTTAAACATATTAAAAATCATAAATTTGTTGAAAATTATGTTGAAAATGGGGCTAAGAAAATGTATCATGCTTATGTTCCCCTCGTTGTAGATTAGCCTTGTCATCCTCCAAAAACAGGTTTTTGTTTCATTGTCGTCTTCCCAGTCATCCCTGCTAAAATACGTTGATACCGTTGTTGCCAGTATTTTAGCGGCAGGAACCGATAATTTTTCTTATAGGCCGACTGTCAGAGCCCTTTCCAAACTGTTTCTTTTCAGAATGCGACGACGATGGAAATGTCAATGCTTTCTGTGCAAAATTCAATGACAAGCGAAATTCCAGCTCACTTTTGTGCTGCTTTGTATCTAAATGCTAACAGGTGTGTGACCAGTGATAGATCACTAAAAAACACTTTAGTAATGACTTAATAAAAAACCAAAAAAATGGTTACCAACTTCCTAGATGAGGTTATTGGTCGCCTCCAAAAGAACATCCACCTTGTCCATTCTTTGCCTCTTACTCGGTCTAGTTTCCATAGGGATTTTCTTTTTAGTCTCATTGGCCTTTGACCTTTTAGAACCTACAGTTTTCCCTTTTTTTAATTATCAAGTCCTTTAATGGGAAATTTTCCACATCTATCACCTCCTTGGCGAGGTCAGGATTTTGTTTTAACTTTATTTTTAGCCTTAATTTGTTTAAAGGCTTCGTGCGAGGTCTCTTACCTCCCTTGAACATTTGAAATGGAGAGGGTTCTTCTTCATCCTAGGTTTCCATTTCAATTTATTTTCCCTTGTTATTCTCTGGTGGATGAGTTTTTGTAGGGGAACTCTCAGTGGGTAACCTTTTAGTTTGAGGGGAATTCATAGAATGAGGCAACTTTTCAGCAGGAGGTTTTTTAGTAGTAAGTTGGGTCTTCTTTAGTTTGTCGCTTATTTTGACATAAACCTTAGGGATTGTACGACCAGATGATGAGGGAATGTCTCTCTCCTTTCGTCTTTAGGTTTTAGTGGAGGTTTTTTCCTGAGTTTTCTTACTCTGCTTAGTACCCTTCTTCCTTCCTCGTTTGGCCTTAGGGGTCGAGGTTGAAACCCTTTCCAGAACAGGAAATGGCTCCAAGTTTTTCCAACTTTGTCCAACTAATTCTCAATTAACAACTTAATTAAGACCTTGTGATAAAAAAAATGAGAAGATGGATCTGCCCTCGCTGAGAAACAAGAAACTATGTTATTAAAACTCTCCAATAAAAAAACATAAGTGTTCATTATTACTTTCCTTCCTAGATGAGCTAGGAAATGAAAATGGTAAATATTTACCCAGTTAAAATGCCCTTCACACGTGAAGTATGACTGGTTAATGCATAACATCCCATGCCATTTATCCTCCATCTAGGATCTCTGCACCGCTGCCTTCCAATTAACGTCCTTGAATTTAGCCTTCAGAAAAAATGGGACAACAATCCCAACTAGAATGTGGCTTCTGAAGAACTTTTCCCCATTCGTAGGCAGGGCTATAAATTTTGCAATTAATTCCTTTGTGACCAGGAAAAAAATTCCTCCTAACTCCACACGTTGTTTGTCAAACCCCTGGGCGAATGCTCGAGCCATGGCGTCGTGGTAATCAGTGCATCGGTGGAAAAATTCCTGCCACCCAGCTTGCTGGAATTGTTGTTGAATATCTGGATAAATTTCCAGAAGTTCGGGACCTTTGGGCTTGTTTATGTTAAGTTTTCCACTCTTCCACATTATCCCTACGATTTGGTGACTACACAAACCAGAGAGTGGGATTGAACGTTGTATCTCCGTTGATAAATTTGAAACCAACAACCCTCCAATGTTTTAACTAACACAACTTTCTAAATGACAATGGTGAAAAATATATACGGTAAAAACAATGATATTTTTCAAGCAGACTCACTAATTGATAGGCACAATGATTTTTTTAACCCTTCGATAATTACAAAATCACACCACAGCTCTTTGGTGGCGGAAAAATTCATTTTCAATACATACCTTTCACCTCTATACAATTTTATGGTGTGACTGAGCAATTATTATTGTATTGATAACGTGAAATGTGTTAGAGCGATTTTAAATTTTGAAATTGAATTTTTACTTTTGGTGCCGATATTCCCATTATCTTCCAATCCCTGTTAACATTGACACTCCCGTTGTCAACATATTCTTGTTAATCCTTTTATGAAGCTAATAAGCATTGATAGTCCCATTATCATCATTCTCATGTTTATGACAAATTGTTTTCGTTGACACTGTAATTGTCAGCACTAAAGAAATTCAAACTTAAATGCATGTGATAACAACACACATGAAGCTTTCATGGTTGTGGAATAATACGCAGTCAAGCTTCAAGAACATATTGACAAAGGCATTGGAGGTGAAGATGCGCTACAAAAGGAGACTTTTCAAACCGAATCGAAGACATCAAGGAGTTCAAAGCATGGCACAATTACATCACAAATGAACTCCATGAAGAAGCAAATGATTTATCTATTTGATGAGTCTTTGTCCTTTTAGCAGTTTTGTATTATTAAGCCATCGTCTCATTTGTGAATTATCTTATGTAATTAATGTTATGTAATGAAGTCAAAGGGACACATGTGGAATATTAAAAGCCACACATTGGAATGTAAAGAGACATATAATGAATATGAATAGTCATAGGAATTCAAGAGTCATGAGGAAGCTCAAAGGTCATTGTACTTGTTATAAATAGCTCCTCATAACTCTAGCAAATGGATTTTTGGGGACCAAGCTCTTAGGAGTTTTAGCCTTGGATTCTCTTGCACTACATAGGAGATATTATTCTTTGGAGAAGCAAGTTGTGGCTTTGTCTTCCACTATTGGATACAATGTTTCATTCATGTAACAATGTACTTGGGATCTTATGCTTATAATCAGAATCTCAATGAGTCAACATTCCTTCATACATGTATCATATATGTAGTTGGACTATTCTGGTTATGTGTATGGTATATGCTGCTCTATTCAAATACTAAGTTAATGAACTATTTTGTTTCTTAGTTATGTCTATTATTGAATGAATGATTTTATGTTTTAATGATTGTTGTTTACTATGTGGACTAATCTGCAGGTACTCAACAATTCTTTCTCATTTCCTTGCGTCCCCCTTTAGGATAGTACTATTATTTTTCTAACTGGTGGCTCGTTTATCTCATCAGTGACGTAAGTCTCCCTAGTATACCTTACATTGGGTGTGTCACAAAGCTGATGTTCTTGCTGACCCAAAGAGGCATTGTGTTCTCTTGTGTATGATTGTAACCAAGGAATATCCTAGAAAACCATTCAACGGTGGCCCAACCATATGACTGGATGGGAATCCTACACAAAATAGTGTGAGGTCTAATTGGGTCTTCACATCGGGGAGATCGCCTTACAATGTTGGTGGAATCCAACACCGTCAAGATTTTTGGTACTAGAAGGAGGGAAGATGACAAGATGAGCCTATGAAGTCTGTTTGAATCTCTTACCTTCAATGGATTCATCCCAAATCATAATCCCTAGGAGTTTTACAAAATATTTATATATTTAAATCCCCGTGGACTTTTTACATAACTTGTTACTATTTAAATTTGATGGCAAGGGTACAAAAACCATCATTGGTTGTGACATTGAATTTGTTCAATTCTTCTTCTTGAATGGTGTTTATTAAGAATAAATCCTTGCATTGTTGTTTACCCTGACATTGAATGGTCATGCGAAGCAATGGTGTTATTCTGTAGCCACTGCTTCTATCACATCTTTCGATCACTTGGTTAACGAACTTCATTGAGTGTTTAATAGATATGAATATCAAGATGTTATTGATCAAATTGATCAAATTAGAATGGAATTGGATAAATCTCTTAAGCATTTTTCTTATCAATTCCTTCTAATTTGTTATCAATTCCTAAATGAGGACATGGATTGGTAGTTCTTGGACGAGAGTTTCGATTCATAGTCTAGATATCCAAGAAATATTTTGAATAAGATCCTCCTGATCAGGAATAACTTCAACATCCAGAAGGAGAACCAGATATTGTCGGTGTCCCATGTCCTCCTCCTTTGATGTTTCATATGTTGGATCTAGACCAATCATTTAGTCAGAAGACCATCTTACAGACACAAAAATTATATTTCTTTCACATCTCTCCCTTGATGGTGATTCATCTAACCTCATTAATCAACGATCTTCAAATATTTACATCCCCCTCGTCAATATTTCACTTGTTAATCAAGATGAACCCTTGGATGATCATGGCCTTGATGATTTTAATCTCTCTGAATTATATGGTAATGGTCATTCAATTAATCTAGATGAATACTTGTTCCTGCATGAAGATGTGGATTTGCAGGAATTTCAAAAGGAGTTTGACACGATTATCGAAGATTCTCTTTTAGTTATATCTCCTTTCGATTGAGAAGATGAAATGTATATCATTGAATATTATTGCAGTAGTATTGAACATCTATCTTCTGTTGAATCTCACGAGTTAAATATTGAATCCTTTTTTGATAAGAAACTGACCATGTTTTCTCATAATTCAAAGTTGAGTCAAGTGAGCAGGGCACTTCAGCCAACGTTGATGGTTATGTCAAGTTCCTATCACCATGACGACATTTATGATTTTGGTCAGTTTATGTTTCTTTTGCATAATGTTATATTTCATGGCATCACATGGGATGTTGACTCCCTCTTGAGGGATGCTTGTTTTCTTCACATAAAAATTTTCAACCCTCGGGGAAGGACATTTAATTTGACTATCGAAGTTCCACCTCTTCATCCCATTTCAACCAAACCCCTAATCTGCAATGTAGAAACCGAGAAGAACCTTAATGAATCTTTTACTCATCCATCAAATAATCTCACATGCACAACATCTTGGATTGTGGTCATCCTAACAATACCACTTATGACATGGAATTGTCATTGTATAGTCTTTCTTGTGTGTCTTTCCCAAAAGGTTGTGTCCATGATCATATTGCAGATTCATTGGAAGAATTTTTTCAGTCTGGGCCCATATCTCATGGCCTGTACTTGCACGCACTTCACCAAGTCATATATGGTCATAGGCCCAATGATTATTGTTGTTGTGAAGTTTCCTGTTTGGTAAAGCAGTTGAGTGTAATACACCATTGTGGTTGCACTTCTTGTTTCCATCGTTCAGTGCAGATGCTTGCACAGTTTCTCTTGTTCACTGCACTGCTTTTCATTTCAACTTTTCACGATCACATCTTTCAATATAAAGGTCGGGAGCATCTCCTATGGCTGCATTGGAAGTTACACTTTACATGATCTGACCTTGAATTATTTAGTTTAAGCTAGGTTAGGTTGCATGTAGTTAGATGCATTGCACTGTTCTTTTGTATTTCATGTTGCAATTTTATTCTTTTGATTTGATTTGTCTTTGAATAAGTCAGTTTTGAGCTTCGAGACGATGTTGCTAATATTTTGTGGAAGTAAGTTGTAGTAGCACACAATCATTGGCTTATCTGTCACCCTCTTCCTTGATTTAGTTTACATCTGTTAAGTCAATGATTTTTTGAATTAAAATATGATCCTTCAACTAGAAAGTTGTAAGAAAACCATGAAACCTGTATCTATTTAGGACTCCCATTCCCGCACTCAGTCTTGTTATTAATGGTATGTTCTTGCTTATCTATCTATGGAGAATAAGATAAGGGGAACAATTTTAGTGATCAAAGCAACAGAGGTCTAAAACCTGTCTCTGAAGGAAAAACCTGTTCTACTCTCAATAAGTCGCAATCCCTCTTTTGCTTGTTCAAAATAATAAGTGCCTATGCAGCGAAGCAACATTTGTGTTCCTAAAGCGACTTCGTCGGGGTACTGTCTAGATGTAAAACTCACACTCTAATTGTTTTTATTTCACCATACTATATTACCCTTACTTACATCGATAGGATATTAATATAACTTGTTATATTTATGTTGTGTTACACCGAGTAATGGAATAGGGAAGACTATATATTTAACTACATAGAGTGGGGAGCTGAAGGTAACTCATTGATCAAATCAATACTTCCTGGAGAAATGAGACTTTGCGCTTACAATGAAACCATTTTAGAGAATTTGGGGTTCTCCCAGTGTGTCTCCAATGTTGTCGCTGCGACAACAACCCTCCAAATTTTTTGCCTATGTCGATTTTGGAGCGTACGTTAACTGTCGTTTCAGTCCCCCTTGTGTCATAATGAGGTTTGATTTGATATTAGTCTGGGTTTCTCCTAGTTTCACATCCTCTTAAGTCAATGTGTCTCAAGCGTCATCACTTATCCACTATAAGTGTTTGAGTTAGTAAGTGTATGGTTAAGTGAAATCATAATCTTTCTTGACTTAGAAGCTTGCATGCTTGCCATGCACACACTAAAAAAGCACATAAAAGCATACAAAGCAAGAAAAAATCAAGAAAAACTCTCACGGAAGCAAAATCACACTTTGAGTTGACGAAGACACACACTTGAGGTGAGCGCACTCCTTTGGGTTGAAGAAGTGCGCCCTACCTGGGCACATTCATTCAGGTTGAGCAAGTGCACCCTACCCACCCACACTCCTTCTTGTCAAACACATGCTCCCTTTATTCCTTCTTAAGTAATCCTTTCATGTGACAACAAGTGACACTCAAGAATGAATCGATTTTTCATGTTAATTTATTTAAATAAACTCAATTAATCATTCTTTCCATAATCATTTCATATGAGTTGAGCATACAAGTGGGGAATAAAGAAGCTCTTCATCAACCAGTGCAACAATTAAGTTTGCATGCTCAATATGTTCATTGTTTTTCATCATTTCACTGCCAAATCTTTATTTACTTACTTTTGATCTCTTATTTTACAATTTGTTTGCTGAATTTTTTGTTAAATCTCCATCTTGCAAGTGTTAAACCACTGTCCCAAGCAATAAACTCTTCACATTCTTAAAACCCTCCATATTCCATCATGCATGCGACAACAAATATAAATCATTGGAGTCTCTTCTCTTTCTCATCTTATTATCGAATTATGTTCATTAAAATTGTTTCTGATCTCTTTATAGGTAGAGCGCACTTCTTGAGCTCGAAGTTCCTTCAACCTCAAAAATTGTGCCCTGTGTGACCATGTTTTCTTCCTGAGCACATGGGTGCATCACAAAGGCATGAAGCCTTTCCCTTCATCCCTTCGGGGTGTGACGGTTCATCCTCTCTACCTTAGAGCACATGAGCGCATCACGAAGGCACAAAGCATCACTCATTCATCCCTTTGGCATGTGACAATGTGCCCTCCTTCCCCTTGAGAGCATAGGTGCACTTTGAAGACTTGAATCTTTGTTTCCCTTATCCTTCGCCCCTTCAGAGTGCGACAATGCACCCTCCTTATCTCCTTGGGCGCATGAGCGCATAGGGAAGACCTGAAGGCCATTTTTCCCATTCCTTCAACCATTCAGGGTGCTACAGTGCACCCTGGATTGTTTTTTACTATTTCTTGAGCGCATGAGTGCACTACAAAGCCTCAAATGACCATGCATGTCTCCTTCATGCTTTGAAAGTGTGCCCTCCTAGTTTGCATGTGTGTTTTTGCTTGCATGAAAGTTATTTTTGGTTGTCGTTCATAGTTTTTCATGATATATCATACGTGATGACTCTTTGAATGTGATTTACAAGTTATGTTGCATAGTTGTTTTGAGTTGATCTTGTCATTATGAGTGCGATTCCACAAACAAGTGCCTGTGATACAAGTGTTGCCACAATGTCGTCATCTATTGGAAACATGTCACCTCATAAATTAGCCTCTAAAGAAATTTCAAAAGAAAGTATTAATGAGCTTGTCGAAGTTGCAAATCCAAATATTCCTATCTATGCAGACACTCAGTGTTTCAATGACAAGACTACATAAGTCACATGGAGCAAGATCTATAACACATTCATGGAGGAGAAGTTTCTTGAGGACTTAGAAGATGTTCATGCATATATAAACATTAATAAGTCCAAGATACATAGGATCAGATGAGAATTCCCAATCATGCCATGTGTTGAAGCTATTGAATGGATCATCATGCACATGGATGACTCTCACCTTGTGCTTCGTAGTGAGAGTGGCGGTCACCTCGCCACCTATTATGGTGAGGATATGCAAACATACTATAAGATGCTCAAGCCCAATGAGTATGCAAATGACAACTTCTACACAAAATGGGCTACCCTCGACATGACTAATGTTATCAAACAATGGTGTCGAGAGCCTACCAAGTTTCACCATCACCCATCAACAGTTTATCTGACAAAGATCTTAAGAGACGTATATCAATATTTGATGGCTATGTATTGTTGGATGTTTGGGCGCAAGAACGTTGAAGTGTTCCAAGAGAATTGGATATATATGCTCAATCTAGTGGTGACACATGGAAAATATTTAAATTGGGCGGATATATTATCATACGAATCGCAGTGTCAGTTGGAGCAAGCTAAAGCATCTTTATAGGCAAATCAAGCACCAGAATTTTACATGTCTGCATTTCTTCTGTATGGAATCTATTCATGGTATGTGTTCCTGAAACTATATTGGAACTGGACTCCTAAATAGAAATTCCCAGTTTATTTCCACTACAAGGTGTTATCATAAGGAAGCTTCAGAGGCACATACGATAGAATGGACAAACACTTCTTTGCCGCCATTTTTCGTATGATATTCAACATCTATCCAACATGCATGACTGATCAAGTGAAGGAGTCACTTCAAGATATCGCAGAATGGTTTGCAGCTCCTAAGGGCACATATATTAGATGCTTCAAATGTCAAAAAAACCCTCATATTATGTTGCGATATGTGACAAATAAGGTATTCATGCATGAAGTGGAAAATCAGTTGGACAAGGGTGTTAGGTCCCTATAATACTAGTATATTACCCTTATTTTTATTGTTAGTGTGCCCCCCTATTGTTATTATTGTGCCCATGTATCCCCCATGTTGTTATTATTGTGTCCCATAGAAGCCCATTATTGTTATTTCTGTGCCCTTACATTATCATTAATATGTAGGCTATGATTATATTGTGACCCCTTAGATCCCTATATATACCAATGAGGTCTTATCATTTGTATCATCAAAGAATTGTTCAATTATGTAATGTAAAGGAGGTTTATCCCTTGAAGAGGATAATTTGTAAGTCCTTGATCTATATTTTCTTCTATTTTGTGAGTTGGTTCCATACCATTTGGTATCAGAGCTTTGGATTCTAGAGTTTTACTTCTTCAAACGAGCCATCTTGGAATTTTCACTATAACTTTTTTTCTACGTGGCTTCAGAAGCTTGAATTCCAACCACGTAGAGCCGGAATATTTTTTAACTGTGTATGAATTTCAAATTTTGGTTCACTATATTTTTGGAGATATCATCTGCGGAAGTTAGGATTTTTCAAGCACCAGAATTTAATCTCAAATAAGTGACCTAGGGAAAATCATCATGACTGTAGTTTTTCATGTGTCATTTTTAGAGTTGAAGGTCGAAAAAGTGACACGTGGCACTCTGTACAAGTTCTCTCTACTGAACTAGTCGATAATCAGGTCATCGTGAGAGATTGGGCATAACTCTTTATTGAAGAATCCAATCTTGGTTTGACTTGTGGGGTTGGAAACAAGACTCAAAGGGCTACCACATAACGAAATTTCAGACCTTAGAGATATAAAATTACAGAGATACTATTGTTGGGTGTGTGTTATGTTCTTTCTAAGACTAGCCCCACATGTTCCAAGGGAGAAAATAACCAAGTTGGATAGTAAATCTAAAAGGTGCATCTTTATTTGGTATAAGGATGGTTTAAAAGGTTATAAGCTTTGGAACCCAGAAAAAAGGAAGGTTGTGTACAACTGCGATGTGGTGTTTAGAGAGGTGAAAAATGTTATTAAACATGGAGTCCTACCAAAGGAACATGAGAAGATAGAGTTTGAGCTAAAGGAGGAAGAATCAAACTCTACAACAGAAGAGGAATTAGAAGATGAAGAGCCACAAACTCCAGCTGTGAGAAGATCAGTTCAAGAAAGAAGGCAACCAAAAAGGTATAGTCTAGCTGCTTTCTGTTCAAATTTTTCTTTATCTATTACTAATGATGATCCCAGAACTTTCACGGATGGAGTAGATTTAGAGGATGGAAAACTGTGGAAAGAGGCCATGGTTGATGAAATGGCATCTTTGGACAAAAATGAGGCTTTGAATCTGGTGGAGTTGTCAGCTGGAAGGAAACCCATCGGAAGAAAATGGGTGTTTAAGAAGAATATGAATGTAGAAAGAAAGGTGGAGAAATACAAAGCTCGGTTGGTAGCAAGAGGTTATTCCCAGGTGTCAGGAATTGATTTTGGTGATATTTTTCCTCTTGTTGCTAAGGTAGCTTCTATTAGATTAATTTTATTTGTTGTTTTTGCTTTTGATTTTGAGGTAGAATAAATGGATGTGAAGACAATATTTCTTCATGGGGATATGGAAGAAGAGATCTACATGAAGCAACCTGAAGGCTTTGCATTGAAGGGTAAGAAAGAAATAGTATGCAGGTTAAAAAAGTCTTTGTATGGGTTAAAACAATCACCAAGGATGTGGTATCAGAAATTTGATACATATTATGGGGACTTGGCTTCACGAGAATCAAAGCATATCACTGTGTGTATTTTAAATTAATTGGTGATCGTGTTATTTATTTGGTCTTGTATGTGGATGATATGTTGCTAATTGGAAATAACAAAGAAATTGTCTAGGAATTGAAGACCAAATTTTCCTCCAAATTCGACATGAAATATCTTGGAGCTGCAAACTATATTTTGGGCATGAAAATTAAACGAGATCGGGCAAAGAGGAAGCTATGGTTAAACCAGAGGAATTATTTTGAGACAATAATGCAAAGGTTTAATATGCAGGGTAGTAAGTCGTTGAAGGTTCCTATTCCTGTAGATGTAAAGTTATCTGCTGAACAATGTCCCAAGGCACAAGAAGAGGAAGAGGACATGTCCCATGTTCCATATCCAAGTGAAGTCGGTAGCCTGATGTATGCAATGGTCTATACTAAACCATACATTGCACATGCAATGGGAGCATTGAGCATGTTTATGTCAAAACCAAGGAAGGAGCATTGGACAATAGTGAAACAAGTTTTCGGGTATTTGCGTGGCACTAGTGATTATGGTCTATGCTACCAAGGAATACCAGGATTGGACAGAGTTTTGGATATCCATGGCTTTGTTGATGCAGACTGGGTTGGAGATATGGATCAAAGAAGATCTACAAGTGGGTATGTGTTTAACCTATTTGGAGGTGTAGTTAGTTGGATGAGTAAGAGACATTATGTAGTGGCACTTTCAGCTACAGAGGCAGAATACATGGTAGCCACTCATGCAAGCAAGGAAGCGATTTGGTTGCAAAGTTTTTGTTCAAGTATGGGGTTAGTATAAGGATAGACTTTGACAACTAGAGTGCAATTTTCCTTGCAAAGAACCCTTTTTATCATTCAAAGACAAAGCACATTGATGTTTAGTATCACTTTGTGAGGGATATGGTTGAGGACAAAAAGGTGGTGTTGGTAAAGTTGGACACTTTAAAGAATATTCTAGATGCATTGACAAAGTTTGTGAACACTGAGAAGTTTTATTGGTGTAGAGAAACAATGGGCGTTGCAAAGTTGGACCAATGACTAAGCACTCTTGTGAGACCCTGTGTGGAAAGAAAACCACAAGTGGGAGAATCTTGGGTGTGTGTTCTATTCTTTCCACGACTAGCCCTACCTATGGTTTTGTGCATGGGTTTTACACATGGTTTTGGGCATGATGGTTTTCTGCCCATGGTATCTTGTAGATCTGATCAAGGGAGCTACAGTTATGTTCTAATCCAGGGTTAATGGATTGGGGTTTATGAATGCTTCGACTTGTATATATATATGTATTCTAACATTGAAAGGAATATAATGAAAAATCAATCTGGTAGTCTCGACTTTGGGATCCAGTGGAAAATCTCTGTGTATATATGTTTTATGTTTTATGCTCTCGCCATTATTTATTTTCTATTTTTAAGAATTCGTTTGCAGTTAATTTATGTATAGGGTTAAAACCTACAACTACAGTTACAATATCGAGCTCCTAAAGATCAAGAAAAGGGTGTGTACTTTTAAATTTTGCATAAATTATGTTTGAAAAAATAGTTTGAAGTGATTCAAAGGACATATTGAAGCATAGTTATTAGTATTTAGTTTTAAAATGCCTCCCAAAAAAAAGAATTCTACACCCATTAAGCCCTTAGAAAGATCTACTATGACGCATGAAGAGGAACAATTGCAAAATGATATATCAAAGTTACGGGACCAAGTGCAACAAATTTTGTTCTCACAAAGAGCAACCAAACATGACATGGATGGCTTAAAAGGGGACATGGATGGCTTAAATAGGGACATGGATGGTATAAAAGACAATATGGAGGTTTTTAAAGTCGACATGGATGTGATGAATGTTAAGTTGGAAGGGCTGTCAAAGTTGTTCACAAAGAGCAACCAAACATGACATGGATGGCTTAAAAGGGGACATGGATGGATTAAACAGGGACATGGATGGTATAAAAGGCAATATGGAGGTTTTTAAAGTCGACATGGATGCGATGAATGTTAAGTTGGAAGGGGTTGTCAAAGTTGTTGCAAGAAAGGCTTCCCGATGGTGACAAGGTAATCCATGAAAATCATGATGAGGAAAAAAGGAATATGAATTATGATTTTAGAGACTCTAATGTGGGGTTTAAGAACCACCACATTCCAAAGATAGATATGAGGAATTTTGATGGCAAGGATCCGGTAACATGGATACTAAAAATGGAGCAATATTTTGATCTACAAGATGTGCAACCCTCACAAACGGTATGTATTGCATGTTTATATTTAGAACTCAACTAGTTTGTATGGTATATATGGATTTGTTCTCGTAAACCACTTGTCACCTGGTTAATTTTTATGGAGGAAATGATAGCACATTATGAAGATAAAAAGATAAACACCTTAGTTAGCCAATTGATAAATCTCAATCAAAAGGGTTCAATGGCGGAGCACATTGAAGACTTCCAAAAATTGAATATTAAGGTAACCGATAATCCAGAGGATCATAGGATTGATGTCTTCATAGGGACTTTAAAAGATAACATCCAAAATGAGGTCTGCCTTTGGGAACCTACTTCATTGAAAGCATTCAGGGTAGCAAGAAAAGTTGAAAGCAAAATTATGGCAACAAGGAAGTCTACCACTCACAACTATAAAGATGGAAGTGTTGTTTCTCCTTGTAGGTTTAACCCTGTACAAAAATTACCTGCATACGAATTCTAAAACATAGAAAATAAACAATGCAAGAGCATAACACATAAAACACATATACACAGAGATTTTCCCCTGGATCCCAAAACCGGGACTACCAGCTTGATTTTTCATTATATTCCTTTCAATGTTACAATACATATTTATACATTCTGAAGCATCAATACCATGGACCGAAAACCATTGCATCCAAAACCATGGACCGAAAACCATCGCGTCCAAAAACATGTGCAAAAATCATGCACAAAACCATAGGTGGGTCCGTCCAACCTAACATAGGGTCCAAAACCAAAAGGGGCACTGCCCCGGACCCCATAGAGTGGGGTTACCTGCACCCCTAAACCCCCTATGACTCTCCCCGCTATGCAATCAGCGCAACAAGGGGGGGCTCTGCCCCCCTTCTAACCCCTTAGTTAACTATGTTGGCTAGTCGTGGAAAGAATATAACACAACCCAACATTCTCCCACTTGTTGTTTTCTTTCCACAGGGGGCCACAAGAGAGCTTAGTCATTTATCCGACCCTACAATGCCCATTGTTTCTCTACACCAAGAGAACTTCTCAGAGCTCACAGATTTTTTCAATGCATTTGCAGTATTCTTCAAAGTGTCCACCTTTACTAGTAACACCTTTTTGTCTTCTATCATATCCCTCACAAAGTGATACTGAACATCGATGTGCTTTGTCTTTGAATGATATGCAGGGTTCTTTGCCAAGAAAATTGCACTTTGGCTGTCACAGTCTATCCTTATAGCTTCCTGTACTATCCCCATACTTGAACACAATCTCTGCAACCAAACTGCTTCCTTGCATGCATGAGTGGCTGCCATGTATTCTGCCTCTGTAGTTGATAGTGCCACTACAGATTGTTTCTTACTCATCCAACTGACTGCACCTCCAAATAGGTTAAACACATACCCACTTGTAGATCTTCTCTGATCGAGATCTCCAGCCTAGTCTGCATCAACAAAGCCACGAATATCCAACACTCTGTCTCATCCTGATCTTCCTTGGTAGCATAAACCATATTCACTAGTGCCACACAAATACCTAAAAGCCCACTTCACTGCTGTCCAATGCTCCTTTCCTGGTTTTGACATAAACCTGCTCAATACTCCCACTGCATGTGCAATGTCTGGTCTAGTACAAACCATTGCATACATTAGGCTACTGACTACACTTGCATATGGAACACGGGACATGTCGTCTTCCTCTTCTTTTGTCTTGGGACACTGTTCAACAGATAACTTTACACCTACAGGAATAGGAACCTTCACCGGTTTACTATCCTGCATATTAAATCTCTGTAATATTGTCTCGACATACTTCCTCTAGTTTAACCAGAGCTTCCTCTTTGCCCGATCTCTTTTAATTTCCATGCCCAAAATATAGTTTGCAGCACCAAGATATTTCATGTTGAATTTCGAGGACAACTGGGTCTTCAAATCCTGGATAATTTCTTTGTCATTTCCAACCAGCAACATATCATCCACATACAAGACCAAATAAATAACACGGTCACCAATTAATTTAAAATACACACAGTGATCTACTTTGCTTCTGGTGAAGCCAAGTCCTCGTATAAATGTATCAAATTTCTGATACCACATCCTTGGTGACTGTTTTAACCCATACAGAGACTTCTTTAACTTGCATACCAGTTCTTTCTTGCCCTTCACTGCAAAGCCTTCAGGTTGCTTCATGTAGATTTCCTCTTCCAGATCCCCGTGAAGAAATTTTGTCTTCACATCCATCTGTTCTACCTCAAAATCAAAAGCAGCAGCAACAGATAAAAGTAATCTAATAGAAGTTACCTTGGCAACAGGAGAAAAAATATCACCAAAATCAATTCCCGGCACCTGGGAATAACCTTTTGCTACCAACCGAGCTTTGTATTTCTCCACCTTTCCTTCTGCATTTGTCTTCTTCTTGAACACCCATTTGCTGCCAATGGGTTTCCTTCTAGCCGGCAACTCCACCAGATCCCAAGCCTCATTTTTGTGCAAAGATGCCATTTCATCAACCATGGCCTCTTTCCAGAGTTTTCCATCCTCTAAATCTACTACTTCCTTCACAGTTCTTGGATCATCATCAGTAATAGATAAAGCAAAATTTGAACAGAAAGTAGATGGACTATACCTTTCTGGCTGCCTTCTTTCTCGAACTGATCTTCTCACACCTGGAGTTTGTGGCTCTTCATCTTCTAATTCCTCCTCTGCTATAGAGTCTGATTCTTTCTCCTTTAGCTCAAACTCTATCTTCTCAGATTCCTTTGGTTGGACTTCATGTTTAATAATATCTTTCACCTCTCTGAACACCACATCTCGGCTGTACACAACCTTCCTTATTACTGGGTTCCAAAGCTTATAACCCTTTAAACCATCCTTATACCCAATAAAGATGCACTTTTCAAATTTAATATCCAACTTGGTTCGTTTCTCCTTTGGAACATGTACATATGCATCACATCCAAATACCCTCAGATGTGAAAGAGAGGGTTTCTTACCAGTCCATACCTCTTATGGAGTTTTATCCTCCAACGCTGATGAAGGTGATCCATTAACCAGGTAACATGTTGTCTCCACCGCCTCTACCTAGAATTCTTGTCCTAACCCGGCACCACTGAGCATGCTTCTTGCCCTTTCCATCAACGTCTTGTTCATTCTTTTTGCAACTCCATTTTGCTGAGGTGTATATGGAGTAGTCTTCTGCCGTGCTATACCACACTTCTTATAGTATTCTTCAAATTCCTTACTGCAAAACTCTCCACCGTTATCTATCCTTAGCACCTTTATCTTCTTCTCTGTCTAGTTTTCCAACAGAGCCTTGAATTCTTTAAACCTGTCAAAGACTTCAGATTTCTTCTTAAGGAAATATATCAATGTATTCCTTGAGAAGTCATCTATAAATGATACATAGTACACAGACTTACCCAATGATGGAACCTTCACAGGTCCAAACACATCACTATGCACAAGCTCTAATATATGTTTCGCCCTCTTACCACCAGAGGGGAAACTCACCCGATTCTGCTTTCCATATACACAATTTTCCCAGAAATCAAAATCTAGAGAGTTATGACTCATACCTTCTACCATACCTTTACCATGAAGTATTTGAAGGCCCTTCTCTCCAATATGTCCAAGCCTTTGATGCCACAGCATGGCCTTCTCTCTAGAGACCACTAGATTTTCTGCTCCACTTTCAGGAACCACAGAATTGTTGCACCCATCAACAACAGTGCTACCTTGTAGCTTGTACAGAGTTCCAATCCGAACTCCTCGCATCAATACCAGTGCTCCCCGAACCATCTTGCAGGTATCCTTCTCGAACACTATTTTTACACCTGCATCATCCAGCTTGCTTACAGAAATCAGATTTTTGGCCAATGCAAGAATATGTAGAACACCCGAAAGTGTTCTAATCCTTCCACCTTGCAACTTCAACTTTACTTTTCCGCGACCAATGATTCTAGCCTTCCTATCATCCCCTAAGAATACATCACCACCATCGTATTTCTAATACTCACAGAACCACTCTCTATGGGGAGCGAAGTGAAAGGATGCACCTGAGTCAATCAACCATGTCTCGTGATCTACATGTGTACTTGAAGAAGCCAAGTACACATCCCCACCTTCATCTGAGGTGGTTTTTTCCTCTGCAGAAGGAGCATCATCAGATCCCTTTCCTTTGTCAGAAGCTTTATATTTACAATCCCTTTTGTAGTGCCCTTCCTTTCCGCATTTCTAGCACACCACCTTTACAGGTTTTCCTGGAGATTTCGATCTCCCTCTAGATTTAGATCTCCCACTCGATGACTTATTTTTGTTTATGTTCTGGGACCGTCCTCGTACAGATAAGGCATCACCATTCTGGCTCTCCATATTTTTCCGTCTCATCTCCTCAGGCAGCAAGGATGAGACTATTTCATCAAATTGCAAGTCAATTGCATTGCTACCTATTGCAATAACTAGACTATCCCACGGATCTGGTAGAGAACACAACAAACTGATGCACTTAAATTCATCTAAAATTTTAATATCAACATATGCTAATTGACTTACCACAGTATTAAATGCGTTCAGATTTGGGAAAGTCCTCTTTGATTTGGGCCACTTCGACCCCATTGAATCCTTCCAATAGAAGTTGAGATTTAGCGTTGTTGATTTGAAGGCCTGTTTCTTTTAAAAAGAGCTTTAGTAGCCTTTTTAATTCCCGCGTTTCAGTTCTTCTTCTAGTAGATAAAAGCAGGATTTCATCCATGAATAGGAGATGGGTTACTTTCAGATTGGCTACCACTTCCAGCCCTTGGATATTGCCTTTCCTTCAGGCATCATTGATCAGTTGGCTGAGGCCTTCAACTGCCAGAAGGAAGAGGAGAGGCGAGAGGGGACATCCCTGTCAAAGTCCTCTTTGACTCTGGAAGAAGGAGGTGGCTGCTCTGTTGATGAGAATAGCAAAGCTTACACTGGTTAAGCATCCCATTACCCAGTTTATGAAATCTATGTGGAACCCCAGGTGCGTGAGAAGCATCCGAATGTACATCCAACTGACCCTGTCAAATGCTTTAGATAAGTCAATTTTCACTACTGCTCCTTTGATTATTTTTTTTTGATGATACTGTGGATGGATTCCTGGGCTACTCCAATAGCTTCATGGATCTGCCTTCCGTTCAGAAAGCTGAACTGTTCTCTTGACATGTGCCTGGATAAGATTGGTTTAACCCGGAGGGCTATCACCTTTGCTATGATTTTATAGATACAGTTGCAGAGGGAGATCGGTCTAAAGTCCTCAAAGGAGGAAGGGTCTTCTTTTTTCGGAATGAGGGCTATGAAGGTTGAGTTGAAGGGCGGATAGATTACTCCTTTCCTTCTAGATTCTTCAACAACTTCGGTTAGATCTTGCCCTAATTGCTTGAAGAAATGTTGGAACAGCTCCACTGTCCAGCCGTCTGGGCCAGGGCTTTTGTCTTTTGGCATTGCTTTTACTATTCCTTCCACCTCCCCCCTGGTGACTTCTCCCATTAGTTCTCGTGAATCCTCTTCTTCCACATAACGAGGGAAAGTCTAGGCTGTTTGGATTACTTCTGCCAAGGAGATTTCGCCTTGGTCAGAGAAAAGGTTCTGAAAGTGTCCTATGCCCATCTGGGAGAGATCCTCGAAGGATCGGGCCTCTCTACCTCCTTCTTTTAGATGCCAGATGGTGTTTATGTTCTTCCTTCCTCTGGCATAGTTTTGGAAGAATTTAGTATTTTCATCCCCGGCCTTTAGCCAAATGGCTCTGCTTTTCATTCACCATTTCTCTTCTCTTGCCAGGAGGATTTTATTCCTTTTGCTTTCCTACTGCATGATTTTTTTTTTTTTTTTTTTCCTGGGTTTCATATCCATCGGCTTCAAGACTTTTAAGCCAGTGGAGATTCCTTTCTATTTGGATGAGATCTTCGTCTTCTTTCAGCTTCTTTTCCTTGGCCCAGTTCACTGTGGCTTTTTTAAGGCATTTCAGATTCTCCATAAAGAGGAAGGCTTTATTATCCGCATCACTGGTGCTTGCAGGTCTCCAAGTGGATTTGAAGAGGGAGTTGAAGGAGTCCTCTTGAAGCCAAGTGGGGTTGAATTTGAAGGGGGCTGCTGGTTTTTTGGGGAGCTTGGATAGTTCAAGCAGGACTGGCATGTGATCTGAATTCCCTCCTTCCCCCACCCACTGGCGAAAGACTGGAATTTTGGCAGCAGTTTCCTCCCAAAGGAGGAATCGGTCCAGTCTTTTTGCTACATGGCCTTCCCCTGCTCTTCTATTTCTCCAAGTAGGTCTTATCTTCAGCAAGTTAATGTCCAGTAATTTGTTGTCTCTGAAGAGGTTGGTGAAAAAGTCTGACAGTTGATCTTGTCTGGCCGAGGGACCCCAGGTTTCAGAGGAGCCTATGGAGAAGTTTAAGTCTCCCCCGATTACTAGGTTGCAGTTGTTCATAGAGGACTTGGAGAGAAGGGTCTTCCAAAAGAGGGCTCTTCCCTGGCAGGGTCCATAAATGTTTACTATCAGCAGAGAGGTGCAGAGTTCTTGGGAGTAAACTTCCATCCCTATCACTTGATCCATCCCCCAGGAATTTAGGCCTTTGAACTTCTCTTGCTTAAAAGCCATGGCTAGGCCCCCAGAATGTCCGTTGGCGTCAAAAACCTAGATGATCCAGCTTGGCCGAGTTTTTGATAATGTTTTGGAGATCTCTTCGCCTGCTCCCAGGGTTTCTTGAAGGAGAAGCATATCCAGATTGTAGTTTCGAATTACTTCTTTTAATGCCAGCTTTTTTGGGTTGCTGGCTAACCCTCTGCAATTCCAGGAGAGAATGATCATTGGATAACCTCCGGAAGGGGTTTTGCTACTCTAAGCACCCCATAAATGGACATCTGCTTGCCATCTACAATGTCTATCTTGGCTCTTAACTAAGCCTTGGATAGGTTTGATTTTCTTCCTCTTGTCTTCCTATCTTCTAGCTAGGAGGATTGCATGTCAATTCCTCCTACTACCTCCAAAGTTCCCCACGGGGGAGGTTTCCTCTCTCGGGGTCTAAGGTTATAAGGATTGGTGGCAGGGAGGGTTTCCTCTCTCGGGGCCTCTGCATTGGAAGGAGCATCTTCACGATTCAGATCTATCTTGGGGATGGAAGTCATTATACTTTCCATTTGCATGGTTTCTGAATGAAGAATAGGAGAAACAATGTTCTGATGCCTAGAGGGACCAGGCATTGATTCATCTATATTTAAAGAATTTACAGGACAGAAAGAAGGTGGTTTTGGTGCTAGACCCATACCCTCTTTGGCGGTCGAGTGGCTTCCTTCAATGTGAGCTTGAGAGTCCTAGATCATTTCCTTCCCTTCGCGCTGGATGGGAGGCTGCTACTCCTGGGTGGCCTTCTGCTGCTGATCTGTTTTCTCATCTGAATTCTTCTGGGGTCCCTCCATGTCCAAATCCATCGGCTCTTCCCCCTTATTACCCTCTACTAGGCTGGTTCTGTGAGTTTCCACTGATGATCCCCCTGTCTCGGCCTTCTTCTTCTTTCCTCTGCGTCTGTGGGCCATCGGGCATTCTTTTGCCAAGTGTCCATAAATGTGACACCTGTGGCATCAAAATGGCAGGTGTTCATAGTCGAGTTGTTGTAGATATTTGAATTCTTTGTAATGCAACTGTATTTCTTTGGCCAGTCCTGCCCGAGGAGTGAGGCTTACCAAGATGCGAGCCATCCCCATATCCCTGGTTTGTAAGAAGGACATGTCCGTTTCCATGTATTTCCCTAGATGGTTCCCGATGGATCTGAAGACAAATTCAACCCAGAGGAAAGGTGGGAGCCCTGGTAGGCGAACCCAAACTGGTAACTCGTTGACTCTTTCCCTCTAGGCATCAAAAAGGGGATTCCATCGTTTGTATAGGATTGGGTTCCTTCCGAAAGCCCAGTTCCTATTCAATACCCAGTCCACCACTTCTTTGTTTGAAAATTTAACCGTAAACCATCCCTTTGCAAGTGTCGACACCTAGAAGGCTAAATCTGGGGCTTCCTTCCAATGTTGGAAAGCCCATTCCTGGATGAAGTTTGCTGAGTGTTTTTTCCCTCTTGCCCTGCCAACTAGTGTCAAATCCATGACTTCCATGGCTTTGTCTATTGACACATTCGTTCCCAGGATCACGTTTGCAACTGATTCTTTTCTCTTAATTAGCTTGGGTTTTTTCCTCTTCTCCCCCTTCTACCTCTGTCATGGCCCTTCCTCCCTATCCTGAGCGATCGTTTCCACATCTATCGCTTCTAGTTGGACCGTGTTCATTCTCCTCTCTTCCTGGGTGAACCCTCTTCCGTCTTTGGCGATGCCTTCTGCTTGTCCCCTTTCGCTGCTTCCCACAGCCCCTCCGAGTGTTACTTTCTCCCCTAGCTTTAGACCCTGCTCCGCTGTCATCCCCTCTTCCTCCAGCCCATCTTCAAGGTTCAGGATCCCCGCAAAGCCTGACCCGGGCTCGGGATTTTTTGTTTAGCCTGCCTGTTATTGTATGAATTTTGGGGTTTCGTGGCCTGATCTAGGCTCCAACTTGGCTGTGTATTTTGTACTTGTGTCATTCCCCGTTTCAACCCTGTGTTATTCCCTTCAGAGTTCCCTAACCCACAGCTTACTATGATGTCTTCTAACCCTCTGGAAAAGAATAGGCTGAGGGGATGGGGGTTTGATGGACTTACTTGCGGGTTTTTTGCTGCCACTTCTGTCGAATCGCCCTGAGTCTGCGCCTCTTGGATGAGAGGGAATTCCTTCTGACTGCTTAGGAAGGGCAGGCCTAGATTGCCCTCTAGCCACCCTAGGGTATCCTTCAAGTCCCAGACCTCATCCGAACCACGCGATTCCTTCCCTAGACTTCCAGCTGGATGAATATACCATTCAATGTTCTGATCTGTAACCTCCAGACCCTAGACCAACAGGATGTCGCCAGGTTCAGGGTCTAGATCAACGGTGTTGTTCAGATAGACCATCCTCTTGCCGACTGCTCCTTGGTAATTGCTGGCTGCGCCTTGGTAACTGCTGGCCGTAAAATTCTCCCCTGATCGAACTTCCACCATTTGCGAGCTGCAGACTGGGAGCGGTTGTGCTATTAACTTGGCTTGTTAACCCCGTTTTGGTGCCCATGTCTTTCCCCTTGCGCCGCACATGGATTTTTCCCCAGTTTTGGGCTGGGGCTCGTCTGCCGTCCTTTCCCAGTTGTCACCTTCCTCGGGCCCTGCTCTGATGTCCCTTCTCGTGCTGCATCTAGCCATCTGCCTCTTGTACTCGTCCCTGTCTTTGTCCAGGCCTGGTGGCCTCCACCTGTAGGCCTTCCTGCCCCTACATCCACCTGGTTCCATTCTTCAAAACCCTAGGTCATCTTCTGTCCACCATCTTGGAAAAACAATTCATTATAGTACAAATATTGCTTATATCTTTGTAAGAATTCCCAACTCAAGAAAAATATTATTTTGGAATTACACACCTCGCCCTTAGGGGGACAATTGGGATTTTTAAAAACTTACCATAGGGTTAAGAAAGAATTTTTTTGGGATGGCCTTAAATATGATATTCAGGAGTTTGTGGCAGAATGTTTGGTTTTCCAACAAAATAAAGTTGAGACAATTAAGGCCTCGGGTTTGTTACAACCTTTAACCATTCCAAGTCAGAGTTGGGAGGAGGTATCAATGGATTTTATCACAGATTTACCCAAGTCTGATGGAAAGAGTGTCATCATGGTTGTAGTTTATAGACTTACCAAGTATGCACACTTTTGTGCATTATCTCATCATTTTAAAGCTAGTACAGTGGCTATTGCACTTACGGAAACAATTCAAAATCTACATGAAAACCCAAAGTTTATTGTAAGTTACAGAGATCCCATTTTCACTTGAAATTTTTGGACAAAATTATTTTCTTGCCTTAGTACTCAATTAGCTCATATCTCATCTTATGATCCTCATTTTGACGAGAAAACTGAGATAGTGAACAAATGTTTTGAAGGATATCTTTGTTGCTTTGTATCTGATAAACAAACACAATGGGTCAAGTGGTTACCTCTAACGGAATGGTGGTATAGAACTTCCTTCTATACTGGAGCAAAAATGACCCTAATTATGGCACTTTATGGATATCATCCACCACCCATCACATCATATTTAAGAGAAAATTATAAGGTTCAAGCTTTGGAAGATCACATCGAGCATCAACAAGAAGTTCTACAACTCTTAAAGGATAACCTCACTCTAGCACATAATTGAATGAAACAATAGCCATATAAACATTGAAGTGAAAGAAGTTTTGATGTAGGTGAATGGGTATTTTTACATCTACAACCATACAAACAAATGTCCCTCAATCAATCTAAGAAGGATAATAAATTATCACCCAAGTAATATGGTCCTTACAAGGTGTTGCAAAAGATTGGTACTATGGCATACAAGTTGAATTTGTCTGCATCTTCCCGAGTACACCTAGTTTTCCATGTTTCATGCTTAAAGAAGGTTATCAGTGACAAGCTCCCATTTCAAACAATGTTTCCAGAACTTGAAGAAGAAGGAAAAATCATATTTGAGCCAGAAGCAATCACGGAAATAAGAACCTGATAGCTACAAAATTGATTAATTTCAGAGTATCTCATTAAGTGGAAGAAATTACCCAATAAATATTCCACATGGGAGGATGATAATTTTATACGGAAGGATCTAGAACTACTGAAGCATTGAGGACAATAGTTTTTTGGAGAGGGGCATGTTAGGTCCCTATAATACTAGTATATTCCCATTATTGTTATTGTTAGTGTAGCCCCCTATTGGTATTGTTGTGTCCATGTATCCCCCATGATGTTATTATTGTGCCCCGTAGAAGCCCATTATTGTTATTATTATTCCCTTACATTATTATTGATATGTGGGCTATGATTTTATTGGGACCCCTTAGACCCCTATATATACCAAGGAGGTATTATCATTTGTATCATCAAAGAGTTGTTGATTTATGTAAAGTAAAGGAGGTTTCCCCCTTGAAGAGGATAATTTCTAAGTTGTTGATCTATTTTTTCTTCTATTTTTCGTATGATACTCAAGACTAATCTGCCATGAAAGTCTAATCAAGTGAAGGAGTCACTTCAATATATTGTGGACTGGTTTGAAACTCCTAAGGGCACATATATCAAATGCTTAGAATCTCAAACATCCCCTCATCTTATGTCATGATATGTGACAAATAAGTTATTCATGCAGGAAGTGGCAAATCAATTGGATAAGGGGTTGTTGGGAACTCTTCAAAAGAGGAAGAAATCCCCTTGGCCTATATTTCCATTAAGGATCAGATTGTATGAATTAAAGAGACACAAGGCGACAAAAGTTGAGACAGAAGAGCTCAAGCTCTTACACTTCACCACCAAGGACTTCCATGCATATGATCCCAGGCGAATTGTCAAGCAACATTGTTAAAGGATCGGTCATAACATGTGGTATTCATCAATATGTAGAATGGAAGATGAAAATATAAATAATTGGTACAATGCCATAATGAAAACACATCCAACCATGATACCAGTTCACCCCTTGATCCACCAGCTCAGGACTTGCAGGAGAAAGAGGAGGAAGAAACAACACCTCAAGTAAAGAAGATGGCTCCCAGGAAAAGGATCAGGTATTCATCGAGCAAGAGCAGTAGGAAATGGAAGGTTGATCCTTTATAAGAAGGAGCTACAACAACAAATTCAGATAGGAGAAAGGGGGGAGAAGAATAAGAAGAAGAAGAGGAGGAGGAGAGCAGGAAGCAGGATGATTTGCTTGATAAGTAACAGGTAGAAGAATAAGAGAGGAGATAGATAGAGTAAGAGCATGAAAGGAAGTCCCAGGAGGAGGAAGCAACACAAAGGCTAGAAGAAGAACAATTGACTCAAGAATTGGAGGAGGATCAATTAGAGGAAGAAGATACCATCCAACCCATGGATGATGATCCCAATACCCTATATGAAAAACCACTCACAGGAGGTCATCTTCCATTCAGAGAGGTGGGGGTTACACCTCCACCAAAAAATAGAGTCACAGATGTTTGCAATGTAACGTTTGATTAGGTAAAGAAGAGGATAGTGTAGCAAAGGCATATGTACTTTCTCAATGATCCTCAGAACCCACTCTTAGTAGAAAAATAAAAGGTGATCACCTCCAACACTAGAATAAATATGAGGGAAATTATGGTGGCAAATGTGCATTCACTTCAATTGCATAGGATAACTCAGAGTACTTATTGAATGAGAATGCCACATTGAGGAGAGAATTGGTTGCAGTGAAGCAACAAGAAGAAAATATCTCAACAGAAAACCAAGGGTTTTCATCACAAAACATCAATACCTTAGAATGGTAGTCAACCATGCTAGAAGAATTGGTACCAATGGAGGATACCATTCTTGAATTTTCTAAGTCTATTCGTTAGAAAATTAATCTGTATTTTGCTGGTTTATTTCTTCTACTTGTTTATATTCGAACAAGTTATTTAAAACATTTAAATACTGAAATAAACACAATACAATCACAACATCTACAGATCATCAGCTGAAAGACAACAAGCACACAAGTGACACCATTATTTTTAGGCAAATGTCCCTGAAAAACCCAATGTGGAAAAATTAGTGCAGCTATTTTGAGGGTTATATTATTATGTAGTATTTCTATGTACAATAGGGTGCCTAACCATCTCACCCGACAGAGAAAAAATACACGACAACAATACCTCTATATTCGGAAACAGGTATTCAGAAAACCTGTCCCACAAAACCCTCTCCAACACAAATAAAGCTCAGCATTGTCCCTTCTAGCCTCTACCTCAGCTTCCTGCCGAATTGCGTTAGCCCCAAGACCCTCTGCGTCAGCCCTCTAAGGCATTGTGCAACCTCTGGGATCCTTTGCATCACTCCAGCAGTGTCTGCATGGGTGATGTAGTCCCTATGGCCTCTTCCTCTGTGTAGCCTGGACTGGCTGTTACTCTCCTTCTCTCTGCTTCTGCGCTGGTCTCTCAGTATTTTGTTTGCCTCTCTGCCTCGTACTCACTACACCTCGTTGTTGATCACTGATTCAATGCTTAGCAACCCCGCTCTAGAAAAATGAATGACTGATCACTTTGGAGTGTTCTCCAGCTGACCCTCAAGCCTCTTCTTATATTTTTCTCGTTGGTCCTTCAACCATCGATATTAAATCTCTAATCAACGACTAAGATTATATTTGGCTTGATCCTTATCCTTTGGAACATTCTAACCCAATTTTATAGATATACCCATTAATATTTTATTTTTCCTAAGTTTATACTTAGGAACTCCATTAAAAATATTAATTATTTTAGTATCTCCCAAACCGGTTAAAATCTTCCCAAACCCTTTCTGGGTCTTGGATACCTCATGTGCTTTAGCCTCTCTCCCAATTTTCATAGCTAGAGCACATCTGATGCTACCCGAAATCAACACTCTCTCTTAGCAAGGACTGTGCTCTAGTAATACTCCCCACTGAGCATTACACTCTGATTATACAACACCAGTAACTGTGAGGATGCTACGTGTTAGGGCCTAAATCTACCTCAGGCTAAGAAAGGTAGGTCTAGGGTAACATCAAACCACACTTAACCTGGTAGCTAGCCCTTCCAGGTTGGAAGAGGGCTCTCTCCTTGTCAATCTCAATGAAAATTTTATCAAGGAAGGGTTGAGATGACTGATATAAAAACTAATTTTAGGCTAGGTATGCTTGCTCAGAGGAATTTTTTTGGTTTTAATGGTTGGTTGCTGGATCAGATGAGGAAGGCAGCTTTGGGTCCAGGAAATGAACACAGATTTGCAGAGGTTTCTGTGGGGCGAGGTAGGCAAGTGTTTTGGCACTTTGAAACGAGTGTAATGGTGAGTCTAAAGACTGGTGAGGAGCTATAGAGGGCATGCAAAAGTCATGAGTCCTCTTCAAACAATAGAAAACATGTAAAACTAAATAAACCCTAAGGCAGAGCACTAAAACATCAATGAATTCTTCCTTTTACACTTGATTCATTTAGCTATGAAGAATAAAAGAGATGATGGCACACATAAACATAAGATCACTGAATAACTGAGAAGCAAACTATTCTAATTCACGTTACCACAAAAATCCCACAAAATGTTGCAAAACCCTGGTTTATTTCCTTGCCAAACTGTAGAAGTGATGTACAATAGTGCTCAAGGCATCCACAAGAGTCCAACCTTGACAAATGACTAAGAAAGTAAAAGATATAGGCATCAAACCACCTATGCTAACCATTAGGGGTCGAATCCATGAGTCTAGGAGTTGTTTCAACAAGATTTAAACTAGGAACTGAAAAATAGGCAGTGGAACCGCTTGCCTCTAAAATTATGGAAACTGATTCATTCAGTTCAAAACCACCTATACATGATGTATCTACCTCCTTGAGTCAATTTTCATCAATTTCAAATCAAAGAACATAAAATAACATCAATTTACATCAATTTACATCATGAGTTTCACCATGAGAGAGAAAAAGTCAAACTGAGAAAAAACTAGGCGAAAATTTTGAGTTTTGAGAAAAATTGGCAAAAAAAATTCCTATGTGTAGCACCGTTGATTGTATGCGTAGCGCTTTTTCCTAGCTGAATTTGGAGGCCTTTCCCTTCACCAAATTTCCTCCAAGATGACTTGTTGGAAAGGTCTATCTGTCTACTTTCTAGGAAAAGTGGAATTTTTGAATTTGGTGTCCATTTTCCCCTCCAAAAATGCAATCTCCCAAGACTGCTTCCTATGTGCCAAAAAAGTGGCAAAAAGGGCATTTTAGAGGTGTTTTTGGCCCTTTTGGAGGTCCAAAACTTGTAAAAACTTTCCATCCATTTCCGGGCAAGCATATTTTTTCATGTTGATTCCAAATATGTAAGTCATTTTGCAAGAAGATGTCCCCATCAAAAGCGTAGCACTGGTGGCGCTACGCCCCTGTCAGAAAAACCTGTTTTTTGCCTCAAAAATTCAAAAATGACAAAAACTTCACCAAATTTCTTGAAATTTGGCATGAGTGATCTTTGTTAGGTGCTATGCTGGGCCAATGATGCTTCAGCCAAGATCTTGAGCTTATCTTGCTCTTTTTTGCTCCTCAAATATCTCTCTAACTTAGTTTTTAGGCTTCTTATTCTTGTCTTGCAAATTTTGTTTTGGGCCAAATAGTGATAAGCCATGTGGCACAACATTTTCTTCTCCTTGTTAGCCTTGTCCAACAACTTCTCAAGGTGGATATTCACTCTTTCCAACCATGATTCCCGGTCGGCCTCTATTTCTTGCTCTAGTGAAGTTAGCTTAATTTTCCTTTTCTTTGCCAATTTCCGGTTTTCCCTTATGTTTTGCAGCTCCATGATTGTTTGTTTGTCCTCCAGTTGCTTGTTCTGTTGCTCAAGGTAATTAATGATCCATTTAGCCCTCTCAATGTTAAGTGATAGGCTTTGGATCTCAGCTTCCTACTCCTTGATGATCTCATCCTTGAGTGAGCCCAAATCAGTGTCCTCTTCCTCAATCAAAATGAAATCCCTGTCTTGGCCTTTAGAAGGCCCTTCATCATGCAATGGTTTCTTTCCTCTGTCCTGTACCTGCTCTGCTGAAGAAAAAGGCAAAGCCCCTTTCACCCCAGGTGAAGATAGCATTTTCTTGTTGTCTGGTGAAGAGAACGAGACCCCTTCCACCCCTGGTGGATATAATACTCGTTTGGCAGTTGCAAATAGCCTCATTGTGCCTTTCTCATAAGTGACAAACACTGGCACACCTAAAGGTTCAGTCTCATGAATATCTGGCTGGTTTGAAGGCCCTCCTTCCTCATGAAGCACCGATGGAGTCACCTGAGGGCTTTTGAATACCTCATGTGCAATGAAAGTATCCCATGAAATATTCAGCAAGCTTAGTTGATGCAAAACAACAATCTTAATCAATGAAAAATGGTAAATGCTATTGAACTATTGAGGAAGAGGTTTCCTTTGCACATATGTAGCCATCTTCTCAATAATATTTCTGCATATGAAATAGAGGAGGTTCATCATCCTCACTCTAGTGAAGTGCATCAGCGATCTGACATGGTAAGTATACAAACAAGAAAACCTCCCTTCACAGGTGAAATACTTGATAATTAGTTTCATAAGTGGAGCATAAGTGTCTTGTAGATATCTGAAAGGAAAGACCCTACTGATTTGCCTTTGATAACTAGCCTTGATGTAAGGCTCATAATGCTCTTTGCCCACATGTTGCCCCTTATTCCACTTTTCTCCCACATTAAGGATTCTTGTTGCTGCTGCAATAGTTTCAGGTGTCAAAGTGAAAGAAACACCAGCTAAGTTCACCTAGCCATTGTGAAGATGAAGAACAAATAACCTAGCAAGCTCATGGTGATATTTCACCCTCTCCACCATCTCACAAAACTGGTAACAAGACTAATGTTTAAAACATGTTACTGCAAGAGGGAAAGCTAATAACTCTGTGAGAGTGGTGGGCTCCTCCCGGATGTGTTTTCCTCCTTTATGTGGTTTTCTTGGTGCATGAACCTCTTGGGAAGAGTCACTGACAGTTTCGTCATCCTTCTCATATGTTGAATCTGTTTCCATTCTTGAAAATGTCGATGAGTATGAGGAGATTTTCTCAAATATAGGAAGACTGTTGTTTTTCTTTTGGGGATAAGAGGCTTGACTGATAGTAGGATTGTGAATGAGGATTTTGATGATTGCAGTAGAGTTTTAGGGAATGATAGGGTTTGGGAGATGGGAATTAGGGTTTTGAGAATGATAGGAATTATGTATAGGGCTTAAGGTTTGGTGACAGGGAGTAAGGTGAGTGTCAATAGGAGGGGAAAAGAGGAAGGGATTTAGGGAAACTTAGTGTAGGGGGATGGGTATAGGAAAATAATCACAAGGGAGTGAAAACAGAAAAAACAATACCCTATGCAACTTTGGCAGGAAAATTTTAGTGACAGCTAGGGTTTGTTTTTTAGACACATAAAACACCACCAGATATGGAAAAAATCCCTTTCTAGACCAGATGAGAGGGTGTACTTACTTGCCAAGAGGTTATTTGTGCATTTGGAGGCAGAGGAGGGTGATAAAATTGTTTTTGAAGCTCCAACAACAGATGCGTTGTGCCAATGCCCAGGTGCGTAGCGCACTTTCTGTGCGTAACACCCATTCAATTTCCTTTGTAAAAGCTGCACCAGATGCGTAGCGCCAATACCCAAATGCGTAGCGCCACCAAATTTTCATGATTTTTGCCTGATTTTGCCTCTTTCTCCCACAAACCCGATTTTTGTTCTCCAAGAGTGAATTTTCACAATGAAATAACAAAGAGGACCTTTTTTCACTTTAAATATGTATGACTTTAATTTTTCATCCATCTCAAACCCACTTTGCTAATGTTAAAGTCACTTTGCTTTTAAAAGCTCTGTTTTTCTTTTTTGCAGTTTGACTCATGAATTGAACTTTGCTTGATGAATTGATGTTTTTGTTTCTTGCAGAAGCTGGAGTTGGCAAGGTGACCAAGGGCAACAACTCTCAACTTATTACATATAGGAAAATTAAAATTACATGAAATTTTTATACATAGAAAATAAAAACTCTGTCAAAACAGGGTTTTGAGGAAAAAAATCACTTATTGAGCATAATATCATTGAAATTTTGATCTTAAGACCTTATTTGACCTCCTCATGTGCCTGTTGACTCTTATTGAGCTTTTGCATGACTATGGTGACAAACCCTAGACCTAATGAGACCTAAAACCCTAAAAATGGCTTTTGCAAATGTAATGACAAAAGATACTTGTAAATGACCTGAACTTGTAAAAATAGGCCAGCAGATAAAGACCATGAGGAAATTTTGATAATGAACCACTACCATCAGTTGATCCATGACCTAATGGAATGTAGCTGATCAGATGGGACACCTAAATGCATGCAAAAAGAGAATTTTGATCACTGATGGATGGATGAAGATACCGACACTAACATTGGCTCCAATGGGGATGGTAGCTCCTGGGAGGTGCCAAGAACTACAGATCTTTGGGAGAGAAGACCAATGCCTTATCCATTAGGCAATATGGAGTCAATAACTTCAAAACACCCAAAAACCAATTACTATGAAACTTTGACTCAAGACTCATAGTTGAAATGAGTAAGACTAACTCAAAACTGAAACAAGACACTCAAAAGCTAAAACTAGACATTCAGCAGCTGAAACGAGACATTCAACAGCTGCAACTAGACATTCAGGAGCTGAAACTAGGCACTCAAAACTGAAGAAAACAAAAAATGACTCAAGACTAAAACACAACTGACAAACTGGAAAATATGCTCAAAATGGAGCTTATTCATTACAACCTACTTTATCTGTTCCATTCATCACCTGATCAAGTGAAATGAAACAACCAATGCAACCAAGTAAGCATTCTGGCTGCTGCTTGCATTCTCCAAAAGTTCTTGCTTATGCACAACAAGAAAGAACTACTGAAAGGCAACTCCCATGAAGATTTGTAAACGGATCCATTGAATAATATGGATTCTCTATCTGGCTCCAAAAACACTGCATAGGGATCCTGAAATTCATGCACACTGGGACTTAGCTCATCAAATGGATTACTTTTCTTCTCCTCGTACCAGGAATGCAAACTTTCATCTGAGCGTTGTAACGAGACTCCTGCTGAAAAGGACAAAGAAACCGGCTGTCGGATCATGTTTGTATCGGTACTTTTTTCAAGCTCACAGTTAGCTAATGGAGAAGGACTTTGACTGTAGACATCATCTAACACATCAGCTACTGGATCGTGAAAAACTTGAAAAGACTGTTGCAACCCATTTTCTATTGGTTTCGATGAGATTACATGATTTCCTACAGGCTGCTCACTTGAAGATATACTATGCAATTTTCCCTTCAAAAACTGAAATGATTCAAAACAGAATGGAACGGAATCATCTTGCATCATTTGATCATATGGTCCAACTTCCAAGTCTTCATTTGCAACTTGACAATCAATGGCATTCGGAGGTTGCAACTCTAGATATGAAAAGTCTTGAACAAGGTTTTCATTTCCCTCAAGATGGTCCAGATCAAGACTTGTCGATAGTTGATTTCTGATTGCATGAAAGTTGTCTCTAACGAACTAAAATGAAGCAAAACAAAAAGGCAAAGATCCTTCATTTACTTCAAAGTTTTCTACACTTTCTGCCTCACTTCCATGACTGATATATAACAGCTGATCATTGTATTCAAGCTGTTGCAAGTGAACTTCCTCCTTCCACAAACCGGCTGTTGATTTGTCTACAAGACTAGCTTCTGTTTGGAGAACATAATCATCATCATATTCATCAAACTGAGGCAAATCATCAATATAAAATACATCATCAAGCATACATGTCATATCAACAGATCTCTCTTCTCCAAGATGATCTATAAAACAATCATTATCAGGTCTATGACAACTGGGATAAGAAAGAAAATGTTTTGGATCAACAACTTGTTCTTCTTCAATCAGCGAGCCATGATCTTGAACATCATACTCATTCCTTGTAGTGATCTTTTGCATCATCTCTTCCACTGAACTTACCAAAATGTCGAGCTTTACCTCTAAAGATTTTGATTCCTCTGGATCTATGTTCTTCACCTCTTCTTCCTTCAACTTTTCCCTTCTAATTAGCAAATGAGCCTCTACATCTACTGCATTGTTTTGCATCTCTTCAAGTGTTGCAAGGTTCATTTCTCTCTGCTGAAACTTCATTTCTGGATCAAAAGCATCTGGATAGTGCAAGAGAGCGGATCCAAGAGGAGGTCTTATATTAACCGGCATCGAAAAGTAGACTTGATTAAATCTGGCAGAAAACTGTTGTACTATCTCCCCTGGTAGTCTTTTCAACTGGTTATAGTCTTCTATAATCAAGAAATGGTTTTGTCTGACCACCCACTTTTCAAGGAAAATTTTAACGAACTGTTGGTAATCTGAGATGCTCGCATCAGGCAGGGTTTTGAACCAACTCTTGACTTTGCCTTGCAAAGAAAGAGAAAAAAGCCTAATACTGACATCTTCTTCATCAACTTCAAAAAGGTCGAGAAAAGACTCAAAATTCAATACATGTCTCTCAGCAGTGATGTTGTCGCGTTCACCATCAAATCTTGGTAGATATAGGTCATGATTTTTAGGGAAAGCATGGGATATAGGAGGTAAAATCAGAGGCTTGTATCGATCTGGAATTTTACAAGGTATAGGAGTATGTACAGAAGGTGTAGAATCAGTCTTGGTCTCTTGAGGCTCATCAGTTTGAAGACAGTCATCACAAGCTTTAGAAAAAGGGTCTTGATCAAGCTCAAAGGCATGCAAATCTTTGGTATTCACAATCTTCAAAGGGAAGGAATCAAATGTAGGTCGAGGATCTTTTCTCAAATACAGTATACTTTGTAAAAGCTTCCTTACATTCTCGGCAAAAGAGAAGAAATAATTTCTAACAAAGAAAAAAATGTCTTGGATGAAATGCCAGCTTGAATACCTGATCTTTCCATATTGTCCTTTCATGTTTCTGTTGGTCGGGTTCATCCTCCAGTGGAGTCCTTGGATCTGATGTCGAAACTATTTTGGAGTCACTAGGTGAATGATTTCAACCTTGTTGTGTCTAATCGTTGTTCACCATCAACAATCAGAACTGAACTTGATTACATTTCCCTGAGGAACATAAAACTACGTTCCCCAGTATGGTCGCCACTATGTTAGGGCCTAAATCTACCTCACGCTGAGAAAGGCAAGTCCAGGGTAACATCAAACCACGCTTAACCTGGTAGCTAGCCCTACCAGGTCGGGAGAGGGCGCTCTCGTTGTCAATCTCAATGAAAATTTTATCAAGGAAGGGTTGAGATGACTGATATAAAAACTAATTTTAGGCTAGGTATGCTTACTCAGAGGAATTTTTTTGGTTTTAATGGTCGGTTGCTGGATCAAAGGGGGAAGGCAGCTTTGGGTCCGGGAAATGAACACAGATTTGCAGAGGATTCTGTGGGGTGAGGTAGGAAAGTGTTTTAGCACTTTGAAATGAGTGTAATGGTGAGTCTAAAGACTGGAGAGGAGTTGGAGTGGGCATGCAAAAGTCATGGGTCCTCTTCAAACCGTAGAAAACATGTAAAACTAAATAAACCCTAAGGGAGAGCACTGAAACATCAATGAATTCTTCCTTTTACACTTGATTCATTTAGCTATGAAGAATAAAAGAGATAATGGCACACATAAACATAAGATCACTGAATAACTGAGAAGGAAACTATGCTAATTCACATTACCACAAGAATTCCACAAAATGTTGCAAAACCCTGGTTTATTTCCTTGCCAAACTGCAGAAGTGATGTACAATAGTGATGCATCCACAAGAGTCCAACCTTGACAAATGACTAAGAAGTACAAGATATAAGCATCAAACCACCTATGCTAACCATTAGGGGTCAAATCCATGAGTTTAGGAGCTGTCTCAACAAGATCTAAACTAGGAACTAAAAAATAGGCAGTGAAAGGCTTGCCTCTAAAACTATGGAAACTGATTCATTTAGTTCAAAACCACCTATACATGATGTATCTACCTCCTTGAGTCAATTTTCATCATTTTTACATCAAAGAACATAAATTTACATCATGATTTTGACCATGAGAGAGAAAAATTCAAACTGAGAAAAAACTAGGCGAGAATTTTGAGTTTTGAGCAAAATTGGCAAAAAAAATTCCTATGCGTAGCGCCGTTGATTGTATGTGTAGTGCTTTTTCCCATCTGAATTTGGAGGCCTTCCCCTTCACCAAATTTGCTCCAAGATGGCTTTCTAGAAAGGCCTGTCTATCTAATTTCTAGGACAAGTAGAATTTTTGAATTTGGAGTCCATTTGCCCCTCCAAAAATGCAATCTCCCAAGACTGCTTCCTGTGTGGCAAAAAAGTGGTAGAAAGGGCATTTTAGAGGTGATTTTGGCCCTTTTAGAGGTCGAAAACTTGTCAAAACTTTCGAGCCATTTCTGGGCAAGAATATTTTTTCATGCTAATTCCAAATATGTAAGTCATTTTGCAAGAAGATGTCCCCATCAAAAGCGTAGTGCCGGTGGCGCTACACACCTGTCAGAAAACCCTGTTTTTTGCCTCAAAAATTCAAAAATGACAAAAACTTCACCAAATTTCTTAAAATTTGGCATAAGTGATCTTTGTTAGGTGCTATGCTAGGCCAATGATGCTTCAGCCAATATCTTGAGCTTATCTTGCTCTTTTTTGTTCCTCAAAGCTCTCTCTAACTTGGCTTTTAGACTTCTTATCTTGCAAATTTTGTTCCGAGCCAAATAGTGATAAGCCATGTGGCGCAACATTTTCTTCTCCTTGTTAGCCTTGTCCAATAGCTTCTTAAGGTGGATATTCACTCTTTCCAACCATGATTCCCGGTCGGCCTCTATTTCTTGCTCTAGTGAAGTTAGCTTGATTTTCCTTTTCTTTGTCAATTGCTGGTTTTCCCTTATGTTTTGCAGCTCCATGATTGTTTGTTTGTCCTCAAATTGCTTGTTCTTTTGCTCAAGGTAATTAATGATCCATTTAGCCCTCTCAATTTTAAGTGATAGGCTTTGGATCTCAGCTTCCTTCTCCTTTATGATCTCATCCTTGAGTGAGCCCAAATCAGTGTCCTCTTCCTCAATCAAAATGAAATCCCTGTCTTGGCCTTCAGAAGGCCCTTCATCATGCAATGGTTTCTTTCCTCTATCCTGTACCTGCTTTGCTGAAGAAGAAGGCAAAGCCCCTTTCACCCCGGGTGAAGATAGCATTTTCCTGTTGTCTGGTGAAGAGAACAAGACCCCTTCCACCCCTGGTGGAGATAATACTCGTTTGGCAGCTGCAAATAGCCTCCTTGTGCCTTTCTCATAAGTGACAAACACTGGCACACCTAAAGGTTCAGTCTCATGAACATCTGGCTGGTTTGAAGGCCCTCCTTCCTCATGAAGCACCGATGGAGTCACCTGAGGGCTTTTGAATACCTCATGTGCAATGAAAGTATCCCATGAAATATTCAGCAAGCTTAGCTGATGCAAAACAACAATCTTAATCAATGAAAAATGGTAAATGCTACTGAACTGCTGAGGAAGAGGTTTCCTTTGCACATATGTAGCCATCTTCTCAATATTTCTGCATATGAAATAGGGGAGGTTCATCATCCTCACTCTAGTGAAGTGCATCAGCAATCTAACATGGTAAGTATACAAACGAGAAAACCTCCCTTCATAGGTGAAATACTTGATAATGAGTTTCATAAGTGGAGCATAAGTGTCTTGTAGATATCTGAAAGGAAAGACCCTACTGATTTGCCTTTGATAACTAGCCTTGATGTAAGGCTCATAATTCTCTCTGCCCACATGCTGCCCCTTATTCCACTATTCTCCCACATTAGGGATGCATGTTGCTGCTGCAATAGTTTCAGGTGTCAAAGTGAAAGAAACACCAGCTAGGTTCACCTGGCCATTGTGAAGATGAAGAACAAATAACCTAGCAAGCTCATGGTGATATTTCACCCTCTCCACCATCTCACAAAATTGGTAACAAGACTGATGTTTAAAACATGTTACTACAAGAGGGCAAGCTAGTAACTCTGTGAGAGTGGTGGGCTCCTCCCGGATGTGTTTTCCTCCTTTATGTGGTTTTCTGGGTGCATGAACCTCTTGGGAAGAGTCACTAACAGTTTCATCATCCTTCTCATATGTTGGATCTGTTTCCATTCTTGCAATTGTGGATGAGTATGAAGAGATTTTCTCAAATATAGGAAGACTGTTGTTTTTCTTTTGGGGATAAGAGGCTTGACTGATAGTAGGACTGTGAATGAGGATTTTGATGATTGCAATAAAGTTTTAGGGAATGATAGGGTTTGGGAGATGGGAATTAGGGTTTTGAGAATGATAGGAATTATGTATAGGGATTAGGGTTTGGTGATATGGAGTAAGGTGAGTGTCAATGGGAGGGGAAAAGAGGAAGGGATTTAGGGAAACTTAGTGCAGGGGGATGGGGTATAGGAAAATAATCACAAGGGAGTGAAAAACAGAAAAAACAATACCCTATGCAACTTTGGCAGGACATTTTTAGTGACAGCTAGGGTTTGTTTTTTAGACACATAAAACACCACCAGATATGGAAAAAATCCCTTGCTAGACCAAATGCAGGGAAAATTTTAAGAACCCCCCCTAAATTTATAAATATAATAAATGGGCGAATCTCCATGGTATATAGGAAAAATGTAAGGCGATTTTATCAATAATATAATATGTATATATAATTTTTTGGCGAATCTCTCACCAGGCATGGCGAATATTTTACTCAATTATAAAATCTTGTAAGATCTTGGCGAGTCTTTCACTAAATAATAAAACTTTGTAAAGTCCTAGTGAATCTTAGCATAGGCTACATGCTGGTTTAATTCCCCCATTTAAATAGGCTACATTCCAGGTGAATACCATGGGTCAATACATGTGCCATTTTGGTGAATACCATGGGTCAATACCATGTGCCATTTTTATTTTTATTAGTTCTAATATTACGGTTAATAATGGTTTTTTGCATGGTATTAATAACAATCTAGTCCATGGTATTTGTCCCATAGTATTTTGGCCATAGGTTTCACCTAAATATAACCCATTTTTTGAGTGTTCATGGTATTTGTCCCATAGTATTTTGGCCATAGGTTTCACCTAAATATAACCCATTTTTTGAGTGTTCGTAAATATAAGGTGACTTATGGAGTAAATATAAAAAAATGTTTTATTTGTTTACCATACCTCTCGTTTATTTATATTTTTATTAATTTACCATACCTCTTTTACAAATATGGTATTTGGCCCATAGGATTCACTTAAATAAAACCTCTTTCTTGAGCCTTCATAAATAGAACGAGGGTTATGGACTAAATATAAAAATAGGTTTTATTTATTTACGATACGTCTAGTTTATTTATATTTTTATTTATTTACCATACCTTTTGAGTAAGTATAAAAAGACGTTTTATTTATTTACCATACCTCCACTTTACTTGTATTTTTATTTGTTTACACCCTTACATGTATATAAGGTGACTTATGAAGTAAATATAAAAAATGTTTTATTTATTTACCATACCTCTCATTTATTTATATTTTTATTAATTTACCATACCTCTTTTATAAATATGGTATTTGGCCCATAGGATTCACTTAAATAAAACCTATTCTTGAAAATGGGCGAATGGATTCACTTAAATAAAACCTATTCTTGAGAATGGGCGAATGGAAGGTTGTAAGTCCTAATTTCAAGGGCTAAATTTACCTTTTTTACCCTCTCCCTTAAAATAAGGTGGGCTATTTGAGGTGATTTGTAAAAATGTACTATGATACAAAATATTCGCCCACTAAAAATTTAAAACCCCTTAATTTCGCCAAAGGGCGAACATTCGCCCCTAAAATTATCCTTGACCAAATGAGAGGGTGTACTTACTTGCCAAGAGGTTATTTGTGTATTTGGAGGCAGAGGAGGGTGATAAAATTGTTTTTGAAGCTCCAACAACAGATGCGCTGTGCCAATGCCTAGGTGCATAGCGCACTTTTTGTGCATAGTGCCCGTTCAATTTCGTTTGTAAAACCTGCACCAAATGTGTAGTGCCAGGCAAGTGCGTAGCGCCACCAAATTTTCGTGATTTTTGCCTAATTTTTCCTTTTTCTCCCACAAACCCGATTTTTGTTCTCCAAGAGTGAATTTGCACAATGAAATAACAAAGAGGACCTTTTTTCACTTTAAATATGCATGACTTTAATTTTTCATCCATCTCAAACCCACTTTGCTAATGTTAAAGTCACTTTGCTTTTAAAAGCTTTGTTTTTCTTTTTTGCAGTTTTACTCATGAATTGAGCTTTGCTTTATGAATTGATGCATTGATGTTTTTGTTTCTTGCAGAAGCTGGAGTTGGAAAGGTGACCAAGGGCAGCAAATTTGAACTTATTACATATAGGAAAATTAAAATTACATGAAATTTCTATACATAGAAAATAAAAACTCTGTTTTTCCTTAAAATAGGGTTTTGAGGAAAAAAATCACTTATTGAGCATAATATCATTGAAATTTTGATCTTGAGACCTTATTTGACCTCCTCATGTGCCTGCTAACTCTTATTGAGCTTTTGCATGACTATGGTGACAAACCATAGACCTAATGAAACCTAAAACCATAAAAAAGGTTTTTGCAAATGTAATGACAAAAGATACTTGTAAATGACCTGAACTTGTAAAAATAGGCCAGCAGATAAAGACCATGAGGGAAATTTGATAATGAACCACTACCATCAGTTGATCCATGACCTAATGGAATGTAGCTGATCGGATGGGACACCTAAAATGCATGAAGAAAGAGAATTTTGATCACTGATGGAGGGATGAAGATACCAACACTAACACTAGGCCTCCCCACCCAACATCCTCTGCACTGCTGCATCCTGTATTGCTGACCATGGCCCTGCCACTGCCACTGCTGCATCCATACGACAGCTCCCTCTGCATCCGTGCTATTGTAGGTCCATCCTCCCAACGTTGCATCTGCATTGCATCCCCCTCTCATCATTTTTCATTGTGCTACTTCATATTGCTACTGCAATGCAACTTAGTTACTAAGAAGTAAGTAATTGATCCACCCAACTTCTGACATCCCTGTCAGGCTAGAAACACTCCCAATGTTGAAGCTCCCTATGTCACTAACAAGTGCTCCCTCTACTGACATCTACATTACTGCAACAACTCCATGCATCTCACACCATTGCACACCTCTCTGTGCCATCCTGCACTGGTGAAACACTCATGTGCCTCTCGCACTGTCGCAACCTACTAGCCTCATGCTGCTCGGGGACTCCTGCACTATAGCATTCTCTGTCGCTTCATCTGCATCCATTTCTTCCCACATCCGCTAGTCCTATTACTCCTCTTCGGGGCTCCTGTAGCAAGGTATATTCCAAGAGGTTGGGTACTTCAAGGATCCTTCCCCTCATCGCCTATATTCTTCCGGACTATAGCTCGATGTCTCCCCACTTCTTCTCAAGTGGCACATGAGCACTCATGGAACAATCGCCATCCTCCTTGACTTCTTTCTCTGCCTTCGTTGGCACTGCCTTCGAGTCATAAGCCTCTCCCTTTCTCTTCTTCCTTGGACACTGGTTCACATAATGACTGAGTTCCCAACAGTGGAAGCACTTGACCTTGGAGAGGTCCTTCTTCTTCCTCTTGTCTTGCTTTTCCACAGATGCCAAATCTGCATCCTCTTCCTCCTCCTTCTTGATCCAGACTCCTTTGCTTCTACCTCCTGTCTTGGTTAGCCGTCTGATATCTTCTTGACAAAGAGCCACCCACAGTTCTTCCCAATCTGGAATACTCGCCCTACCTAGTATGCTCTGGACAAATATCTCCCAATCCTCGAAGACTGCATTAATTGTGGTCCTTACCATCAACTCATGAGCCGTCGTAGCCCTTATGGAGGTCAGTTGGTCCCGGATCTCCTGCAACCTGCTGAGGAAGTGATCTATCTGCTCTCCCTTCTGCATTTTGTATGACCTTAGTTGATTCTCAAGGAGCATCTTCCTTTACATAGAAGTATGTTGGTACAACGTCTTCAAGGTGTCCCACATCTCCTTTGTCATTTCCTTCTTGGCAATATGTTGGACCACATGATCCTTGACCCCATCAAGGGTGATGCATTTTTCCTTGGCCATTGCCTCCTCATACCTTTCATTAACTACCAGGTCAACTGGGATAGCCATTACTCTCAAGGCAAAGCCCTTGGTGCAATGTCTATCTATAATGGACAAGATCTTGGCCTTCCAGACCAGAAAGTTGGATGCTCCATCTAGCCTATCCTGATCTCTCAGCCCATTCACGACCATCTCGCTGCTCTTCTGTCAACTCCTCTGAGTCTGTCTACTTCCCTCCTGGAAGTTCTCTGTTTGACTCCTGCTAAGTCTGTCTACTTCCCATTGAAAATTCTTGATTCGACTCTTGCTGAGTCTGTCTACTTCCTGTAAGGAAGTTCTCTTCTAGACTCCCTCTAAGTCCTCATTTCCCTCCTACAAATCCTTCTACAAACGTCAAGTTTCCCCTCTCCGATCGTCTATGCAACTGCAACACTGATCTAGATTCCTTGGCTAGAAATCCGCCTCAGCAACAACTCCCTCTACCTTGGTCTTGCCCTGTTAGGTATTGTTCTAACCACAATACCCCACCAACTTCGCTCCTGCAAACTACCCACAACTTCCTTCACCCCAGCAACTGACGGACTGAGCCTCTAGGCTCTACACAATCCTGACATTGGCAAAAACAACCCCCTCAGCCACTGTGTCAACCCTCCTAGTCTTTGTGTGGCTTTGCGTGAGCCTCTCTCTACCCTCCTCAGCCTCTGCGCTGGCCTCTCTTTGGCCTAGACTAATGGTGCAATCCCTCTGTGTCAACCCTTACTCTGTCGCTTCTGCAAGGAAAAGCTATTGTCACTCGGGACAGCTGATTTTGTTGCAAATGCTCTGCTTAGCTGATGCCTTTAGCTCTCCTGTGATCCGCAACCATGCTTCGATACCATGTTGAATTTTCTACGTCTATCAATTAGAAAATTAATCTGTATTATGTTGGTTTATTTCTTCTACTTGTTCAAATTTGAACAAGTTATTTAAAAAAAATTAAATACCAAAATAAACACAATACAATCACAACATCTACAGATCATCAGCTGAAAGACAAGAAGCACACAAGTGACATCGTTATTTTTGGACAAATGTCCCCGGAAAAACCCAATGCAGGAAAACCGGTGCATCTATTCTAAGGGTTATATTATTATGCAGTCTTTTTGAGTACAACAGGGTGCCTAATTGGCTCACCCGACGGAGAAAAAATACACGACAACAATACCTCTTTATTCGGAAACAGGTATTCAAAAAACCTGTCCCACAAAACCCTCTCTGGCACAACTGAAGCTCAATGCTGGATCTTTTGGCCTCTGCGTTAGCCTCTTGTTGACATGCATCAGCCCAAGGACCCTCTGCGTCAACCCTCTGAGGCACTGCGTAGCCTCTGGGACCCTCTGCATCACTCCAACACCCTCTGCATGGATGACGCATTCCCTCTGGCCTCTATGTTGACTGCGCTAGGCTCTGTGTAGCCTGGACTGGATGCTGCTCTCGCTCTCTCTACTTCTGTGTTGGTCTCTCAGTACTGTCTCTGCCTCTCTACCTCGTACTCACTGCCCCTCGCTGCTGATCACTGATTCAACTTTGCTTAGCAACCTCGCTCTAGCAAAATGAATGACTGATCACTGGAGTGTTCTCCAACTGACCCTCAAACATCTTCTTATAATTTTCTTGTTGGTCCTTCAATGTCCAAGATTAAATCTTTAATCAATGGCTAAGATTAGGTTTGGCTTGATCCTTATCCTTTGGAACATTCTAACCCAGTTTTATATTAATACCCATTAATATTTTATTTTTCCTAAGTTTAGACTTAGGAACTGTGTTAAAAATATTAATTATTTTAATATCTCCCAAACTGGTTAAAATCTTCCCAAACCCTTTCTGGGTCTTGGAGATCTCATGTGCTTTAGCCACTCCACCAATTTTCATGGCTAGATCACATCCGATGCTACCGCAAATCAACACTCCCTATTATTTAGGACTGTGCTCTAGTAATACTCCCCATTGAGCATTACACTCTGATTATACAACACCGATACTTATGATGATGCTAGGCCTCCCCGACCAACATCCTCTGCACTGCTGCATCCTGTACTACTGACCATGGCCCTGCCATTTCCATTCCTTCATCCATACGACAACTCCCTCTGCATCCATGTTGGTTCTGGTTCATCCTCCCATCACTGCATCTACACTGTATCCCCCTCTCATCATGCTACATCGTGCTACTGCATACTACTACTGCATTGAAACTTAGTTACCGAGAAGTAAGTAACTAATCCACCCAACTTCTGACATCCCTGTCAGGCTAGAAACACTCCTGATGTTGAAGCTCCCTCTGTCACTAACAAGTGCTCCCTCTACTGACCTTTGCATTGCTACAACAACTCCCTACATCTTACATAGCTGCATACCTCTCTGTGCCATCCTACACTAGTGCAACACTCCCATGCCTCTCGCACTATTGCAGCCTGCTAGCCTCGCGCTTCCCAGGGACTCCTGTACTGTAGCACTCTCTGTCGCTTCATCCGCATCCGTCTCTACCCACATCTGCCAGTCCTATTACTCCTCTTTGGGGCTCCCATAGCCAGGTATAATCCAAGAGGTTGGTTACCTCAAGGATCCTGCCCCTCATCGCCTTTAGTCTTCCTGACTACAGATCGATGTATCCCTACTTCTTCTCAAGTGGAATATGAGCAATCATGGCACAATCGTCATCCTCCTCGACTTATTTCTCTACCTACGGTGGCACTTCCTTCGAGTCAGAAGCCTCTCCCTTTCTCTTCTTCCTCAAACACTGGTTCACATAATGACCCAGTTCCCCACAGTGGAAGCACTTGACCTTGGGGAGGTCCTTCTTCTTGCTCTTCTCCTACTTTTCCTGCAGATTCTAGAGATGCATCCTCTTCCTCCTCCTTCTTGATCCAAAATCCTTTGCTACTACCTCCCATCTTGGTTAGCTGCCTGATATCTTCATGATGAAAAGTTGCCTACAAGTCTTCCCAATCTGGAAGACTCGCCCTGCCCAATATGCTCTGGACAAATATCTCCCAATCCTCGGAGACTGTGTTAAGTGTGGTCCTTACCATCAACTCCTGATCTGGAGTAGCCCCTATGGAGATCAGTTGGTCTCAGATCTCCTACAACCTGCTAAGGAAGTGATCTATCTACTCCCTCTTTTGCATCTGGTATGACCTTCGCTAATTCTCAAGGACCATCTTCCTCTACACCAATGTATGCTGGTACAACGTCTTCAAGGTATCTCGCATCTCCTTTGTCGTTTCCTTCTCGGCAATATGTTGGACCACATGATCCTTGACCCCATCAAGGATGATGCATTTTGCCTTGGCCATTGTTTCCTCGTACCTTTAATTAGCTATTAGGTCAACTAGGATAGCCATTACTCTTAAGGTGAAGCCCTTGATGTGATGTCTATCTAGAATGGTCAAGATCCTGGCCTTCCAGACCACAAAGTTGGATGCTCCGTCCAGCCTGTCCTAATCTTTCAGCCCATTCATGACCATCTCGTTACTCTTCTTTTGACTCCTTCGAGTCTCTCTACTTCCGTCCTGGAAGTCCTCTATTCGACTCCTACTGAGTCTCTCTACTTCCCGTCTAGAAGTTCTCAGTTCGACTCCTACTGAGTCTCTCTACTTCCCATCTGGAATTTCTCTTTTGGACTCCCTCTGAGTCCCGATTTCCCTCCTGGAAATCCTTCTGCCAACGTCAAGTGTCCCCTCTTTGATCATCTGTGAAACTTCAACAATGATCCAGATTCCTTGGCTAGAAATCCGCCTCAGAAACAACTCCCTCTACCTTGGTCTTGCCCTGTTAGGTATTGTTCTGACCACAGTACCCCACCAGCTGCCCACAACTTCCTTCGCCCCAGCAAATGAAGGACTGAGCCTCTAGGCTCTAGGAAATCTTAGCACCTGCAAAAACAACCCCCTCATCTATTGTGTCAACCCTCGTGGTATCTGCGTCGCTTTGCGTGAGCCTCTTTCTTCCCTCCTCAGCCTTTGTGTTGGCCTCTCTCCGGCCCAAACTAATGAGTAGTCCCTCTGCGTCAACCCTTCCTATGTCGCTTCTACAAGGATCAACTATTGTCACTCGAGGCAGCTGATTCTGCTGCAAATTCTTTGCTTAGTTGATGCCTTCGACTCTCCAGTGATCTGCAACCACACTTCGATACCATGTTGAATTTTCTATGTCTATCCATCAGAAAATTAATCTATATTCTACTGGTTTATTTCTTCTACTTGTTTAAATTCAAACAAGTTATTTAAAACATTTAAATAACGAAATAAACACAATACAGTCGCAACATATATAGATCATCAGCTGAAAGACAACAAGCACACAAGTGACACCGTTATTTTTGGACAAAATGTCCCCGGAAAAACCCAATGCGGGAAAACAAGTGAAACTATTCTGAGGGTTATATTATTATGTAGTCTTTTTTAGTACAACAGGGTGCCTAACTGGCTCACCCGACAGGAAAAAAAAAACACACAGCAACAATACCTTTGTATTCAGAAATAGGTATTCATAAAACCTATCCCACGAAACCCTCTCCAGCATAGTTGAAGCTCAACGCTGGCCCTTATGGCCTCTGTGTCAGCCCCAGGACCCTTTGCGTCATCCCTCTAAGGCACTCCATTAAAAATATTAATTATTTTGATATCTCCCAAAATGGTTAGAATCTTCCCAAACCATTTATGGGTCTTGGATATCTCATGTGCTTTGGCCTCTCCACCAATTTTCAGGGCTAGAGCACAACCAATGCTAACCCAAATCAACACTCCCTCTTAGCGAGGATTGTGCTCTAGTAATACTCCCCATTGAGCATTACACTTTGATTATATGGCACCGGTACCTGTGTTGATGCTAGGCCTCCCCGCCCAACATCCTCCGCACTGCTGCATCCTGTACCACTGACCATGGCCCTGCCAATTCCACTACTACATCTATACAATAGCTCCCTTTGCATACGTGCTGCTATTGGTCCATCCTCCCAACACTGCATCTACACTACATCCCCCTCTCATCATGCTGCATCGTGTTACTGCTCTGCAACTCAGTTACCGAGAAGTAAGTAACTGATCCACCCAACTTTTGACATCCCTGTCAAGCTAGAAACACTCTCAATGCTGAAGCTCCCTTTGCTGCTAACAAGTGCTCCCTCTACTAACCTCTGCACTGCTGCAACAACTCCCTGCATCTTGCACTATTTCACACCTCTCAGTGCCATCCTGCACTAGTGCAACACTCCTGTGCCTCTCATATTGTTGCAACCTGCTAGCCTTGCATTGCCCAGGGACTCTTGCACTATAGCACTATTTGCCGCTTCATCTGCATTTGTCTCTACCCAAATCTACCATTCCTGCTACTCCTCTTCGAGGCTCTCGTAGCCAGGTATAATCCAAGAGGTTTGGTACCTCAAGGATCATGTCCCTCATTGCCTATAGTCTTACTGACTACATCTCGATGTTTCCCCACTTCTTCTTAAGTGGCACATGAGCACTCATGGCATAATTGTCATCCTCCTCGACTTCTTTCTCTGCCTTCACTGGTGCTGCCTTCGAGTCAGAAGCCTCTCCCTTGCTATTCTTCCTCGGAAAATTGTTCACATAATGACCTAGTTCCCCAGAGTGGAAGCACTTGACCTTGGAGAGGTCCTTCCTCTTCCTCTTCTCTTGCTTTCCCACATATGCCAGAGCTGCATCCTCTTCCTCCTCCATCTTGATCTTAACTCCTTTGCTTCTACCTCCCGTCTTGCTTAACTGTCTGATCTCTTCTTGACGAAGATTTGCCCACAGTTCCTCCCAATCTGGAAGACTTGCCCTGCCCAGTATGCTCTAGAAAAATATCTCCCAATCCTCGGAGACTGCGTTAAGTGAAATCCTTACCATCAACTCCTGATCCGGCGTAGCCCCTATGGAGGCCAGTTGGTCCCAGATCTCATGTAACTTGCTGAGGAAGTGATTTATCTGCTCTCCATTTGGCATCTAGTATGACCTTAGCTGATTCTCAAAGAGCATCTTCCTTTGCACGGAAGTATGCTAGTAAAACGTCTTCAAGGTGTCCCACATCTCCTTTGTCGTTTCCTTCTCAGAAATATGTTGGACCACATGATCCTTGACCCCAACAAGGATGATGCATTTTTCCTTGGCCATTGCCTCCTCGTACCTTTCATTAGCTACCAAGTCAACTGGGATAACGATTACTCTCAAGGCGAAGCCCTTGATGAGATGTCTATTTAGAATGGACAAGATCCTGGCCTTCCAGACCAAAAATTTGGATGCTCCATCCAGCTTGTCCTGAACTCTCAGCCCATTCACGGCCATCTCGCTGCTCTTTCGTCGACTCCTCCGAGTCTCTCTACTTCCCCCCTGGAAGTCCTTTATTTGACTCCTATTGAGTCTCTCTACTTCCCTTCTGGAAGTTCTTAGTTTGACTCTTGCTGAGTCTCTCTACTTCCCATCTGGAAGTTCTCTTCTGGACTCCCTCTGAGTCCTGATTTCCCTCCTGGAAATCTTTCTGCCAACATCAAGTTGCCCCTCTCTGATCGTCTGTGCAAATGCAACATTGATCCGGATTCCTTGGCTAGAAATCTATCATGGTAGCAACTCCCTCTACCTTGGTCTTGCCCTGTTAGGTTCTATTCTGACTACAGTACCCCACCAGCTTCGCTCCCACAAACTGCCCACAACTTCCTTTGCCCCAGCAACTGAAGGACTAAGCCTCTAGGCTCTGCGCAATCTTGACATCGACAAAAATAGCCCCCTCAGCCACTGTGTCAACCCTCGTGGTCTCTGCGCGAGCCTCTCTCTGCCCTCTTCAACCTCTGCGCTGGCCTCTCTCTAGTCCAGACTGATGACAGAACCCCTCTGCATCAACCCTTCCTCTATCACTTCTGCAAGGATCAACTACTGTCACTTGGGACAATTGATTTTGCTACAAATGCTATGCTTAGCTTATGCCTTCAGCTCTCCTGTGATCTGTAACCACGCTCTGATACCATGTTGAATTTTATACATCTATCCGTTAGAAAATTAATCTGTATTCTGCTGGTTTATTTCTTCTATTTGTTTAAATTCGAACAAGTTATTTAAAAAATTTAAATACCAAAATAAACACAATACAATCACAACATCTACAAATCATCAGCTGAAAGACAACAAGCACACAAGTGACACCGTTATTTTTGGACAAATGTCCCCGGAAAAACCCAATGCGGGAAAATTGGTGCAACTATTTTGAGGGTTATATTATCATGCAGTCTTTTTGAGTACAACAAGATGTCTAATCGGCTCACCTAATAGAGAAAAAGTACACAACAACAATACCTCTATATTCGGAAACAAGTATTTAGAAAACCTGTCCCATGAAACCCTCTCCGGCACAGCTGAAGCTCAGCGCTGGCCCTTATGGCCTCTGCGTCAGCTCTAGGACCCTTTGTGTCATCCCTCTAAGGCACTGCACAACCTCTGGGATCCTCTGCGTCACTCCAACAGCCTCTGCGTGGATGCACAGTCCCTCTAGTCTTTGTGATGACTCTGTTGGGCTCTGTGTAGCCTAGACTAGCTGTTGCTCTTTCTCTCTCTGCTTCTGCGCTGGTCTCTCAATACTGTCTCTACCTCTTTGCCTCGTACTCATTACCCCTCACTTCTGATCACTGATTCAACTTTTCTTAGCAACCCCGCTCTAGCAAAATGAATTACTGATCACTTTGGAGTGTTCTCCAACTGACCCTCAAGCCTCTTCTTATACTTTTCTCGTTGGTCCTTCAATGTCCAAGATTAAATCTCTCATCAATGACTAAGATTAGATTTGGCTTTATCCTTATCCTTTGCAACATTCTAACCGAGTTTTATATTAATACCCATTAATATTTTATTTTTCCAAAGTTCAGACTTAGGAACTCCATTAAAAATATTAATTATTTTAATATCTCCCACACCGGTTAGAATCTTTCCAAACCCTTTCTGGGCCTTGGAGATCACATGTGCTTTAGCCTCTCCAACAATTTTCATGGCTAGATCACAACCGATGCTCCCCAAAATCAACAACCATGGCATAACTATATGATGAGATGACACTTATACAACATTCCATGTCTCCTCTCATTGGCATTCAGACGAAGGCACAGAAAGTGGTGAAACTCCTGAAGCTAGCAAACAAAGTAGTTGGTCAGATGCAAGAGTGGGTTTCCAAATATCGGATGATCTATGACATTTGGAAAGGAAATACAAGGTTTTCACCGATATAGAAAGAGTTGAATTGAGACTCCACCTACATAATTATTCTCATCTTGGATCACATTTGGTTAGTAAATGGCTGCATATAATTGGTTAGATAATGGGTTCGAGTATCTAACATAGAAACATGGGATTTCCACCATCGGAACCCTTGAAGCAATCATAGGCAAGGACATCATCTCCTAGGAGAACAGAGATTACATTGAATAAATCAAGCAAGTAACAGAGCAAGAGGGATTGGAGGTGACTAAATATATTATTCAGCAGTATATCTTTGCACCAGTCAAAGCACACATGAAGCTTTCATGGCTATGGAATAATATGCAATCAATCTTTAAGAACATACTGACGAAGGCATTGGAGGTGAATATGCACTACAAAGGGGACTTGCTGAACCAGATCAAAGACATCGCGAAGGAGTTCATAGCATGGAACACTGACATCAAAAATGAACTCCATGAAGAAGAAAATAATTTATATATTTGATGAGTCTTTGCCCTTTTAGTAGTTTTATCTTATTAGGCCACTGTCTCATTTATGAATCATCTTATGTAATAAATGTTATGTAATGAAGTCCAAGGGACACATGTGGAATATGAAAAGCCACACATTGGAATGTAAAGAGACATATAGTGAATATGAATAGTCATAGGAATTCAAGAGTCATGAGGAAGCTCAAAGGTCATTGTACTTGTTATAAATAACTCCTCATACTCTAGAAAATGGCTTTTTGGGGACCAAGCTCTTAGGAGTTTTAGCCTTGGATTCTCTTGCACTACATAAGAGATAGATTATTCTTTGGACAAGCAAGTTGTGGCTTTGTCTTCCATTATTGGATACAATGTTTCATTCATGTAATAGTGTACTTGGGTTCTTATGCTTATAATCAAAAGCTCAATGAGATGTCATTCCTTCATACATGTATCATAGATGCAGTTGGACTATTATGGTTATATGTATGGTATATGTTGCTTTATTCACATACTAATTTAACAAACTATTTTGTTGCTTAGCTATGTATATTATTGAACAAATGTTGTTATGTTTTAACAATTTATGTTTACTATGTGGACTAATCTACAGGTTCTCAAAAAGCATTTATCATTTCCATGGGTCCCCCTTTAGGATAGTACTATTACTTTTCTAACCGGTGGCTCGTTTCTCTCACCAGTTGTGTATGTCTCCATAGTATACCTTACATTGTGTGTCTTACAAAACTCACATTCTTTCTCACCCAAAGAGACATTGTGTTCTCTTATGTTTGATTGTAACCGAGGCATTTCCTAGAAAACCATTCAACGATGGTTGGGCCATATGACCAGATGGGACTCCTACACCAAATGGTGTGAGGTCTAATTGGGACTTGACATCAAGGAGATCCCCTTACAATGTTGGCGGAATCCAACACCATCAACCTCTCCTTATTGTAACAATTTCTATAGTGAATAGGAATGTCCTCATAATCAGGAAAATGAGGAGGAAAATTTAGAACATATGAATTTGATTAATGATCATCACCCATTAACTATTTTGTTAAATAAAAATTTGCTCGTTGATGAACAAAAACATGACGAAATGGTCAAATCATGTGTGAAATACCCATATTAAAATTTGAATGTTATAGAAATATAGGGTAGGTTTAAAGGGTTGTAGTATACTGGAAATTACAAACAACCGAAAAACCATGAGACAAACAGTAGTAGTGTCCTGCCTAATAATTGGACTAGAACATCCTAACCTTTAGCCAACAACTCCAAACCAACTCTAACCCAAAGGAATAGTGATGCATATTTTGATATGGACTTTAAAAATACATTACCTAAAGAAAATGTTCAATCCCTTTGCTTGAGTTTGCTAAGCTTGAACCCCAGACAGGTAATTAATAAATAAAATTCTTAACCTCAACAAAGAACCTGATGATCCTCTTGTTATTTTTCAAAACATGTGTTACATCTGAAGAAATGGAGGGCATGCATCTTTCTTCCTTTCATTAGTAGTGAATGAATTTATATTACGTAATTGTATGCTTGATTTAGAAGCTTTTACTAATGTAATGCCACTAAAGGGCATGAATCAATTAGAGTTGCAAATCACTAGACCTTATAGAAATATGTGTGGATTTGATTCAAAGTCTATCTAGGTTTATGACCTAATTAAAGATGTAAAGGTTTCTTTAGTTGCTAACCATGACATTTCAATGTTCATGGATATTATTTTCTTAGATGTTCCTGATGCTTTGGGCATGTTATTATCAAGAAAATGGTTAGCCATAGTAGGAGGCCATTGGAAAATGTACTTGTCCTATGATACCATAGCAACCTCAAATGGTAAGCCATTCATCCTTTATAGGGACACTTTCAAGGAAAAAAATTAATAGACATCTAGTATTGATCAAGGATCAATGGGTAGGACTCCTCCTACTAATTCAAGGACACTAATAAAGGAATAATGTGATGACTTACTCTCGTTACTTTTTTTAGAAGACCCCATTGAAGACCATGTTGAACACTTGAACCTCCAAACAGAATGGAATGGGAATGAAGAAATAGGGAAAAGTGAAGCTTGAAGAAAGGTAATATCATTTTCATTTAATTACAAAAATTCAAATACAAGGTTACAAGAGGGTGTATTTTCCGTTGGCATAGGCTTGTGAATGAAAAGATCTCCTTTTATCTTTGAATAAAATGATACTAATATTTTCAATGGATATAAAATTTCATAGGCAGAGGTATATGCCAAGTGAAATCTTTACTTCCCCCAAAGGCAAATGATAAAAAAAACTAGAAAGAAGAGAGAGTATATGGTCAAGAAAACGATTGAGGATTTCAAGATAGGAAATATAGTTTGGTAAATGATGCCCCTTACCCTGATTAGATTCATGGGAAGGTATGAATATATTATTTAAACTTGTATATCCTTGATTGAGAGAAGTTTCCATTCCTATTAGATGGCATACTTCTCACATTATATTACCAAAACTTTCTAGTTAGATATTTTAAGGTAGGTAAGATTGAGTGCTTTGAATTATTGATATTGCATCATTATTTCTTATCTTAATGTTGGATTTCTTGCACATTTAGGTAATTTAATTACATTTTTATTTACATAAAGTTTTGTTTTGTTTTGTTTTGTTTTTGTTTTTGTTTTTTTGCTTTCTTTTTTTTTGTGTGTCACAAGGGAGACAAGCAACACCCTACTCAGTTGCTATCTATTGAGAAACGAAATACAAGTAGATAATGATGATTTATCTAAACTTGATAATTACTTGTGAATGTTTGTTGATTTCTTATTAAATATTATGTTCTCTTTATCAAGAAATTACCAAAACATAAATATCACAAAGAGACAAAGAACACTAGAAATCAAGCTCCAACCCAGGGAAAACCCCCAAAAGGGGGAAAAACCAAAAATCCTCTTCTGAGATATCCAAGAATCAAGACTAAGACCAAGCTTGTCACAAAGATCCAAGTCATCCCTCCTCCAAATTTCCTCCCATGAATTCAAAGTCAACGTTGGTAAAATCTTGTCAAATTTGATCAAATCACAAAATTTCGAACTTGAAGTTTCAAACCTGTAATTTTGTTGAACTACCCTAGAACCTTCACACATCTGAACAAAAACAAGCTAAGAAATCCAATTTTTTTCCCTCCTTTGACTTTGCTCCTTTTCCTCTTGTATTTTGGCACAAAAATCAATGTGATGAGTGAGTGGGTGGATAAGGTTGAACTTCCTTGTATTTATAGTTGTCCAAGATGGTCGAATGGTTGCCACACAGGCTCACTTTTCCAAGGAGGGGATGACTTGGTCTTGTGTTGACCTTTTTTTTACTTTTTGACTCAAGACAAAATTTTATTCTATTTTTCTTACAAAATGTCCTAATGTGACTTTGACTCAATAACATTTCTTTGACTCATAATAAATTTTATTTTGACTCAATTGACCCTATAAGCATGAAGAACATGTTTTGACTAGAAATAAAATAATAATGATGAATATAATAGATAAATATAATAAGTACATCAATGATATATTTGTATTACATTATGAATAATGAAACTAGTTACATTATCAACACTCCCTCTTAACTAGGGAGGTATTCATAATAACACAACACGATATTTTCAAATTGAAATATTCATATAAGAAGGGTTCAAATTTATAAGCATCATGATAACCAACATTGTTAAAAATAGCAAGGCCTTGACTAACAATCTCTATCTCTCTACTAGATCATACCACAAGAGGCATAAATTTGGACACCACCACCTCTCTAGGTAGTTACCCCATCTAGATGTTCACCAAGTATGTCATGATAGGATTATTTTTATCTTGGATACACATCCTAAAATAATATTGTTCCTCGATACTATTATTATCTTGTATACAAATCCTCAAAGAATATCGGTCCCAGATGCTTATCCAATCCACCATTCTCCTATGTGCCTTTACTAGGATTATGGCTATTATTCTTGGCCATAGTACATGAAAAAAGGAGAATATGGTGATCACCTTTAATCCTCTCAACCAAGGGGGAGATATCCACAAGCCCAAGCTTGTCTCTCAAATACTCAAGCTTCTTGTTAGGAAGAGAATTTGTCAATTTATATGCTACTTGTTCATCAGTGGAGATGTATTGTAGCTTTACGACCCCATCCTGTACCAAGCTTCAAATTTTGTTATACTTGATATTAGTGTGATTTATCCTCGCATGGTAAAATTGTTCCTCTGGCATCCTTATGCATCTCTGGTTGTCACAACATATGATGGTAGAATCCAAAGGTCCTTTAAATAAATCTGCAAGCAACTTCTGGAACCAAACTCCTTCTCGTCCAACTTCATTGGCCTCTATATATTCAACTTCAGCACTACTCAATGCAACTAAGTATTGTTTTCTGCTCATCCATGAAACCATAGAAGATTCCAAACAAAAATATCCACCTGTAGTACTTTTTCTATTTGCATCACTACCTACCAAATCTAAATCCATGTAACCCAATAACTGAATCTTATTTCCTACAACGTATTTTAGACAACGATGTATAGTCCCATGAAGATATCTCAAAATGTGTCTGGTTGTTATCCAATGATCATGCATTGGCTCCATCTAAAATTGGCTAAGAGTGTTTATTGCAAAACATATATTTGGCGAGGTATTCACAAGGTACATCAAGGAACCAATCAACTATCCGTAAAAGGTTGAATCAAAAATACTTGAGTTTGAACCCTTTAACTTCTTCAAACTGGTGATCATAGAAGTCATCATCGGTTTACTATCCATCCCAAATTTCTGTAAAATATTGATCACATATTTTCCTTGACCAAGATAAATCTCTCTAGGTTTCTGCCACACTTCGAGTCCCAAGTAATAATGCACTAGTTTAAAGTATTTCATATCATATTCAATAGTTAGCTCCTTATTGCATTCACGAATGTGATATTCCCCACTTGTTATTAGTAGGTCATCCACATAAATTAATATAATAATTGGTTCATTCTTTACCATCTTGATTTAGAGATTTGGATCTGCAGTACATTTGACGAAACCAAGTCTTCGTAGATAAGCATCCATTATGGCATACCATGCTCTAGGGGCTTGTTTCAAGCCATATAGAGCCTTCTTTAACCTTGAAACATGTATTTCCTTGCCATGTACTTCGAATCCTTGAGGTTGTTTAATGTGGACTTCAACAATTGTCCCATTCATAAAGGTTGTCTTTACGTCCATTTGATGAATGTTCCATTCCATAGTAGCTGCAATAGAAATGAGGGATCTAATGGTTGTGTACATGGTTGTTGGAAAAAAAAAAACTTCGTAATCAATTCCATCTTGTTGATAGAATCCTCTTGCCACAAATATTGCCTTATATTTGTCAATACTTCCATCAACTACATGCTTGATTTTTTACACCCACTTGGAAGTCGCAATTTATTTGTCTTTTGGTGTAGGAACAATTTCCCAAATGTCATTCTTCGTTATAGATCGGTATTCTTCTAACATTGCATTTTTCCATACTTGGTGTTTAGCTACTTTTTCCTAAGAGGTAGGTTCTGCTTCAATAATTTTGGTCATGTGTGTTGCATAACCTAAATATCTCTTGGGTTTCTTGTTTTCTTTGAATGTCCCTTTAGTTGTTGCATATCCTTTGGCTTCTTGTAGAGTTGATCTTTACCAAGCTGGTCTTTTCCAAGTTTTTGGAATGATGAATAGATGTATTGTTTCACTCGGTCCTTCTGGTTCTTCATGATGATTAGTTGTAGGTTCTGGAGGATTGTCTTGCCTCGAATTCTCTTCATTTGGAAAGATAAGTTATTCTTGTTCATTGAAGTCAATGGGGATGTTATTGGACTTCTTGTATGCAATGCTTTCATAAAATGTAACATCTTTTCTTACTTCAATATTGCGTTCTTCCTTGACCTAGACTCTATATTCTTTGGATGAGGTGTTATATCCAAAAAAGATACCTTTCATACCTGACAAATCCAACTTCTTACTTTTGTCCATGGGAATGTAAAAGTAAACAAGACATCCAAAAATTATGAGGTGATAAACATTCAACTTCTTTCTTGTAAATGCTTGTTTCAGGGTCATGTTGTCAAGAATTCTGTGATGACTTCTATTTTGTATGTAGATGTAACCACCCATCCCATATTTACCCACTTTTACAAGCTCTCTAGGTAAACATGAGCTGATAGATGCTATGACATGACCCAACATCCAAATTCTAGTTATGGAAATGGGGTCTACAAACCGGAAACATATTAAAACCTCTCAAGGACACCAGATCACCCAGGTGTCATACCACAACCCTTGGTGATCAGAATTTTAGCTGGAATTTCTTTTTAATTGAGATCACATCCAAACAACACGCATAAGACATTGTGAGTGCAATTGGAAGGCTCCAGTTGCACGCATAGGCCTTTGTCTGTGTGGTTGCAGCCAAAATTTCTCAATTCCATGCATATGACCATGAAATCAGTGCCACATTTTCAAGGCTAGCCTACCATCCACCAACCACAATAGCCCAAATCTTTCCAGAATCAATTTTAAGGTGCTGACAAGTCTATATGATAAATTATAAGGCTAGATCTTGCTCAGAAGTTTCTAAACACATGAGAACATTTCGTCAAACACATAGTAATCATAGTAGATATAATTCATGAATGAATATATTTTCAAGGTCTCTTTAACTTCATCAAAGGGTCCTCAAGAAGGATCAATGCCCTCTCAAACTAGCTGCAACAACACTTGTTAGTCGATGCATTCATATAACCATTCATTAACTTATCAAATCATAAGCAAGATTCATAGCAAGAAAATACCATTTAGCAAAAAGTAACCAACAGAGGTGCTCATCAATCACAATAAGAAAGTAGTTCATATTAACATATGCAAATTCCAACCAAGTTAGGGACTTCCACATATCACCCGACCATATATTTGGAAAAACCAAATCTCTCCTTCATCTAATCACCCACGTACCATATTCCAAGCATGAATGTGGGATCATATGGGTTAAAGAAAAATAAAATCATTCAAGGCTTCTAGAGGCCAAACCACCTCAACCCTCAACCACAATGATTTCACCTTTAGGCTTCTAGAGGCCAAACCACCTCAACCCTCAACTACAATGATTTCACCTTAACCGGTCTAGAAACCACTAACACCAAACAAGCTTGGATGCCTCCAACTTTCTTCACCATACCTAGAGGAGTTTTCCTGTCTCCACCCATTTGTTAAGAGTTCCAAGAGAAAGCTAATCTCCACACTTGACCCTTGGGAATTTTCCTGAGACCAACTCACCAAGATCCAAAGTCTACCGACCATTAAAATCTTAAACCAAAACAATGCACCTACAACACCATGGCTAACCAAGAAATGGCAAGGCAAGGATGAAACCACTATCAATCTAAGAAAATCCCATGCAATTGATAGCAAATGAACAAAAAAACCAAATGAATGTACCATGCATTCAAATATCAGCAATGAAAATCACACATGCAATCGGTCACCTGCAATGTACACCTATTTTAGTTGTTGCTCCAAGCTTTTCCTTGTGCTCCCTTGCTTTCCTTTGCTTGCTTTCTTATCCAAGTGCTTCCTATCACTTCTCTTAGAGATCTATTTTTGAAAGTGATCAATGTTAGAACTAACAAAAGTTGTGAATTGTTTTTTTGATCCCTTTTTATCATTGATGTCTAGTCTCTTTATTTCCTTTTTCCTTTTTCTTTCATTTTCCTCTAATTTCTCTCTAATTTCCCTTGCATGCATATTTGTGTCCATTCATCTCCCTTTTCTCTGATTTCCTTTATTTCTCATATTAAATTCCCATTCATTTCCTCTTGCCTTTTCCAATTCCTTTTCTAATATCCATATCCATTAATAAACCACAAGTGATCCCCACTATAATGCTTTTCCCTCTATTCATCTTGGGATATGTGTTCCATGACCAATTTATTTACGTGGAAAATCAACCCGAGGTTGTTACAAACCTTCCCCCCTTGGGGGAACACCGCCCTTGGTGTTCTATGATCCTTATGAACATCAAAACATATTGCGTATTGGATCTTTAAAAAACAGTGCATTGCAGTATTTTCAACGACAACTGCTAAAAACCATGACAAACATGCCACTTATTGGAGCTTTATAACACAACTCGATGAAGTGTTTAAAATGACATATATATATATATATCCACACACACACACATGTCAAAAACTCATTTGCTTCAACCATCAAATAAAGAAGGATATAATGCATGCATATGATCAGCCATATATATCCACACACACACACACATGTCAAAAACTCATTTGCTTCAGCCATCAAATAAAGAAGGATATAATGCGTGCATCTGATCAACCATCTCCCATGTAGCTTCATCGGGACCAAAGTTCTTCCATTGCACTTTAACTTGCTCTATTGCTCTATTTCAGAGCATGAGTTGTTTTCTTTACAATATTCATTGTGGCTCTCGTTGGTACTCCCCCTCTGGTTCCACCTGCAATACAGACCAATCAATCACATGATCTATATCCTGCACATATCTCTTAAGAAATGAAACATGGAAAACATCATGGACTTACATTGATGGCAGCAATGCAAGTCTGTAGGCAACTATTCAAATCCTCTTAATGATCTGATGATGAGATCTAAGACAATTATTAAGGTATTATAGACTCATGTGCATGGATTTTCCTATGTTACTTTGTGCAATGGATTGATAAGATTGCGAAATACATAGACAATGAAGCAGTAAAAGAAACATAATAGACAACACACATAAACACAGCAAGTTTAATAAGGAGTTCACCCAACACTCCTAGGCTACATCTCCTGGTCCAGCCTTCAAATGTGTCCTCTCTATTATGTCTTCAAAACATGGTTTTACAATAGTGAGCTCAATTTGAGCCTCACACAACATATACAAAACAATAAGGCTTTACTTGGATCCCCCAAGTCTCTTCTGAGTACATAGACTCTCCTCACTGACTCTTTGTCTCTGTTGCTCTGTCTCAGCACTGCCTGTCTGTTTTCTATCAATCTGTGGCTTTAAAGCCAATCTGTGTTGTCTGTTCATTTCCTCTTCTTGGGCTCTCTGGCTTCCCGACCTCTGTCTGCTCAGATCCCCCTCTGAGCGTTAGCAATCATTGCTAAACACTTCCAGGGATGGTGGCCACCTGTTCTGTAACGGAATTGGTCATCGGGCCTTTGAAATCCCAAAATTGGTCATTTTCTGTTTACACAAAAAAACGCTGCAAAACACAAGAAAATCCGCCAAATCATTGTTCATCGGTTTGAAATATTATAAATTCACCTTATAACTCCTATCGGGTCCGCCTTTGTAGCGATATCGCATCTCCACCGTTGATCTGGGAGATCCAGATCCAACGGTTGTGGTTCATTTTGGGCGGCTCTTTCGTACGGAGGTTAACCACCCAATGAGGGTGTTTTTCTCTCTCCTTAGCCTAGACACATGGCAACCATTGTATGGGATCGAGGGGAGCCCGGCCCAAACCATTTACCGCCTTTGGCCCTTCCGAAATCCTACCTGTTTTGTGATTTCCCCTTATATTTAAAAATGCATTAAAACATTGAAAACTCTGTAAAAATGGCTTTATCGGACTTGAAATAGTATCCAACAGCATTAATAAACCCTTTCGGGTCCGTAATATTGCATCGGGCGTATTTCCTTTGTAATCCATTCATTTGGCAGAAATGTGAAATACAAAGGAAATTGACATTTTCCGGACTTCAAAATATATGGAATATCGTCTATAATGTTATCGGGTCCGGCTATTGTTGTCATTGTTATTATTGGCCCTGCTCCATTGAAAATGCTGATTGCGATATTGCGATTCAACTTGGGTCGTCGATCTGCACGCTTGATCAACAATCCTCGTTGACCCGCGCTAATCGCAATTGCAACTGTTATGTTGTTGTCCCCAATATCCTCCGCTTGTCATTGCCGATTGCAATGTGCCGATCGGATTTGGACCGTTGATCGACTAGATCCGACGGCTCAGATTCAAATTTGCTTTGACTGCCGATAAGCCTGCTTTCGTCGTTTGCTCCATGTTTTTCATGCCCGATAGTGTTATCTGCCTTTTTTAAAGGTTTTCCCTTTTCGGTAGTTTTTAACCATATGAAGACTTAGAGGGTCTTAGGATCCATTTGGATCACGCCTTCCCACTGAAAAATCTTTTGGACCACCAAAAGTTGGTTTTAAAGCATCAATCAAGTGAGGATATAGCTTCCTAACTTGTCCAATCTCTATCCATCTTGCATTGCTTGGTTTTGAACCTTTGAGTCCAATTCTAAGGTACTCAACCTCCCCTCTGCGTGTAGTTCTCACCTTCCTGTTCAGAATTGTATATTCTTGCAACTCATTGAGATATTCATGCAACAGATCATCAATAGAAGGCAACTGACTTTGCACTTCGGGATCTTCAATCATAGAAGGTTCAAATAGTCTCAAGTTCTCTGCATTAACTACTGAATAGATGTGCATGTAAGCTAGCAAATCAAGGTGAAAAGCATTCTCACCAATTTTCTCAAGTATCTTGAAAGGCCCATACCTTATTAGCTTCAGCTTTTTACCTTCACCTTGCATTCTGTCTTTGCTGATGTACAGCCAGACTTGATCACCAACTTGGAAGCTATGCTCAATTCGATGCTTATCATGCCTTGCCTTGTACTTGGCTTGGCTCTTTTCCAGCTGTTCCTACACTGCCTGGTGAATTTCTTGGATCTGTTCAATGAACTTGGTTGCTTTGTCCACGTCATTGTGTCCATCAACTGCTATGTCTTTTCCAAAGACAAAATCCAAAGGATACCTTGGTATAAAACCAAAACAAGTCTCAAAAGGAGATCTTTGTGTAGAAGAGTGCTTAGCACGGTTGTAAGCATGTTGCAAATAACACAAATGTTCATCCCATAGCTTGGTATGCTTGTTGCAATAGCCTTTGAGCAACTAGATGACTATCATGTTGACCACCTCTGTTTGGCCATCTGTTTGTGGATGAAAGGTTATGCTCTTCTTCAGTTTGGTGTCCATTAACTCCCATAGACTTGACCAAAACTTCACAACAATTCGGGAATCTTGATCAAATACAATAGAAGTGGGTAACCCAAAATGAACCCATACATGTTGAAAGAACAAATTTGTTGTTTGTTCAGCTGTAATCTGCTTATTACAAGGTATTAAAATACACATTTTTCTTAACCTATCCACAATAACATATAAATAATCATGACCTTTTCTAGATTTTGGCAGTCCCCCAACAAAGTCCATGGAAACACTTTCCCAAGGATGAGAAGGAACTGGAAGTGGAGTATACAAGCCTAGTTTTCTATTGTTAGGCTTGCTTTTAGCGCACATGGTACACCCTTTAATATATCTAGAAATTGTTTCATGCGTTCTTAGCCAATAACAAAATCTTTGCAACTATGCAACTATTTTACTTACACCAAAATGACCTGATATTAGAGAAGTATGTGTTTCTCGGATTATGTTAACTCTTTCAGTTTGAGGAATGCATAACTTTCCCAAATGATACAAGAGTTGGTCCTTAACATGATAATCCAATTCTTCTACTTGTTTTCCATGACTTAAAGTTGCATATACATCTTTAAAATCTATATCTTGAACATATTGTTCAATGTTGCTTTCATGCAATACTGAATTATGCTTAAGCATAGTAGATGCATTTATAATTGGTCTAGATAACATATCTACAACTTTATTGTGTATGCCCTTGTTATACCTGATGACAAGATGAAACTATTGTAGAAAACCCATCCACCTATAGTGTCTTGATTGCTGCAATTTAGTTTGTGAGTGTAAATATTGAAGTGGTTGATGATCAATATGTATAACTGTTTCTTTGCCCAATAGGTAATGTTTCCACTTTTTCACACTCTGCACTAATGCATACAATTCTTTATCATATGTGGGATAATTAACTACTGCAGAATTAAATGTCTCGTAATGATAACATATGGGTTTACCATGTTGCATCAACATTTCTGCCATGGCATAGTCACTGGCATCTATTTCAATCTCAAATAGTCTTTGAAGATCTGGCAATGCTAGTACTGGTGTTGTACTAATTTTTTCTTTCAAGGTGTCGAAGGCTTTTTGTTGTTTGCCTCCCCACTGAAACACCTTATTCAATCTTGTTAAAGCATGTAAGGGATCTGCAATCAAGAAAAAGCTAGTAATAAACTTTCTCCAATATTGTGTTGCTCCTAGGAAGCTTCTAACTTTTGTAGCAGATTTTGGTTTAGGCCAGTTCACAATGACCTCAACCTTAGAGGGATCTATCTTCAATTCACCACCCCCTACAATATGACCCAAATAATTCAAAGATGTTTTGCTAAATTCACATTTTGATAATTTAACATAGAGATTTCTTTTTTCAAAACATCTAGAGTATGTTTTACATGCTTCAAATGTTCTTCCCATGTTTTACTGAAAACAAGAATGTCATCCAAATATACAATTACAAAATCATCAATAAAAGGTCAGAGTACATCATTCATTACTCTCATGAAAGTGGCAGGAGCATTAGTTAAGCCAAAAGGCATAACTAGCCATTCATACATCCCTTGCTTTGTTTTGAAAGCAGTCTTCCATGCATCTTGTTTTGCAACTCTAACTTGATGGTATCCACTATGCAAGTCCAACCTGGAAAAGTAAACAGCTTCTTTCAACTGATCTAATAGATCGTTTATGCAAGGAAGAGGATAACGATTCTTGATCATTATTTTATTCAGTGCTCTGTAATCAATGCACATCCTCCACGAACCATCTTTCTTTCTCACCAACACGATTGGAGATACGCATGGTGATGTGCTTGGCGTTATGAACCCTTTCTCAAGAAGCTCCTGTACCTACTCCTTGATCTCTGCATTATCTAATGCGGATAACCTTTTATACCTGCAGCTGTGACTGTTGTTTCATCACCTGAGTCTGACCCCAAATCTTTCTAAATAACAGCAACAATCTTCTTCTTCTTTCCATCGAACTTCTTGGGTTTCACCTCTGGATGCAAAGACTCACAATGTTCATCATCATGTCCATCCTTCTTGCAGTGAGTGCATGAAGGTTTGTCTTTCTGTACAAAGTTTTCCTTCCTCTCTTTTCATTTTTGCTTCCTCTTTTCGTTGTTCTTGCTTGCAGTGGGTTTTGATGATCCCCCAGTCTCTGGGTTCACATTCTTGCCTCTAGCCTCCAGATGTTTAGCCTGAACTGATACCTCATCTATGCTAGTAGGGTTAAACATGAGAATGGTGTGCCTCAAATAGCTATGCAGACCACCTATATACTTCAGCAAAGTTTCAGGTGAATCTAGAGAAATGCTAGAATTAAAGCTCTTTTTATAAATTCCTAGGTACAGCTTTGTACACTTTGCCCTTTTAATTGGCGAAGAGTTTTCCAACTCATCATAGCTTGCTACATATAAGCTAGTGGATAGAATTGTTTTTTAATGGAAGAAACAAATTCACTCCTAGTAGAAAGAATTTTACCATGCTTCTTCAAATCAACTTGTGTCCTGCCTTCCCACCACACTAGGGCAGTTCCTCCAAGGCGAAGGCTGGCCAGCTAAATCTTTCTCCTTTTTGAATCAATGTTCTGCACCTTGCAATATACATCATTCTGTATAATCCAATTATCTAGCTTTTCTGCATTTAATTTTGCATCATATATTGGCAAATCAAATTTTACATCTAATTTAATCAAAGGGCTAGAAGGAGGTGTTGTTAGAGGAGGCTCTTTCCCTTTTCCTTTGCCTTCAGAATGGCCATCTAGAAGAGGTTCCTCTGTTCCTTTGTCTTGTTTGGAGGTTGAAGTATCTTCAATTCGACCTTTCTTAAATTCTCGATACATCTATTCTACCATGGCTCTCATGGTCATGAAACTGTCCATGAATTGAGAGTCTGATTCCAAGGGAATTTCCTCTGCCATTTTCCTCCTAGGATAGACTCTTCCTATTCCGGGGTTAGTCTCAACCAGTTCACCTTCTCCTAATTTGAGCTTTACCTAGTTATCATTCACCAATCCAGCACAAGCTTGTCTAACCTTAGCAAACCTAAAGCTTTGATGCCACTTGATTTGATGATGAGATCTAAGACAATTATTAAGGTATTACAGACTCATGTGCATGGATTTGCCTATGTTACTTTGTGCAATGGATCGATAAGATTGTGAAATACATAGACAATGAAGCATTAAAAGAAACATAATAGACAACACACATAAACACAACAAGTTTAATAAGGAGCTCACCCAACACTCCTGGGCTACTTCTCCTGGTCCAGCCTTCAGATGTGTCCTCTCTATTATGTCTTCAAAACAGAGTTTTACAACAGTGAGCTCAATTTGAGCTTCACACAACAGATACAAAACAATAAGGCTTTACTTGGATCCCCCAAGTCTCTTCTGAGTACACAGACTCTCCTCACAGACTCTTTATCTCTATTGCTCTACCTCAACACTGCCTGTCTATTTTCTGTCAATCTGTGGCTTTAAAGCCAATCTACGCTCTCTGTTCGTTTCCTCTTCTCAGGCTCTCTAGCTTCCCGACCTCTGTCTGCTCAGATCCCCCTCTGAGCGTTAGCAATCATTACTAAACGCTTCCAGGGATGGTGGCCACCTGTTCTGTAACGGAATTGGTCATCAAGCCTTTGAAATCCCAAAATTGGTCGTTTTCTGTTTACACAGAAAAACGCTGCAAAACACAGGAAAATCCACCAAATCACTGTTCATTGGATTTGAAATATTATAAATTTGCCTTATAACTCCTATCGGGTCTGCCTTTGTAGTGATATCGCATCTCCACCATTGATCTGGGAGATCCAGATCCAACGGCTGTGGTTCATTTCGGGCAGCTCTTTCGTACGGAGGTTAACTGCCCGATGAGGGTGGTTTTCTCTCTCCTTAGCCTGGACACGTGGCAGCCATTGTATGGGATCGGGCGGAGCCCGGCCCAAACCATTTACCGCCTTTGGCTCTCCCGAAATCCTGCCTGTTTTGTGATTTCCCTTTATATTTAAAAATGCATGAAAACATTGAAAACTCCGTAAAAATGGCTTTATCGGACTTGAAATAGTATCCAACAGCATTAATAAACCCTTTCGGGTCCATAATATCGCATCAGGCATATTTCCTTTGTAATCCATTCATTTGGCAGAAATGCGAAATACAAAGGAAATTGACGTTTTCCAGACTTCAAAATATATGGAATATCGTCTATAATGTAATCGGGTCTGACTATTGTTGTCATCGTTATTATTAGCCCCGCTCCATTGAAAACGCCGATTGTGATATCGCGATTCAACTTGGGCCGTTGATCTGCACGCTTGATCGACGGTCCTCGTTGACCCGTGCTAATTGTGATCGCAACTGTTATGTGGTTGTCCCCGATATCCTCCGCCTGTCACCACCGATTGTGATGTGCCGATCGGATCTAGACCATCGATCGGCTATATCCGACGGCTCAATTTCAAAGTTGCTTTGACCGCCGATAAGCCTTCTTTCGCTATTTTCTCCATGTTTTTCATGCCCAATAATGTTATCCGTCTTTTTTAAAGGTTTTCCCTTTTTGATAGTTTTTAACCATATGAAGACTTAGAGGGTCTTACAATCTATTTGGATCACTCAAGGATCTCAAAGGGCCCACAATACCGAGTGTCATATTGGCACTTGACCCAATCCTCAAGGAGCTCCTCTTGGGCTTGATGCGCAAGTACACATGCTCCCCAACCTAAAACTCCTTGAATGCTCTATGTTGATTTGCATAACTCTTCTGCATGTCCTGTCCTTCCTTCAAATTATTTTAAATAACATACATCTCTTGCTCCATCTTAGCCAACATATATGGTCCAATCAGCACCCTGTTCAATGGATTAGTCCAGCTGATAGGAGTATTACAACACCACCCATAGAGAGCCTCAAATGGAATCTTCTTCCTATGTTGATGCATGACATACATCCTCAACATATCCTCAAGAATATTGTTAATCCTCTTTGTCTGTCTATCTATCTACAAATGATAAGTTGTGTTTAAGGCTAACTCTGTCCCCAAGCCTACAAACAACTCCTTCCAGAACTCGGAAGTGAACTTAGCATATTTGTCTAATACAATTTTCTTGTGAACTCCATGAAACCTCACTATCTGCCTAATGAATATTTGAGCTACCTCACTAGCCAAATTAGTAGAATCAATTACAATGAAGTATGTTACCTTGCTCAACCTCTCAACTAAAACCATAATCGAATCATTTTGTCTCAATGTCCTAGGTAATATTGTAATGAATTCCATGGAAATAACCTCCCATTTTCGTTCTGGAATCAGAATAGGCTGCAATAGACCAGCTGGATGTTTGCATTCAACTTTCACCTGTTGACAGTCCAAGCACCTTGCAACAAAATCAGCCACCTTTCTTAAAATTTGGCCAATAATAGAACTTCTTAACAACTGTCAAAGTCTTCTGGTATCCTGGGCGGCCTGAATATGGCTCAAAATGAGCTTCTTCAACTCACTGTTATCCGAAACATAAATATTTTTCCTGAATCTGACCAAGCCATCTACTATGAGGTGATACTCCTCATCCTGATCACCTTAACCCTGTTGTTGCAACCTCAGCTTCAACTACTGGTACCTCTCATCATGCTGCCTTGCATGTAATATCTTCTCTTGTAAATTGTTCCAATAATAGATCACAACTAAAATACGATTCACCTTCACTCTCCTACTGAGAGAATCTACAACCCTGTTCTCCTTTCCCTTGATGTAAATGATCTCAAAAACAAACTCATTAAGAGTAGCCAACCATCTAGCTTGCCTTGCATTCAGATTGGGTTTTTCAAACAAGTACCTCAGTCCACTGCGATCACTCATCAAGACAAACCTCCTCCCAAGGAGATAATGTCTCCATGTCTTCAATGCATGAATGATAGCTGCCAACTCAAGATCATTAGCTACATAGCTTTGCTCGTGCTCATTCATCTTCCTTTATTCATAGAAAACCATCTGTCCTTTTTGCATCAGGACTCCTCCAAGTCCTTCCTTACATGCATTTTTACAAATCATAAACTCCTTATCAGGATTTGCAATCTTCAAAACTGGAGCATTTGTAAGCAATTGCTTCAACTGCTCAAAACTACCTGCACATTGCTCGGTCCATCCAAACTTCTTCCCTTTCATCTGCAAAGATGAAATAGGACATCCAATCTTAGAGAAGTTCATGATGAACCTCCTGTAATACGCTGCTAGTCCCATGAATGATATGACCTCATCCACATTCCTCAGAGCTGAAAACTCCATGATAACTTTAATATTTTCGGGGTCCATTGTTTATCTGGATTCTCTCAACTACCAAAATCAACCAAGATCTTTTACTTTTGTGTCGTTATCAGAATTGCATGTGAAAGAGTATGAAAAAACATAGGTGCATACTGTTGGGAACGGGATACCCCAAGGATAGTTTTGGGGCTAAAATCCCATGTTTTGGGTCGAATTTTGTAATAAACTTGTAAAGTCTCTGCGTTTTGTGGTAGAGTAATGCGAAGGTGTCATGAGTCATAAAGGGTTGTCCGCCCTTACTTTTATAAAGTAAAGTCAGCTGTAAAAGATCTACCCATGGTCCGTGGACCATGGGGTTATAGAAGAAGAGCTAAGTAAGTAAGCTCTAAGTAGCGATAGGAGTTAGAGAATCATAGCTCTGAAGTAAGAAGTCTAAGTTTCAAATCGTAGCATAGGTAGAGGCTCTGCAGCTAAGTGCGTAGAGGCCTAGGGTGGAATTCCGCAGCTGAGTGCGCGAACCCCTGCAGCTGTGTGCGTAGGGCAGATAGAGTCTATAATCACTTGAAGATATCAATAAAGAGAAGTATTCTGCAAATTCTGTGTCTTTGTTTTGATTAATGCATCTTGTCATGTTGTGTATGAATTTCATTTATAATTCTTATGTGATGTGCGAATGTATGTAATTACATTAGATAACTGAACGCAAATAAGGATATCTGTTTACACGGTGCTAACTGTGATTATCTAATAAGATAAGTAAGATTCTTAAGATAACTTGACAATCTATGCAATACACTGCCTTAGCAGCGCGAAAGTATCTGAATCGAAGGTTAGGGTTGTGCGAAGGTCTATCGTACCCTTTCGCGGAGGTATCAAAGGGAGGAATAAGGGGCTAGGCTAACAGAGCCCTAGAACTTAATGACTTGCGTGAAAGCAGGAATAGAAGGAATAAACCAACATCACAACCATCTCAGGGTGCGGAAACTTGGTTCCAACATCCCCCCATACTGCTTCGGGTGAGACTTCGTTCCATGCTCCGTGCACTGATGCCAAAAGGGCCAGTAGTGTAGGGATTTGTTTGGCTAACTAATGTTGAACCTGGGTCAGGCCCCACCAAGCCAACACATACTTTAAAGAAGAGGAAACATGATGACAACAATCAAATCGAAGAACACACACAAGTTGATAACGAAGTTCGTCCAATGTGGACTACATCTCCAGGCCCAATGTCAAGAGTGGGGAGGTCATTTCATTAATTTCTCCACTTCCATGGATGGACTAAAAATTCACACCTATACTAAAGAAACTTGAATTCCTGGTGAAAAATCATGAAATTTGACTGTAAACTTGACCCCTTCCTAGCTCAATCAAATTTGGGTTCACCAGGAATGTTAAAGATTCTCTTATCTAGGTTTACTTAAATTTGACAACTTAGATGAATAAACTAATCACACCATCATGTTCCTTGTGAAAAATTGAGAAAAATGACTATATAGTTGGCCTGGTTATGAAATTTTCATTTTTTGGCATCCAAGGAATCTTTCAAATTCCATGCAGATTCTCGCGTCATGGTTCCACTATTCGACATCTATCTCTGAAAAATTGGTTTCTCAAATCAGAAAATTATTTGCACCATCAAACTCCTAGTGAAGTTCTGATCAATTTGAGTATAAACTTGACATATTTCCAGCACCTTAAAAAATGGGTTCTAAGAGAATCTCCAAGATTCCTCAAAATTCCCTGGGTCAAAGCGCTGCCTTGTGAAACTCCATCATGGTTCCATTCCTCGTTCTCCGTGCTAGGTTTCGCTGACTCCATTGTACAATGAGAAAAGTTTGTATATTAAAATGTTGGCAAAGCTTTCCACAAGTGCCTGCTGGCACCGTGTTCAGCGGGTCGATGCAAAACTGTTGGTTGGAGGCATAGGTAGCGGATTCCAGCCCACGGGCCCTTTCAATTTTGGTACATGGTTGTTTGATTGTTTAACAATACTCCACTCTCACACCGTTGTCAGAACTTTGAATTTTGGTACATGGTTGTTTGATTGTTTAACAATATTCCACTCTCACACCGTTGTCAGAACTTTGTTTACACAATGTTCCAAACTTTTAACCGCTCGTAGGTTTCACGTCGTTTTAACCGTTGCTATTGTTAGTTCACATGACAATCTTTTTTTATATGTCACAGTTGACCGTATGACCTGCCACTATTTGTGATCCCTGACGTTACAAAAAAAACCATATAATATGTTATAACCCATATCTTTGACCTCCGAACGTTACAAAAGTTTTGACCTTTGTAGTGTAAGCTCATAACTTTAGGTTATGTGGTGTTAACCTTAAATATTAATATAACCATATTGTTTTGATATAACAACCAATAAAACCCGAAACCATAGGTTATTGTCGTCACTTTTATTAATAACCCACCATTTTAACATTACCATATATTTTGTTGGGTTTGAATAGTCTTTAAGCCATAGGTTTTATATGGTTGTTGTTTTTTATAACCATATAATAACTATTTATAATATCCCTTTTGTAACTAATTTAATATTTTAATTATATATATATATGACTTTTGCCTTTATATAATATTTTAATATTAATTGTTTTTTCATCTTTTTCCAGGGATAAGGAGCCAACGATTGAGCGCCAAATGTTAATGGTTGATAGGCCACCAGCAAACTTCCATGTAATTCGTGGGTCCCGCCTGCTGACTGGGATGTCATGTGGCACATTGTGGACACCCTTTTTTTACATGTCTTGTAAAACTTCAAACTGCAATAAGTTTGTCATACGGACTCAGATTTGAGTGTCATCTACACCATCAGAATTGTAACAACGAGCATTACAACTTGGACTTGGTTTGGATGAAAGTTGAAGAGTTTGATTTTTGAGCTTTTATGGAGCCATCTTTGAATTATGAGCATTTCTAGAGCCACCTAGATCATTCTTTCCCACTGAGGATCTTTTTGTCCTCCAAAATCATGAACACAATCTGCAATCTGTTGTACTCCCTCGTTTGCACAACAAGTTCCCTAACATGCCACACTCCCTTCTCCTTCACCTTTGTTCTTCAGAGCCATAAGTGATGAACCGACACTTGTCCCCTATGAAAATCTATAGTAAAAATCGCAATGTACATGTTCTTTTACAAGACCAATCATGACCCAAGAAAACCGATACTTTCTGAGAGTTTATAACACACTCTTTGGTCAAGTTTACATCAAAATCATAATAGAAACCAATACCCAGCTATCAACTAAAAGGGCCAAAAATATTGCCATGTTTCTTTCATAAGTGATGGAAAACACTTCATCACTTTTACAATCATTTCACAACATGTGATTTACAAAATGTGGCCATGCTCAACTACTTAAAAATGCTACCCATCTCTTACCCAACCAGGTTGATGGGATCTCTTCTTGTAGTTGGCTTTCTCATTGATTTGCTTCACTGGCAGGTTCATTTTCAAGTTCTTTTTAGTCCTTTAGTCGATGCTCTGGATGGAGCTCCTAATATGTGGCTCTTTGATGTCCATGCTTGTTACAATCGTTGCAAAAATTCTTTTTCCTCCAGAGTTTTCTGACCTTCTTCCTTCCCTGATGTGGAGAAGTTTTTTCATGTCTTGTCTTCTTTCTTGCTGTCATTCTCTTCCAACACTTGGCAACAACATGGTTATACAAGCCACAAAAACTACATGGTTTTCTATGCCATGATTTCTACTCATAATTAACAATATTCTTGTAATCAAAATGAACATTGGAATAACAATATTTTTTATACCTTCCTTGGCTATCTTTGTTGCAAATATGGTGAGAAGAAATTGCCTTAGCTCTTCTTCCGCAATGATCGCTATCAAGGGGAGATTGTGATGTGTTTTGAGCATCCCCTTTCCTTGATGGTTTTGGCAATGGCTTTGAACCTTCTACCTCTTTTGAAGACTCTCCTTTAATGCACCCCAAACCTGCAAATTGAGGTCTTTCTACAACCTTCAATGGTTGAGTCATTTCGTGGCCATTAACACCAATTCCTCCTCCTTTATACCCCATATTAGTAAGGAGTCTCATGTGAGTTCCTGAAATGGGTACCTTCATGATTCCAACAAAAAAAACATCACATAAAAATGAAACTGAAGAACTACCAACATTTTTTACCTTAGTTGTTGATTATGAAGCAGGTAATGATGGCTTCGTTAAGCCTTTGTTTCACTTCAAATTTTCCAAGGCCTCTTTCGTAGCTTGTAATTGAAGTTGCAATCTCTGTTTCTCCTATTGTGCTTCTTGTAGAAGTCTCTTCAATTAACCATTATCTACTTGAAGGCTCTGATTGATCTCCTCATTTGAATGATGAGAAGAAGATGAAGAAGATGAATAATCACTCAAAGATGGAGATGAACCATCCTCTGCTCTCTCTTTCTCCCTTTCCACTTTTTCCATTTTATCCTCATAATATGCACACATTATATCTACCATGATTTCCATCTTGTACAAGGCATGGTAGAGATCTTTTTTATTCTCCATTTTCCTTCTTGTCGCTCGTTCAATCTGTGGATAGCTTCCACACTCGTAATTTCAATAACCAAGAAGACTACTCTGATACCAAACTTGATCTGGATTCTCTTAGCTACCAGAATTAACCAATATCTTTTACTTATGTGATGTTAGCAAAATTTCATGTGAAAGAGTATTAAAAACCACACGTGCATACTTTAAAGAAGAGGAAACATGATGACAAGTGTCAGGCCAGGAGGTAACTCCTCAAATGAAATATGTTTATTCATTTAGTTTGCTCATAGTTATATACATGAGGGAGTGACTCTTGAGTTTCATCTCCCGATGACTCTTCCTTTTCCATTATTTATTATTTACACTATTTTACAATTGTTCACCCAATCCCCATGATTAGGTGTCAACATTCCCCCCCTTAATCTGAAGGGATGTTGGTGAGTCCAAGCATCGTTATGAATCTTTCAAGCTTTTCTCTTCCAAGTGCTTTGGTGAAGATGTCTGCAATTTGCTCATTAGTGGAACAATGGCATAGATGGATTGTCTTGGCCTCAACATGATGTTGAATCAGATGGTATTTTGTATTGATGTGCTTCATTCGATCATGGAACTTTGGGTTCTTGGCCAACTTTATTGCAGAGGTGTTGTCAATCATGAGTGGAGTCAAATGTACTTGTTTTACCTACAAATCTTCCAAGATTTTCTTGAGCCACACAATTTCTTTTGTTGCCTCAGTTGCTGCCACATATTCTGCCTCTGTTGTGGAATCTGTTGGAACTGATTGTTTGCGTGATCTCTAGGAGACAGCTCCTGATCCAAGACTCATAGCATAACCAAAAGTAGATACCCCAGGTTCTTTGATAGTTCGTATAATTCTTATTGATCAATATGTTTCATTCTATGTGAAGGTGTTCCACTCTTATGCATTGTATCTATGCCTTGAAGTGCAACTGTGTATTGTCCTCGTGGCTCCGAGGCTCCGTGGCTATTGTGCTATCACACCATACCCCTCCACGGGTTCATATCCCCGAAACCACCTACCATAAGGTCGAAGGTTCTCCGTCAAGGGGAATAGTGATGCCTCGCCCTACGACATCACATCCGACTAGTAATATGTTGACTCCACTCTCCTCTTCGGGTGCGCCACTGCTCCCTCGGCCCTCCGTTGCCATGTCAACCTCCTTCGAACTCCCTCACACTGTTTGGTATTCTGGTTCGGTGCAGTGGTTTGTGTGCAATCATATCATACAACGCGGCCTCTCTACAACACGACCTCTCCACAACACGACCCCTCCTCCACTTGCCATACCACCGATTACCATACAGTCATACCATATCATCGGTTGTAATACACAGTTTTGTATTACGTTGAACGCCTCCCCACTGTAAGTTCATTTGACTCCCCACAACATTTCCCTTGATATTCTGGAAGGCTCTCCCTGCACTCCCACATTCCTGTTTGGACATATATATGCGCAATGCCCCTTTTGTGTGTATATGTCTGCTTATTTTGTGTGTATATAATTGTGTATCATGCTGGTCAAGATTCACAAGATTTCAAGTGCCCTCGGTCAACAACTCTGCACAGTCCATGTCAATACATCATCAAATCAAAAAACACACACAAGTTGATAATGGAGTTTGTCCAATGTGGACTACATCTTCAGGCTCAATGTCAAGAGTGGGGAGGTCACTTCATTAATTAATCCACTTCTTGGGATGGCCTAAAAATGCACGCATCTTCTAAAGAAATGGACTACACGGTTGAATTCATGGTGAAAAATCATGAAATTTGACTATAAACTTGACCCCTTTTTGACTCGGTCAAATTTGGGATCCTCAGGAATCTCAAAGATTTCTCAAAGATTCTCTTCTACGTGCTGACTGAAATTCAGCTTCTCAGACAAACAAACTGATCACACCATCACGTTACTTGTGAAAAACTGAAAAAAATGAGTATAAAGTTGGTTTGGTTCTGAAATTGTCATTTTCAGGCCTACAGGGAATCTTTCAAATTCCATACAGAGTCCTACATCATGGTTCCACTGTTTGACATATGTCTCTGAAAAATGGCTGCTTAACTCAAAAAATCATCTACACCATCAAACTCATGGTGAAATTCTTATCAATTTGGGTATAAACTTGACATATTTCTCACACCTTTAAAAATGGGCTCGAAGGGAATCTCCAAGATTCCTCAAGATTCCCTACGTCAGGGTTTCACCCCCTGAAACTACGACATGGTTCCGCACCTCGTTATCCATGTTGGGTTCTGCTGTTTCCATTGTACATTGATAAAAAAACTTATATTAAAATGTTGGCGGAGCTTTCCACAAGCGCCTACTGGCACTGTGGTCAGTGGTCAGTGCAAAACCTTTGGTTAGAGGAATAAGTCGCAGGTTCCAGCCTATGGGCCCTTTCACTTTTGGTATATTGTCATTTGATTTTTTAACAAATTATATTCCGTTTTCGGAACCTTTTTTACACAATGTTCCAAACTTTTAACCTCCAACAGGTTTCAAGTTGTTTTGAACATCGTTATTGTTAGTTCACGTGACAATCTCTTCTTCTTTTTTATGCCAAGGTTGACCCCATGCCTACCACTGTTTACGATCCCCAACGTTACAACATACACCATATAATATTTATAACCCATATCTTTGACCTCTGAATGTTTCAAAATTTTTGACCTTTGTAGTGTGAGCCCATAACTTTAGGTTATGTGGTTATAACAATAAATATTAATATAACCATATTGTTTTGATACACCAACCAAGAAACCCCGAACCATAGGTTATGGTTGTCACTTTCATTAATGACCCACCATTTAAACATGACTGTATATTTCGTTGGGTTTGAATAGTCTTTAAGTCATAGCTTTTGTATGGTTGTTTTTCTTTTATAACCATATAATAACTATTTATAATACCCCTTTTGTAACTAATTTAGTTTTTTGGTTTATATATATATATATATATATATACACACACACTTTTTCTTTATATGATATCATTAATATTAATTTTTTTATTTGTCTTTTTGCAGGGATAAGGAGCCAACGATTGAGCACCAAATGTCAATGGTTGATATGCCACTAGTCAACTGACATATAATCTATGGGTCCCTCTTGCTGACTCAAATGTCATGTGGCACATTGTGGGCCCCCTTGTCAAAATTCAAACTACAATAAGTTGGTCATACGGACTCAGATTTGAGTGTCGTCTACACCACCGGAATCGTAACGATGAGCACTACAACTTGGACTTGGTTTGCTGAAAGTTGAATACTTTGATTTTTGAGCTTTTATGGAGCCATCATTCAATTCTGAGCATTTCTGGAGCCACCTGGATAATTCCTCCCCACTAAAGAGCTTTTGGCCCTCCAAAAGCATGAACAAAATCTACAATCTATTGTACTCTCTCATCTACACAACAAGTGCCCTAACAAGCCACACTTCATTCTCCTTTTCCTTTGTTCTTTGGAGCCAGAAGTGATGAACCGACACGTGTCCCCTATGAAAATATGTAGTAAAACTCACAATAAACATGTTCTTTTACAAGACCAATCATGACCCAAGCAACCCCATACTTTCCAAGAGTTTATAACACACTCTTTGGTCAAGTTTACATCACAATCCTAATAAAAACCAATACTCAAGTATCAACAAAAAGGGACAAAAATATTGCCATATTGCCTTCATAAGTGATGCAAAATAATTCATTACTTTTAAAATCATTTCACAACATGTGATTTACAAAATGTGGCCATGCTCAACAACTTAAAAATCCTACCCATGTCTTACCCAACCAGGTTGATGGCCTCTCTTCTTCTCGTTATATTTCTCATTGATTTGCTTCACTGGAAGGTTCATTTTCAAGTTATTTTTGGTCCTTTGGTCGCTGCTCTGGATGGATCTCCTAACATGTGGCTCTTTGATTTCCATGCTTGTTATAATGGCTGCAAAAAATATTTTTCCTCTAGACTTTTCTGACCTTCTTCCTACCTTGATGTGGAGAAGGTTTTTAATTTCTTGTCTTCTTTCTTGTTGTCATTCTCTTCCAACACTTGGAAACAACATGGTTATACAAGCCATAAAAAAATACATAGTTTTATATGCCATGATTTATTCTCATCATTAACAATCTTCTTGTAATCAAAATGATATTTTGGAATAACGAGATTTGTTACACCTTCCTTTACTATCTCTGGTGTGAATATGGTGAGAAGAACTTGCCTTAGCTCTTCTTCTGCAATGGTCATTGTCAAGTGGAGATTGTGATGTGTTTTTAGCATCCTCTTTCCTCGATGGTTTTGGAAATGGATTTGAAGCTTATGATGCCTTCAAACACTCTCCTTTAGTGCACCCCAAACCTGCAAATTGAGTTCTTTGTACAACCTCTAATGGCTGAGTCATTCCTTGGCCATTAACACCAAGTCCTTCTCCTTTATACCCAATCTTGGTGAGTCTCATTTCGGTTCTTGAAATGGGTACCTCCATGCTTCCAACAGAAATAACATCATGTGAAAATGAAATTGAAGAACTACCAACACTTATTTACATCAGTTGTTGATTCTGAATCAGGTGATGATGGCTTCATTAAGACTTTGTTGCACTTCAACTTTTCTGAGGCCTCTTCCGTGGCTCATAATTGAAGTTGTAATCTATGCTTCTCCTCTTCTACTTCTTGTAGATGTCTCTTCAATTCAACGTTCTCTACTTGAAGGTTTTGAATAATCTCCTCATTTGAATGATGAGAAGAAGATGAATAATCACCCAAAAATGGAGATGAAGCATCATCCTCAGCTCTCTTTTTCTCCCTTTCCTCTTTGTGATTTTCTCCTCATAATTTTCATACATTATATCTACCATGCTTGATATCTTGTAAAAGGCCTCATAGAGATCTTTGTGATCCTCCATTTTCCTTCTTTTCACAATTTCAATCTTTGGTTAGCTTCCACACTCACAATTTGCATCAACAAGACTGATATGATACCAAACTTGATCCAAATTCTCTCAACTACTAGAAATAACCAAGATCCTTTACTTTTGTGATGTTAGCAGAATTGCATGTGAAAGAGTATGAAAAATCAGGTGTGAATACCTTAAAGAAGAGGAAACATGGCGACAACCATCAAATCAAAGAACACAAATAAGTTGATAACGAAGTTTGTCCAATGTGGACTACGTCTCTAGGACCGGTGTCAAGAGTGGGGAGGTCACTTTATTAATTGCTCCACCTCCGAGGATGGCTTGAAAATGTATACCTCTGTTGAAGAAATGGATTGCACGATTGAATTATTGGAAAAAAATCGTGAAATATGACTGTAAACATGACCCCATTCTGACTCGATCAAATTTGGTCTCCCCGAGAATATCTAAGATTCCTCAAAGGTTCTCTTATGCAATCTAACTGAAATTCGGCTGCTTAGACGAAGAAAATGATCACACCATCACATTCCTTGTATAAATTTGGTATGGTTATGAAACTATCATTTTCGGGACTATAGGGAATCTTTTAGATTCCATGCAGATTTTTGCGTCATGGTTTCACCTTCATGGCTCCATTGTTCGACATATGTCTATGAAAAAATGGTTGCTCAAATCAAAAAGTAATCTGCACCATTAAAATCTTGGTGAAATTCTAATCAATCAGAGTATAGATTTGACATATTTCTGACACCTTCAAAAATGGGCTCCAAGGGAATCTCTAAGATTCCTAAAGATTCCTTGCATCAAGGTTCCGTCTCCTGAAATTGCGCGATGGTTCCACACCTAATTATCCGTGCTAGGTTTTGCTGCTTCCGTTTTACAATGAGATTTTTTTTTATATTAAAATGTTGGCATAGCTTTCCATAAGCACCCGTTGGCACCATGGTCGACAGGCCGATGCAAAACTGTTGGTTAAAGGAGTAGGTCACGAGTTTCTATCCTGCGGGCCCTTTCAATTTTCATATATGGTCATTTGATTGTTCAATAATACTCCACTATCACACCATTGTCATAACTTTGTTTACACAACCTTCCAAACTTTTAACCGCCCACAGGTTTCACGTTGTTTTTACCATCGTTATTGTTAGTTCAGATGACAATCCCTCACGTTGTTTTGACCGTCGTTACCTTCCAAACTTTTAACCACCCACAAGTTTCACGTTGTTTTTACCATCGTTATTGTTAGTTCATATGACAATCCCTCACGTTGTTTTGACCATCGTTATGGTTAGTTCAGATGACAATCCCTTTTCTTTTTTTATGCCATGGTTGACGCATGACATACCACTATTTTATATGCCTGGCATTACAACAAACACCTTATAATATGTTATATACCATATCTTTGGCCTCCAAACATTACAAAAGTTTTGTCCTTTGTAGTATGAGCCCATAATTTTAGGTTATGTGGTTATAACCATAAATATTAATATAACCATATTGTTTTGATACAACAACCAATAAAATATGAAACCATAGGTTATGGTCGTCACTTTTATTAATAACCCACCATTTTAACATGACCATATATTTTGTTGGGTTTGAATAGTATTTAAGCCATAGGTTTTGTATGGGTGTTTTTTTTTTAATAACCATATAATAACTCTTTATAATATCCCTTTTGTAACTAATTTTTTTTTTTTTGTTTTTATATGTATATATATATTTTTTTATTTTTAATGACTTTTGTCTATATATGAGATTTTTAATGTTAACTTTTTTTCATATTTTTCCAAGGATAAGGAGCTAATGATTGAGCACCAAATGTCAATGGTTGATAGGCTACCCGCAGATTTCCATGTAATCTATGGGTCCCACCTGCTGATTGGGATGTCATGTGGCACGTTATGGGCCCCCCTTTTTTACCTGTCTTATAAAACTTCAAACTACAATAATTTGGTCATATAGACTCAAATTTTAGTGTCATCTACACCACTAGAATCGTAACGACAAGCACCATAACTTGGACTTGGTTTCACTGAAAGTTTACGACTTTGATTTTTGAGCCTTTATGGAGCCATATTTGAATATCAAGCATTTCTGGAGGCACCTGGATCATTCCTCCCCACTGAGGAGCTTTTGGTCCTCCAAAAGAATGAACACAATCTACAATTTGTTTTACTACCTTGTCTGCACAACAAGTTCCCTAACAGGATGCACTTCCTTCTCCTTCACCTTTGTTCTTCAGTGCCATAAGTGATTGAACTGACACTTGTCCCCTATGCAAATCTGTAGTACAACTCACAATATACATATTATTTTACAAGACCAATCATGACCCAAGAAACCCCATACTTTCCAAGAGTTTGTAACACACTCTTTGGTCAAGTTTACATCAAAATCATTATAGAAACCAATACCTCAACTATCAACAAAAAGGGCCAAAAATATCGTCATGTTTCTTTCATAAGTGACAGTAAAAACTTCATCAGTTTTACAATCATTTCGCAACATGCGATTGACAAAATGTGGTGATACTCAACTACTTCAAAATTCTATCCATCTCTTAACCAACCAGGTTGATATGCTCTCTTCTTGTATTTGGATTTCTCGTTGATTTGCTTCACTGGCAGGTTCATTTTTAGGTTCTTTTTGGTCCTTCGATCACTGCTCTGAATGGAGATCCTAACATGTGGATCTCTAATGTCCATGCTTGTTACAATGGTTGCAAAAATTCTTTTTCCTCCAGAATTTTTTGACCTTCTTCCTACCCTGATGTAGAGAAGGTTTTTCATGTCTTGTCTTCTTTCTTGCTGCGATTCTCTTCCAAAACTTGGCAACAACATGGTTATAAAAGCCACAAAAACTACATGGTTCTCTATTCCATTATTTCTTCTCATCATTAACAATATTCTTGTAATCAAAATAAACATTGGAATAACGAGATTTTTATTACCTTCCTTGGCTATCTCTTATGTGAATCTGGTGAGAAGAACTTGCATTAGCTCTTCTTCTGCAATGGTCATTGTCAAGGGGAGATTGTTATGTGTTTTTAGCATCCTATTTCCTTAATGGTTTTGGAAATTACTTTGAAGCTTCTACTACCTTCGAATACTCCCCTTTAGTGTACCCCAAATGATGCAAACGATTTATGGGGTCTGTCGCTTTTAATCTTTTTACTAGTTCAATCTTGGGACCTATGGGTTATGATTTCACAAACTCAGCTCATCCTCACTTATACATCGAAAATCAAACAACCATGTGATCTACATGTAAAATTAATTCATCAAATAAAGTCAACGGATCTATGCATGAAGTCATCAATGCATTAAATCACCATGCACAAAAACAAAATTACATAAACTAGGAATTAAAATTAATGTAATTTCTATGATATTACATGGTTCCTTGACAGGTCTAATATTCATTCAATTGACCACATATTTTCAATGCCCAAAGTCTACAATTTATAAAGGAAATTAAAATATTGTGGATCATTTCAAGATCCATGATCTTCTCCACAAATCTCTCAACGTGATCCTCTCCATAAAGCTCTCAACATGGATTTTTTTCACAAATATCTCAACATGGATTTTTTTAACAAAGCTCTCAACAAATTTCGAAGATCCCTCATGCATTTGATTTTTCAAGTTTTTTAACAAATACCTTGCCTTTTGATGTGATTTCTCTCATTTTTTTCCTTCTAGAAGTGGTTCTTACAATTTTTTCATAAGATGGATTGATGCCCCTGCATCAGACCTTCAAATCAAGGTCTTTGTACAACCTCCAATAGTTGAGTCATTCCTTGGCCATTAACGCGAAGTCCTCCTCCTTTATACCTAATCTTGGTAAGGAGTCTCATGTCGATTCCTGAAATGGGTACCACCATGCTTCCAACAGAAATAACATCATGTGAAAATGAAACTGAAGAACTACCAACCTAGTTTTCCTCAATTGTTGATTCTGACGCAGGTGATGATGGCTTCATTAAGCCCTTGTTGCACTTCAAATTTTCCAAGGCCTCTTCCGTGGCTCATAATTGAAGCTACAATCCATGCTTCTCCTCTTATGCTTCATGTAGAAGTCTCTTCAATTCAGCGTTCTTTTCTTGAACGCTATGATGGATCTCCTCATTTGAATGATGAGAATAAGATGAATAATCACCCGAAGATGGAGATGGAGCATCATCCTCTGATCTCTCTTTCTCCCTTTCCTCTTTTGCTATTTTCTCCTCATAATATGCATACATTATATCTACCATGCTTCCCATCTTGTAGAAGGCCTCGTAGAGATATTTGTGAAGGCTCCATTTTCCTTCTTGTCATATGTCCAATCTCTGGTTAACTTCCACACTCGCAATTCGCATCAACAAGAAGACCGCTCTAATACCAAACTTGATTTGGATTCTCTCAGCTACCAGAACTAAACAAGGTCTTTTACTTTTGTGACGTTAAAATAATTTCATATGAAAGAGTATGAAAAACCACATGGGCATACTTTAAAGAAGATAAAATATGATGACAACCATAAAATCAAAGAACACACACAAGTTGATAACGGAGTTCGTCCAATGTGGACTACGTCTTTGGGCCCGGTGTCAAGAGTGGGGAGGTCACTTCATTAATTGCTCCACTTCTGGGGATGGCATGAAAATGCACACCTCTGCTGAAGAAAGAGACCGCATGATTGAAATCCTAACGAAAAATCATGAAATCTTAATGTAACTTGACCCCTTTCTGACTCAGTCAAATTTGAACTCACTCGGAATCTCAAAGATTATCTTCTACGGGCTGACTAAAATTCGGCTACTCATGCGAAGAAACTGATCACACCATCATGTTCCTTGCGAAAAAACTGAGAAAAATGAGAATAAAGCTGATATGGTTTTGAAATTGTCATTTTCGGGCCACTAGGGAATCTTTCAGATTCCATGTAGATTCCCACGTCATTGTTCCATTATTTGACGCATGTTTCTAAAAAAATGGCTGCTCAAATCAGAAAATTGTCTGCACCATCAGACTCCTAGTGAAATTCTAATCAATCTTAGTATAAACTTGACATAATTTTGACACCTTCAAAAATGGGTTCCAAGGGAATCTCCAAGATTCCTTGCGTCAGGGATCTGCATCCTGAAACTGCGTCATGGTTCTACGCCTCATTCTCCATGTAGGGTTATGTTGCCTCCATTGTATATGAGAATTTTTTTTATATTATAATGTTAGCGGAGCTTTCCATGAGTGCCTGCTAGCAGCATGGTCAACGGGTCGGTGCAAAACTGTTGGTTGGAGGCATAGATCGTGGGTTCTAGCTCACGGGCCCTTTCACTTTTGGTATATGGTCATTTGATTGTTTAATGATACCTCATTGTCACACCGTTGTTGGAACTTTGTTTACACAACGTTCCAAACTTTTAACCGCTCGCAAGTTTCACGTATATGGTCGTTTGATTGTTTAGCGATACTTTGTTGTCACACCGTTGTCAGAACTTTGTTTACACAACGTTCCAAACTTTTAACTGCCCGCAAGTTTCATGTCATTTTGACCATCACTATTATTAGTTCACATGACAATCTCTTTTTTATTTTATGCCATGGTTGACCGCATGACTTGCCATTATTTGAGATCCTCAACGTACAAAAAACACCATATAATATGTTATAACCCATATCTTTGACCTTCGAACGTTACAAAAGTTTTGACCTTTGTAGAGTGAGCCCATAACTTTAGGTTATGTGGCTATAACCATAAATATTAACATAACCATATTGTTTTGATAAAAAAAAAACCAATAAAGCTCGAAAACGTAGGTTTATAACCATAGATTATGGTTCCCACTTTTATTAATAACCCACCATTTTAACATGACCATATATTTTGTTGGGTTTGATGTTTTTTTTCATAACCATATAATAACTATTTATAATATCCCTTTTGTAACTAATTTAATTTTTGGTTTATATATATATATATATATATACATATATATTTATATGACTTTTGTCATTATATGATATTTTTAATATTTGTTTTTTTTCATCTTTTTGTAGGGATAAGGAGCCAACGATTGAGCATCAAATTTCAATGGTTGATAAGCCACCATTCGACTGCCATGTAATCTGTGGGTCCCACCTACTAACTAGGATGTCATGTGGCACAATGTGGGCCCCCCCTTTTTTTACATGTCTGTTCAAACTTCAAACTGCAAGGTCATACAGACTCATTTGAGTGTTGTCTATGCCACTCGAATCGTAATGACGAGCACTACAACTTGGACTTGGTTTCGCTAAAAGTTTAAGACTTTGATTTTTGAGCCTTTATGGAGCCATCATTGAATTTTGAGCATTTCTGGAGCCACCTATATCATTCCTCCCCACTGAGGAGCTTTTGGTATTCTAAAAGCATGAACAAAATCTGCAATTTGTTGTACTCCCTCGTTTGCACAACAAGTGCCCTAACATGCCACACTTCCTTCTCCTTCACCTTTGTTCTTCGGAGCCATAAGTGATGAACCGACACTTGTCCCCTATGCAAATTTATAGTACAACCCGTAATATACATGTTTACAAGACCAATCATGAACCAAGTTAATCAATTCTTATCAAGAGTTTATAACACATTCTTTGGTCAAGTTTACATCAGAATCATAATAGAAACCAATACCACATCTATCGACGAAAAGGGCCAAAGATAATGCCATGTTTCTTTCATAAGTGATGGAAAACACTTCATCACTTTTACAATCATTTCACAACATGCGATTTACAAAATGTGGCCATGCTCAACTACTTAAAAATGCTTCCCATCTCTTACCAAACTAGGTTGATGGGCTCTCTTCCTGTAGTTCAGTTTTGCATTAATTTGCTTCACTGGAAGGTTCATTTTCAGGTTCTTTTTGGTCCTTCGGTCGCTACTTTGGATGGAGCTCCCAACATGTGGCTCTATGATGCCCATGCTTGAAACAATGGCTGCAAAAATTATTTTTCCTCCAAACTTTTCTGACCTTCTTCCTGCCCCGATGTGAAGAAATTTTTTCATGTCTTGTCTTCTTTCTTGTTGCAATTCTCTTCCAACACTTGGAAACAACATCGTTATACAACCACAAACACTGTATGGTTTTCTATGCGATGATTTATGCTCATCATTAACAATCTTCTTGTAATCAAAATGAAGAATGGAATAACAAGATTTTTTATCCCTTCCTTGGCTATCTCTTGTGCGAATATAGTGAGAAGAACTTTCCTTAGCTCTTCTTCTGCAATGGTCACTCTCAAGGGGAGATTGTGATGTTCTTTTAGCATCTTCTTTCCTTGATGGTTTTGACAATGGATTTGAAGCTTCTGCTACCTTCGAACACTCTCCTTTAGTGTACCCCAAACCTGCAAATTGAGGTCTTTATACAAGATCCAATGCTTGAGTCATTCCTTGGCCATTAACATCAAGTCCTCCTCCTTTATACTCCATCTTGGTAAGGAGTCTCAAGTTGGTTCTTTAAATGGGTACCTCCATCCTTCCAATAAAAATAACATCATGTAAAAATGAAACTAGAGAACTACCAACATTGTTTACCTCAATTGTTGGTTTTGAAGCATGTGATGATGGCTTTGCTAAGCCTTTGTTGCACTTCAACCTTTCCAAGCCCTCTTCTGTGGCTCGTAATTAAAGTTGCAATCTCTGCTTCTCCTCTTCTACTTCTTGTAGAAGTCTCTTTAATTCAACTTTCTCTACTTGAAGGCTCTAATTTATCTCCTCATTTGAATGATGAGAAGAAAATGAAGAAGATGAATAATCACCCAAAGATGGAGATGTAGAATCATCCTCTGCTTTCTCTTTCTACCTTTCTTATTTTTCCATTTTATCCCCGTAATCTACCTACATTATATCTACCATGTTTTCCATCCTGTAGAAGGTCTCATAGAGATATTTTTGATCCTCCATTTTCCTTCTTGTCGCACGTTCAATCTTTGGTTACCTTCCACACTCGCAATTCGCATCAGCAAGAAGATTGCTCTAATACAAAACTTGATCTAGACTCTCTCAGTTACCAAAATTAACAAATATCTCTTCTTATGTGATTTTAGTAGAATTACATGTGAAAGAGTATGAAAAACCACATGTGCATACTTTAAAGAAGAGGAAACATGACAACAACCATCAAATCAAAGAACACACACAAGTTGATAACGAAGTTCGTCCAATGTGGACTACGTCTCTAGGCCCGGTGTCAAGAGTGGGGAGGTCACTTCATTAATTGCTCCACTTTTGGGGATGGCCTAAAAATGCACACCTGTGTTGAAGAAATGAGCTACATGGTTGAATTCATGGTGAAAAATCGTCAAATCTAACTGTAAACTCAACCCCTTTCTGACTCAGTCAAATTTGGGCTCCCTGGGAATCTGAAAGATTCTCTCTTGCGGGCTGACTAAAATTTGGCTGCTCAAATGAAGAAACTAATCACATCACCACATTCCTTGTGAAAAACTGAGAAAAATGAGCATAGAGTTGCTCTAGTTCTGAAACTGTCATTTTCAGGCCTGTAGGGAAGCTTTTAGATTCCATGCAAATTCTTATGTCATGGTTCCACTGTTCGACGTTTGTCTTTGAAAAAATGGCTACTCAAATCATAAAATCATCTGCACCATCATACTCCTGGTGGAATTCTGATAAATCTGAGTATAAACTTGACATATTTTTGACACCTTCAAAAATGGGCTCCAAGGGAATCTCCAAGATTCCTCAAGATTCCCTATGTCAAGGTTCTACCTCCTGAAATTGCATCATGGTTCCCCATTTCGTTCTCCGTGTTGGGTTCCTCTACCTCCATTATACAATGAGAAAAAAATTATATTAAAATGTTGGTGGAGCTTTCCACGAGTGCCCGTTGGCACCGTGGTCAACGGTCAGTGCAAAATTATTGGTTGGAGGCATAGGTCGCGGGTTCCATCCCGTGGGCCCTTTCACTTTTGGCATATGGTTGTTTGATTTTTTAACACTACTCTGTTTTCACACCATTGTTGCAACTTTGTTTACACAACGTTCTAAACTTTTAAACATCTGCAGGTTTCACATCGTTTTGGTCATTACTTTTATTAATTCACATGACAATCTCTTTTTGTTTTTATTTTATGTCATGATTGACCGAATGTCCTGCCAATATTTGTGATCCCAGATATTACAACAAACACCATATAATATGCTATAACCCATATCTTTGACCTCCAAACGTTACAAAAGTTTTTACCTTTGTAGTGTGAGCCCATAGCTTTAGGTTTTGTGGTTATAATCATAAATATTAATATAACCATATTGTTTTGATACAACAACCAATAAAGCCCAAAACCATAGGTTTATAACCATAGGTTTATAACCATAGGTTATGGTTTTCACTTTTATTAATAACCCACCTATTGATGGTGTTGGACCTGCCATCATGTAAGGGGATCTCCCCAGTAAGAAGTCCCAATTAGACCTCAGACTGTTTGATGTAGGAGTACCAGCAGTGGGTCATACGGAAATGCCTTGACCGTGATTTCGCACAGAGGCAAGTAAGATGTCTCTGTTGGTAGCAAGGGTGTGACAGCTGCAGCAATCTAAGGAAGGTGCATGAGAGGTTTTAACACACGGGGATTAAGATGAGTGCTCCCCTTAGAAACCTGTGATAGCACGGAGTTTAGAAGGGAACACACGAGCAAAGATGCATCACAAGATGGAAGGAAAGTTAGCTAGTAATCCAAAGTGATGGTTAAACCAACAACACATTTCAGAAAGATGCATACATACATACACATAAATAGCTATACATGCACGCATAAGCAAACATATACATATATCATTTAGAGGAAACAGATAGCTGAAATACAATACAACATATGCATGAAATGTGTTGCCTCTTGTTATATTAAGAAGTGTAAGTTCCAGTCATACAATACATCCATGTCCAACCACTAGTTACGACAGTGGAACGTTATAGCCACAACCACTTGCTCCTCCAAAGAGATGTACTAGCTCTACGCAGTGGAGAAGCCAAGGCTCGTTACAATACTATCCAATCTCTCTCTAAGATAGTCCTATCGAAAGCTTTGCTGACCAAAAGCCTTTACAATGAGTTATGAGGTTCTATTTATAGAAAAGGGTGGGATGACCCTTGACATTCCCCTTTGTGGCAGTTCATCTACCCTCATGACTCTTCATCTACTCTATGACTGTTACATCCAACTATCGACAGTTGAAATTCCACTTGACAAGACGTTACATTGTAATTAACATGTGCTCATGTGAGGCAAAATGTCTTGAGAAAGCCATGCAAGACATCAATGACACTCGGTCCGTTGTGGTGAGACCAACCCTTTGACATGCTTGTGATGGTGAAGGTGGTGAGTTGATGCCAATGTTGTTTGTCCGTGATGGTGTGCATGCACTCCATGGTGACATCTTGCTGAAGCGAACTCTTGCCCCTGTTGCATTCGGGTGCATTAGTATGGCTCCTCCATCCAACTCGTTTGCTAGCATGTGCATGGTCTTCTTGGGTGTGGCCGAACCGACAACACACTAATGCATAATATTTGAGCTGATCTTCCAGTGTGTGCTGGTGGTCATGCACATCAACTGTCAACTGCATCTTCAGCTCTAGTCAGACTTGCTTCTTGTCTTTGCCTTGGTGAGTGTGCTGAATGCGTGCGCACAATGACATTCATGCTGCTGCATTCCCTTGCATGTGAGCAACAACACTACTCACGTTGTCTACTCCGTGCGAGCTGATATGATGGATCTATAACTTGTACGAGCGCAGTTTCATCTGTGAGTGCATGTTGTGCCCCCTGATGTACCTGTTGCTGTTGCAACTCATTCTCTTGTCTATGCAGCTCATGTTCTTCCCTGATTTGCTTCTTTAGCACATGAAACTCCTTCTTTGTTTCGTTCTTTGCCTTCATGTGATCTTCATGTCACGTCGTCACCTCATAGCCCGAGTCTCTAAAGTTTTTGTCATCAAAAGTGGATCTACTTGAGCGTGCATCTTTGTTCCACCTCTGTGTTGTCAATAACCTTTCTTTTGCATTCGTTGCATCCAGTATGCTGCCTTCAACTTCTATTCATGGTGCTTCTTGTTATGATGTTGGTGCCATCATATCTTGATGTCCTTGTCTACAAATAACTTGATTTCTTCATGGGTAGGTAAGTTCATCGACACTTGATCGACTGCATCCCCAAGTGTGCTCTGAACGGTGTCTTTGACTCTACTCTCCTGGAAACCATTGTACCTGTGATGTTGAGAGGCAGATGAATACCTTTGATACCTGAAGACATGGAAACACTCATGGCAAGCAATTTGTTAGTCAAAAACCAAAACGAACTTGAGACCTGACTTGCACCTTACTTGTGTGACTGATCTTGAAGGTCGCTCAATTTCCACCGGGAGATCAAGAGACTGATTTCCAAAAATGCACAAGGCATAGTCTGGGCTGTCAGGAGGCTGACTGACTGCTGGAACTACGCAATGCATAGTCCAACCTGGCCTACTGAGGACTGAAACTGCACAATGCGCAATTTCAGTCAGCAGTGACATGCAACCAACAAACTGCATTGCGTATTTTCTGGGGTCAACGAGACCCTTCCTCCAAGAATTGCCCAATGCAAGCCTGGAGGTCAGTGCCTAGCTAGGCTTGCGTAATTTCTGGAGAGAAGGTAGAGCCTTTGCTTCTGGAAATGCACAGTGCTAGTCGGGCAAGGCACGGTCCAGGCCAAGGCATCCAGTCGGGCCGACGAGTGACTGAAAACATGAGACTTTTGAATGCATGGTGAGATGAGTGCAAATGAGAGTGAATGATCATTCATGCAAACAACAATTGCAGGATTCATAAAATGGGAAAGCATGCACGTGTGTGAAGCGATTCGCGGCAATGGCGACCATCCGTGCAAAAACAGTTTCATGCATGCGACAGTAATGAGATGTTAACAAAAACTGAAACGATTCTAGTACAAGATAGTATGCATGCAAATGACAACAATCACTCACTAAAATCAAGCAAACAACACTCACACAAAGCGAAACACAAAAAGCGACAAAAAAGCAGTGTAAGTCATGAGCAGTGGGCTTACCCCAAGATAGTCGAGTTGAATGTACCGACGACTACTAGAGGAAATGTGGGATGCCAGAGTTGCAACATCAATGTGAGGAATGAGCTCTACAGCGTCTAGTTGATGAGTTTTGATAAGATTGAGGTTGTGACGCGCATGCCACAATTTTAGGAAAAGCAACACTTGGCGGGAGGTTTCTGAGATGATCCTTGCATGTAACCTCTAGCTACTAAAAATAGATCCCTAAATTAAGGGATGCCTTTGCATGCTGCCTTGGGAGGAGCGGCCCATGCATGCAAATCAATTTTTCTTTGTCCCGGAGGGAACCGGTCAACTAAACTGCACATGCAACAGTCTGCTTAGCTGGGAGGAAAAAATGCGCATTTCTGGGAGGGAGCTGGGCTGGCTGCCCAGAGGGATTACACAATTTCTAGGTAGAGTAGCTGACTGCTGCCTAGAATTGTGCAATTTCTGGGCTGAGCAGCCTTGCTGGGAGGAATTGTGCAATTTTCTCAGTGAACAGTGACAGACAAATTTGCACAATTCTGGAGCCCAATAGGCTGCCAAACAAAATTGCACAATTTCTGGAGGGAAGGCTGGTTTCCCTCCAGGATTGCACAATTTCTTAAGGGATTTTCTCAGCCTGCAGCTGGACCAAGTCCGGTGAAATAGCTTATGAGGGGGATGCAACAAGCTTTGATGGATAGGTTGTCATTCTGCAAGAAAATCATTGAAGCTTGTGTACTTGACAAGACAAGACATGCTGCTATGAAAGGTTGGTAGGGAGGTTCCAAAACAAAGCTAAGGAAATATTTTGGAGGGTGGTTGTAGTCGCTACAACACTCGACGACACACTAGTAGAACTCTAGCTCTCTGAATGGACCTTGTTCATGAAAAGCAAGTCTAACACCTCCATAAGTATTGTTTAGTTCTCGGATCGTCTTGGTTTCTACACTTGCTTGGTTGTAAGATGTAGCATTTGCCAAGCCCTTGGTTAGTCGACACACATTCCAAGCCAAGCCAACATAGTTGTTTCGATTTGGATTGAGGAGTATATGATGCACAAGAAGTATAGTCGTCAAAGTATTAGTTTCATCTCTGGTGTTGCTCCGCTGCCAACAGGCCTAGACAGTACCCCGACAGAGTCACGCAGGAACACAAGCATGGCTCTGCTACCATAGAGCCTGGTTAGTACCCCGGCGGAGTTACTTGCATCACCTCTCTGTGCAGGAAGCCTTTCTCTTCTTTTGCCTTATTCATTTTTCATTTTTTTCAAACTTTTTTCACTTTTTCATTTTTTCATTTTTTATCTTCATAATTGTGCATGACACTTATTCATTTCAGAGGCAGAAGAGAGATCTCGACTTATTGAGAGCAGAAGAGGTTGTTCCTTTAGGGAATTAGCTTTTGTATATCTCTGATGTGCTTATTAAGGTTTTCCCCCTCAGCTTACTCTACTTGACTGATCTGAGAAGGATTAACCGAAAAACAACCGACTAGAGTAGGTGATACTTATTAGCGCGCAAGCGTTATGTTTTCACCAAGGTTCACTTCGAACAGTACATGTTTTCCATTGATGTATGTTGGCTTGATGGGCCCTGACCTAGGTTCAACGTTAAGCAGCCAAGAAAATTCCTACACTACTGGCCCTTTTGGCATCAATCCACAGAGCGTGGACTGAAGTCTCACTTGAAGCAGTATGGGGGGATTCAAGAACCAAGTTTCCACACCCTGAGATAGTCGTGATGTCGATTTTATACCCTTACTTATATCTTCATGCAGATCGATAAGCCCTTAGGAATTATCGATGTACTTCCTCTTCTGTCTTCCAGAACCTTCGCGAAGGTACCCGATTGCCTTTCGTGCAACCCTAGAAGATGATTCAGGCACTTACGTGCCTCTGTAATTGGGTTACTAACTCGATTCCCAAATTGTCTTAGGTATTAGACAACTTTGCCATACAAGTAATATTATCCTCACATAAACATATATTATTACTTGCGTTCATGCAACAGATGGAAACATATATTTTCACGCATCAACTTAACATGATATCTGAAACTTAGCATTCAACATAGCATAATCACAACATTTATAACAACAGTAAAATAGCACTAAACAGATGGAAAGTACACAGTAAGTTCAGAACACTTCTCTTTATTGATGATTCAGATTTTCAATACACACTCTATCCGCCCTGCGCACACAGCTGCAGGGGTCCGCGCACTCAGCTGCAGACTTCTACCCTATACCTCTGCACACTCAGCTGTAGATCCTTTTCCTCCGCTAAGACTCTCGCTCTTAGCTCTCACAAACCTATGACATCAATGGCTCATGACTACTGAACTGCCTTAGACTCTCTAAGACTCTCCCTTTTATACAATCCCATGGTTCGCAGACCAAAGGCAGATCTCCAAAACTGACATAACCTATCTAAACTAAGGGCAGAAAACTATTTTTGACTTTAGATATCTTCGCGCTTCGTGACCACAAAATGAGGAGACTTTACATTCTTTATACAAATTTTGGTCGCTCTGCCCCAAAACTTGGGTTTGTAACCCCAAAATTGACCCCTAGGGGACCTGTTCCCAAGAGGACCCCAACACAAACATGGTGACTCGCCCTCGAGTCACTCGGTTGGCACAGAGATCCTATTGCGAAGACCTCCCAACTCGACTTGGACAACTGCTACCTTGGCGGCACACTGTGTTTCTGCCTACTTCATCTCTTCGACCAACTGCTCTATCACTGGCCCTGTGCTATCAACCTATATCTTCTGCTGAGTCTCCTGCAGACTAGCCAACTTGCCTTCGATGGTGGTTGTGATCACGTAGGCCTCATCCAACCAAGGCTTCAAGCGAGCCTTCAGCACAACTTCCTTGTGCTGAGATATGTTTACATGTTCTTTCAATGCCTTGGCCTCCTGTAGCTTCATTAGTCTCTGTGTGATGGCAACAGTGCACGCTGTCGCTTTAACCTCATCGTAGCGTTGTTGTAGTTCCCACCCTACTGTCTCCAGCCTTTGCACATTGGGTCTTCTTGCAAGTTGGTGAGTAGCTCGAGCAACTGTTCAAAAAGTTTCGTGCAGTCCGTCACTGTACCCGCTACTGTTGTGATCGCATCTATCACGGAATTCGCGCGCTGCTCCCTGGATTTTGACGAAGTCGAAGGCTGGGCCTTCAACTGTAACTCTGTAACTTTGAGGTTCAGCTCGAGCTTAACCTTTGCTAACTCTGTGTGTGTGTCGCGCACGCCCACAACGAGTTTTCGAACCCGCACATCTACTGGCTCAGCCTCCACAATGGCCAGCTCTAGGACAGTTCGGCACGCCTCATCCATAACCTTGATTATTTGTTGATTCTTATATGTCAGGTTTGTGACACGTTGAACAATGGAGTCTCTTTGCATAACCAACTGATCATTGTTGACCTTTTTCTCGCTGATCACCTGTAAAGCGCATTGTTCGCAGGCCCGATGTTCCGCAATTACTCCATCTCGTAGAAGATGAAGCGCCTCACTAGGAAGCACAGCCAAGTTAATTCCCACTCCCTTGAGGGCACTAATAGTGGACTTGTCAGCTTCGGTCGTCAATGCTCCATCTGGCAGCACTATGGCTCGGGGGTCCCGTGCACGCAGCATCCCTATGGCTTCCGAGGTGCCAAAGGCCAAACTGGTGGCCGTCTCGCTGGTCGAATTCTATGACGCATGGATCTGTAGCTCCCGCAGACCCTTTTGAATGGCCCCCAAGGCCTGTTACTTTTGCTACTCAAATTGTTGCAGCAGTTCCGCGGTGGCATCCCGTACTGCATCCCCTATATCATTTAGATACCCCTCTATTAGGGTGATTAGATCTAGAGACGTCTTGCCAGCCTTGGACTTCTTCCATGGCCCTACCTTTTCTGGTCCTTTGGTGCGCTTGATACGGAATAAATTCGTCTATGGGTTTTCTCCTCCCTACTCCATCTGTTTGTCCTCTTCTTCCTCTATCTCTGGTGAAGGCGACTTTTGACGCCCGTCAGAGGCGCACTCCTCTTCTCCTGCCTGCCCGCCCGACTGATGCACGGCAATGTGCTCTGCCTTAGACTTGTCATCGGCCTCCTTTATCCTCTTCACAACCAGTTGTTCCATATTTAGTTTGGCCTCTTCCTTCTTGCGTTGTGCAGTAGACTTTCTCGATCTCGCATTTAAGTCCAAGGCACTACGCCACTTTTCCGGCCAGCCGTCAAGGATCGTGTCGATCGCGTGTTCTGTTTCCAAATAGGGAAAGTCATGCCATTTCTGCTCAGGGTCCTTCCATGCCCAGATTGAGACGTGGTGGAAGTTAGCCTTGAATTCCACGTACTCCTGCAATCTGTCAAAATTAGTAGGTGATAACCACGGTTTGCGGTTGATGGCCATATGTACGTTCATCACCATTAAGGTCCAAAAGATCTTGTTGTCTTTGATCCTTTGAGGATCCTTAGTCACCCACAACGAAGTGTACTTCACTGTCTCTGGTAGGTTCGGCGCGACTGGAGGAAACTGGTTGTCTTTGGGTAGCTCCCATGCTACCAGCACTATGGACTGCAAGAGCCATGCGTAGTGAAATGTCCTGCTGAGATCTTGCGTCTCGTGGCAGTTTGCAAGGAACTCACTGCAGAGGTAGCGTGCCCAATTAAATTGAACTCCCTCTACGCATTAGGCCGCCAAAGCTACAACTAGTGCCAACACTTTACCTGTGCAACACTTCCACATGACCTTCCCTGCTGAGAGTTGCGTTGCCACTTTGACCGTAGGGTCACAAATGCTTGAAATTGCGTAGCTGAAAACCTTCTTTACCAACTTAAAATTTTCCATCATGGTATTCATGAGGGCATGCTCTCCAGCCTTCCTACTAAACCCCATTTCCGGATTTTCCCTTATGTATGATAGTCGCGTGATCCTATGGATCAACATATTAGTGATGGGTATTGACTCCTCCAACCACAAACACCCATCATGTACCAAGCATAACAGTTGCTTGTTTACCACCATTATGATGGGCATGCAGTTGTAATGCAGCACCCATCGTAGGTTGATCATTCCTGCCTTATCCATGCCTCTTAGCCACTTCCGCGGTTCCAACGTGGTTACTCCAGTGGTTTTGTGGAACACGTGATAAATGAGTTGGTCCATTGCTAGATGAGGAAACCGCTCTGTGTCTACTAAATCCCAGTCTTCTAATTTCAAAAGGGGGACATGCCCCAAGCACGGTCCTTCGAACGCAATTTGGTCTGGCAAGAGGGGTGTGTGTAGGGTAACCTTACTTTCATCAATGTCTTTGGGCACCTTGGTATTACCCTTACGTGAAGGAACATACTCAGGCAGCTTAGTGATGGGGTCAGACCCTTCAATTTCAACATCCTCTGTTTCCACCCCAACATTCTCATCATCCATTGGGATATCCTCAATCTCTTCTTCTTCTGACTCCAGGTTAATCGTCTTGCCCTTTTCCTGTGCGGTGGGCTTATCCTTCTGTGGGTGTTTTCTGGGAGATGCGTGCACCGGTTGTGGTGGCGCAGCCTGCTTGCCCTTCTTGTTCTTGGGACCCTCCTTGGTCGGGGTAGGCCTTGGTCTAGGCAACCATGGCGACTTTGGTACTTCAGTTGGGATCTCTGCAGGCGTAACCTCTGGGACAACTCCTTCTGCTGCCATAGCGACCTCCGGAATAGCTCCCTCGGCTGTCATTGCTTCAACGTCCATGGCTATTGTTCTTAGAATAATATCACGGGTGATTTTGTGGATAGTTTCCAGAAATCGATCGAACACTGGGCAATCAAGTAGCTCTTCGAAAAATGTGCAGTTTATGCACAGCACACAGCATAACTCACAATTTCTCAATATGCAAAGTGTTTTTCGTTGGGAAGCCATATGTAATTTACAGGCCATTTTGAATTCAAATCTAACCGTTCCCCCCAAAATAGGCTCATTAATGATAGATTGGTGGCAGATTTTCAAAGATCTTGCCCATAAATTCTGACTTAAATGTCGGCCCCCCGCTCCATCTAGCCGGTTTTTCATCGTCAAATCATGAACAGTGACTTTAGCAGTCACTTTTCGGTTGCTCCCCTGGTAGCGCAGCTCTCTGCGTGTTGTTGCGGACTACGTGACATTCCCTCATTCCGTGCAGTTCTCTCTTCGCACAGCTCTCCAAAACGGGTAGTGTAGTTTATAGTATCACGCCTCCTTTCAACTGCCTAGAGCGCTAAGACTATGCTTCCCTCATATAGTCACTTAGCTAGATCACCAGTGTATGACTTCAATCGTCTGCCATTCACCTTTCCTGGGAAGGGTTCTCCATTCAATTTAACTAGCTGAACTGCCCCACCATCGGTAATTGCCTTGATGACATATGGTCCTAGCCAGTGCATCCGAAATTTCCTTGGAAATTTATCAAATTTATTATCATATAACAAGACCAGATCATTTACCTTGAAGGTGCGCAATTTGATGTGTCGATCGTGCCATGCCTTTTCGCGCTCCTTTTGAACTTGTTGATGAAATCCAGCTAGAAATTGGTCCTCCTCAAGCTCTGCTAGCTGCACGAGCCTCTCTTCCAGGGCTCCACGATCCACCATTCTTGTGAGTGCCGCTATGCGCAGACTAGGTACAATGTATTCCATTAGAATCACAGCTTCTACGCCATACATGAGTTTGAAAGGTGTTTTCCCAGTCAACTTCTTGCAAGTTGTTCTATAGGCCCATATCACTGTTGGTATGTGCACATCCTAGTCATTTCTCTGAGCATTGCATACCTTTGTCAGTGTGTTCTCCAGTATCTTATTGAATGCTTCCACCATCCCATTGGCCTACAGATGATAAGGCATACTCTTCTTATGATACATCTAAAATTCTTATGTCAACGCGTTGATTGTTTCGTTAAGAAAGTGCATACTGCGATCGCTCATCAAGATCTTTGGACAACCAAATCTTGTTAACACGTCTTCAAAAATAAACTTTGATGTTGTCTCGCTTGTACAGTACTTCACAGGCTGCACCTCCACCTACCTAGTTAAGTACTTAGTCGCAGTGATGATGTACCGCGCACCTGTCTTCTTTCCTTGAGGCTAAATTGGACCCACAAAGTCAATCGCCCATTTCTCGAATGGTTGTAATATCACCTTCAGCATCAAAGGCAGTTCATCCCTCCATGATGGCTTTCTAGTCCTTTGACATGTGTCACATGCGTCACATGCCCTACAATATGCTTTCGCATCCTTATGTAGGGTTTGCCACCACAACCCAACACGCAGAACCTTATGCGCTATTGCTTTCCCTACATAATGTCCTCCTGCAACTCCTCCATGAGCCTTCGCGAGAATGTTGCTCCATTCAAAGTCAGGTACATAACGTCACAATATTTCGTCTGACCCCATTTTTTACAAGTGTCCTGCAATCACGGAGAATTCTGTCGCGCGCATTACTAACTACTTCTTCTGCTGGCTTGTATACCCTTCTGGAGTAGTTCCCATCATTAGGAAATGTATGTTATCCTCAAAATGACTGTTCGTGATGTGCACTGTAAAGAGTTGCACGTCAAGTAGACCCTCCTCCAAATTAGTAGGTTCCTCTCCCGTTTCAATGCGCGACAGATGATCAGGTCTCGTGTTCAATCGTCCTGGCTTCACAATAACTTCAAAGTTGTACTCATGGAACAACAACAGCTATCTGCAGATCTTCCCCCCCAACACAGACTTATTGACCAGGTATTTCAATGTAGAGTGATCTGTATACATCTTAAAATGTCCACCAAGAAAATAGTTGTTAGAAATTATATATTACGGAGAAATGGAACACATAAAATATTGCAGAAATATAAACACAGAGAATGCATTAAACAAGAGAGACACAAATATACGTGGTTCACCCAGTTTGGGCTACGTCCACCCCGAAGAGCCAGTCCTTCCTTTCTATTATCCAGCAAAATGAAGAGACACAACCTACAGCAAATCCGCTGTAATATCCTCTGTTTTCTCTCACAGTCTCACATCTCAGTTTCTCGCTCACAAAATACACATCTATATATCTCAGCCTCCAATACAATACCCTCATACAAAGAGAGGGGTTGCGTTCTAGGGCAAAAAACCCTAAACTAAACATAAGTTCTACCGTCAGATCATCTGCCTAATGAACGGCCCAGATTGAATAGAAATTACTATACTTTTACAAGGCAATTTTACATTTGTTTTTAGCGCCGGGGGACCGCTGGCCCCCGGACCCCCACGGGGGGGACAAGTCCCCCCCGCGTGGAGGGGTGTACAAACTTCCTGGGGTATACATCCGACTGAAACAAAGACCTCTGAACAATCATGCTCCACACACAACAATCTCCCACTTGGAGAATGATTGTAGAAACTCCACCGCTGCTTCATTTGCTGGACAATGACTCCTCTTTGGACCTGGTTGTTCCTCATCTTCATCGTCATCCTTGAAGACCAATTGAAACTGAGCATATTCCCATTTTCTCCCTGGTTACAACTTTTTTTAGCATATCTGCAGGATTCTGGCTAGTGTGTATCTTTTCCAGCTTCAACTCTCCATCTTCCAACACTGATCGTATGAAATGGTACTTGAGCTGTATGTGTTTAGTCCTGAAATGAAATGTTGAGTTCTTTGCAAGATGAATGGCACTTTGGCTATCACTGTATAACGTGCCCTTATCATGCTCCTTACCCAATTCACCCATAAACCTTTGTAACCAAATCATTTCTTTACTAGCCTCTATAGCAGCAACATACTCTGCTTCTGTTGTTGAAAGTGCAACAACACTTTGGATTTTTGAAACTCAACTGACAGCTATTCCTCCAACAGTAAATACATATCCTGTAGTGCTCCTCCTCTTATCTCTGTCACCTGCCATATCTGCATCAACGTATCCCTGTAGAGAAATGTTTGCACCACCAAAGCATAATGCTTGATTTATGGTACCTTTCAAATATCTGAGAATCCATTTCACTGCCATCCAATGTTCCTTTCCTGGATTGTTCATGTACCTGCTTAAGCCTCCCACTGCATGTGCAATATCAGGCCTTGTGCAGACCATTGCATACATTAAGCTTCCAACTGCTGATGCATATGGAACTTTAGACATATAATCCATGTCTTCTTAGGTCTTTGGGCACATTTCCTTGCTAAGTTTGAAATGGCTAGCAAAAGGTGTACTAACTGGTTTTGCATTGTGCATGTTAAATCTTTTCAACACCTTTTGTATGTACTCATTCTGAGACAATGTTAATCTACGATTTTTCCTGTCTCTATTTATTCTCATACCAAGGATTTGTTTTGCAGCTCCCAAATCCTTCATTGCAAATGAATTTGCCAATTTTCTTTTGAGCATATTTATTTCCTGCATGTTAGATCCTGCAACGAGCATGTCATCTACATACAATAACAATATAATATAGCTGCCATCATTTTGCTTTTTCAAATAAACACAATGATTAGAGTGACATCTAGTATAACCTTGTTCAGACATAAACTTGTCAAATTTTAGATACCACTGCCTTGGAGCTTGTTTTAAGCCATACAAGCTCTTCTTCAACCTGCACACTAGTTTCTCCTTCCCTTTCACCTCATATCCTTGTGGTTGCTGCATATATATCTCTTCCTCCAAATCCCCATGGAGAAAGGTTGTCTTTACATCTAACTGCTCAAGATGCAAATCTTCAGCTACTACAAGACTTAAAATAGTTCTGATTGAAGTCATTTTAACAACAGGAGAAAATATTTCATCAAAATCAATACCTTTCTTCTGTGCAAACCCCTTCACCATAAGTCTAGCTTTGTACCTCTGTTTTCCTCCATCTTCTTCCTTCAGCCTGTAAACCCATTTATTCTTCAATGTAATTTTTCTTGTCGGCAACCTGACTAAATCCCAAGTCTGGTTATGCATTAAGGAGTCCATCTCTTCTTCCATGGCTACCTCCCACTTCTTCCTGCTTTCAACCTGCATTGCTTCTTCATAACATTCGGGTTCACCAGAATCAGTCAACAATAAATAATATAATGAAGGAGAGTATCGTTCAGGGGGTCTACTTATCCTGGTAGATCTTCTAACACCACTTTCAGGTGTTTGGGGTGCCTGTTGCTGTTGTGGTGGTTGTTGTTGTTGATTATTATTATTTTCAGGCACCTTTACCTTTTCAGTGATTTCATCAAGAACTGCGTATTCCTTGTTTTCTTTTTCCTGTTTCTTTTCCTGCAACTGATTCTTATACAAGACCTTTTCATTGAATATTACATCTCTGCTCCTAATGATTTTGTGATTTTCATAATCATATAAGCGGTAACCAAAATCATTAACACCATATCCAATAAAGGTACATTTCTTTGACTTTGCCTCAAGCTTTGTTCTATTTTCTTTATCAATATGGACAAAGGCCTCACAACCAAAAGGCTTTAAAAAAGAGTAGTCTACCTTTTTACCTGTCCATGCTTCCTCTGGAACACCACCATCCAAGGAACTTGAAGGCCCTCTGTTTATTAGATAAACAACAGTATCTACAGCATCTGCCAAAAACTGTAAAGGCAATCCTGCATGCAATCTCATGCACCTTGCACGCTCCATGATTGTTCTGTTCATCCTTTCTGACACACCATTTTCTTGTGGTGTTCTTGGAACTGTCTTCTCTCTGCGAATTCCATGCTCTGAATAGTACCTATCAAACTCTTTGCTGCAATATTCACCTCCATTGTCTGATCTAAGACACTTCAATTTCTTTGTTGTCTCAATCTCAACCAAAGCTTTCCATTTCTTGAAAGTATCAAATACATCAAATTTATTCTTAATACAATAAATCCAAGTTTTTCTAGTTGCATCATAAATAAAAGTAACATAATAACGAGAGCCACCGAGAGATGATACCTGAGCAGGTCCCCATACATCTGTATGCACAAGCTCTAATTTTTCATTCTTCTTTTCTTTCCCAACTCTGAGAAATCTGACTCTCTTCTGTTTTCCATAAATGCAATTCTCACAGAAGTCCAAATCAACATTCTTCAAACCTGGCAACAAATTCCTTGAGTGAAGAATCTTCATCCCCTTTTCACTCATGTGTCCGAGCCTATGATGCCATAATGCTGCATCTGCTCCTTTGGAAGTTAAAGCATTAACAGAGTTAGAAATACCATTGCATAAATACAATGTACCAACCTTTTCGCCTTTTGCTATTACCAGGGCTCCTTTGGTGACCTTCCAAGCTTTATCTGTGAAAGTTGTCACACAACCTTCACCGCCTAACTGCCCTGTTGAAATCAGATTTTTCTTTAGATCTGGAACATACCTTACCTCCTTTAATAACCATTGGTTTCCATTCTGCTGTTTTACAAGAACCTTACCCATTCCAACGATTTTACAGGGTTTATCATCACCTAGACGAACTTGTCCAAAATCTCCTTGAACATAGTCATGAAAGTATTTCTTATCAGGTGTGGCATGGAATGAAGCCCCTGAATCTACCACCCAGGAATCAGTAATATTTTCGAAAGAAAGAATCAAAGCATCTTGTAACACCTCACCTGTCACATTTGCTTCATGATTGTTTTCTTGTTGTGCATCTCCTTCTTTTCCCTTTCGAGATCTACAGTCTTTCTTTAGGTGTCCTTTCTTTCCACATTTCTAGCACACTATCCCCGATCTGGACTTAGATCTGCCTTTCCTTGATTTACTGCGATATCCTGAGCTCTTTCCTCTTTCCATTTTTCTTCCTCTAGACTCTGCACTCAAAGCATTTCCCGATGTCTCACCGGAGCTTTTCCGTCGCATTTCCTCGCTAAGGATAGCACCGACAACATCATCAAACTTTAAAGTACTAGATCCAAAAACGAAGTTACTAATGGCCATTACCAAACCATTCCAACTTTCTGGTAATGAGCACAAGAATAACAGAGCTCTAACTTCATCATCAAATTTTACCCCTACAGAACTTAACTGACTTGTAACTGTATTAAAATCATTTAAATGGTCTGCAACAGATCCACCTTCTGACATGTTCATATTAAATAACCGTTTCATAAGAAATACCTTGTTTGAGGCCGAGGGTTTTTCATATAGTTTCGACAGCGTCTGAATCAAACCCTCTGTCGTGGTTTCCTTCAAAATGTTGAAGGCGACTGACGTAGCAAGGCACAACCGTATTGTTCCGAGTGCCTTTCTATCGAGAAGGTTCCATTCTTCGTCTATCATACCCGTCGGCATATTTGATTTTCCGCCCAATGGTAGGTATAGATCTTTCTGATACAGATAATCTTCCATCTGCATCTTCCACAGCGAGAAGTTTTTGCCGTTAAATTTCTCGACCCTAAACTTACCATCTTCCGCCATTGCTCCCACTCGAACCAGGAACCCTTCTTTCCTGCGAGTTTATCAGCCAAATAGACCTTCGGCTCTGATACCAGTTGTTAGAAATTATATATTACGGAGCAATGGAACACATAAAATATTGCAGAAATATAAACACAGAGAACGCATAAAACAAGAGAGACACAGATATACGTGGTTCACCCAGTTTGGGCTACGTCCACCCCGAAGAGCCAATCCTTCCTTTCTATTATCCAGCAAAATGAAGAGACACAACCTACAGCAAATCCGCTGTAATATCCTCTGTTTTCTCTCACAGTCTCACATCTCAGTTTCTCGCTCACAGAATACACATCTATATATCTCAGCCTCCAATACAATACCCTCATACAAAGAGAGGGGTTTCCTTCTAGGGCAAAAAACCCTAAACTAAACATAAGTTCTACCGTCAGATCATCTGCCTAATGAACGGCCCAGATTGACTAGAAATTACTATACTTTTACAAGGCAATTTTACATTTGTTTTTAGCTTCGGGGGCGCTGCCCTCGAGCCCCCGCCGGGGGACCGCTGGCCCCCAGACCCCCCAGCCGGGGGGGATCGGCCCCCCCGGACCCCCACAGGGGGGACAAGTCCCCCCCGCGTGGAGGGGTGTACAAACTTCCTGGGGTATACATCCGGCTGAAACAAAGACCTCTGAACAATCATGCTCCACACACAACAATAGTTCCTGAACTTTTGGAGCACGTACACCATGGCTAGTCCTTTGCGCTCTATAGTGGAATAGTTCTTCTCAGTCTTGAATAGCTTCCTACTCGTGAATGCTATAGGATGGTCCAATTCCCCCTCACCAACATGTGTCAGCTTGGCCCCCAGCTTAATACATGAGGCATCCACGTGCACATGAAATTCCTTCTTCCAGTCCGGAAGACTAGGATTGGCGCAGTGACCATTTTCTCTTTCAACGTGTCCAAGCTCTTCTGGCATTCATCATTCCAATAGAACGTAGCATCCTTTTTCAACAATTTCTCCATATGCACAATGATTTGGGCATAGCTCTTGATGAACTTCCTATAGTATCCGGTATGCCCTAGAGTTGCCCGCAGCTATTTCACATTCCTTGGTGCCTCCAAATTGATTATCACCACGATCTTCGCGGGGTCTACCATCAATCCTTGTCTGCATACCACATGACCTAGCAGGATCATGAAAGGGACACAAAATAGACACTTCTTTAGATTGAGCGCGATTTGGTATCTCTGACATGTATCTAACATCAAGTGCAAACTTGCCACATGACGCTTGACCAATCCAAGCATTGTCCAATCGTTAAAGTATACCTCTAGAAACTTATGAATGAAGTCTTTGAATGTCGCAATGACTCTGTGCAAAATGATTGCTCGCACATTCTTCATCCCAAAAGGAAATAGGGTGTAGTGGAAACATCCCCATTCAATCATGAAGATCGTCTTTCTTCTATCCTCAGGCGTGATTTTAATCTGATGGTACCCATAAATCCCTTCAGTGAAAGAGTATGCTTCTTGGCCTCCTACATTACCCAGGACCTCGTCAGTGAACGGGGTCGAGAAAGGATCATGCACACAAGCGTCATTCAGCTTCCGAAGATCCACGCATATCCTTATTTCTTCTTTTAGTTTCTTTTCCTGAACCACTATGGGGCTTACACAATCAGATTCTTCCATAGGTTCAATAATTCTTGCCGCGAGAATCTTATCTAACTCAGCATGGACCCTTTCTTTATACTTCGGATTAAGGCAGTAAGGTCTTTGTTTTACATGTTTCATGTCCAGTTTCAGGGTGATCTTCAGGACACCTAGGTCTCCTATTATCCCTTTTAAATAAGAAAACTTCGTGGGGAACAAATCCTGATATTCGCGAAGGAGCTCAGTGACCTTGTCTATTGTCACATCATCCCAATTGTCCCCAATCTTTGCAAATTTTGGTTCCGCTTCTATGCCAATGTTGACCTACCTAGTTTTCAACGGCTTGGTTATGTCTAGATCCTCTATTTCCAGACCTTCAACCTCGCGGTGACCCTCAGTTTCCAGAATATTAATCTTTCTGGGATCCTCATCTTCTTCTTCACCAGTCACGTTATAGCATTCCAGCGTGTGACTCAACTAGGTAGTCCAATCAGGTTGAACCAGGTCCAAAGGATTTTGCGGGATCCTAAAGATCGTTGCTTTAACCTCTTGTAGCGCTGCATCAATATAGTCAAACCCATCCTCAAATTTGAACGTCATTATAAACCCCTGGCACAAGATGTCCCATTCTTTAGTTCCATGGCAGAGCTCTGTTTCCAACTACCAATTCATTCGTATGACATCCAGGGTATGAAAAAATAGATGCACCCATTTAGGCTAGGGCTCCGCTCCATAAGCCTTAGTACATTTGTCCAGGTGGTCACATGGATCATCCCTTCCATCATACTTATCTATCATCCGTACTTTTGGTTTCCCAAAACGTATTCTCATCATCCTCCTATAGTCGCGCCAATCACCGAAAGTATCCTTGTGCATACCCCACCATCTTGCAAGCACAACACGTAGTACCCAGTCCAAGGCCTGGAAGCGATGTTTCTCTGGCACTTCTCTCTCAAATGCATCCAAAAAGCGATCAAAATTAGGTAGCCCATCATAGTGAGGTAGATCCCTGACTTCGGATGACACGCAGTGCAATGAATTGGTCATCATATTACAATGCAAGTTAGATACTTCATGCAGCCAATTCTTCCAGTGCTCTAATTCTTTGTCCGAATTTGAAGTGCAAGAGCTCTTGCGGTCCCATGTAATACGTTCATCCACCGTCGGATTTACCCAATCTTGGTCTCGCGTTGTTATCTTGTAAATCTGGTCCAGATCGTCATCACTTTCATAATCACAGATTGGCTCTGTGTAATGCGGTCCTTCTGCAAGATCCAGTGGCACCACTACGTGAAGCAACTTCTTTTCAAATATCATCTTTCTCTTCTTTAGGTTGATTACCCCATTCATGTCAGTGGCCCAATTGATTCCAAGGAGCATAGGGTAGGGATTGTTATCATCCACAATTTCTGTTACTTCAAAATCCACCAGTGCGCTCGCGCTCTCGATGTCAATTGTTACCTCTTGTAGCCTCCCCATCGAGATAATTTTCTATTGATTCACCATCCTTAACTCGATCAGAGACAACTAGAGAGCAGGTCTCCCCATTCTTTCCCAAGTCCGTTTTGGAAAAACATCCGCGTTGGACCCCAGATCCAGGATAACTTGGTCCATTTCATATTCCCCTATTTGCGTGGTGAGTCTCATCTCACACCCAGTGCTTGCCTTATGTTTGACAAGCTTCTTGACTACGCATGGTTCGCTAATATCACCATCCTTGCCAGCGCACCGATTGATCAGTTCCTACAGACCCTTCACCACCTTACTATCGCAGAGTAGTTCAATGCAGGTCTCCAAGAATGTGGTAATCATGGATGGGTCCATTTCTTTAATTGGTTTCTCTTGACTTCCTAAGGTAGAGGCCTCAATGAAGCTTTTCTTCTCTTCCATGAATGTTTCTTTTGTGTGCTCCAGATCAAACCTAGTCTCTTTTTCTAGTGCTTTGCAGACCCATTTGCCTTCTGCAAGCTATTTTCCTTTATCCTCCCCCGTCGTAGTTCCGCTTCGCAACATAATGTTTACCCTAGGGTCTTCCTCGTGAGGCTCAACGCTCATCATCTGGAGGTTCTGCGTCGACTACGCCCCCTTTTCATGAATCTTAGCCAATAATATTGGGCAATCCTCAATCACATTGTCAAACTGAGTACAGTAGCAGCATGACAATCACGTCGGATTCGGATAGTCCCTCAGGTAGTGTCCTGGGCCTCCACAATTGTAATAAATCAGCTGTCCTCAACCTCTACCAGGCCCTCCTCCACCTCCGCCTCGGCCACGCCCCTAATGCTCACCTCGTATTCCCCCAACGCCTTGGTCCAGAGGCCGTGTTTCTACCTACACCCTATATGTAAGTGTCCTGTCCATCATTAATTTGTAACTACGGAAATTGTGCTCATCATGACCTACTGATTGACAGAAATTGCAAAAGAGTTGTTGTGGTGTATGTACGAATTTTTTCAGCAAATGGCGATTGTCAGTCGCATGTTTCCCAACCACCTGACATATAGCGCACCATAGTGCACGCCTCGTACTTGGTCGTACCGCAGCCTTTGGTCGTAGAGGCATTGGTCCCCATGTTGCAACATAGTTCGCGAACACAGGGCAGTGATCCTTGTCATGCCCTTGATCTTTGCATTTTAGGCACCAAACTTCTTCACGCGCCTCTGGCCGAGATGTTCTGCCCTTCTTCAAACTTTTCATTTCGAGACAAAGGTTTTGCAACTACGCATGAATCTACTGAACCCCCAGATTAGCATCCTGCATCAGTGTCTCATGCAGTCTCATCACGATTTTCAGAGCTTTTGCCTAGGTTCCAATCTTCTGTTGTGATAGCGCAACCCTTAGGTGGGGCAGGAAAGAGGCCACAGACCATTCGTGATGCTTCCCATCAGTTAGGTTCATGTTGGCTTCATGAATTGTACAATTCAATCTTTGATCCAAATCCCAGGGCGTCTCCCCTGGCTTCATCATGATCTCCTTGAACCCCATAATCAACTATGCTTGAGACTTAGGTCTACTGAATTCTCTATTTAGCATGGCCCGAATATTTGCCAACGCAGACATTGGGTTATCACTACTGTACTTAATGTACCTGTTACACAAAAATATCGTCACCATGATTATTTGCAGTCAGTATGGGTCTATCATCACTTGTACTGTCCTCCGAAGCAAGTCTCAGACCTCATCTCTTCAAGTCAAGCTTTGAAATTGAGAGAAATACATTGAAAATCAATAAAACTCCGGTTCCGCACTTTCTCTCACTGTTACCTGCGGTCCCGCACCTTTTGTTTACAAAAACTGCGGACCTGCCCGCTCTGTCCCTAAAGGTGTGGGTGCGGACCCCTGTGAAAGTAAAAAAGGTGCAAGTTTATTCTAAAAAACTCACTTTGGGTTAATTCTAGATGATTCTAGAAGGAATTTTGACGTGGATTGGCCGCTCTTAGGTGGTTCATGCATCCCAAAAGAGAAGGAGCTAATCCCTTGATGAGAGGAGCTATCCCTTTGAAGGAGGACCTAGTAACTTCCCTCCATTGCACTATAAATTCAGGCATTGGGCTGGTTGCTAGGGAGGTTAGAAGCTGAACATTTTTTAGGGTAAATGCTGGTGAAATTAAGACTTCCTAGTTGAGCTTAAGAGGAGAGATCACATACCTTTTTGGCTTCATTGGGAAGAGAGTGAAACTTGTCAAAGTAGAGGAGACTTCTTGCTGGACCCTGGGAGGAGCTTGTACAACGTCAAGGCACAGGTTGTAAAGTTCTTCTTTATTTGAATTAATACAATCAAACTCATTTTTCTCAACAAATTGTCTCATGTCATTTGTTTCATGAATTCCTTGACTTTCATGTTAAATATGTTTTATGATATTGGCTTTTCAGGTGCTATTTAATTTGTTTGCTTGTTTGTGTTTGCAGATTCGCGACAAGGGAGCTCATTTGGATCGAAGGAGCGAAGGCTTCCACAAACTTGCGTTGGACCTAAGGTAGGCCTAAAACACTTGTTTGCCTTTGTTTATAAAAGCATATTTAGAGAAAGATAGTGTCTGATTGGTTTGCTTGTCATTAGGTCTTCTTTAGATTCTAGGAAGGTCTATCTTGTCCGCAAGATCGACTTATTCCGTGTGACAAAATGGCGACTCCACTGGGGACTTGATTTTTTCCTTGTTTTTACTTTGACCTGAGAAATTGTGTTTTTGTTTCTGTTTTTGGCTTGTTGTGTGTGGAATTGGGTAGAATTTGTAGATCCAGGGTTATTTTTCGTTTTTCATAGCTTTGGGAGAGGACCGCACCCTAGCCTTTTGACACAGTGCATACTTATCCGCACTTTTGCTTTTAGCACAGAGCGGTACCACACCTGTGTTAACTGTGGGCCTACGGACCCTGTCAAAATTTTGAAAAACCTAAGATTTCTTCTGTTAGTCAGCTTAGTTTTTGTTTAGAAGTTATTATCCACTGCCCAGACCTGCATATAACCTGTCAGAAGCTTTCCTTAGGTTGATTTCATTGGTGTTAGGGTTTTAGGTGAAATTCCTAGGAGTTTTGCTTGTTGGGCTTGTTTTTCATTTTGGTCTTGTAGTAGCTCTGAGCTTAGAAGCAGTAGGGACCTCAGATCACCTTGGTGTCTACCAGCCTTCTTATGAGTCTGACCATTAATGAAATCTACCCTTGTTGAGGAATCCGCTTTGTGTTTTCTCTTTACAAAACTTTGAAAAGCTTGTGTTTAAAAGTTTGGATTTTCATTTTTTAAAAAGAAAACAAAATTGGTTGTTTTTTACTGATTTGTGATTCTGCATGAATTGGTCCTTAGTTTACATCTAGCTAAGTAAAACATCCTTAAAAAGGACATCTTGTATGCTTTGACTTCAAATAGACTTTTATAATTTATAGATCTCAAAGTTAGTCGTTTGCATAGTTTTGAGTGTTTTATAAAATAAAAAATCTCTTTTGGAAAAAGTTTGTTTTGTAGTGGTTGAGTGCTTTGAAAAGAAAAGGGAATTTTTTGTGAAATAACTAGTTGTCTCGTTTTGAGTGCAATGGAAAGGAAAAAAACTCTCCTTTTAATTTGTTTGTTAAGAAAGATTTGTGTTTACAAAGTATTTTGCATTCTCAAACTCTTTCCTAGCTAGAAGTTCATCGAAAAGAAAAGATTGTTTAAATCATCTTAGGTGCATTTTTAGTGATTTTGAGTCGAGTCTTCATACCACGAGTTTCATCTCCGCACCTTTTGACTTAAACAAAAACCAATAAAAATAACGCTTAAAGTAAAATTCATCTAGCAACATTTTTATTTCTAGGGCTCTGATACACCAACATAGCTTAGGCTAGTGTCTTGGAGTAGGAGAGTAATTAACTCTCCAAGACAGTAAAAACAAAAAAGTAGTTGTATCTTGTGGTAGGGAAGAAATCCAATTGTTGCATTTATGCTCTAGGAAAGCTCCTCTTAAAGGAGAAGCACGAGATCGTGTCCGAACCAGTGTGGGAATCAATCCTTCCTCATTGGGAACGACGCCAGATATTCACGTATTAAAAACGGTAAACCTCGGATTAACCATTGTCGAGGAGACTGGGGTCACTTGTTGGTAAACCTTGGATATGTCAAGGAGCCTTCAAGGGGATTGAGCTTGCTACTCTGCCCTTGCGTGCGTATCGGATCGTAGACTGTTCCCCCAGGTATATTTGTTTCAGTTGGTAACCTTAGTGGCCATATTCTTTAGGATTCTTCCTAAGATGACAGTGGTGGGAAGATCCCACTGTACCTGGAGCAGACGTCGGCTAGACTCACTTGGATTTTCTGGGGGGTTCTCTTCACTCGAGACGGTTAAGTGGAGGAACTTGTGCCAGTCTATTCATTAAGCAGGTTGCGGGGTAACTGTTCCAACCGCCATTTTTGTATTGAACTCTGCGACGTTGGATTTCATCACCAACTAGTGTTTTCAGTACGGAAAGTTACTGTTTGTATGTGTTTGATCTCCTAGATTCTTTAGGCGTGTGATTCAAATTTGTTTGGTTCTTTAGAGGCTTTAGGTGGTTTTCATTGAGATTTTACTTTGTTTGCGTGTGAAGTAGTTAAAAGTTTTTAACTGTGGCTGAATTACCGAGGAAGTCCCGTAGACTTCGGGGCCAACCTCCTGAGTTTTCGCCGAGCCAGCTTGAAGGTTTGAAAGTCCTCGTAACTCCTAGAGACAGTAGAGTTGGGTCACCTGAAGAAGGAGAGTCTTCTTTGGTGGTACATCCTGATTTTCAAGCTTTAGTAGCAAATTATAATCTGCAATCAGTGTCTATTTCCGAAGTTACTGGTAGCTTTTCTTCTACTAGTGATATAGGTGAGGAACCTGAAAGTGAATTTGCTGCTACTCCGACATCGGGGTTTGCTTCTCCAGCTTCTAGTGGTCCTGGTTCACCTAGGGTAGAAAGAGTAATCACCCAAGATCTTCCTTCTGGACTCATAGCTATCGAAGAACTTGCTACTCCGGAAGAAGAAGTAGGCATCCCTATCCCTGAAAATCAACCTATTATTGAGCTAAGGGAGCGTGAATCAATTTTTTACAGTCCACCTAGGAGCAGTACTTGGTATCTTTCTTTGACTAATTTCTTAGAAAACCCAGGGTTAAGTTTTTCACCACCTCGTGTTCCTTATCACCCAACACCTAGAGGTTATTATCCTCCATTAAATATGTCAAGACAGTCATCCATGTTTACTCAATCGCCCGAATCCTTTTTGTATGGCGGTCCTTCTGTTCCCTCTGGGTATCAGTCACTTTCTGGTACTTTTTCGGGAGCATCTCCTCAACCCATTGAGCAAGGGTTATTAACTGGAAGCAATGGTACTAAGCCGTTGAGCGTAGAAGATATTCTCATGATGTCAGGTTCTATTCCCAATCCTCAACCTCAAGGTGGCCAGTTACCGCCTGGGGGCAGCCTCAAAATCCTTAATTATCGCCTGGGGGACAACCTCAAGGTACCCAATTTGCGTCTGGGGGGCAACCTCAAAGACAGTACATACCTACGGGACAGTACGTTCCTCAAGGTCAACCCCAGACTCAATATGTACCCCAAGGTCAACCCCAGTATCAATTTATACCTCAAGGTCAACCCCAGTATCAGTACATGCCTCAAGGGTATCAACCCCAAGGTCAGTACTCGAACCAAGGTTTCCAACCACCCTCTGGTCAATCATATGTTCAAGGAACTGTAAATGTACCTTTGAATTATCAATCCTACCCTCAACCCGGTTATGGTCCTCAATATTCTCAACCTGTTATGGGTCCGTACCCCGGAATGAATATAGTGTGGGATCCATCGCAAACTCAACAGGTGTTGCAGCCAAATGTACAGTTGTCATCTCAAACTAGACAACCTTTAGTTTCTGGTACACCCCAGCAACCAGTCCAGTCTAATATTCAAACTTTTGTACCTTCGGTAGTTTCTCAGCCTGGGCCTAATACGCCTCGTACTCCGCCTCAAATGACTGCTGCAACTGCCGCAACATCTGTTCAATCTACCCCACCTACTTCCGGAGTATCGATAGCTCCGGTTTCTACTGTTCCTGTATCTACTCCTCAGACATCTTTACCACCGTCTGGATCCACGATTCAAACTTCGGTTCAGATGCCTGTAGGACAACCTGGTTCAAGTACGGTTGTCACAAGTCAACCACAATTTACTTATCAACCGTACCAGGGACAGTACCAATTCGGTCCTACTGTGCAGCAACCAGTCTATCAGTATCAACCGTACCCTGGGTACACATATCAACAACCTCAACAACCCCAGTACGGTCCGGTTAATCCTGGTTTTCCGGGAGGATACAATATCCCAAATTCAATTCCTATTCCTAGTTATCCCTGATATCCTCCTCCTGGCTCTGGTCTCATGACCCAGAGTTTTAGGGACCCTAATTGTCAGTTACCGTTTATCGCAACTTTGAACTTGCCTGATTTGTCGCGCCTAACGAACGATCCCATTAATTATCTTCCGTTTTGGCCGCCAATGCCAAATAAGTTGCCTAGTGACATTCCTAAGTTCGAAGGTAAATCAGGAGAGGACCCGTCGAACCATGTGATGACTTATCACCTCTGGTGTGCGTCTAACTCTGTTTCAGATGATTCAATCCGTCTAAGACTTTTCCAGCGCACTCTAATTGGTCTTGCGGCCAAGTGGTACATTGAGTTACCGTGAGGCACTTTTTATAATTTTAGTCAGTTAGCTACCTCGTTTTTAACTCACTTTCAGTTGCCAGTCCGATATGACAATGGCACGAAATTGTTAACTTCGTTAAAGCAATCGACGTCCACTTAAATTTCAGATCATATTCATGAATGGAGACGTCGACGGCGTTTAGTGAAGGTTTTTATTCCGGATCAGATCTTGGCTGAGTGGTTTGTAAAATATTTATTGCCAAAGATCACTGAAGATGTAGCTAAAGCCGGAGTTGTTACTGAGGAGCAAGTAATTGCTCAAGCACAGTACCTTGACTTGGTCTATACTCAGTCAAGTACGTTACATGAGAAAATCCTTGATCTTCCCAAGCAAAATCAAATCGCTGCAGTTCCTTCGGGATCTCATGCCGCCGATGGTATGATTGGTACGGTTAACACTAAAAGTAAGAAAAAGTCTTCCAAGAATTCTTCTCCTATCATAACCTTGCCTGATTCCCCGACAGGAGATCCTTTCGCGGAGATTTCCGCCGATATTCACGTTGTAGAGTCATCTACAGCCAAATCAAAATCCGGTGGGAAGAAGAAAGGGAAGAAGAAGAATAAAACGGACAAAAATTGAAAGGAGAAACCTAAAAAAACGGAATCTAATGATGAAAAGCACAAACATCGTTATCCTTGTCTCATTTGTGATGATGAACATTTTACAAGAGACTGCCCTCATTGTGCAGAGGTTGCGAAGATTGTCAAAGGTTCCCAATCGCCTGCTGTTTTGAAGGATCCTTTTCCAGCTCAAGACAGTAAGATGATAGGTTCTTCCTCGAGTGCCAATGAAGAACCCATACTGATGATGTCCCATGTTAGGATTGCGACTCGATCGCATGATTATGGTAGTAAAAGTCCTATTGATGGTAAAGAAGCAGAATCTTCTCATTCTAATCCATCAACCTCAGCTCCCGGTTCCGATCCACTACAGATCGAGAAACCTAATCCAGACTTGGTAATCAAACCGCCCGCCAAGGGTATACTTCGAAAGTCAGCTTTCAATCCACATGCGAGAACGACTCAGAACTATAACATTGTTGAGGATTTAGCTGTTTCACCCTCAGCAATGTCGGCTTTGGAAGTGCTGCAATCATGTCTAGCACAGCTTGAATTACTTTTGTTGGCTATAGGAGCTGTTGACGTTCAGGACTCGAACCTAATAATTTTCGATCTAGAAAATAGTACACCGCGCTTACCTCATCAAATGGCTTTCCAGATTCCAGTGATAGTAAAAAACAGGCCTATTCATCGAACTGTGATTGATGAGGGAACCTCAACGTGTATTATGTCGATACAGTGTTGGACATCGCTTGGTTCTCCTTCGCTAAATCAATCCCCGACGATTCTAAAGGCCTTTGATGGTTGTGGGTTTCATCCTTTTGGCATTCTACAGGATTTACCTATAGGGGTTGAAGGAAAAACCGTTAATTTAGGTGTGGAAGTGGTTGATGCCCCTCTAGATTACAACCTTCTCTTGGGTCGAAGTTGGTCTTACACTATGACAGTTGTCGTTTCATCGGTCTTTCGGGTTATAAATTTTCCTCATAATGGAAAAATCATAACAATAGACCAGTTGGCTTACTTTTCATCCGACCCAGCCTCTTCTGAAAGTATTCAGCATGTCGGTAAAACGACTATCCCGTATAAGGATGTTGGAGTAGGACTAGTTAAAGATGTCGGTTTACTGGGAACTTTTCCTTTTCCTCTGATCAAAGCATCGTCTTCATTTGCAACCATTCATATGATTACGTCAGATACCATTGTTTATGATGATCCTTGGATCGTTCCTTCTGAATCTGAGATAGACTCATTTGGTGATGCCATGCCTTTGAGTCCACATGAAATTGCGTATGAGGTCGTGCAATTGTTTACCAACCCATCTTCAACCGAAATTGACTTAATGAATGTGGTCCGTGAAGAATCACTTTTCACCTCAAGCTCGGATTCAATCACGTTTTCAGAACTTGTTCATTCTGATGAGCAAATTCGTGAAATCCTATGTGTAGATGATTTACCATGGGAAGATCTTCGTTTTTACCCGAGAATGATCGTTTTGAAAATGATTTTTCATCAATATTTACGACTGAATATGTCAAGGAACCTCAGAATCCAATGAAACATCATGATTCAGAGTTAAATTTGGGAAACATCTCTCGAACTATTCCTATTGACATTTCGGTTAAGCCTGGAATTGTTGAGAACATTCACATAGGTGCCTCGTGTACAGATGACGAAATTCAAATATATACGGCCCTATTTCAAGAATTCCGCGACGTGTTTGCCTGGTCCTATGAGGAAATGCCAGGAATTGATCCCGCGATTGTTGTTCATGAGATCAAGACTTACCTGGACGCTAAACCCGTCTGGCAACGTTTGCGTCAGATTCACCCAAGAAAAGCTGCTGCAATTAAAGCAGAAGTTGAAAAATTATTCAAAGCAGGTTTCATTTATCCGATCCCGTTAACGGAGTGGGTATCGAATATTGTTCCGGTTAACAAAAAGCAAGGGACGATAAGAATATGTATCGATTATAGGGACATTAATCGAGCCTGTCCAAAGGACAATTACCCAACTCCCTATATCGATCAAATCATTGATGATTGTGCCGACAGTGAAATATTCTCCTTCATGGTTGGTTTTTCCGGATACAATCAAATCAATATTCTACCTGCCGATCAACCAAAAACGGCTTTCAATTGTCCACGGGGGACATTTGCTTATTGCAAACTACCCTTTGGGCTCAAGAATGCCAGAGCAACTTTTCAAAGGGCCATGTCCTATGCGTTTCATGACATCAAGCACATTGTGCAACCCTATCTCGATGATTTGCCCGCTCATTCATTACATCGAGCTGATCACCTTGTCCATTTACGAGCAATCTTTATGAGGTGTCGGCATTATCGGATTCGGTTGAACCCACACAAATGTGTCTTCTGTATAGAAACGGGTCGATTGCTGGGGTTTGTAGTTTCGAAAGCCGGCATTCGCGTCGATCCCTCGAAGGTCGAAGCTATTGTCAAATTGCCTCCTCCTTTGAGTCTTCGCCAACTCCAAAGTTTGCAAGGGAAAGCAAACTTTTTACGATGATTCATTCCTAACTACGTCGAGGTTACAAAGGGTTTTACCCGGTTGTTGAAACAGAATACTCCATTCTATTGGGATGAGATAGCTCAAAAATCTTTTGATGCACTCAAACACACATTGATCCATGCACCGTTATTGCATCCTCCCAACTACAACCAGGATTACTTCTTGTATCTCGCCGCCTCTCATTCCACCATTGGAATGGTCTTAGTTCAGGAAGATGAATTCAGAACTGAACATGTGATATATTACCTTAGTCGAACTTTAAATCCAACTGAGCTATAATACTCACATGTGGAGAAATTGGCATTGGCAGTTGTTCAAGCTGTCCAACGTTTTCGTCACTACATTTTACTACGTAAAACTACAGTAATTTCGGATTGCAACCCTATGATCTACATTTTGACCAAGAAATTGCTAGGGGGCAAGTACTCTAAATGGATCGTTATCCTGCAGGAGTTCGACTTGGAATTGGAAAAATCTAAGTCTAAGAAATCTTTAGTCTTTGCGGAGTTAATGTGTGACTTCCCGCGTGCTGACACGGAGACTGTGGCGGAGGAGCCCATTGTGGACGAATCCTTGTTTCTAATCAGCACTTTAGATCCATGGTATGGGGATATTATCGTTTATCTCCAGACCCAATCCTTTCGGCTAGAAATTTCAAGGTCAGAACGTCGGAAAATACGATTCCAGTCCCAACAATTCAGGATTATTGGAGATACTCTTTATCGCCGTGGGGCGGACTCTGTTTTTCAACGTTGCTTAACTCACGAGGAAGCTGAAAGGGTTCTAAATGACTGTCACTCTGGAGCATGTGGCGGTCATATGTCTGGGTATGCCACAGCCCAAAAGATATTGCGCACTGGCTACTTCTGGCCGTCTTTGTTTAAAGATTGTATTACTGCGGTCTGAAAATGCCACAACTGCCAAATATTTGATCAAAAGATGCGCGCTCCACCTGCTCCTCTCCACCCTATAATTGTCGTTGGTCCTTTTGCCAAATGGGGTATCGATTTTATTACATGTAACCCTCACTCGGCCGGGGGGCATGCGTATATCATCCTTGCGGTAGATTATTTTACCAAGTGGGTCGAGGCGATGCCTACATTTGAGGCAGACGGCAAGACAGCTACAATTTTCGTGTTCAATCATATAATTGCTAGGTTTGGTGTCCCACAAGTGATAATCACTGATCATGGGCGCCATTTTCGAAACGTTATGATGACCGAACTTACAGGCCAGCTTGGATTGCATCACGATAGTTCAACTCCTTATTATCCACAAGCTAATGGTCTGGTTGAATCCATCAATAGAGTCTTAGTCATCATGATCTGACAAATCATTGGGATTCATCAGTCGAATTGGCATAACATGCTATTTTCAGCGCTTTGGGCGTACCGAACTTCAGTAAAAACATCAACAGGGTTAACTCCTTTCCAACTAGTTTATGGTCTGGAAGTTGTGTTGCCCATTGAATGCGAAATCTCGTCACTGCACATGGCCATCGAGTTACTTCCAGCCACTTTCGAAGAGGAAAAGTGTTTATTATACTTAGCTCAATTAGATGAGAATTGACGCGATGCTGCATTGGCGATCGAGACTCACGCAAAACGTATGAAAGCTCAGTATGATCGAAATGTGACCCCTCGAAATTTTTCGGAAGGAGATCTAGTCTTAATGGCATGGTCCCTATGTTGTCAAGCGAAAGCTAGCAAAAGGGGCCTGTGAATTGGTAGACTTTGACGGGGACTCTTTAGGTAAACCCAGAAATGGTCTTTACCTGAAGAGGTATTATGCTTAAAGAATGGGTATGGAGATTTTTAGTTATGATAGTTTTTCTTTATAGCTGGTGTGTTTTAGTTTAAAAAGTGTGCTTAGCTTAGAGAGTGTTTTTCGTCATTATTCCTGCTTATCTTGGTTTTACTCTTGATATTGCAGATGTCAATGCCTCTCCAAACATACATTGGTTTCGTTGATGGTGCTTGTCATAATACACGGAACATTTCTTCCGCAGCCTGGGTTATCTATTCGCCCTCTCACGAGTTAGTATCTATGCATGGGGTAAGCCTCGGTCAAACAACGAACAACATTGCCGAGTATAGTGCAGTGATTGAGTTATTATCTGAATCTATTTCATTTGGTATTCGGAGTTTGATAGTGAGGTTAGATTCTGAACTCATTGTATTACAGCTTAATAGAGTGTATGCCATTAGAAATCCAGTGTTATTAAGATTATTTTTGAGAGTGCGTCTCTTGGAACATGAATTTGATTATATTGAATATCAGCATATTCCAAGATCTTTAAATACATTAGTAGATGCAATTGCTTCTCGAATGTTAAGTAGACATTTGCAATAATCATACATGTAAATTTAAAACCATTCCATAACGTGATTTACAAGATAAGCCGGTAATAGTGATATATATATATAGGAGTGTGTCAAAAAATACATCGTCCTCGATCATAGGTTGAAAAACACCATATGATCAACAAAAATGATAAGTATAAAAAACAAAAATGTCATATGTGCCCACAATAGGCAATCATCCTATCACTGGTGATGATCTCGATAAAAAACCACTGCACGGGCCACCTTGCAAAGGAACCTCCTAAAAGGTCCTGGGACCCCAATCACATAGCGCTGAAGTCGACGAGGAATGTCATCTATGGTGGTCTCCGGAATATCTCCTGTCAAGCGCTCGAGATGACCCTCCAACTCGGCCAAAACCTCTGTTGATTCGTCCTGTGGGGCTGGCGCGGCTGCAACTGGTTGTTTCCTCTCGTAAGGTCGGAGAGCGGCTGGTTGTTTCCTCTCGTAAGGTCGGAGAGAGTTTCTTCTTTATTTGAAACTTTTGCTATCAGTTTTGGGACGATGAAAAAAAAAAAAAAAAAAAAATAGGAAAAATGTTGAAAATGATTTTACCTGAGTCATCCCACTGCTCTCCTGGTGGAAGAGCCATGTTTGGGTCACCACGAAAATCTACCCCAACGTAAGGGAAGTCCTGAATAGAAAAAACCTAGTTTTCCAACCATTGGAAATACTCAGGTTTGAATCGAACAACCTCTGTCCCCTCGTCCAGATGACGGGCCATAACTGCGACCCATCGCATCAGTTTGGGCTCTCGAGGAAGCCCAGCTCCAACAGTAAGGTGCTGCGGGATCAACATGGGAACCCTCTCCAAACCAAAGCTCACAACCAAAGCCCCATAACCAAAGGTCTTTAGTTGTCCGTTCTTGGCTCTGGTCAGTTGGCCTTTCACATTGGCCAACACAACATCGCACCAGTTGAAGATGGTGCCTCGAAAGAAGTCAACTGCTATACGCATCTGGGATCCGGTGGTAATATGTAATGCGACACTCTCGCAAAGTCTGGTGACGGTAAACGCAATCACCATGAGTTCAGGAAGGGATATGGTTTTTATGTCTATCCCTTTGTCTCTAGCCTGGTTGTTGTAGAACTCTAGCCGGAGGCTATCGACAGACTGGCCACCTGGCCTAGTCCCGAATAGAGTCAAGTCTTCGTCTCTCTTACGCAAACCAGTCAAGAAATATATATCTGTCGGCTCGATTTCGAGCTGGTGGCCGCCAATGAAGAAGCACTGGTCCTGTATGCTCCATCTGTCAACCAGCCACTGTAAGAAATCCACCTGGGCCCTCATGCCAGGTATGGCCCAGAATTTGTACAAGTCGCACGCCGTCAAAGCATCAATCGAAGGTTGGTGATTCCATGTGGCAGCATCCATGTCCTCATGCTCTCGTTCACGCCAATCTAGCATGATGTACTCTCTGCATCAAGTAAAAAGATAAATTATAATGCTAGAAATTAATTTGTTTGGGTTAAATTTGAGAATTTTTGGGTTAAAAACCCTTGCGGCGGGGACCGCACCCTCTGGGTTAGACACAGTGCGTGAATCCGCACCTTGCCTACATGGAAAGTGCGGACCCCTGACTTTTTCCCCATTGAGAAAAAGTCGGGGTCCACGGGCTGGTAGTGTTACGCCTATGGGCCCCCGCGCGCGGGTTTTAAGCTTAAAAACCCTCCAAAAAATAAAATGAAAGCCTAAAACAAGAAATGAAACGGTTAAAAATGAAGAGTGGGACGATGTGGATTACCTGGAGAAGACGGCATTCGATTCCGACGGTTGGATTTTCCGCAATCTTCACGGAAAGTTTTATGAACAAAAGCACTATTTTCTCACCCAAAACTCAAACGGTAAAAATGAATTGACGAAAGCCCTTTTTATAAGTTTTTTGAGTAAATAAATTGCAAATTTGTTTATGTTTCACTTTGGAGAGGTATTTTTGCAACATTTTTATCCATTTCAAACAGGTATGAGTAATGTTTGCGTTTTTGTTCAGGATAACGGATTATTCAGACGAAATCTATTATTTTCGACGGAAAAACATTTAGAGTTACCTTTAAGCTCTTTTCTGACTCCTGAAACATGAAAAGATTGCCGACTTTTTCTTTTAAACTCGTTAAAACGGAACTAAAAGACGGTCCACTTACAGCTCTTTTCTGACCGTAAAAACATGAAAAAATTGCCGGATTTTTGTCGTTTCAAATTCGATATTGGTTATAAAACGACGTGTCGTTGATCGCTTTTTTACTTTTTCGGATCAGGGGCACTAATTACGAAAAGTACTCCTTGGTCGTAAAGATCAAGCAGTTCTCTCAAGTATTATTTTATACTTTTTCGGGCTTGGGAGACACAAACTTACGAAAAAGGTCAACCCTGGAGACTTCTTAAGTTTTTTCAGACTCTCTAAAATTGAAAAACGCCGAGTTTCTCCTATACTGGACTCGTTAAAATTTCACAGTAAAGGACCTGTTCAATTACAAACAGGAACAAACCACTCCTTCTTAGGGTTTGAATTTGAACTAAGTTGGACTCATCCGAAGGATGAGCTTATAATCAAGCAAATGTTATCCTCCTCAAGCTTGTCAAAAATAAAGAGGTACTTGCCAGAAATGGTGGGGGAAAAGAAAGAAAAATGAGCCTGTTTGTCATACTTTGTAACCACTCTTGAACATGACACTTTTATTCACCTGGGTTGGGAAATCCTTTGCCTAACAGTTGGTCAAACCACATTGAAAGTCTTCAGCCGGTTTCTGGGTATTAACTTTGGGTCAATTGTCACCAAGCCATCTGTCGTGTCGTTACGTGTTCAAGAGGTCACTGCCAATAAGCCATTCATCTGCAAAATATCTGTCATCCATCTTGACCATCCCTGAATCAGTCCTTGCAACTAAATTTCTTCAACTTGATCTATGATTTCATGTTGTGGGCTTGCCTGCGACGAATCGCTTTCTATCGACTTCAGCTCATTATCTAGAAAGATGATCTAGAAATCGTCAGTACCTTGGGATCTGCATGCCTCAATGGCAGGTTTCTTGCCTTTGACGACAGGTTGCATCATTGATCTTCGATCAAAGGATTCCGTGACATGTTCGACATCAACACATTTATTCACATCTCATGGATTGTACTGGGTACTTTGAGAGCCATTGACATCACTGGTGGTTTCTCTCACACTTGTTAACAGTTTACATCATTGACTGGTAATCAAGTGGTTTCTACCATGTTCGACTTCAACACATTCATTCGCATGGATAGAATCGTACTATTTCGGGAAGTAGAAATGAAGACCCTGGATTTAGTTTCCACAATCCAGGCTGCGAGGAATTTTGTATTCATTATATAATGGACTATTCATAAACAGATGGCTGTGTCCATACTATGTCCACATGAGTCTATACTTGTGATGTTTTACAAGATCGTTCCTGTATCAGAGCAGTAGTTAGTTTTCTAAGTCATTTTTGATCTGAGTATGGGAATGCCTACCTCAGCGATGATACGATCTCATATATATATCTTGCATTGAATGTTTCTACACATTCCAATCGGGCTCTCCACAAGATGATCCTCGAAATGATAAAGTACTTCACTCTTCCTAAATGATAAATTAAATCCTCATCTACTACAGACTTCACACTTTAGGGGGCAATCTGTTACACAAAAATATCGTCACCATGATTATTTGCAGTCAGTATGGGTCTATCATCACTTGTACTATCCTCCTAAACAAGTCTCAGACCTCAGCTCTTCAAGTCAAGCTTTGAAATTGAGAGAAAGACATTGAAAATCAATAAAACTCTGGTTCCACACTTTCTCTCACTGTTACCTGCGGTCCCGCACCTTTTGTTTACAAAAACTGCGGACCTGTCCGCTCTGTCCTTAAAGGTGTGGGTGCGGACCCCTGTGAAAGTCAAAAAGGCGCAAGTTTATTCTAGTAAACTCACTTTGGGTTAATTCTAGATGATTCTAGAAGGAATTTTGACATGGATTGGCCGCTCTTAGGTGGTTCATGCATCCCAAAAGAGAAGGAGCTAATCCCTTGATGAGAGAAGCTATCCCTTTGAAGGAAGGCTTTATCCCTTTGAAGGAGGACCTAGTAACTTCCCTCCATTGCACTATAAATTCAGGCATTGGGCTGGTTGCTAGGGAGGTTAGAAGCTGAACATTTTTGAGGGTAAATGCTGGTGAAATTAAGACTTCCTAGTTGAGCTTAAGAGGAGAGATCACATACCTTTTTGGCTTCATTGGGAAGAGAGTAAAACTTGTCAAAGTAGAGGAGACTTCTTGCTGGACCCTGGGAGGAGCTTGTACAGCGTCAAGGCACAGGTTGTAAAGTTCTTCTTTATTTGAATTAATACAATCAAACTCATTTTTCTCAACAAATTGTCTCATGTCATTTGTTTCATGAATTCCTTGACTTTCATGTTAAATATGTTTTATGATATTGGCTTTTCAGGTGCTATTTAATTTGTTTGCTTGTTTATGTTTGCAGATTCGCGACAAGGGAGCTCATTTGGATCGAAGGAGCGAAGGCTTCCACAAACTTGCGTTGGACCTAAGGTAGGCCTAAAACACTTGTTTGCCTTTGTTTATAAAAGCATATTTAGAGAAAGATAGTGTCTGATTGGTTTGCTTGTCATTAGGTCTTCTTTAGATTCTAGGAAGGTCTATCTTGTCCACAAGATCAACTTATTCCGTGTGATAGTACCACGTTAGTGCGTAGTCTTGTAAAGCACTAACCAGTGTAGCTTTCTTCATCTAGTCATCCATGATACCCTGAGCTTCCCATACAGCCTTTGCGACAAACCAAAATTGGTCAGGATCTTCATTTCCTACGCCCTTGAATACAGGTAGCTTTACGAGTTCGCCATGTTCAATAGCGGTGGAGGTGGGGGTGGTTTGGGCAATGGGGTGAGAGGTGGGGGTGAGAGTGGAGGCAGTGTGGATGGATGGGATGAGGATGGTGGTGCTATAGGTATTTGTGGGAACCCTTGTCTTATAAACTAAACAACGCTCAGTGGAGAATACTATGTTGTTCCTTCGTCGTCACTCAAAGGAGGCTCGATCAGTGGGCTATACTCAGGACCTCTTCTTCCTCCGTCCCTAAAAGACTTTCTGATTTGTAGCTCCAAACATCAAGGTAGTTGCATAACTCATTGTTCACACAATAACATCTTAATCCAAGTATTTAGTGACTTAAAGTACTTACCTCGCGGTCCTTTAAAGAAGCGGTGCTCTGCTTCACTGTAATTGACAAAGGTATCAACCACGAACTCTGTCACAAATCCTCCTATGATGCAATCGAGCCAGTGGTCGATAGCGCGCGCGATCTTATCTTTAGAAGCTTCCAATCTCCTTACTAATTCTGGTGTCTAAACAATCGGATTATCAAGCCTCCACCTTCCTTGGCCATCTGCCAACTTCACGATCCACTCGTATAACTCAACTGGGAAGGAACATAAGAAGATTTCGTGTATTTCTACGTACAAGTATCTATCCAACCACTGTTCTTTTGTCAATCATGGATTCTTGTTTTCTTGCGCTACGAATTCGTGGATCTTTCTATCCAACCAGTTTCCAAACTCTTTCTTAGTTGGATTCCAATGATACCACATCACACATCTTGTTATGCAGATCTCGGTCCCTGTAACAGAACCATTTGTTGGCTTGATGGGCCCTGACCCAGGTTCAGCATTAAGCATCCAAGAAAATCCATACACTACTGGCCCTTTCAGCATCAATCCGCAGAGCACAGACTGAAGTCTCACCCGAAGCAGTATGGGGGGATGCAGGAACCAAGTTTCTGCACCCTGAGATAGTCGTGATGTTGATTTTATACCCTTACTTCTATCTTCATGCAAATTGATAAGCCTTTAGGGCTTATCGATGTCCTTCCTCTTCCGTCTTCTAGAACCTCCGCGAAGGTACCTGATTGCCCTTCACGCAACCCTAGACGATGATTCAGGCACTTACACACCTCTGTAACTAGGTTACTGACTTCGTTCCAAAATTGTCTTAGGTATTAGCCAACTTTACCATACAAGTAATATTATCCTCACGTAAACATATATTATTACTTGCGTTCATGCAACAGATGGAAATATATATTTTCGCGCATCAACTTAACATGATATCTGAAACTTATCATTCAACATAGCATAATCACAACATTTATAACAACAGTAAAATAGCACTAAATAGATGGAAAGTACACAATAAGTTCAGAACACTTCTCTTTATTGATGATTCAGATTTTCAATACAAACTCTAACCACCCTACGCACACAACTGCAAGGGTCCGCGCACTCAGCTGTGGACTTCTACCCTAGGCCTCTGCACACTCAGCTGTAGAGCCTCTTCCTCCGCTAAGACTCTCGCTCTTATCTCTCACTAACCTATAACATCAATGGCTCATGACTATTGAACTCCCTTAGAATCTCTAAGACTCTCCCTTTATACAATCCCATGGTTCACGGACCAAGGGCAGATCTCCAAAACCGACACAACCTATCTAGACTAAGGGCAAAAAAACCTTTTTGACTTTAGATATCTTCGCGCTCCGTGCCCACAAAATGTGGAGACTTTACATTCTTTATACAAATTTCGGGCCTTCTGCCCCAAAACTTGGGTTTGTAACCCCAAAATTGACCCCTAAGGGACCTGTTCCCAACAATGTATCATGGACTGAAGACAACAAGTTCTTACATAAGAGAGTGGATAACAAATAACCAAATGTTGATATTTGTACAAGTTCTCTTGTACTTTACCCAGCTTGTTTCAAGAGTCACATACAATCCATGCGAAACTAACCTACGGCAATAACAAGCAAACAAACCAAAAAGCAAAGGAAGAAGTGGAAGAAAATGCAGAAGCAAAGCGAGTAAGCAAACAAACAAGCAAGAAAAAAACACACAAAGAAAGGAGCAAACATGCATGCAAGCACACAGCTCAAAAGCAAACACTACTCCTACTCCTAAGCTAACAATGCATGGGTCATCTCACGTGAATTGATACTTCCAATGCAACCACTGGTGCATTGGTTGACCCATTCTGGTGAAGGCATGGATTGTGAACATCACAGTTGCGCAAACCAGCAAGCATAAAGATATAACGGTGAAGACAGACACACTCTGAGATTACAAGCGACCACAAAACAAATATGAGTGAAAGCGCATGACATGCACTTTGTGGACTTGCCATGGTGTTGTACTACACTATGTGTAGATGTCGAGTGTATGCATTCTATTGACTGTGACATGCAAGAAAATGTGAGAAAGGTAGACCACTTACGTTATGCATGTGTGCTTGTTGTGTAAGATTCCTTTAATGCATGAGCGATGGGATCATGTAGTTCGAGTGGAGGATGCAAAATTTGGGTGTTTGATTGATCTCCAATGCAAAGCAAAGAGTGATGAGGAGCCTTGAGTGTTTCAACAATTTCCTGACCAGAAGTGAAACCAACCTCAGGACAGCGAGGACCTGACATAACCATCAGCTTGGGCTGAAGTGCCTCGACAGTCTACGGGGTTTCGACTTCGTTGACAGATAGATCATCGTAGACTAGTGTCTTAGGCAGATTAATAATTACTCAATCAACATCGTGATCAGATGAAGAAGTAAAAAGATCATGACAACCAAGATCATAAAATTCAAGATGTTTGTCGGTATCCTCGTGATTTAATGAATCGGGCAGAGGGGTATATGAGAAGAAAATATTTTCACACTCTGTGTTTTCATAAATGACAGATGACAGATTGGACGAATTTTCGCAAGAATATGTGTCCTATCCACACTGTGATGATAGACTGACATCCGATGTTTCCTGTGAATGATCGGAAGTAGAAACATCCAGAAATGGGTTTTCACAGGGGAAATAAGCAGTGGCAGAATCACAAGGGATGTCAGGATAAAGTGGGTGAGGCGCGGCTGGAAGGGAGTCATCCTTCACCGCGGGTTCTTCTTTAGATATCCGCACACACTCATCATGAATGATGGCATAGGTTGGTTGCATAACACCAACTCCATCGACAACTTGATCCTCGTTCATAGCAGGTGAGGAGTTCGAATGGTAGAACACAAGACAGTACAATCCGGAGGATCAACAGAACGCGGCGACGGAGGTTGAGGGAACGAATCCACGTGAAAACCAACAAGTTTTCAAGCCAAATCTGCGCAGATATCAAGAGCAGGTGGGGTGGGAGAATGTGACAGTTCAACATATGTGTGTGCATGATCTCCCACATCACTCCGCGGTGGTGGAGTTGTTTGATGAGGTGAAGGCAGACAATCACTTGTGATAGCAACTGTGCCTGCCTATAATTGCATAGCTCCATCACCGAAGTGTGCTAAGCGGGGTTCAGATATGCGAAGAAGATACTCAAATATTCCATAAAGAAATTCCCAATCAATTTCATCTTCGGGAAATTGGTATACAAGATTACAAAAGTATGTGTAAAACTGATCAACGGATTCGTTGGGTGCTTTTCATAATTTCATAATTTCTTGATCGAGTGCTTTATGGTTAAAGTGATTGAAAGCACATTCTATCTCTGCGACCAGATGAGCAAGAGAATGAATAGATTTTTCAGGCAGCATGGCACACCAGTGCATTGGGTTCCCTCGAAGCGTGTAGACGAACAACGTGCAAGTCATGTATTCTTCAAATATTCCATGTCTTTCACATGAGCCTACAATGACGACCGTGTGCTTAACCAAGGCTACGTGGCCTCCACCATCGTATGTTCTATGTGACAAGTTATCCAAGAGCTCTTCTAAGATTATGAAGTCGTTTCCATAAGACATACACTCCGGAAGAGGAACTCGGTAGTTAGTCATGATAGATATGTAGAGATTCAAAACAGATGTGAGGACTCATCTTGTCATCTATCCCACCTTCTAGCGCCAAAATGTTGACGGTGTTGGACCCGCCAACATGTAAGGGGATCTACACGGTAAGAAGTCCCAATTAGACCTCAGATCATTTGATGTAGGAGTCCTAGCAGTGGGTCGTACAGTAATGCCTTGAACACGATTTCGCACAAAGGAAAGTAAGATGTCTCTATTGGTAGCAAGGGTGCGACAGCTGCAGCAATCCAAGGAAGGTGCATGAGAGGTTCTAACACATGGGGATTGAGATGAGTGTGCCCCTTGGAAACTTGTGATAGCACAGAGTTAAGAAGGGAACACACGAGTAAAGATGCATCACAACATGGAAGGCAAGTTAGCTAGAAATCCAAAGTGATGGTTAAACCAACAGCACGTTTCAGAAAGATTCATACATACATACATTGAAATAGCTATACATGCATGCGTAAGCAAACATATACATTTATCATTTAGAGTAAATAGATAGCTGAAATACAATACAATATATGCATGAAATGTGTTGGCTCTTATTATATTAAGAAGTGTAAGTTCCATTCATACAATACATCCATGTCCAACCACTAGTTCCGACAGCAGAACGTTACAGCCACAACCGCCTGCTCCTCCAAAGAGATGTACTAGCTCTGCGCAGTGGAGAAGCCAAGGCTCGTTACAATACTGTCCAAGCTCTCTCTAAGATAGTCCTATCGAAAGCTTCGCTGACCAAAAGCCTTTACAATGAGTTATGAGGTTCTATTTATAGCAAAGGGTGGGGTCACCCTTGACATTCCCCTTTGTGACAGTTCATCTACCCTCATGACTTTTCATCTACTCTATGACTATTACATTCAACTATCGACACTTGAACTTCCACTTGACAAGACGTTACATTACAATGCACATGTGCTCATGTGAGACAAAATGGCTTGAGAAAGCCATGCAAGACATCACTAACACTCGGTCCGTTGTGGTGAGACCAACTCTTTGACATGCTTGTGATGGTGAAGGTGGTGAGTTGATGCCAATATTGGTTGTCCGTGATGGTGTGCATGCACTCCATGGTGACATCTTGTTGAAGTGAACTCTTGCCTCTGTTGCATCCGGGTGCATTGGTATGGCTCCTCCATCCAAATTGTCTGCTAGCATGCGCATGGTCTTCTTGGGTGTGGCTAAACCGAAAACACACTGATGCATAGTGTCCGTGTTGATCTTCCAGTGTGTGTTGGTGGTCATGCACATCAACTGTCAACTGCATGTTTAGCTCCAATCGGACTTGCTTCTTGTCTTTGCCTTGGTGAGTGTGCTGAATGGGTGGGATCGCATGTGTGTGCACAATGACATGCATGTTGTTGCATTCCCTTGCATGCAATCAACAACATTGCTCACCTTGTCTGCTCCGTCCTAGCTGCTGGGATGGATCTATAACTTGTACGGGTGCAGTTCCATCCGTGAGTGCCTATTGCGCCCCCTATTTTACCTGTTATTGTTGCAACTCATTCTCTCATCTTTGCAGCTCCTGTTCTCCCCTGATTTACTGCTTCAGCACATGCAACTCCTTCTTTGTTCCGTTCTCTACCTTTGCTCGATCTTAATGTCGTGTCGTCACCTCATAGCCTGAGCCTCCAAATTTGTTGTCATCAAAAGTGGATCTGCTCGAGCTTGCAACTTTGTTCTGCCTCTGTGTTGTCAACAACCTTTCTATTGCATTCGTTGCATACGATATGCTGCCTTCAGTTGCTATTCATGGTGCTGCTTTCTGTGATGTTGTTGCCGTCATATCTTGATGTCCTTGTCTACGAACAACTTGATGTCTTTGTGGGTAGGCAAGTTCATAGACACTTGATCGACTGCATCTGCAAGTGTGCTATGAACGGTGTCTTCGACTCTACTCTCCTGGAAACCATTGTACCTGTGCTGTTGAGAGGAAGATGAATACATACGATAGTTGGAGACATGGAAACATTCATGACAAGAAATATGTCACTCAAAAACCAAAACGAACTTGAGAACAGACTTGCAACATACCTGTGTGAATGATCATGAAGGTCGCAGAATTTCCGTCGGGAGGTCGGGAGACTCATTGCCAAAATTACACAAGGCATAGTCCGGACTATCAGTAGTCTAAATGACTACTGGAATTACGCAATGCACAGTCCAGCCTAGCCTATTGAGGATTGAAACTATGTAATGCACAATTTCAATGAGTAATGACATACAACCAACAATCTACATTGCGTAGTTTCTAGGGCCAACAGGACACTACCTCTAAGAATTGCGCAATGAAAGCCTAGAGGTCAGTGCCTGGCTAGTCTTGCACAATTTCCGAAGGGAAGGCAGAGCCTTCACTTCCGGAAATGTGCAATGTTAGTCGGGCAAGGCATGCTCCAGGCCAAGGTAGCCCAGTCCGGCCAGCAAGCGACTGAAAACATGAGAAGTATGAATGCATGGTGAGATGAGTGCAAACAAGAGTGAATGATCATTCATGTAAACAAAAAGTGCAGGATTTTTGAGAACAAGAAACAATGCATGTGTATGAAGCGAGTCACCACAACGGCAATCGTCTGTGCAAAAACAGTTTCATGCATGTGACAGCAGTGAGATGTTAACAAAAACTGAAACGGTGCTAGTACAAGCTAGTATGCATGCAAATGACAGCAAGCAGACCGCACTCACATAAAACAAAACACAGAAAATGACAGAAATGTAGTGCAAGTCATGAACAACGGGCTTACTCCAAGACAATTGAGCTGAATGTGCCGACGACTCATAGAGGCAATGTGGGATGCCAGAACTGTAAGATCGATGTGAGGAATGAGCTCTACAACGTCCAGTTGATGAGTTTTGATAAGATTGAGGTTGTGACGTGCATGCCACAAACATAGGAAAAGCGACACTTGGCGAGAGGTTTCTGAGATGATCCTTGCATGTAACCTCTAGTTGCTAAAAATAGATCCTTGAATCAAAGGATGCCTTTGCATGCTGCCTTGAGAGGAGCATCCCATGCATGCAAAACAGTTTTGCTCGGTCCCGGAGGGAACCGGTCAACTCAACTACACATGCAACAATCTGCTCAACTGGGAGGAAAAAATGTGCATTTCTAGGAGGGAGTTGGGCTGGCTTCCCAGAGGGATTGCGCAATTTCTAGGCAGAGCAGCTGACTGCTGCCCAGAATTGTGCAATTTCTGGGCTGAGCAGCCCTACTGAGAGGAATTACACAATTTTCTCAGTGAACAGTGACAGGCAGATTTGCGCAATTCTAGAGCCCAGTAGGCTGCCAGACAAAATTACACAATTTCTGGAGGGAAGGCTGGTTGCCCTCCAGAATTGTGCAATTTCTTGAGGGAGCTGCTCAGCCTGCAGCTGGACCAAGTCTGGTGAAACAGCCTGTGAGGGGGATGCAACAAGCTTTGATGGACAGGCTTTCATTCTGCAAGAAAATCACTGAAGCTAAGATAAGACAAGACATGACATGGTGTTGTGAAAGGTTGGTAGGGAGGCTCCAAAACAAAGCTAAGGCAAAATTTTGGAGGGTGGTTGTAGCTGCTACAACACCACCTTTTTAACATGGCCATATATTTCATTGGGTTTGAATAGTCTTTAATTCATAGGTCTTATATGGTTGTTTTTTTATATAACCATATAATAATTACTTATAATATCCCTTTTGTAACTAGTTTAATAATTTGGTTTATATATATATATATATATTGTTTTTAATGGCTTTTGTCTTTATATGAGAATTTTAATATTATATTTTTTTGTCCTTTTGCAGGGATAAGGAGCCAACAAATTGAGCACCAAATATCAATGGTTGATAGGCTACAAGTCGACTTCCATGTAATTTGTGGGTCCCACTTGTTGACTGGGATGTCATGTGGCACATTGTGGCCCCCCTTTTTTTAATTGTCTTGTCAAGCTTCAAACTGCAATAGGTTGGTCATACGAACTCATATTTGAGTGTCATCTACGCCACCAGAATCGTAACAATCAGCACTACAACTTGAACTTGGTTTTGTTGAAAGTTGATGACTTTTATTTTTGAGCCTTTATGGAGCCATCTTTGAATTATGAGTATTTTTGGAGCCACATGGATCATTCCTCACCACCAAGGAGCTTTTGGTCCTCCAAAACCATGAATATAATTTGTAATCTGTTGTACTCCTTTGTCTACACAAAAGTGCCCTAACATGCCACACTTCCTTCCCCTTCACCTTTGTTCTTCAGAGCCATAAGTGATGAACCGAAACTTGTCCCCTGTGAAAATTTGTAGTACAACTTGTAATATACATGTTCTTTTACAAGACCAAACATGACCCAAGCAAACCCATTCTTGCCAAGAGTTTATAAAACACTCTTTGGTCAAGTTTACATCAGAATCATAATAGAAATATGATCTAAGAAATATGACCCAAATAGGCATAATGGCCTGATTTTTCAACCTAACATTAGAATCAACATTCTAGGGTTTTAGATAGAGAGCTTAAGAGCCACAAAACCTTCACCTTCCAAGATATTATGTGCATCCACCTCTTCCCTCATTAACCAACCCATTATTGCTTTTACTAATATTAAACATTTTGTGGTGTAACCCATAAGAGGCCCAAAGTTTTGTTTTGTCCAATGCCAGAGAACCACATTAACATTCTTTTTCTTGCAAAGTGACCAACCACAACCTCCTTTTCCATGCCAAGAATTTCATTCAACTAAATATCCTTTCCTAACATCAGGGACAACTCCTCTGCCTTACACTTTATACATTTCTTAAGTGACCTAGGATGTTTCTTGACAATTAGAGGTGGGCAAATCAAAGACCTAGCATTTTAAATGCATCCAATAAACATTTATGAAGAAAAAAATTGCTAATAAAACTAGTAAACGGGCAAGGGAATGGTTGGCTTAGGAAGATATTCGATGAGGACGGTGGACAGAAAGAGCACCTTGGAAAAACAAGGGTATCTAATGACAAACAAGGGGAAAGGGGCTCCACAAGAGCACACATTATAGGACAGGGGAATGGGTAGTGATGTTGTTATTTAAAGAATTTGGAGGAATGTGACAAGTGCTTAGAATGATTGAAGTCTGGGATTTTTACCTCCCAGGATAACTAACCTGAAAGTGGTGTGGTAGCAAGAGAGGGATTTTTACTTCCTGAGACAAATAACCTGAAGGTGGAGTGGTAGCAAGAGAGAGAAATACTTGTTGTTGCATTCCCCCTACCAATTTTAGGTTAGTCGTCTCGGGAGGTAAAAATCCTTGCTCAGTTAATGACTGCCCTGACATTTTCAGTCTCAAGAAAGAAGTTAAGGGCAATGAACACTAGATTTGGAGGCCATCGAAAGGGTCATCATAATAGTCTATTGCTTCATAGTACATGTTAACATTTGAGAGAAGTAAACAAGGACATATACAAACATGGATTAAGAGGAGTACCGAGGCCCTTGGCCCTTCGACAACCTAATTAGTACACCAGACCTATCTCTCTCAAAAACATTACTCTCACCCTAGCTCTATATTGTTCATAAACTTTCGAGTTGGATGATATGTACTTAGCATTAAGTTAACATGGAGTAAGATGTGGTTTTAAATTAAGTTGACATTAAGTTAATGTGGAGTGACACATAGTTTTAAATTAAGTTAAAGTTTTATGAATTATAATAGTCGATTTACAAGTATTTTCTCATATATTAAGAGAAGAAAATGTTAGGGTGCTTTTCTTATTTTAAAGATGGTATTTTAAATATATTTTAAATTTGCTTAATGATATAATAATATATTTAATATGAATGCATCCTATCAGTGGGTATATTTTGATGGTGCTTCGTTGGAAAACAATATGTGCGGTGGGTGGCAGTCCTATTCCTACATCAACAACATTTCTACAGAATGCATCTTTGTTTTTTGGGGATTCTATGGTTGTGATAAATTGGTTTAATGAAACATAGAGATGACACAATCACACATTGTCACATCTTCTTGAGGAGATTCTACATCTAAAACATTATTTTGATCAGATTACATGTTGTCATATTTATAGAGAGCAAAATACATTTGTCAACCAACTATCTAAATCGAGTGTTCAACAAGATTTAGGCCGGTGGAAAATCATAAAAGAGCGGGATGGGAACATACATGAATACAACCACATGCCCTTCATTGACATCATGACTGAGGATTAGTTTTTTGTGACTTTTTGCATGGACAAAAAACTTTTTGGACAACTCTACGTATTTATATAATCTTCTGTTTATTTACACTTTTCAGAGAGAACTGTATTTCCTCTTTACAGTTATGGTTTTGTATGTATTATGATAATATGATGACATATCATGACACAAAGGCATACAGACTGAGAATTTGGCATTATGATATTCTTGTTTATGCTTAAATCCTAATATCTCTTTGGATGTTGACATATGAAGTGTGTTAGCCAAGAATAATGTGCAAGTGCCTATTTCTGAAATGGCTAGGCTTGAACCCCAAAGAAGGCAATTCATGAAGGCATTTGACCTTGAAAAGGATCTTGAATACCCTCTAGCCATCCTCTAAAATATGTACAATGACAAAATAAATGGAGAGCACATACATTTCTTACTATCCCTAGTGATAAAATATTTGATTTTGCACAATTTCATGCTTGACTCCAATGCCTCAGCCAATGTAATTCCATTTAGATTCATGAACGAATTGGAAATGGAAATTACTAGGCCCTATAAGAATGTGCGGGGTTGACTCAACGTTTATACCAATGTATGGTGTTATAAATAATGTTAAGGTGTCCCTGGTTGTGAATAAATACATCTCAATAGTGATTGATATTGTAGTCATAGATGTGCCTAGTGCCTAGGGGGTGCTCCTATCTAGGAAATGGTGTTCCTCTATTGGAGGAAATCTACAAAAGGATTTATCATGTGCTACTATACCTATGGTAGATGGTGGAACATTCATCCTTTACAGAGAGCCACACATGCCTGAGCATGTTGATGATACAAAACTTTTTCCATTCCCTCAACCTATTGGAAAATGTGAAGGTAACATACTTCCAAAATACTTACATATAAAACAAAAGAACTTCAAGCCAAAGGGCCATGAAAAAATTAAAGAGGTCGAATCATCAGGGAATGTATGCCAATTTAAGAACACACGTGTAAACAAAACAAAAACGTCGACGTTCCAAAATAAGAAGAAGCAATGGGTTCAAAGATAAGGCAAATAGTTTCAAGTGGGTGACCTAGTCCTTTTCAATGGTAATCCTATCCAATTTAGGGTCCATGACAAAGTAGAAGTTGGGTACTTCTACATTGCTAAACTTGATGGTGAACTCTTTCCTTCCCTAGTAGGAGGCAACCACCTCACTTTGTTCAATGGAATCTGATTTATTTTAGATAAGTAGTTGCATTGCATTCATGTGTTTAATATTGTTTGAGCATCCTACTTGTTGCATTTATCATTCTATTGTGTTGCATCCTATATTAGATTGAATTTGTTTAGATTTTTCTTTCCGATTATGGATTTTGTCTATCATATAAACACAAGGTTGGTGATCAACAACTCATACACATGCTAGCAGACAAGTTGATTTGAATGTGCAAGTAATAGGTCTACAAGACCAAGGGTTGTTGTGGTTCGAGCATATGGATCATGTGCTCTATGATGAGCACATGTCCTTGAGTTGGAGCTAGATGTTACCCTCTAAAACAAATAACCCTATAGAAAAAAACATTTTCTCCTATCTTGGTAAAACCAACAAGGTGGTATCCCTAGAAGTTACTCATTGATGATGGCATGCCACATTCCTCTGCCATCTGGACTAGTCATGCATCTCTCACCATCTGACATCCATCTTGAATGAAGTTAGTATACCACTTAACAAGTACTTTAATGATTTCTCAATTGAGTGCTTTTACTCAATGTTTTGGGAATTTTAAAGTGGATAAAGGGGTGATATTGATGATTGACTAATATTGTCTATAAAATTGTTCTCTTACCTTACCATGGGGGTTAGTTTTTATCCCCAGTCATGTGGGACCTTCTTTAAGCCCTTAGGGTGATATGAGGGGCACTACTTGGGAAACTTGGATTGAAGTAGTGTGTCAATTTCCCTATCCATACTTAACATATTATGTCTTTCATCATTCATGATGCAAGAGAATTTATTCAAGTCACAAGACCTAGGAGGCCTTGCCACATTTATTAAAGGGAGTGGGTTCCCTTAATTTGATTTAGGTCTGATTAATACACTTAAAGATAGGGATTTAGTTTTCTAGTTGAAATAGAGATTTATTTTGGAAATGAGGAATTATTCTCTCATCGACATGTAATATAGTATTTAAGGACATGCGTTTAGGAGTTAGAGGCTTTATCGTTAGATTTGATATTTTCCTTGTATGGAAGATTGGATCCACCTTTAGTGGATCTCAACAAACTCATTCTATTGTATATAGACAAATCTATAATGATTAAAGAATAAGGAAGAGAATAGAAGAGAGGATAAGAGATAGTCGAGACAGGCTAAGGGACCAAGAGAGGTACAAGAGGAAGAGAGGAAAAGGCCAAGTATTGAGTAATCAGGCCAAGTTTGTAAAGTTAGTGTGAATCTAGTTTGTGGAATGACCATTCACTTGTATACTTCATATAAGGGTTTTGAGTTAATACTTGATAATCGGGTGTTGAATCCTCTATGTCTATAGTCTTTTTGTATGTATGTTAATTTTTTGTTGAATGTAACTAGATTGAATTTCATGTTTGTCTCGAAGATGGAATCGTTGCAAATTAATCAATATATATGCTTTGCAAAAATTGTGGAGTCAAGGCTAGAGCTATAGTGCTCTCAACTATACTGAAACTTATCTAGTTCAACCAAGCCTAGGCATGTCATGCCAACTGTACAATTGGATGGTAAGCATAACAATTAAAATAAATGACAGTTCCATAACAGATTAGTAGAAAGACAACGTTATAACATGGGGACTTAATAAAAAACCAATGTAAAGTTTCCCATCAATTGCAGTCAAAATTGTCGTTGGGATTCAAGGTTCTGCCCTCACATAGTTCCAACCCGAGCTGAATATTTTTTAGGCAAAATCTTATGTATCTAATAATCTGAATATCCAAGTTGAACAATTGTGCAATCGCAAGTCTCAACTAGATTGTGAATTTCTAACTGAAGAGCGAGTATAATGTTAGAGAATCTAGATTGAACAAAGATATTTGGATCCAAAGAAACACATCTGGGAGGATTCTAGTGAAGGATACCATATTTCTATATGCATGCCAAGTGATCCGACTTTTCACATATCCAGGTCATCCCAAGGCATATGCAACTAAGACTTATCAGACCCTAGATGATTGGATCAAGGTGATTTATTACAATATATCTATGCTTGTGTTATATCCAGTGTGGGCCACATCCAAGATAATCAAAAGATTTGGGCCAAAATGAGTATAGATTACCCCAGATGATTGAGTCAAAGACTTGGCATGAACATTTAGCAGGTGTGGACCTCGCAAATTATGGGAAACTTACCAAATATCATCCAGACAAATAAGTTATATCTAGATAAAGGAGAATATATACGAATGTAGAGGTGTCCAGGTTTGTAAAGGGGAAAGACATTAGGATCAGAATGCATCCAAATAAAATTTATCCACACTCAGAGTTATCCAACCCAAGTTGAAGTGTAGGCATTGCTTACCATCTGAATTGATTGGATTTCGGAGACGACGGTAATTTTGGGGATTAATAATTTTTCAATTATAACATGAATATGTTGATAGGTAGGTGTAGGAAAGGCCTTAGTGCCTTCGAGTTAAGCCCTTGGTTCTAACCACAGTCATATGATAGTTTCGTGTTAAACCCGGTTGCTAGAGGCTATATGAATTTGGGGTTTGTAAACGAGATTACACATTATTTTGTCGCGTTGTGACTCATGTGGTGAGTTACAATAAACGGCCACAATGTTGGGTGGGTTGTAAAGGTTTGGAATTCACTCACATTTGTGACTATCAACCTTTGGAACTCTTCCACGACAAATTAAAGAGTAAGGAAAGCATTGACGGTGTAGATCACAAGCAATAAGTTGATTCACAGTCATGATTACAAGGTATATTAAAAGATCTGACACTTGGAAATGAGCACATTTGAGATCAATATGGTGAATTGGCCACCATGGGTAGAGGTTGAATTATGTAGTCTACATCAATTACATTGATGCCACCTCCATCCTTTGGGTTAACTACATTGTTTCATTGGGATTTGACACTCACACATCCACGCCCTTGAATAGTGCCAAAAAGATTTCCCTATAGATTGTTGTAACTAAAAGAATGAAAAAGCATAAGATAGCCATAACAAAAGAAAAAGATAATTTAAAATTAAAAAGATGGTTGGGACAAAAGTTGGTGCATGGGAAAAATCCTAGCGTGAGCTCTACCCCCCTTATTACCCATCCCCTGGTTCTTGAACACTTGATACTCCAACTCATCATAAGGAAATCTTGCATGTCCCAACCCTAATGAGTGATAAATTGACTCATCTTAAGGGGTAAAATAAACGTTATATCATATAGATCAAGCTTTGATCCTTGAGCTACGCACCATTAAAGGCATTATAAAAAATAAGAAAAGGTGCACTAGAGGGGTGGAAAAAAGCAAATTGGGGAAAGGGGTAACTCATGCCTCCATGATTTCTCCCTCCATTACATCTATACACTCAAGATGTGGACTCTCATTACCTGGTCCCCTCATCATGACACTTGGGCATAAGTCATTCCCATCCATTGCCACTTATTATAACTAACACATATGGATTGAAGGGTTGACCTTGGAAATGCCACCTCCCCTTAAGAGCTAGAAGCACCTAATATAATTGATTACCTAACCATCCATAAAAAGGTAGGGAACGCTTTTATGGGACTTGGTCTAGTTAGATATTTGAAGGTGATCCTAGTTTGAAGTAGTATTATGCCCTCAACACTTAAGTGTGGTTTACTTATATGCATATATGGTAATTGTCTCTAATGAATGGTTACTTTCATTTGAGTTTGAGATGGTTTTTGTAGGTGGTTTTACACAGAGTAGTTGAGGCCTTGAGGGCACACTATTCCACTCATACTCCACATGATGCTCAAGCCATACTACACTTTTGGAGGGCATGATTACCTTGCAAATGCAATGTTACCCTTATTCAGTAAAGCGTTGGGTACATAGATGATCTTGGTAGTTGATGGAAACCCCAAAGAACCCTTCGACGCTAGAATGTTGAGCTTGCCTTACTTAGGGATGAGGATTCTTGATGATGTACTAGTGGACCCAGTACACCTCCCAGTTGGCCTTAACAATACTTGATGAGCATGCCTTCAGCCAGAGAGCCTAGATGATGATGATTATTCCCCGTGATTATTAAGGAGGGCTTGGTGTACCTGTTGTATCACTAATATTGGAGAGATGGCACACCACATTATTTACATGGAACCCATAGAGATGAAGAAGAGGACCGAAAGTTGGCTTTTGGACATATGGAGATGCTTTGTGGCTTGATTTGAGGACCCTTCTTCAAATTGGTATTGATCACGATGCTTGGAGACTCATCAATCCCTTCTAGTTCACTTTTGAAGCATTTTGAGTTTTAAAAGGGCATGATGTCATGCTTGCTAAGGACTTATGACTCACGCTTGTGGGAATTTACTGGCATGTTTTATATGTCTAGTCAGTGGGTTGGCTTGTACTAACTCATTTTACTTTGTGGCTACTTAAAATTAAACTTCTTTTAGGGGATTTTAGTGGATTATTAGAGGTGGTAGATATCCTATAAAAGGAGGATCACTTATTTTCATTTGTCATCATCACATTTGTGGATTTCAACGTCTCTATAAGAGCTTGACTTAGCCTGTTGTATTTCGCTACTTGAGGAGATGTGTTATTATGTGGACTTTTGTTATTGGAGACTAGATTTTGTGTTGGAGACATATTTTTGGGCTTGAAAGAAGGCATGTTATTGGAAAATTTGTTAGTATTTACTACATATCTTTTATGGTTTTAAATGTAATGAAATATTTCTAAGGATTCTACTTGTTCCTTGTCTAAATGCAAATTTTTATTGGAAATTCTTGATAAATTGTTGCATGTTTAATCTATTTTCCTTGAACTCCCTGGAAACTCCCAATGAGGATTTTTCTAGTTAATTTCTACCCTCATAAAAAAGATAGCTAGGGTTACAAAGTGAAAATTAGGGTTCCCCCCCTTACTCCATGCAAAAAATTGATATCTCTACCATTTAAGTTCTTAAAACTCCATTACCCAAGTAGGGAAAAGGCATTGAGATCCATTTTGATGATCAAAATTCCCAAATAATTTTCTTTTCCTCTCTCTTTATTTTTCAACCCTTAAAGGCAAATTGTTAGGGCTAGTTGAAGGGTCGATTTAAACTAAGGCTTGAGCCACTGAAATGTTGGAGTTGATTTAGCATATTTTCACCTTGTATGACCTCACAAACTCATAATCTAGTATTTTTCTTGGTGAAAATTGCCTTATTAGGGTTGAGGTCATCAACCCAAAGCAATTTAGTGCACTAAAAAGCACTAATTCTATACTAAGCTTCAACTCAGGGCATATTGAAGTATTACCACTCCTTATTGTTGATCACAATGTTTGAATGAACCTCTTCTATGTGCTTGTATGCCTATATTCTCCCTTATTGAATCATATCTTGGAACCCTGGGTCTAAAGCATCTTTTTCTAGGCTTAGTTAATGGTATGTTTCTCCTTGACATAAAGATTTGTGCCTTGATCCAAAAATAAGTACCTAGATTAAGACTTTCACTTGCATCACCTTAAACCTATTAATTTAGAATCCTTTTAGGTCATATATACGGGGAAGCCTACCATGTGCTAAAATTCCACTAAAGAGAAAGAGGTGGAGTGGTAAGGTGATATTGGAAACCACCTCATTGTTGTATATTAATCTAGTCTTTGCCATATGAGGCCTCTCACAAGGCTTGCTAGCACATCCAAAGCAACAAATTCCTAAAGGGGAAATTATTTCTTTAAAATGGATTTTGCCTTTTCTCCTTCCATGATGGTTTCTTGTAAGAAGAGAATTTTATGATTGTGCAAATTAAGCATCCTTTTGATCTCCATTTTCTTTGAGGAGGTTGTCATCCCCCTGCAATTCAATGACAATTTTTTCATTTAGGCACATGTGACAGGTTGGTACTTTAAGGGCCCCGATTATAGATATTTTTTATTGACTGAATTTCTGAATTTGCCTGATGTTGTGCTATGGAGAGGAAGGATTTCCTTCCTTTGCCTTGATACTTTAAAACCCTTGCATCGAAATTCCCTAACACAATTGTTGTGTCTGTGCTAAATCCTGATCATAAATTGTTTCTAGATGATTTAAATGTTTTGATAGGGATTGAAGCTTGTAATGAGGGCAATGATAAGGGGTTATGACTGAGGCAGTTGATCCATGGAAAAAGAGAAGGGAGATGTTTACAATAGGGAAGGAGGAGGGAAGAGAGGGTGAGGGAGGGCTAAAAGAGAGGAGGGGAGAGGAACAACAGAATAGGAAAAAGGAATAGATAGAGGGGAAAGAAGGATTGTTAGATAACTGTGGAGGGAGGCCCCTCCAAAGAAACTAATGGCTCTAAGGGAACATCCTCCTTATGAGTATCATAGTCATAATGATTTTCCTTGCTATGATTACTCTTCAACTCGGTAGTTGGGAGAGCCTTTTGTTCTTGCACAAGGGAGTCAGGAAGTGTAGAATCTTGAGAGTGACCAGCTTATGTGGAATGATGGGGGTGGGGGGGGTAACAGAGAATAAAACATCCTTTCACACCCATTTATGCTTGGATTTCTTGAGAGGGAAATATTTTCCTAGGTGTTGATGAGCATGGAAATCACTGATTTGTAAGGAATATCTTCACATTCCAAGATTTATCGATGAGCCATTGCTTAGAGTTTATAAATATCGAGTCAAGTAGGCCCATGGAGAGGTTTATTCATACCAGGATACGAGCCATACCCATGTATCATGTCTGTTGGAGAGATAGATTTGCCTCATAAAAAAGAATCAGTGTGTTTCCAATCTCTTTGAAGATGTCCTTGTACCAAAGTGGTAGACCAAGGAGTCAAACCCAAATCAGAATGACTACCATTTTTTCCAAGTTAGCGTCGAAATCTACAAATTATTTCTTTACAAATAAATCCTAATATCCCTAATGCCATTACTCCTTAATTATTTTTGGGGCATCCTCATCTGAATTCGCAATGCATCCCATCCAACCCTTAACCAGTGTCATGTAGTGGAGCAAATATCCCAACAACAAAGAGAAATTGATGTCTATCAATTTTCAAAGGATTGAATGGACATTCTTTTTGCGAGTGAATCTGTTAACAATCATTGATTTCTCCATTTTCTAAATATCATGAAGTTGGACAGCCTTGCCCATAGTCAAGTTGGGTTCCTTCAGTTTCCATTTAACACACTTCTTGTTGATTTTTTGGTGGTCACCAATAGTAGGGACCGCAAAGGGGAAGGTATTAAAGGAAAATTGTCACTATTAAACATGTCCAAAGTTAACAAACCACAAAAAAAAAGTGGTTTGAGGTAATGGCGGGGGGGGATCTACAAGGTTTAAGCTAAGGGGAGAAACACAAAGAAACATAGAAATATCTAAAGAAAAGTTTTGAACATATCAAAAATTCAAATGAAAGTGGTTTCAATAACTACACCTACTCCTACAATGACCACATATCTAACAGATATTCTTTTAATTAATTAATTAATATCTTCCTAAATAGCAGTATTTAACATTATACATATATGAAAAATCACAAAATCATAACAATAAAATTACATAATATACAATAAAATTAGAGTTTAAAGAATAATAATTTTAACTCTAAGGTAATAATTTATTTTCCCCCCCGGATGCGAGTGATCAGAGGGAATGATATGTGGCAGAGGATTTGGGCATGCGCGTGGGATTCTACCACCGCCACCCTTCCTCTTGTCCTCGTCCTCATTAACTGCATTAACGACGAGCCTACCAACCGCCCCACTGCATTTATGCAGCACAGTTGCCCATGCTCGCGTCTGTTCTTCAGCAATATGGCTTCTACCGGAAGCTTCACGCCTGCTTTGTTGCCTCTGCACTCTTGCTGCTCCTCGGCTGTCTCAGAGCACAACTCCAGAACCAACACTGGGCGCAGATGTTCAATTTTCTGTTGCATTGACCTCATTCCAGGCTTTCATGTTACGCAGAGCTCCCATTGCTCTCGGGGATTCTAGTTTCACTCTGACTCTTTCCCTGATCCGTGCGCCCTTTCTCTGCTTTCTGAGCTTTGCACTGGTCCGCCCATTCATTCCTCGCCCTCTGCTTCTTGCTTTGTCTCGCTCAGTCATTCTCAATTGTATCCAATGCCTCGTCTGCGCCAGAGGATGTGGTGTCGTCACGGCTCGAGCCGTGGTTGTCCTCCCCACCACCCTCCCTCCACCTCTCCGAGCTCCTCGTCTCCTCCCTCGAACTCCCCGTTGGGTCGTTACCCTGAGACAAGAAGTGGTCATGGCTTCCGAGCTGGTCGCGGGATTTCTCAGCCTACAAGAGGCATCTCTAGTCTCATCCCCGGTCAGCAGCATACTGCCCAGTTCCGTTTCCCCTGTTTGCTCAACATGTCGACTATAACAGCCACCATTACCATTGATTTTAAAGAGGAGCCCCTTGAAATGAGTACCGAGCTTCCGAGAACTAATCTGGTGCAAAAGGAGGCTGAAAGGCCTAGCTCTCCCTCTAGAGGTGGTCAGAAAAGGAAAGCGGTTGAGTGCAGCACCTTGCAAGATCTCAGAGTTGAAGCTAGTTCGGGCGACACCAAGCGAGGCTACTCCAGTGCTATAGATGATAAGCAGGACGAGGATGACACCAAGCGAGGCTGTTCCAGTGCTAAAGATGATATGTAGGACGAGGACGACCCTTACGCCTATGCATGTCGCGTGGTCGAATCTCCCCCCTCCTCTCAAGGTACTTAAATGGCTAATCTCCATTTTTGCATGTTTTTGGATGGACGACAGTCCAGGTTAGTCACTGTTACTCGCTCGCTGCCACAACTTGGTTACCTTCAGATTTACAGCTTGTCAAGTCGCCGGTTTCCCCTTTGCGGGCGGCTGTGTTTTTTGACTGGGAACAATTTTGTATGCATAACTTCTCTTAGTTACTGTGGGTTGATAAACTGTTGGAGCTTCATGGCCGGTTTCCCCTATGAGGGCGGCACTCTCTTGTTGAATCGCCTGATACATGTTGATCATGTCTGCTGTTTTAGAATGCCCATACCACGGGCCAGAACTTCTGAGGCCCAGGCCTCCATGTAATCTTTTTGTATACTAATAGATTAAACTTATTCAAAAAAAAATTAAAAAATAATAATAAATAAATAAATAATTTTTCCATAATATTCTTAATTTTAGCACATGAGGGGCAGCTGAATTGGTGATTGTTGTGTTGTGCAGTGATATGTAAATTATGAGATTTCATATTCAAATATCCACATAGGTATTTACCCAAAAACATATCTCAATTTTAACATAATTTACTAATATTATACAACTTTTTTTAAGAATATTCTTACATGCGTGTTTACCCAAAAAAAAATCTTGATTTTTATGTAATTTACTAATATTATACAACTACTTCTTTTTAAGAGTATTATCAGTTGTATAATATTAGTAACAGAGAATTGAAACATCCTTTCACACCCATTTATGCTTGGATTTCTTGAGAGGGAAATATTTTCCTAGGTGTTGATGAGCATGGAAATGACTGAATTTGTAAGGAATACCTTCATAGTCCAAGCTTTGACGATGAGCCATTGCTTAGAGTTTATAGAGATCGAGTCAAGTAGGCTTGTGGAGAGGTTTATGCATACTAGGATACAAGCCATACCCATGTATCATGTCCGTTGGAGAGATAGATTTGCCTCATAAAAAAGAACCAGTGTGTTTCCAATGTCTTTGAAGATGTCCTTGTACCAAAGTGGTATACCAAGGAGTCAAACCCAAACCGGAATGACTGCCATTTTTTCCAAGTTAGTGTCGAAATATAAAAATTATTTCTTTACAAATAAAGCATAAGATCCCTAATGCCATTGCTCCTGAGTAATTTTTAGGGCATCCTCCTCTGAATTTGCAATGCATCCCATCCAACCCTTAACCAGTATCATGTATTGGAGAAAATATCCCAACGACAAAGACAAATTGGTGTCTATCAATTTTCAAAGGATTGAATGGACATTCATTTTGCTAGCGAATCTACCAACAATCATTGATTTCTCCATTTTCTGAATATCGTGAAGTTGGACATCCTTGCCCATAGTCAAGTTGGGTTCCTTCAGTTTCCACTTAACACACCTCTTATTGATTTTTTGGTGGTCACCAATAGTAGGGACCACGAAAGGCGAAGGTATTGAAGGAAAATTGTCACTACTAAACATGTCCAAAGTTAACAAACCACCAAAAAAAGTGGTTTGAGGTAATTTGGGGTGGGGGGGGGGGGGGGGGTTTGGGGGATAGGGCGAGCTACAAGGATTGAGCTAAGGGGAGAAACACAAAGAAACAAAGAAATCTCTAAAGAAAAGTTTTAAACATATCAAAAATGAAAATGAAAGTGGTTTCAATAACTACACCTACTCCTACAATGGCCACATATCTAACAAACATTTTTTTAATTAATTAATTAATATCTTCCTAAATAGTAGTATTTAACATTACACATATATGAAAAATCACAACAATAAAAATAATTAATATACAATAAAATTAGAGTTTAAAGAATAATAATATTAACTCGAAGGTAATAATTTATTTTTTCCATACTATTCTTAATTTTAGCCCATGAGGGGCAACTCAATTGGTGATTGTTGTGTTGTGAAGTAATATGTAAATTATGAGATTTCATATTCAAGTCTCCACATAGGTATTTACCCAAAAACAAATCTCAATTTTAACATAATTTACTGATATTATACTTCTTTTTTTAAGAGTATTCTTACATGTGTGTTTACCCAAAAAAAATCTTAATTTTTATATAATTTACTAATATTATACAACTACTTTTTACGAATATTATTAGTTGTATAATATTAGTAAGAGAGAATTAAACCATCCTTTCACACCCATTTATGCTTGGATTTCTTGAGAGGGAAATATTTTCCTAGGTGTTGATGAGCATAGAAATGACTGAATTTGTAAGGAATACCTTCATAGTCCAAGCTTTGACAATGAGCCATTGCTTAGAGTTTATAAAGATCAAGTCAAGTAAGCTCGTGGAGAGGTTTATGCATACCACGATACGAGCCATACCCATGTATCATGTTTGCTGGAGAGATAGATTTGCCTCATAAAAAAGAATTGGTTTGTTTCCGATCTCTTTGGAGATGTCCTTGTACCAAAGTGGTAGACCAACGAGTCAAACCCAAATCAGAATGATTGCCATTTTTCGAAGTTAGTGTCGAAATCTACAAATTATTTCTTTACAAATAAAGCTTAAGATCCCTAATGTCATTGCTCCTGAATAACTTTTAGGGCATCTTCCTCTGAATTTGTAATGCATCCCATCCAACCCTTAACCAATATCATGTAGTGGAGCAAATATCCCAACGACAAAGAGAAATTGGTGTCTATCAATTTTCAAAGGATTGAATGGACATTCATTTTGCTAGTGAATCTACCAAAAATCATTGATTTCTCCATTTTTTGAATATCGTGAAGTTTGACATCCTTTCCCATAGTCAAGTTGGGTTCCTTCAGTTTCCACTTAACACACTTCTTATTGATTTTTTGTAGTCACCAATAGTAGGGACCGCAAAAGGGGAAGGTATTAAAGGAAAATTGTCACTATTAAACATGTCCAAAGTTAACAGACCACCAGAAAAAGTGGTTTGAGGTAATCGGGGGGGGGGGGGCTACAAGGTTTGAGCTAAGGGGAGAAACACAAAGAAACAAAGAAATCTCTAAAGAAAAGTTTTGAACATATCAAAAAATGCAAATGAAAGTGGTTTCAATAACTGCACCTACTCCTACAATGACCACGTATCTAACAAATATTCTTTTAACTAATTAATTAATATCTCCCTAAATAGTAGTATTTAACATTATACATATATAAAAAATCACAAAATCATAACAATAAAAATAAATAATATACAATAAAATTAAAGTTTAAAGAATAATAATAATAACTCTAAGGTAATAATTTATTTTTTCCATAATATTCTTAATTTTAGCCCATGAGGTGCATCTCAATTGGTAATTGTTGCATTGTGAAGTAATATGTAAATTATGAGATTACATATTCAAATCTCCACATAGGTATTTACCCAAAAACAAATCTCAATTTAACACAATTTACTTAATATTATACAACTTTTTTTAAGAATATTATTACAAGCGTGTTTACCCAACAAAATTTTTTAATTTTTATATAATTTACTAATATTATACAACTACTTCTTTTTAAGAATATTATTAGTTGTATAATATTAGTAATAGAGAATTAAAACATCCTTTCGCACCCATTTATGCTTGGATTTCTTGAGAGGGAAATATTTTCCTGGGTGTTGATGAGCATGGAAATGACTGAATTTGTAAGGAATACCTTCATAGTCCAAGCTTTGTTGATAAGCCATTGCTTATAGTTTATAGATATCAATGCAAGTAGGCTCGTGGAGAGGTTTATACATACCAGGATACGAGCCATACCCATGTATCATGTCAGTTGGAGAGATAGATTTGTCTCATAAAAAAGAACCGGTATGTTTCCAATCTCTTTGAAGATGTCCTTGTACCAAAGTGGTAGACCAAGGAGTCAAACCCAAATCAGAATGATTGCCATTTTTTCCAAGCTAGTGTCGAAATCTACAAATTATTTATTTACAAATAAAGCCTAAGATCCCTAATGCCATTGCTCCTGAATAATTTTTAGGGCATCCTCCTCTAAATTTGCAATGCATCCCATCCAACCCTTAACCAGTATCATGTAGTGGAGAAAATATCCCAACGACAAAGAGAAATTGGTGTCTATCAATTTTCAAAGGACATTCTTTTTGCTAGCAAATCTATCAACAATCATTGGTTTTCCATTTTCGGAATATCGTGAAGTTGGACATCCTTGTCCATAGTCAAGTTGGGTTCCTTCATTTTCCACTTAACACACTTGTTGATTTTTTTGTGGTCACAAATAGTAGGGACCACAAAAGGGGAAGGTATTGAAGGAAAAAAGTCACTATTAAACATGCCCAAAGTTAACAAACCACCAAAAAACGTGGTTTGAGGTAATGGTGGGTGGGGGGGAGAGCTACAAGGTTTGAGCTAATGGGAGAAACACAAAGAAACAAAGAAATCTCTAAGCAAAAGTTTTGAACATATCAAAAATGCAAATGAAAGTGGTCTAAATCATTGCACCTACTCCTACAACGACCACATATCTAACAAATATTGTTTTAATTAATTAATTAATATCTTCCTAAATAGTAGTATTTAGCATTATACATATATGAAAAATCACAAAATCACAACAATAAAAATAAATAATATACAATAAAACTAGAGTTTAAAGAATATTAATTTTTTTTGTTAAGCTTGGCAGGTCCATCCATTTTCTATTATATATTAGGCAAATTTACACCACACAGATTGACTGGGTGGCCTCAACTTGCCCCGAGGGGAAACCAAGTCTGTTGGCCACCGGTCAACATTATACACCATCCAAAAACAAAATTGCTTCAGTCTTTCTAGCCAAGCTAGATAAGTCTCAATCTCATGTCCAAATACTACATAATTATAATAACTAGCATATGCAACAGGAAACTTAAAAGCTAACCACATAAACAAAAACTAAGCATGAGGACTCTAGTCTTTCTGCTCATCGGAGACAGAGGCTACAGGAGTAGGATCTTCAGCAGTTTCCCCTGGCATTCCATATAGCTCCAGGATGCAAGGGATGTGGCAGTCGATTCGATCCATCCTAATGTCCTATTTATGCAACTGAAAGAGGATTTTTTCCATGTCTTTTTTATAACTGGGCAGGCCCTGCACTGTGACTGCCATCCCCACAGATATTTGCTCCATCGCTTTCCCAAGCAGAGTTTTCATTAAGAAATACAAGTAAAGGGTGTGTTTGAACGACGTAATTCTACCACGAGTATTCCTTGGATCAGGGACCATCGTCCTCCAGTCAACAATCTCTTCCTCTGGTTCACTTTCCTATTTTATCTCTGCTTCCCAGTCTTCAATCAGCTTCTGAATTCCTTTATTCATCTCATCTCAGTATGTCGTTGTTGCCTCTGCTATGAGGTGCTCGACATGCTTATGACCCCTGCGAGCTTCTGACGTGCTCGACCCCTTGTTTTTCCGATGGGTCGGGCCTTTCCTACCTCGACCATGCCCTCTCATTGCTCAAGCCATAATCTGTGCAGTGATGCCCTATGGACAGTCAAACGAAGTTAGGTCCGTCAACCCTTGCACATCATCCCATTGTCGTTGTTCATACAATGCCTCTCTTCCATGCTTTACCATCTACAGGTTAAGGTAGCCCAGAGCCCACATGTGGCCAAGGGAATTGGGTTGTAGACTCATCTCCTAGGGCTCCTCAAAGTGCCCCTCCCCCTTGCCATGGTGCAATTTCCTATCATCCCGCTGCATCTGGAGCCAAGCCCTCAGGCTCGTCTGGAGCCTAGCTCGGCACTTGCTTTTATACCCACTTTCAGCTCCCTTAGCCAACAACTTCCAGCCATGGGTATGCTTGCCCCTCTGTCCCAAATACCGCCCAGGGTCCCTAGCTTTGCCCTTACTACCATGCAGGTGCCCATTTCCCCAGGGTTTTCTCAGCGTTCTACTGTCATGGCTGATATCTCGACCCCCTACCCGCAACTCTTTCGTGCCTCTCCCTTTAGCACCCAACCCCCCAGGAATGGAAAACCCGCTATCCCTATTTCCCTAGTCTGAGCAACTAGGTAAAGGCCCGCATATCTTCTCGACCCACCATTACCCATGTCGCCACCAAGATTCTGGTTCGAATGGGATATAAACGAAATGCAGAGCCAAGCCATGGCGCTCCCTTTCCTCGCCTAGTTCCTCCCATACATCGCTACTCCCTATTGGGACGGCCTCTTGCCCCTCCCTTCCCCCAAGCAAAACCCCAACCAGATCATGTAATTGATACAGGAACCCAACCAGATCATGGAATTGATGCAGGAGCGAGACCGAATTACATACCAGGAAACCGTTTCTTGTCCGCAGGCAAGGTGCCTTCGCCCCTCTCCAGCTCTGACTCACCTCTCGTCTCCACAGCTACTCTCACTTGCCCAACACATTGAATGCCTTAACCTTCTCCACCACCCTTCCTTATTCCTTCCTTTGCCACCTTGCCAGCCCATTGTCCATGCATTCATATCAAAGGACACCGCACCCCCTGCCTTGAGCATGTGGGGGACAATGGTAGTTATGGTCTTTGTACAGCCCATATCACATCCCAGCCTGTCGCCTCTAACACTCTCCCTCATCTCGATCGGGAGTAAAAAATAATAGTATTAACTCTAAGGTAATAATTTATTTTTTCCATGAAATTTACGATCGCGCACGCTGCTCTGAACCGCGGAGCCGAGATTAGGTCTGCTGCCGCCACAGTTCTTGGACGCAGCCATGAGCGGACCTGGGGGTGGGGAGTCCGCTCCCACCCCTCCATTAACCTCCGAAGATGCATTTCGAAGACTGTTAACGCAGAAAGGGAAGAAGCAACAGCACTCTGAGGTGCCGAAATTCATAAAAAAGCTTGAGGAAATACCAGAGATAGCACTTCCAGAGGAACAACCGATTAAAATTGCTCTTGCGCTGTCTGACAGAGGCCTGGTAGGGCAGTTTATGGGCCGATGGCCGTCCACTAAAACCACGGACGATTGGATTCAGCGAAACTTGAGACCTCAACTGAAAAACAATGTGATTTGTTATGTTGTAGGACGAGGCTATTTCATTTTTGAATTTACCACCAAAGAAGATCGCGACCTGGTGTTCAGAAACGGGCCGTATTTTATGGGAAATCAGGGACTGTATCTCAACAAATGGAGTCCTGACTTTGACCCATCCGTCGATGTCCCCAAGGAGGCGCCGGTCTGGGTTCGCTTACCTAATCTCCCTCTACACTGTTGGAGCTATCAATCTCTGCAGAAGATTGGTAATGGGTTGGGTCGATTCATTGACAAAGCTGATCACAAGGGCCAATATACATGTGCTAGAATCTGCGTGGAAGTCGATTTGGAAGCCGGGCTACCAGAAGCGATCAAACTCAAAGTTGGAGAATGGCAGCACTACCAGAAGCTGGACTACGAGCAGTTGCCTTTCAAATGCCGAACCTGTCATGAGCACGGACACTTCCAGAGAAACTGCCCAAAAGCTCCAACTGGGAACACGGTTGAAGAAGAAGGATGGAAAGAAATCAGAAAGGGAAAGGCTGTTCCAAAGCCTCCGGGACAGAACAATTCCGTTCCAATGGGGAAGCCTCACTTTAACCCAAAAGCCGCTGCTGCTTCTAAAGATGGATCCTCCTCTGGAGAAAAGGTGGATGACAAGGAGACCCAAGAGGAAACAGAAAATAAGGAGAAACAAGGGAAAGTAAATGAAGTTGAACCAACAGTCCCTCCACCTGAGGATTGTCAGAGGGGAAATGAAGGCAATGAAGAACACATTAGTCTAGCCTCAGACTCTGAGGGAGAATCAGAAGAGAGAGATTCTGAAACTGACAACTCGCTAGTCACCCCAATCAAGACGACTAGAGGGCGGAAATCCAAGAAGAAACAGAGAGAGGAAAAAACTTACATAGATGTCCTCCAAGGTTCCCAAAAAACTCTCAAAGCAATGATGAATACCAGATCTGGGCGCAAGAGTAACAAGGCTCCAATAGGAGCCTCATCTCCCCAAAATAGTAAATAATGAAATACGTCTCCTGGAACTGCAGAGGTTTAGGTAGCAGGTCGAAAGAGGAAGCCCTGAAAGATATAGTGAGAATATACTCGCCTGAAATCCTCCTCATCCAGGAGACAAAGCTAGAGGATCTTCCTCTCCTCCAATCCAGTAAAGTTTTTTGGAAAAAAGGCCATGGAAGAGCGGTTAGTGCAAGAGGCGCCTCTGGTGGAATAGCCACCTTCTGGAACAGCGCCATATATGACTTTATTCAAGAAAAAAGCAGCCCCCACTGGCTCTTCACTCAGCTACTCCACAAGGATTCTGGGCAGCAAGTAAGTATGTTTAATGTTTATGCTCTTGTATTGCCAAGCGAGAAAAAAATCTGTTGGAACTCGCTTCATTCATTTCTTTTAGAGCAAAATCCTGAGAATATCATCATTGCAGGTGACCTGAATGTCACCCTTGCTCTTGATGAGAAAAAGGGAGGCTCCATCGTCAGGGATCCTGCCAGAGAATGGGTTGAAGATATAATGCTGGGCTGGGACCTGGAGGACATTAAACCTTCTTCAGGTAAATTCACTTGGTCCAATAAAAGAATAGCCCCCAACCACATTGTTGCCCGTTTGGATAGATTTCTTGTCCACTCTTCTTTCCTTACCTGCGGTCTTATGGCAACCTCTAAAATTCTTCCAAACCTCACCTCTGATCATAAGCCCATTCTCCTCGAGCTTTCCCTGGATTGCAATCAAGGCCCCATCCCATTTCGGTTCAGCCCTCTTTGGATCCAGCAAGAAGGCTTTCAAGAGGTGGTCTCCGATTCTTGGAATAGGCCCGTCCATGGTTCTCCATTCTTTGTGTGGGAAGAGAAAATCAGGGTTCTAAAAAGAAACCTTAAAGATTGGGCTAAAAGACTGCAATCCCCCACAGCCAAAAGAAAAGAAAATCTAAACAGGCTCGCTGCTCATCAGTTAGATATGGAGCATAGTCCTGTTTCTCAAAGCCTGCTAGTAAAAGAAGTCGAGCTCCAAAAAGAGGTTCATAGATCTAGCAGGGAGGAGGAAGAATTTTGGCGACAGAAGTCTAGGAATCTTTGGCTGCAGTCCGGAGATAAGAACACCAGCTTCTTTCATAAGCAAGCCGAAGCCAGAAAGAATTTCAAATCAGTCTCAGAGATTCATTACCAAAATACTGTGATTAAGGATTTCGAAGGTATTAAGAGAGCTGCATATTCCTTCTACCAAGATCTTTATTCGGCTCCTGAAGAACCAGCTATTGATCCCCATTCCTATCTGATCGATTTAATTCCCAAATGCATCAAGGATTCGGACAACGCCATGCTGACAGCTCCGATTAGTATGGAAGAGCTTAAGGATGTTCTGAACAGCATGGAGCCTGATAAAGCCCCAGGCCCAGATGGGTTCTCTGTCAGGTTCCTTTTGACATGCTGGTCAACAATTAAAAAAGACCTATTGAGAATGGTCAGAAAATCCCAGAATTGTGTAAAGCTAGGCAGTGGCATCAACTCAGCCTTTCTCGCCTTGATCCCAAAAGAGAAAGGCGCCTCAGACTTCAGCAGATTTAGGCCAATATCCTTGTGCAATTCCAGTTATAAGTTGGTCTCCAAAATAATAGCCAACAGGCTTAAAAACATTTTTCCAGACATCATCCCTGAAAATCAAGGCGGATTCATAAAAGGCAGAAAGATATTGGACAACATTGTGCTGGTCCAAGAAGCAGTTCACTCTAGTTGCCAAAGAAACGAGAAAGGTATGGTGATTAAGCTCGATTTGGCTAACGCATTTGATAGGGTGAGACATGAATTTTTGTTCGCTGTGATGAAGAAGCTAGGCTTCTCAACAGACTTCATAAACTGGGTGAAAGCCTGTATTGCCTCACCTTGGATCACGCCTTTGGTCAACGGCCGTTCTACTGACTTCTTCCAAGCTTCTAGGGGCCTGAGACAAGGATGCCCTTTGTCTCCGCTTCTATATGCTGTCCAGGCCTCGGTGCTTAGTTTCCAACTAGATCATAACCAGCAAAATCAAACTCTGCCTGGCCTCAGAACTACTCACAAGGTGAAAGACATTAATCATGCCCAGTTCGCCGATGACACCTTGCTGCTCGGAGGAGCCAGCATAATCTCTGCCAGACATTTCAAGAGGGAGCTGGACATTTACAGGTTGATCTCGGGCAACAAAATCAATTATCGAAAATGCTCTATTTATGGCTGGAACTGCTCGACCAAAGAGCTGTCTGACATTGCAAGACTTTTAGAAATGGATGGAATTCGAAACTGAGAGTCATTTAAATACCTCGGGATCCCAATCTTCAAATCTAAGCCTAAAGTTGCTCACTGGCTGCCTCTACTCGATAAGGTAAAGAATAGAATCCAAGCTTGGGGTGCCTCTTGGCTGAATAATGCAGGGAAAGTCATCCTTATGAAATCGGTCCTAATAAGTATGCCCCTATTCCAAAACTCTATTCTCCTTGCCCCCAAAACCTTTCTCAGCAAATTGGACAGCCTGTTGAGAAGATTTCTGTGGGAAGGTGGGAATAACAATGATAGAAGGATCCATTTAGTGAACTGGGAAACTCTCAAGCGACCATTTCTGGAAGGAGGCCTCCAACTGCGTAACTTGGCTGCCCAAAATCTTGGGTTGGGATCCAAGATTCTGTGGAATTTAGTTTCTGGAAATACTAGCTGGAGTAAAAGAGTCATTTGGAAGAAATACTTCCAAGGGCAGCGCTTGAGATGCCTGGATAAGCCTCCAAGAATTCTAAAAGGATCTCCAATCTTCAATCTTTGCAATGCTGCTAGGGAGCAATTCAGCCATTACCTTTATTGGATCCCTGGTAATGGAAGAAAAATCAAAATCTGGGATGATTCGATCTTGGGTGACCAACCAATGAATCATGTGGAAGGTCTTGCAAACATCAAAGATTGGCTTCAGTCTTGCAATCTGCACACATTGTGGGATATCTCGAATTGGAAGGAAGCTCCTGATAGAACCTGGGATGGTTGGAACCTGGGGGAGGTCCCCATTATGCTGCAGGGGGAAGCTTCTTTACTATTAGATCTGCTCCAAGGTAAATCTCCTTCAAAGGCCACTGTTAAAGACCAAAGAGGCTGGGGATCCATCTCTGGCCATTACACTGTTTCCGAAGGGTATAAAAGAACTTTGGCTGTCCCTTATGCTCCGCCAAATCCAGCCCAATGGAAATTCATATGGGATTTCCCAGCTCTTCCCAAAATCGACTTCTTCTGTTGGACCGTTGCACACCAAAGCATTCTTACCAGAGATAATTTGCGAAGAAGAGGGATGGAAGGACCTTCCAGATGTCCACTTTGCTGGTCTGATGAAGAAACTATCAGTCACCTGTTGCTGCTTTGCCCCTTTGCTCAAGAAGTCTGGAGGGGAGTTCTGCTGTTAGATCCAACTAACCTTGATTTTCCAGATAACATCCCTGCCCTGTTCAGAACTTGGGCCAGCTTATCTCCCTTCTGCCTTAAAAATAAAAGTCTTCTTAAAACCAGTTGGATGTGGATCCCTAAATTCATTTGCTGGAAACTGTGGTTGGAAAGGAATAACATAATTTTTCGAGAAGAAAGTTGCACTGCAATAAGAGTTATCTCAAACATAAAAGCTTTGCTGGGCGAGGCTTTGGAAGCCAATACTTCCTCAAGGAACGAAATGAGTCTGGTCAAAGAGGAGGAGCAATGGTTCAAAGAACTGGTTCCAAATCTGAAGGAAAGGCCCTTTCATCCTGTTTCCGTCCATGCCAACTGGGAGATTAGGCTGGAAGAACTAGAGTTCATTAAGTGGAGATCGGCCCTGGATGATCACTGTTTATTCTTCGATGGGGCCTCTAAAGGAAACCCTGGGGTTGCTGGCAGTGGTGGAGTTCTATTGAGTCCTGGAGGTTCTCCGGAACTGAGATTCCATTGGGGTCTGGGAATCGAAACCAACAACAGAGCGGAGGCTCTTGCATTGTGGCAGGGGCTGACTCTGGCGATTAACAGAAATATCCTTTCTCTCTCAGTCTTTGGAGATTCAAGACTTATCATCCAGGCAATGCTACACCCTAAGACCTCCCATCAGGTTCAGTTAGCCACCATTATCAGAAAAATCAGGCTATTACTGCCCAAATTCAATAAAATCTCCTTCTATCATATCTTAAGGAACCTCAATTCTCAAGCTGATATGGAGGCCAATCTTGGCTCCCTCTGTTCTCGGAGATCCCTGGTGGTCAACTCAATTGAATCTTCTTGTTCCATTCCTTAATACACCTACTGATCGACCCTCCTATCCTTCCTGAATTAAGGGCTTCCTATTCCCCCCTCATTCCTGTTGTTCGGGACCTCTGCTCAATTCAAACTAAGTAAACCGATAATTTCAAGCCTGATATCAGCCTCCGTTTATCGACCTCTGTTTACTGTTTAGTTCCTGCTTCCCAAGAGCCCTCAAAGGACCCTCAAGGGTGCATCTCAGTTTCAGCTTTATTCTTCACTACATTCTCAATCCTGAAGGCTGGGTTCAGCATAATCAGAGCCTCTCACCTCTGGAAAGCAGCATTCGTTGTACTACGCAAAAACTTTCCTTGGAGCTTCCCGCTGAAGAAGCAATCTCTTCAAAGCGTGGTCAATCAGGTTCCTACGCCATTGATGCTCTTTGGAACAGCAAGATCAAGATCCGCAGGAAGATCAACAGCATGGATGCTCTTTGGCACAGCAAGATCAGGCTCCGTAGGAAGTCCTCTGGCACTGTGCGTAGTTCCAACTATTCCAACAGCCAACACTAAACGATCTCATGTCAAAGTCGACGAAGCTTATTTCTCTGACTCCGGACATCGGAGGGACTGGCAAATCTCCGGATTAGAGGCGAACATACCCAACTCCATTAAGAATTCCCCAGATCTCTGTCTCTGATTCTGCAGAAATGTAAAAGCACGCGGTAGCTTGTTTGCTGCCCAAATAAAACTAACCGTTACTGTCAAAAAAAATATATATATATATTTTTTCCATAATATTCTTAATTTTAGCCCATGAAGGGCAGCTTAATTGGTGATTGTTGTGTTGTAAAGTAATATGTAAATTATGAGATTTCATATTCAAATCTCCACATAAATATTTACCTAAAAACAAATCTCAATTTTAACATAATTTACTAATATTATACTATCTCCAAGCAATTTTTGGAATTGATTTGGCTCAATTGTTTGTCGATTATTTGATCTCCCTCATATTGTTTGTTCACGTAGGAGGGATATAGATCAAGGCATAGCCGCCCGTCGCCATCGCTAAAGGACGTTTGGCGGAATTACCTATCTCATTCAGGCAGGGCAGGGATCATTCTTGGTGTTAGTGTCGGTCTTGAGCCCTCCATCAGTGATCAATAACTCTTTGCATATGCATTTATAGGTGTCTCATCAGTGTCAGTTTTGCATCCCGCTAGGCATGCCATAACACTGAATGGAGGAGCTGGTCTTTGTTCCCTTCTTGGCTTTGCTGGATCAGGTCATACAACAATGTAATTGAGTCAGGCTTGTTCTTGTTTTTGTCTTGAGGTCCCATGGTCTTAGGTCTAGGGTTTTGAGTCAAATCATTTCAAGGTCATGAGTCATGGTCAGTAGGTGCCCAGCAAGCCGGAAGGAGTCTTGTACATACATTTCATTATCATTTTCTTCAGTTATAGCTCATTTTATGCCTTGGGTTTAAAAACCCTGTTTTTAAGTCCAAGGCCATGTGGAAATTTGAAAAAATAAAGAAATTCTCAAAAATTTGTAAAAGTGCCGGAAATAACCCTGGTTCCTTCACTACAGTCCCTCAGGCGGTCAACCTGCAAAAAGAAAGGAGTCAAACGCATCAGAAGGCTCATTTCAGGACAAAATGACTCCAAAACAGTGTTAAAAAAAAATGTCCAAGTGGAAACATTATAAAGTGGGTTTTTGAGTTAAATTTTTTCAAATGTAAGCATATAAAGGTAAATTCCCTCTTTGAAGACCCTCATTGTGCATTTGAAGGCAAGAAAACGCAAGAGAAAGAGGTGAGAAGGCAAATTGGCAATTTGCAGCAAATTCTGGGCTTTCTGAGCGTGCGCGACCAAACCACAGGTGTGCGCGACCACGTGGGTGGGCGCGACCAAACGGAGGCCAACGCACAATGTTAAATAACACGGGCGCGACCAAACGGAGGAGCGCGACCATTCTCAGAGCGTGCGCGACCAAAAACTCTGTCTGCCGTAAAACTCACCCAAACTTCAATTTTCTTTCAAATTTGCTCGGATTTCTTCAAGGTATGCTTCCCTTATGATGTTTATAATCATGCCATGGATGAATAAGGAGGGTTATGGTAATTTTATCATGCAAGAAATTAATGAAAAATAGGTTAAGTGACTTGATGTCTTTGCAAGCTTATGTTAGGTTGTATTGTTTGTTTTTCAAGGTAATTTTTCCTTTATTCCCTTCCATTAGTTTCCCATTATAAATTCACATGTGTTAGAGTGTCATTTTCATTGATCTCATTTGCAAATTAATGCTAGACCCCATCCCAATTTCCTAAAAACCCTAACCCCTCCTAAACCCTATTTCAAATCCTAATTTCTCCCATGCATCCTACTCAAACCCTAACACTTTGTCACACAGCAAAATGAAAAAGAAACATTGTGAAAAGAAAAAGGAATATGATGGCAAATGCAAGCTTATGAATATCACAAAAAACAAAGTAATATCACTATGCATAGCCTAGACAAGACAAGAGCAAAAGAGACATATTGCTGTGTAAAAATCAGAGGCAAGGTAACTAGGTGGCTGTCATGACAAAGTTAACAATATACAGCTGTACATGTTGTCAAAATGAACATTTTGCTGTGGTAAGGTTTGCATAAGAACATGGTATATTTCCCTAACCTCAAACTCTGTTTTCCTACCCTTCCCTTCATTAAAACCCTAATTCAATTGCTTATCCTTTCCCTAAAAATCCCAGTGCAATTGAAATCCCTCTTCCCTTTTGTCAACATGTAAATGAAGCTTTATTTCCCCTATGACAAAAAGCATTCATGAAGCTGCAAGTATTGTTTAAAGACCTGCTGTTATAGAGTATGGTTGGCAAAGGATTGTTAATGTATTTCCTAGTCCCAAAATCTAATTTCCTTTCTCCATCTATCTCCCTAAATCCCTTTCATGCCATTCATCTCTTTTCCCTTTCAAATTAAACCATACAAACCCTACCTTTTCCCCATGTTATATGATTAAAACCCTACCCTCTCTACACAGCAAATTTGCATACGTTAATACACAGCAAAGTAAAAAAGAAAACATTGTAAAAAACAAAAAGAAAAGTGATGACAAGGCATGCACACAAGAAATTGTAAAAACAGTGAAAATGTCATTTGCATAGCCTTATAAAAAAAAATAAAGAAAAGTGTCATCTTGCTGTGTATATGTCAAAGATTCAAAGCTGTGTTAAAGTCATCACAAAATTCATCAAAAATACAGCTGCATAATTGTCAAAGGAAACAGTTTTGCTGTGTTAGGGTTTCTCATTAGCATGGTATCATCTCTCTATCCATAAAACTCTGTTTTTCCCTATCCATTCCCCATATGAAAACCTAATTCAAATTGCATTTCCCTTCATGCAAAACTCCCTATGCAATTGAATTTCCATCCCCAATGTCAAAACATACAGTGAAATCCTAATTCCCAATGACAAATGCAAAAATGAAACTGCCAGCACCATGGAAAGACTGCTGTTATGAAAATTGTTTGGCAGATTTTGGTGATGGGTTTTATTGTCTCCTTAAACCTATTTCTCTATATCCCCTCATCTCCCTAACTCACAAGACATCATACTCTATTTCCATTGCAAACCTATCACAGTAACCCTTCCCTCCCTTGGTGATCAAACATACAAAATCACTGTTTCCCAAAAGCATTGAATGGCCATTCCAAAAGTTATGAAAAAACAGAGTATGCTCTTAGATGACATGCAAAGGCAAAATTTAAGGAGAGCAGCCTGTTAAAGGTTTATAACTGATGCTGCCCTATCCCCCTATGCTCATGACATCCTTCCCTCCATCATGGAGATTTTCATTGTCCTTTCCCTTGGTGTTCAAAATACAAGTTTTCCCTAATAAAATTTTAATTTGCAAATGATGAAAGATGGAATGACATGTTTAGCATTGTGTGATGATTTCCTTCAGAATTCCCTGCTTATATATATATTTTTCCCTTTCCTATATGTAAATTCCCTCCCCTAACATATTCCTCATGATGTTTCCCCTTGAAAACAGCATACTTCACAGCATTTTGCAGGCAGGGCAGCGGTCAATTTGACTTGTTTTTTCCACCTTGCTCAATAACACCATGTCAACCACTGAGACTAATGAGCAAGGTGATGACCGATCATCATCTTCTGAGATTCATACACAGCAGAGGCCTCGTAGGGGAGGCAAGGGTGGTCACCACAAGAGGGAAGAGCCCACATCATTGACAGAGTTGCAGGCTTGCCCATTGGCAGTGTCTTGTTTTCAGCATATGGCTTGTTATCAGTTTTGTGAGAGGCTGTCACACATTCAGCATCACAGAGAGTTGGCCCGGTTGTTTGTCCTACATCTCCATAACAGGCAGGTCACCCTTGCAGGGGTGAATTTTGTGTTTTCTCCAGAGGCTATCACAGAGGCTACCGGGATACCCAATGTGGGTGAGGTGTGGCCGAAGCGTAAGTGGCTGGACCTAGTATACTATGAGCCATATGTCAGGCCTATCTATGTGCATAACTTGTCAAGGAACTTTCCTATCAAGTTCCTCCGAGCAGAGTATATAGATATCATGAGACTCATTATGCACTACCTCACATGCGAGGGGAGATTCTCACGGGTATTTTCTTGTCATATCCGCATGCTGATGCACTTCACCAGAGTGAGGATGATGAACATCTCGGCATACTTATTTCATGACACTCAGAGGATGGTCTCTATCTTTCGGAGACAGACCCCAGCACAGCAGCTTCGGAGCCTATGTCATCATGGTCTTATCCAGCTGGTTGTTTCTCATCAGCTGAGCCAGCAGGGCATTTCTTGGGCAGATTTTATCTCCCGTAAGTTCTTCACACAGCCACAGCCAGAGCCAGAGGCAGTTCATGAGGAGGGAGGGCCATCACATCAGCCCGAGGTTAGTATTCCGAGACATGTGGTTTCTTCTCCTCGGGTCACTTATCAGAGAGGTCATAGGACCTTATTTGCAGCAGCCCGACAAGTACTTTCTCCACAGCCAGTGGAAGGGGTCTCGTCTTCATCATTTTCAGAGCAGCGAGTGTTATCTCCACACCAGGTGGAAGGGGCCTCGCTTTCTTCATCGGCACAGGGAGTACGAGAGGGCAAGCAGCCCATGGTTGAGGATGAGGCAGTTGGAGAGGCACATGATGATTTCACTGGTCGCGATGCCCACTCTCCCTCTTCAGATTTTGATGAGATCATCCGGCGGAGAGATGAGGAGAACCTTGTGTTGCAGCGGAAGCTTGAGATGGCTCAGTGGACCATCACTTATTTAGAGCAGCGCAACCGACAGCTAGAGACGGAGAAAGAGCTGGATGAACTATGGAGAATCCGCGGTGACAGAGGCTTAAACCGCAGGAGGCCTGGTGACCCATTGCCCGGTGACCGGGAGACTTGGTACATTCATGAGATTACTCGTTTGGAGAGATTGTTGGAGAAGGCAAACCATGACAAAGAGCTGCTCCGAAACATGAGGACACATTACTGGGCCAGATTACATGTTTGCAAGGCGAGAATGAAAATTCTCCAAAGAAAGCTATCGGAGGCCCGGAAGAGGAAGAAAAGGACAAATCCACTCCGCATCTTGGCTGAGGCCTCCCTCACTCATCATGGTACTGATCAGCCTTGATCTAGCATCAAAATGTGAAAATTTTGAGAATTTTGGAGCATTTTGGAAATTTTTGGTAAAATTACAGGTTTTGCCCACGGTTTGGTCTCACCCCGGGTGAGACCATTTTGGAGGACTGCTCGGAATTTTGAAAACTTGGCATTTTTGGAAAGGGCATGAAAAAAGAAAAATTACCAGTACTTGGGAGCAGCCTAATTTTGAGATTTGAGCCTCCAAAAGCTCAAAATACATCAAAAAAATGACTTTCTGCCCACTTTTTGAGTTGCAGAAAGTGACCTTGGGAGAATTGATTTTTGAGGGGTCAAATCAACTCCAAATCCAGAAATTCCACTTGGGATGGAAAGTAGACAGATCAAGCTTTCCAATGAGCCATCTTGCACCTGATTTGGACCAGTGGAACCCACTCAAAAACAGCTGTAAAGGGGCGCGACCAGAACTTCCAGATTTGCCAGAATTGCCATTTTCGGTCAAAAAACACTGTTTTGACTATGGTTGACCATTTTTACTTGTAGATGATGGATAAATGTAATATTTTCATGGCACTTTGGTAGATTTTATCTTTCTTTACCCTTCTAGAAGCTTCCATGATGTAAAAAGTGAAAAATTAATGCATGGATGAGTTAGCTAAGTAATAGAAGCAAGTTGTTGGGCTGCCTATTTTCTAGTTCTTAGTTTAGAATTAGTTCAAACTGCTCCTAGGAAGCTGAGCTCGACCCCTAGAGGTGGGGAAAGGAGTTAGATGGTCTAGATGGTCTATATTATGCTCTCTCCTTCTCATTTTCATGGTTGGACTCTTGTGGGAGAAAGCATTATTGTGTATTGTACATCTACTTCTGCAATTTAAGGAAAGGAAGGCCAGGGTTTTGCAGACTTCATTGTGGATTCTTGTGGATCATTGTGTTGATGGTGTGTCTTCTAATTGTTACTGTAAGTTTGTTTATGTGTTACATCTCTCTTTCTTTGCTGCTAATTGAACAAGATGAAGTGATAAAGTTTGAATTCATGCATGCCATGCTCAGCTTTTAATTCTGTTCAATATCTATGTTTTCCACTGTTTAAAGAGGATTCAAAGTCCTTGTTTGCCCTCTTTAACCTCCTCTCTTTCTTCCCTGATCACTCATCCAAGCCAAAGGCATCAGCACAAGTTCCTACCTTGCCCCAAAGATCCCCCTGCAAAAACTGTGCTCAATCCCCGCACCCTAAATTGCACTCCCTCCAATTGCCACCAAAAAACCAAAAATCTTTAAATCAACCCCCCTTTATCAATTTACTAGCCTAATATCTTTGATCCTAATTGGTCAGCCTAATAATATTATAAGATCTATCAAATCTGACCCGAGAGAGCCTTCTCATACCTCGTAGGGCTAGCTACGAGGTGAAATGGTTTGATGTAGCCTTGAGAGTTTGTCTATCTCAGCCTAGGTGAATTCCAAGCGCTAACACTTGGATCATTCATTCACCGTAATGACACGTATTTCTGCCGAAGGTCCTGAACCAGAAGGTGGCGAAAGAAGAAACCCAGCTACCGACATACCTTAGCTAGGGGGAGGGGGGTACCTTTTTGTCTATTTGAGAGATATATGGTTTGCCGCTGGTAGATCAACAAATTATAATGCAATTACATACGATGCACCATTCAAAATCATTCGCCAGACTCACTGCCTATTTGCTAAGCATTCCATTTGCTTCCCTCAAGGAAAGGAACGAAAGGATTGGCCCTTTGAAGCCTAGGTTCTGCCCTTCTCCATAGGTTTCCCCAAACTTCTTTTTATTGAATATTCTTACATGCCTATTTACCACCAAAAAAAATTACTAATATTATATAGCGTCTTTTTTTTTAAATATTCTTACATACTTATTTACCAAAAAAATATATATCTTAATTTTTATATAATTTACTAATATTATACAACTACTTCTTTTTAAAAACATTATTAGTTTTAATATAATCTATTAATATTTTTTTAACCTTTTCAATTTTATATAATTTATTAATGTTTCTAAGCCTTCTCAATTTTTATATATTTTATTAATATTTTTTAATTAAAAATATATATAATATATATTATAATAATAAAATATTATAAGTAAAAAAAAAATCATAAAATATTAAAATTATACACAATTAAATTCAATTTTCTCATGTGTCTATATGTATAATGTTTTAAATGTAGTTGTATAAGGGTCCAAGAATCTGATGGGTTAGAAATTTTCTTTCTTACTATCTGTAATAGCCCAAATTTTAAGTATAATTATATGAATACTATAACATGAATTCAACCATTAATGAATAAACACTTTTTTATTATTATTATTAATAAACAAATAATTCATAATGGTAGTGGATAATTTATAATAGTGGTGGATGATGAGAACTTACTTGTGAAACCTAACTCATTTACAAATTTGTGGATATTGAGTTTTTGCGCACTCGTTTTTTATCCACGTGACCACAATCAACGTTTGGACACTTCCTCCCAACCATATGTTTAACTAACCCATATATTTATGCACACGCCATATATTTATGCATGTAACCACTCTCGACCCCTAAGTCAACGCCTAAGTCAGTTCTTAAACCATGCCTTTCAATAATTCCCTATGAAAAAGATGCCTTCAATATTTATCTTCATCCATTAAATAGAACTCTTTTGTATATATATATATATATATATATAATCCATTACATTAATCATCATAAATTTTCATTTTTATATTAATTTTTTATTAATTAGTCTTTTTACATAATTTTTTAACATTTATTTACTAATTTAATAATATGAAACATTATAGAGAGAATGATGATTGATAATGCATGTTGAGGCAATATATAGAATTAGTTATTGTTGAACAGTGACTATCAGCACTCATATAGATGCTAATCACATATAATGCTAGTGCTAGTGTTGGTCGAAAACATATTAATATAGTACAAATAACATTTCCTTATTCATAAATAATAATACAAAGTCATAAAACAACATTGAAATGATAATCAACTTATTACTACTAAAATTTGTGAACTGGAAGTGAGCGAAATATAGATATTTTTCTTACCATAAGATTTGTACAATTTGAGTGGGCCTAATGGTTAAGAACGTGTGCTTCCTTGAAAGAGATCACATGTTCAAATCTAAAGGGAGTAGAGTATGTACATTTTTGTAGACTTTGGCAGTCAAATAGTTTCGCATAGTTTTGCATAGGTTGGTCCTTTGTCTCACAAACAAGGGGGTTTCATACACAAATTTGGAATCTAGAGGGAGTAGAGTATGTACACTTTTGTAGACTTTGGCAGTCAAATAGTTTCGCATAGGTGGGTCCTTTGTCTCAGAAACAAGGGGGTTTCATACACCAATTTGGTGTTTGGCTTGGGGGTTTTATACACAAATTGGTGTTTGGCTTAGGGGTTTTTGGTGTTTGGCTTGGGGGTTTCATACACAAATTTGGTGTTTGGCTTGGTCGTGACCTTAAAAATAGATTATTATCATTATTATTACGAGATAGACAAATTTGGCCCCATTTTGCTTAACTCTGAGAAATAAAAAGATGAGTGGGTTGAGAATTGTGATATGGATGATTGTGCGAAAAAGGTAATTTTTATTTGTAACTCTTCACATTTACATTGATTAGGCACAATCTAATTATTCTATGTTTTCACTTTTTTTGTCATAATTTAATGATACAATTTTCTATGAGATTGTATTTTTTTGTTATATAAAATATATTTTTGAATGCATAAATGGGTTGAATGACCTCAAAAACATTCAACCTCAAAAACTTCGAAGGCATTAAGATTGTGCACATCACACAACTCAAATCTATAATCCCAACAAATCTCTACCAAATTTTGAGCAAAATTGACAAAAAAATTATATCCTAAAAAAACCAAAACATAAAACAATTAAACTACGTTCAATAATTATTATTAAATTAAATTACAATTAGACTACTTTCAGTAATTATTAAATTAAATTATGATCAACACACATTAACCAATAAATAAACACAAAATAATTATTACTATTTTACTTTTAAAAATTATTAGTATTATTATTTTTAATTGTTAATAAACTTTTGTTTTTCTTTTTAAATTATCAATAATTATTAAAATTAAACCCAAAAAAATGAAAAAAGTTTAATCTTGAATACTAGTTATACTCAATAATTATATTCCTTTAAAAAAAATCCACAAAATTAATTCAACATATTTCATGTATATAATTTCTGCCATTAATATATGATAAAAATATATAATTACGTTCGAATTTAAATAAAAACTATTTCAAGCAATTCAATGATTAATAATTGAATTTAGATTTGGAATGCCATCAACTAACTTTAACTCGTATTTCTTTATCTCATAATAATAATTCAACACCTTTAAAAAATGTTATAATAACCAATATAACTAAACAAGCGATTGTGCTAAATAAATCAAGTAATGAAAAACTAGGTTTAGAACCATTCCGTCTATAGGTGAAGAATTACAATGCAAAGCTTGATATTTACACTTCTATATTGATTAAGGACTCAATACAACTATAATTAGGTGACTCAACGTTCTAATTGCCTGAAATATAATCAGGCATCTTAAGGGAAGTTTCATACAAAATTTCATCCATACATGATCATGTCAAATTTCTCATCACACTTTACAGAACAATAGCTATAAATATGTAAGCTACATCCTGTCTGCTATATTTGCAAGTTGGGTATTCACTGCTATAAAATGGTTTCTTTTCACGTAAATCTTTGTCTTCTACTCACAATATTATTGATTGCACTTTGTATTTTTCATAATACACCAGAAGCAAAAGCTGCAACAGCAACCAATTTCACAAAAAATTGAATCCAACCTCCCTTTGGGAACTAGTAATAAATCTCCACCTCTCAATGTCTATTAATTGATCTCAATATTCTATGCATCTATTTTTGCCGAGACATGTATTCATATGAATTTCTAGCCTGAGAAATTAATGCTATGTTAGTTTAAATTCATTTTATAGAGACATGTATTCATATGAATTTCGAGCATGAGAAATTAATGTTATGTCAGCGTAAATTCATTTTATAGAATAGATTAATTAAGCCATAGTCATTATAATAGTCATAGATTAATAGTAATCTTTGTAGATAGGGTATATATTTCTAGGATATGATTTTATCTAATAAGAGATTGTTGGTTTTTTCAAATTTATTTTAACGACTAATGCATCAGGAGTCCAAATTTACCAGTGTGAAAAAAACTCAAGCACAGTTGGGCTTGTATATAGTCAGGTTGGGGCAATGGCTTAGCTCTATTCTCCTTATGCAGATAGCAATAGAAATATTGAGAACTACACGTTAGTGGGTTATCATTATTGCCTGTCTAAACCTGTGCCTAAACCTCTTTCTCAAGGTGGGCAACCCAGCTTTGCGTTCAGCATAATCCATCCTCTTTTTGGCCATGAGGGGCTAGCATTATATCCTTGCCAGTTTCCTTGCAGAATCCTACAACTATGTCTCTATTTGTGCGAGTGTCCGTTGGATACTACAATAAACCCAATCTTCTTTTATGTCTCTATTTGTTCGAGCGTCCGTTGGATACTATAATAGACCCAATCTTCTTTTTTGGCCATGAGGGGCTAGCTTTATATCCCTACCAGTTTCCTTGCAAAATCCTACAGTTGTGGCTTTATTTGTGTGAGCGCCCGTTGGATAGTACAATAGCCAATCTTGCATTTCTCTGCAATAGACGATTCAGATTCAGTTCAGGCATAAGCATATTATTATAATAGTAAAATTTGACTAAACTATTGTAGCAACATTTCCCATGTTTTCATGCAATTTATAATCACTGAATGTGTAAAACTTACCTCACCTCACCTAGTGCTCTTTCATAGCTGTAGAATCAAGCTCTGCAACTAGCAAAATAGATGCAATGGCATAGACCCATGAGGGTTGATGGCAATGAAATTGCACTAATTGTTGTTGCGGGAAAACCCAATATTCCAGGTGCAATAGTCTCCGCGATGAATCCCACTGTAGTCCAGAAATTTCTTAGATTTCCCAAATCTATTTTGGATTCTTTTTCATATTAGTCTCTAGACTTATTCCATGAGATTTGCATGAGATTCAACCCAGATTCAAAATTTCTTTTGATGGTGCTCCTGCTTCTTTATCTCCATATCAATTTGGTTATGCCATTGGAAGGTATATTGCTAGGCTAAGAGCTATTGATAAGTCAGAAACTGCCATTACTCATAGTGCTTATAGATTTGTTGTATCTACTCTTCTGGTAGGTTTTCATATTAACCAAAACCTGGCACTGACTTTGGATCTCAATCTATTAGAGCTAGAAGAGGTGCTACTGCCTTGGCTTTAACTACCTTTTCTTTCCCTGGCTTTGGATCTCAATCTATTAGAGCTGCAAGAGGTGCTATTGCCCTGGCTTTAGCTACCTCTGCTTTCCCTGGTGCTTTTCATGACATGACTTTAATCTGTCTATTCCTGAACTCAGCATTGGACATGTGTCAAAGTAGAGTTGTATTCATTCCCATGACCAAATTAGACAGAGCAACTCTGAAAGGAAGATGCACAAGTGGGTTTCATTGTTCTTGGGTTTCAAGGTTCTTGGTAATTGTCTTCTGCAATTACCATAAAGGCTTCTCCCAATGTGATATACTTTGTAAAATGGAGTCCCAATGTGATATACTTTGTGAAATAGAGTAACAGTAACAAATAGAACTCATGCAAAATGATGTCAGATGGAGTTGACACGCAACTAGCAAATGGACACAAGCCCCACCATTAACATAAATCCAAGCCCCACCATTAACATAAATTCGTTTTTACATTTGATTTTGATTTTGTCAAAGTAAATATTATTAAAAAATAATTTAATACCTTTAGCTTTCAGAATTTAAATATAATAATTACCAAAATGATTTGGTAAAAGTAAATATTATTAAAAAATAAAATAATACCTATACTTTCAGAATTTGAATATAATAATTATAAAAACTAAAATAAAGTTAAAATAACCCTTAACTACTTTCACACACTCTTTTCAAAATTTAAATATAATAATTTGGTAAAAGTAAACATTATTAAAAAATAAAATAATATCCTTAGCTTTGAGAATTTAAATATAATAATTACAAAAACTAAAATAAAGTTAAAATAACCATTAACTACTTTCACACACTCTTTGATAAATTTTCACAACTTTCAAACGCTCTTTTAGAAATTTAAAGCATCTTTTAATTTTTATTATTAAAAAATAAAAATAATACCCTTAGATTTGAGAATTTAAATATAATAATTATAAAAACTAAAATAAAGTTAAAATAACCATTAACTACTTTCACACACTCTTTAAGAAATTTTCACAGCTTTCCCACACTCTTTTAGAAATTTAAAGCATCTTTTCATTTTTATTATTTTAAATATAAAATAACCTGGGGTGTTTCAAGAGATTTCTGATCGGAAGTGGAAAAGACCTCAGGACAACGCATGCCTCAATAGCTTGAGCTGTTTCCACTTCATCAACGGGTAGATCATCAAAGAGGCTTAGAAAGATCAACAACGAGTGAATCAACATCATGATCGAATGAAGGAGTAAAGAGATCACGACAACCACGATCAAAAAATTCGAGATGTTCATCGACATCCTCATGATCTGATGAATCATGTAGAGGGGTTGATGAGAAACAAGGATGTTCACCCTCTGCGTTTCCGAAAATGACAAATGAAAGATTGAATGGATTTTCATAGAAAGATGTGTCCTCTCTACAATGCAATGATAGACTGACATCCAGTGTGTCCTGTGAATGATTAGAAGTAGAAACATCCGACGATGAGTTTTCACAAGGAAAATCAAAAGTGGCAGAATCACAAGAGATGTCAAGATAGAGTGGATGAGGCACGGATGGAAGGAAGTCATCCTTCACCGCAAGTTCTTCTTCAGATTCTCGCACACACTCATCATGAATGATAGCGCAGGTTGGCTGCAAAACATCGACTCCATCAACAAATTGATCCTTGTGAACACAAGATGTGGATTCTGGAACGAGAGAAAACAACACAGTAAAATCTGGAAGATCAATGGAACTAGAAGACGGAGGCCGAGAAAACGAGTTCACGTGACAACCATCAGGGTTGCAAGCCAAATTTGCGCAGATGTCCAGAGCAGGTGGGGTGGAAGGATGTGAAAGTTCAATAGATGTGTGCACACCTTCTCGGTGAACCCTTTCAAAGAAATCATCACCATATCAGAATCTGAAATAGTCACATCGACGAAAACAAACTCATGTTTGACCTGAGACAATCTCGTCATACACGAAGTCACTCTTTCACCCTGTATCATCTTGGTGGACTTCAACTTATCGTCCAATACCAGTACCCGGTTCTTGTTCTTATTCTGGAACAAATTCTGAATAATCATCCACATCTCATGTGCAGTGTTCTTCCCAAACAAATGAGGTATTAGGGGATCCTTCACACCATCTAGGATGATCAATTTCTCCTTCACATCCAAATCCTCGTACACTTCTAGCTCCTTTGGGTCAATTGGATTCTTGATGGCTTTCTCAGTGAACTCCTAGATCTTGTTGACCTGCAAGACCAACTTGATCCTTCCCTTCCAATGGACTATAGTTGGACAAGCCCTCCAATCTATCCTCATACTGAGACCATCATGCAACTTCGACATTGTCACTTACAATGTGACCAACTCCCTATTAAGTTGTACTTAATTGTGCACTCTAATGATTCACTGTCTTCCAAAGTAACTCAGATGCGCTCTAATACCATGTTGAATTTCCACAATCTTGGGTCTAAGATACAATATTAAAATCTTTGACGCTACCAAACCAAGAATCTCAACATAACTACTTTGCATAGCGGAAAATATAAAGCAGTAAATCTGATCCAGGTGGATGTTGGTGGCCACCCACCTATTCCACTGGGACCCCCACCATTGTCTCTCTCAGTTTTTCAAATTCCTTAATTATATCACAATTTACTATTTTTGGTAGTTTGTCAGGTCCTGAACTTCTAGAGCCGTTTTGAGGCCCTAAATGACGTTCTTTTGGGAAAATTGAGGCCAACCTCTGTTGGTCAGTCAAAACTTGTAGTCCTCGGATAGATCTTTCTAACGAGGTATTTTGCGCGTAAAACAAAGATCGTATGCCAAAGTTACAACCCCAGGAAATTAATGTACCAATTTACCCAAACAGGGCCCATAGTCTTGGTGCTTCATCTCCTAGGGTTATGGTTTTGGATGTTTAGGGTTTTCCATTGTTTCTCAATAATAAATAGGCCTCTGAGCCTCATTATACAACAGTTCAGAGGCATGAAAACGCCACATCTCTTCTCAAAAATAAGCTACCATCGCTTGAGCTAGTTTATTGTCATTTCTGTTTGTAAGCATATTTCAATATTTGATATTAATGAAATGAAGTATTATTTCTGTTGCATCTTTGTCTTTATGGTTATATCTGTAATTTCTTACGTTCCAGTTTAATTTTGGATCAAAATCACACATGCACAAGTATAGATAACTTTCTACAAAATATTGTACAAATACATACAACCCAATCTTTGTTATATTAAACCAATCTGAAAAATACAACAGTGTATGGAATGCAAGATACAATGACAATCACATTGTAGTCTTTATGTCGTATCTTGTCCTACCGATCCTTCGCTCTCTTTCTTCTCTCTACCTACCCCTTAGTCCATCAAAGTACAACACATAGAGTCCCCAAGAGGGTTGCCACCTATCACTGTTGCAAGTCACTCTTGCTACAAAGAAACATGGGTTGATCCAATCTACTCTCTAGGCTTGCAAATACCTGTGCTCTAATTTGCCTTCTAGTAGCCTCTTTCATCCATCAAAGAGCCACACATAAGCTCAACAAATTCACCCAAACTTTAGTGGTCAAACTCTCTTTATGACTGCTAGTCACAGGCTACTTTGGGTAGCCACCACGCTACCCTCCACCAGTCCAATGACACCCAATCCTTCCACTGCAATATCTGCTCCTAGTTGGGGTTTCTTAACAGCCAAGACAACTCCAACACACGACTCCCATAGGATGCAAATTGTCCACACTTGGACACCACCCAATTAGCAACAATTCAACATAGAAAACACCAACATACCTGTACATGTGGGCTGGTGTATCTCGACCTTCTCTTCTTTGAGATGCAGCTTCCACAGGTAATGTTTTCACAATGAATGTTGCAATTGGATGAGTAAATGAGCTCACATACACCTTATATTTATACCAAAAATAAGGGCTCCCTCAAAATACCATCATAGGGCTTGACAACCTATCACAAGACTTATTAACATCAAGCTGACCTTGACCTTGTGCCACCATGCCCACACATAACTTTCAAAAATTCATAACTCCATTTCTATAGCTCAGAATCAAAGGATTTTTGATATGTCGGATTCATCTTGACGAGTACTATCATCATCATCCATCACATGCTAAAATGTGTCCATCGTTTTTGGCCGAAAACATGATGGGTGAAAAACCCCAACCTTGGGTTCCAAGCCCACAAGTGACTTTTATGGCACTTTTCCCTCTAAAGCTCGAACCCTATGACTTGGAGTACCTTCTAAGCTACTAAAAAAATCAACACATATGAGGAGGAGGGAGGGGGTGAACCAAGAGTAATGGGAAAAACAAAGGGAAGGGTAGGGGAAGCATAAAAGGAAGGGTTGGGAATGAGGGGGTATGGGGAAGACCCTGTCATTAAGGATCAACTGAGAGGAAACAAGAGGGAAGGGGAAGAAACTTGAGGGGCCAAGAGATATTCAATTTGAATAAAAACCATACAAAGGAAGGGCCTCCAAGATCAAAATTTTACCATTACAGGGATGGCCTTGCATAGAAGAAGAAACCCATGGTAAAGGAACGAATGCATCCAAGAAATGAGGGTCCATCGAGTGTAGGGAATGTCCCTGAGGTGTGAGCTCTTCCCCTTCCAAATGTGTTGGCATCCTTCTTACTAAAAGGGATGAAGGAGGATTGATTTCGACATATGATATTGGGGCGAAGACTGTGAAAAAACGATGGTTTCTTACTTAGTGTTTTGCAGCTTTCCTGATGGCACCTTCATTGCTAAGGTGACCTTGTGCATGGTAACATGCACATTTATAGGGAGTCCCCTCACACTTTAAGATCTGTTGGTGTTTCAGGAAGCCATAACTGAGAGAGATGGAGGAAAGGAGCCCTTTTGATAAATTCAAACCCACCGAATCCTTTCCAACCCCATATAATTAGTGGCATGATAAGAAAATACACATCATTATAGAAACCTAGGGTGTTTTTTATTTCTTTGGAGACATCCATTGACCATAAAATAAGAGGGAGCCCAGGAATTTGACCCAAATAGGCATAATGGCCTGATTTTTCAACCTAACATTAGAATCAACATTCTAGGGTTTTAGATAGAGAGCTTAAGAGCCACAAAACCTTTGACCTTCCAAGATATCATGTGCATCCACCTCTTCCCTCGTTAACCAACCCAATATTCCTTTTACTAATATTAAACATTCTGGGGTGTAACCCACAAGAGGCCCAAAGTTTTGTTTTGTCCAGCGCCAAAGAACCACATTGACATTCTTTTACTTATAAAGTGACCAACCACAACCTTCTTTTCCATGCCAAGAATTTCATTCACCTAAATATCCTTTCCTAACATTAGGGACAACTCCTTTGCCTTACACTTTATGCATTTATTCAGTGACCTGGAATGTTTCTTGACAGGTAGAGGTGGGGAAATTAGAGACCCAACATTTTGACTGCCTCCAATAAACATTTATGAAGAAAAAAAATTGCTAAGAAAACTACTAGACAAGCAAGGGGATGGTTGGCTTAAGAAGATATTCGATGAGGACAGTGGATGGAAAGAGCACCTTGGAAAAACAAGGGCATCTAATGACAAACAAGGGGAAAGGGGCTCCACAAAAGCATGCATTGTAGGATGGGGGAATGGGTAGTGATGTTGTTATTTAAAGAATTTGGAGGAATGTGACAAATGCTTAGAATGATTGAAGTCTAGGATTTTTACCTCCCGAGACAACTAACTTGAAAGTGGTGTGGTAGCAAGAGAGGGATTTTTACCTCTCGGGACAACTAACTTGAAGGTGGTGTGGTATAAAGAGAGGGTAATACCTTTTGTTGTATTTCCCCTGCTATTTTTAGGTTAGTCGTCTCGGGAGGTAAAAATCCTTGCTCAGTTAATGACTGCGTTGACATTTCCAGCCTCAAGAAAGAAGTTAGGGGCAATGAACACTAGATTTGGAGGCCATCGAAAGGATCATCATAATAGTCTATTGCTTCATAGTACATGTGAGCATTTGAGAGAAGAAGACAAGGGCATATACAAACAAGTATTAGGAGGAGGACCGAGGCCCTTGGCCCTTCAACAACCTAATTAGTACAGCGGACCTATCTCTCTCAAAAACCTTACTCTCGCCCTAGCTCTATATTGTTCATAAATTTTCGAGTTGGATGATATGTACTTAACATTAAGTTAACATGGAGTGAGATATGGTTTAAAATTAAGTTAACATTAAGTTAATGTGGAGTGACATATAGTTTTAAATTAAGTTAAAGTTTTATGAATTATAATAGTTGATTTACAAGTATTTGCTCATATATTAAGAGAAGAAAATGTTATTGTGCTTTTCTTATTTTAAATATGGTAGTTAAAATAAATTTTAACTTTGTTTAATGATATAATAATATATTTAATATGAATACATCCTCTTAGTGGGGTGTATACTTTGATGGTGCTTCGTTGGAAAACAATATGTGTGGTGGGGGTAGTCCTATTCCTACATCAACAACATTTCTACATAATGCAACTTGGGTTTTTGGGGATTCTATGATTGCGATAAATTGGTTTAATGAAACATAGAGATGACACAATCACACATCGTCACATCTTCTTGAGGAGATTCTACATCTAAAACATTATTTTGATAAGATTACATGTTGTCATATTTATAGAGAGAAAAATACATCTATCAACCAACTATCTAAATCGAGTGTTCAACAAGCTTTAGGCAGATGGAAAATCATAAAAGAGCAGGATGGGAACATACAGGAACACAACCACATGCCCTTCATTGACATCATGACCAAGGATTAGTTTTGTGACTTTTTGTATGAACAACAAATTTTTTGGACAACTCTACGTATTTATATAATCTTATGTTTATTTACACTTTTCAGAGAGAACTATATTTCCTATTTACAGTTATGGTTTTGTATGTATTTTGATAATATGATGACGTATCATGACATAGAGGCATATAGACTAACAATTGGGCATTATGATATTCTTGTTTATATTTTTAATTTTTTGGACATAAATGGATACAAGTTGATCTAAATGCAAAAAAAACACATCTACATAATGTAATTTATTTTTCATTAATGAAATTACATCTTCTTCCTTTTTGGCGGAAAATTATATTTATTATGAATTCAATATGTTATTTATGAGAATATAATCATAGAGAGAATAAAAATTATAACTTTAACGGAGATAATAACACTCAACTACACAACAATGACCCAATAAACATTTTGTGAATCATATGATAGTAACCTTATAAGTTTTGGTCTTTTATAACACAATATTATTTAATTGGAATTATAAAATTATGTTTTAAAATTGATTAAATTAATAAATAAATGACTAATTTATGGATTCAATATCTTTAGTTAATTGTGCCAAAAGATACTCTATAACCGAGTATAGAGGAGATCTTAGACATTAGATGTAAACATTTTTAAATGTCGGCTCCAGTGAATGATTAAGTTATATTGACTAATCAAAATAGCAATATTTATGGCCACGAATAGACGAAGAATGACAAATCAGATGAATACTTTAGTTAAAGTGATGAAGATGGTGAGTCAGTTAAAGTAAATACATGAACAAATAAAATCTCTTTTGCATTGGACCAAAGTGTAAATATTTTGAGACCAAGAGTTGGTAGTTTCTCCGAAGGCATATCTATTTCAGCTTGTCATTCCATTTGTTGCTTCAACAACTAATTTTTTGAATGGTTTATGAAGAGTTGCATTAAAGGATGCGCTAACAAAGACATCATATTGATGGGAAATATTATTTCCATAAGTGTTTATTGCAATTAGTAAATGTATTATAAGACATAGATGGACACAAGATGCAATGGAGAGCGTGAATCGAGTTTCTATTTAGGTAGTATAGATTCTCTGCATTCATTCTGTAAAGTTATAAAAGGGATTTGGTTTCGATTTACTATATTGGTTAATATTGTAAATTTTTAATTACTTGATGTGTATATGGAAGTTGCTCCACTGCTTAGATATGGAAAATATTATGAGCTTGGCTACGATGAATGTCTCAAAGAGTTACCTTACAATGGCGTCGATGCATGTTGCCAAACCCATGACTCATGTGTCCAATCGCACAAATGTAGGTAGATAATAACTTATCTAATATTTTACATTATTAGTATTTACTTTGTTGGTATTGAAATTTATTTAATGACAAGAGATTGTCTCAACCAAAGGTGAAATCATAATTTGTTAGTGTGTAAGGCTTTCTAGGAACTTCAAACACTCAGATGTACCAAGGGAGTAGTTGCAATATGAAACAAGTAACAAAGTTGATCTACCATATCACAGAGGCAACCATATTGGCAGGGAAAGCCCTAGACTAGCCTCAACCTTAGACAAAACAAGGAAATCTCTGCAGTGACCTTAGCCTTAGAAAAACAATTCGACTAGTCAAGTCATTTTGCTTCACATACTAGACTATGATGCAATGGTGATGAATAGCTTTGTAAGTCCATAGGCATAGCCAAGGATCTCTGGCCAGTAATTACATACAAAAACTAGAAGAATAAAAGAGACGAGGGATGAATTTAAAGAATCAATATTGGGTATCAATTGAAATTACAGTTGAGTGTGCTTCATTTACTTCCAATTATTTTTGAATGAATGTGCTTCATTAACTTCCAACTATTTATGGATGAATTTGCTCCATTACTTCCAATCTATCAATCTCATTTGAAATGTGACACATTTAGCGATATTGTCAAGCTAGATCTTTTTAATATAATATCATAAAATCTTTTTATTTACCTTACATCCCCAAATTATTGGATGGAATATGAAAATTATATGATTTGACTTTGGTGTTATTACTAGGCTAAAATAAAATAAAATGCATAAAATTCTCTAGCTCGATATGGTAGAGATGTTTTGATGTCGTGTTTAACATTCCGACTCTGTCAAAATAAAAAATAAAAATTTAAAAAACATAAAATTAATAACTATATTTATGATAGGAGTCTTTGGCGAAAATCACATCATATTTCATTTGTCGACGCATTTTGAACCAACGAGTGTGGTTCATTGTCAGGACGAGTTGAAGAACCAAATCACAGGTGCATGTTATAGAGAGAGCAGGTCCTCAAACGATCAAATTGAGGACCGTTTCCTAGTCAAATTTAACCGTTTGAGGACCTGCTCTCTCTATTTAACATGCACCTATGATCTGGTTCTTCAACTCATCCTGATGATGAACCACACTCGTTCGTTCGAAACGCGTCAACAAATGAAATATGATGTGATTTTCGCCGAAGACTCCTCTCATAAACTTGATATGGATCACAGAAGCCTTAATTCAACAATTATATTTATATTATAATTAATATGGGATGGAAAGAAGGGGGGAATTCTCTTAAATCCCGAAGAAAACCAAGAATTCAAGTATTCATGGGGGCTTGGAAAGAGGATGAATAATCTAGCTAAAATGTACGGGCTCTTGCATGGTCTTCAATTGACTGAAGATTAGGACATTTCCAGTATAGAAATCATGGTAGATTTTCTTATCACCATTCAACATTTACAAAATGGTTCTCTCCCTAAGAACAACCATCTAAGTCTTATGTTTCATATAATTCTCAGTATCATGGATTCCCTGCCTAACAAGGCCTTCTATAACATTTTCAGAACTCAAAACAAGGAAGTTGATGGGTAGACAAATAAGGCTTGTCTCTTAAAAGCTGGAAAGATCGTCATCAATGTTAACACTGGATGGAAAACTAGTCCATGAAGAGCCCCATACAGGTCCTTTTTCTCTGCTTCAACATTAGTGTTCATGGATGTCTGTGCTCAAGAATTCATTTTTTGGTGGTATTTATGGATTTCTTTTATAAGTTCCCCTCCCCAACATTGTGAAATACAAGTTAGTGGTTATGTGGTGTGGGCATATTGATCCTCCAAATTTGTCCTCTTTTTGACAGTTTACCTTTCCTTTTTTTCACTTATTTTTTCACCTATTCCCATCCCATTTCATCTTCTCCATGGGTCAATAGTCATTCAGGCCATGCAAATAAGGTAAATTTCCATTATCATCTCAAGTCTATATGTTTTACTTTATGAAATTGGTTTAACTAGACAATAACTATCGAATGGTGCATTTTTTGCAGCTAATCTAATATTTCATAGCTGGATCCAAGTTTCTATAGGTTCCTCAATATTAAAAATCAGTTGGAGTGCATGAGAAGCTGTCAAATGTCTTTAAGATGGAAATCCACCTATTGGCCACATGTGGAAGATCACAAGTTCAATGCAACTCTTGAGTCAAACTCACAGTTAAAGTAGTTATGATGCACCTGTAAATTACAACATATACAGTGAATTAGTTCCATAATCAAGCGAGTGATATTTGAAGAAAATATTGAATATTGGTAATGTGTGATGATGTGTCTTCTCACGATTCACTCCTTCAATAGTGAATCATGAGAATAAAGGCTCCTATTTTAATTCAAAGACTGAGATCACAATCTCGATTCTAGTTCTTAGGCAGTAAACTCTCAAGTTGTTTAGCTTTGAAACATTATATAAATGCTTCATCTGTAAGCAAGAGATAGTTCAAAAGTTATTATTATTATTATTTAGACTTATTGTTGTGGAGAAGACTCTATTTACAAACTATTTTTATGGCATTGTTAATCGTTATTGGTGACTTCAATTTCATGATCTGAGTTTCTAGTTCCTCGTACTCCTCAGGAGGGCCCCTTGAAGACGTGCGAGATCAATAGTATAATTGTTCTCCATTTGATTTCTTTATGCTAAATTTCCTACACTTTAATATTATATCTTACTTGGAAATAGATGCTTTGTTCTCTTAGTTATGATTTTCTCTCGCCTCTACTTATTTGTTTTGCTTTCCCATAGGTCAAGTGCTTGAGAAAAAGATAAAAAAACTACCAAAAACATTTACTGTTGTTCTCTTATCGTTTAGTCTCATATTTATAGTTGATAATTATGATTAGCTATGGTTTAGTACACACACATCAGTAATCTCCTAGGCTTCCTACACTTTAATTAATGTCATTTGCTTCCTCACAATTGCTTTTTAGAATAGATTTACTTTCAAAATCTCATAGATTAGATCTGCTTTTGATTCATAGATTAGATTTGCTTTCACAATATAATAGATTAGGTTTGCTTTCAAGTTTTGTAAATTAAATAAATTAGATAAATTAGATTTGTTTCAAAGCTCAATAAATTAGATTTGTTTTTCAAGTTCAATAAATTAGATTTATCTTCAAAGTTCAATAGAATAGGTTTCATTTCTTGTTCAATGTAATATAATTTCAAAGTTTTTGTAGTTCATAATTAGAATAGTTTTGCTCTAAATTTCTCTATATTTCAAGTTCTGGTTTAATGTTTGATTGGATATAGTCATTAAGAAAGAACACATGTGTGTGCTCATCTATAACTTTTCATGAATAGGTCTCATTTTCATCTTGCAATCATTTCTATAGAATAGTTTTCCTTTCCAATTGAAATTAAATAGCCTAGCATATATAATGCAAGTATATTTCATAAGAACACAAACCCTGGATTGGTAATTTAATGCAAGTAATTTAATAAGCAATTAAATTACCCAACAGGGCCTGGTACCATGGCTGAGGTGGTTGGTGGTGGGCATGCAGGCCACATGCCCCTTCAATTCTTGCATGTGGCAAACTCAACATCAGGACAACTCCTCATTTATTTGTCCACCCTTGTACCAGGCTCCATGAAAGCTCCAAGGGGTGTGAGTTAATTGCATTCAAGGTTGATGCGATTTCTGTGGCGTATGAATTTTTTGGCCCTAAGATTATGTCCATGAAGGGTGGTGGGGTGATCAGTATGCAAGATTCAAGCTTCTGGTGTTTGTATGAGATCTTGGTTTGCCTTTTTGGACGCCAGGGATTCTCCAAAGGTACTGAGAAATTTGAAAATGATAAGGGATTTTTGTTCTATGTAACGAAAGGAGTTTGGTTTGAGAATTTTAGCTTTGGAGCTTTGGAGATTCTCCTACACGATTTCATCATTGAAATTTTGTATTGCTCGGAGGGGAGTCAGGGATTGTTCTTCTTAAGTTTGCAGGTAAGTGGCTCTCATGGACAAATTTGGGGACCTTCATAGCTACTTTGTCATTCTCTCTATTGAAATTGTGGCCCCTTTGCTATTTGGTGAGTTCCCAACCCTCCTTTCTCTGGATAGAGGCGGTTATGTTGGATGGAATCTATCGTGTGAGCGACTACATACCAATTTGGGCTCACTAATTTTACGAAGGTGCCCAACTTTTACTTTCAAAGTTAATTTCAACTATGCTCTTTGTCTCGTTATGCTCTTGCAATTCTATTAGGTTTGCACCTATGCTTCCTCTTGTCTTAAGCATCTATTGTGCTTAGAATAACCTAATCATCCCCCAACTCTAGGTGTCTCTTAGGGGCTCGCTCTCCCCTCTCCTGTTGTTCCTTCATTTTCTTAGGGCACCTCCCTCTTTTCTTCAGGTCCTTTTGGATCATCATTCTGGCTCAATTGTTGCTCCGATTCTCTGGAGCTCAACTGCCTTCCCTTTTTTCTGAATATTCTGGAGCACAATGGTCATATTCTTGCGGGTTCAAGTAACATCAGTGCATGCAACCTATGCCTGCACCCCCCTATTGAATACCAAAAAGAAAGCAATGGCCCCCATTGGAAGATTCTCCATCAGTCCAACATCATCCTATTCTTGGCCGAGGAAATGAAAAAGCTTCAAGCCCAAGTTAATTGTCAAGAGGACGAGATTGAAGCCTTACATCATCAACTAGCTAACCTTCAAATTCAGAGGAATGATGATGAACAATGTAGCATTGCGAGCAAAACTCTTGGAGGCCGCTATGAAAATATGTCTATTGATCCCTCCATAACTTATGTTCTCATTCTGTAAGGTTGTGTTTTTGTCTGGGTCGTTTTGTCGAGTATATAATTGTCACTTAGTTGGTAAAATGTATGTTAATAGTTGCCTGCTAGATGAAAAATTTGGCTCTTCTATTTTGTTCTCCCTAGAAGAGCCTACATCTTGGATTACAGTGTAACTTTTCCCAAATATTTTGTTGCGTCTGGGTGCGTTATTTAATAGTAAATTTACTCATTATTGTCAACAAATAATAACTAATTATAATTAATAATTAAACCAGTTTAGATCCATATTAACTCCAAATCTACCAAGCGTCGAGAGGGATCAAATCCTTGAGTTGAAAACCTCTTTTATAGTGAAAATAGATTTGATCCCTTTCAACACTTGGTAGATCCACATTTAAGATGGATCTGGATTGGTTTTAAAAATAAACAAAATCTTGTTGCATCGAGAGGCATTCTACAACTTAGTTCTGGAGAAAGTGTTGTAGTGACGCATTAGATGCAATGAAGCATTAAATACAACAATAATAATAATAAAGCATATTGTCAATTCAATTTATAGCAATAAAACATTTTATCAGTGCAAATAAAAAATAATAATAATAATTCGATTCAACTTGTTATATTGTAATTTGGTATCCTTTTTTAATTTGAATTTGAGACTCTAATGGAAAATCCAACTTCTTTTACCTTTTTATAAAAGCCTTACTTCCTTTATGGTTAATTAATGTTTAATATCTATATATATATATATATAAAGGATAAGTTTGTATTAACTTTAAAAAAAAGGAACAAATAATTGTTTTTCCCTACTAATTGTTAGGCACTTGGGAAACTAGACCGGTAGCAGAGATTCAAATTATTCACATTATTGTCACTAAAGCAATCAGTCCATCACTTAAAGTAAAAAACAACTAATCAAAATACATTGCCAAAATTAACTACCATAATCAAAACAATGCCATTGCAAAAAATATTTACTAGTAAATTGGCTTGCTTGATCATATCACGTTGTGGCAGAGTCCACCTGGATTGGTGTAGGAGAGTCATTGTCTTCTTCAGAGGGGGTAAAGGTGATGTCTGTTTGCTTCTTTGTTAGGACAAAGACTTTTCTATCTAACTTCTCGATTTTGTCCATCATTTATACCATGTAGACCAAAACCTCCTGCTGAGTGACTGATCACTAAATGAAAACTCTTCTAATAAGAGTTTTGTTGTGCCAATATAAATTAATCGCCTACATATAAGAGGTTTGACGAGACTTGGTTGAAGTACCAATTTTCAGTATCCATTATCTTGTCTCTCTTTCAACATATTGGTCAGGAATAAATCTACGATCCTATTAGACTTCCTCTTCCACTTCTGCTACAATGCACCTTACCACTTCAGGATTTACATCTGCATAGCGAGTCATGACTCATTTGGCTACAGCTTGTGCATGAGACTATGAGGAGGAAGAAAGATAGGCATCTGGATCCATAAAGGGGGAACTATACCCGTTTTGCACCTCTCAATCCCATGTTTAATCTATGTCTAGCCATTGAAGGTAGGGATAGTAAAGTCAAGATAAAGCCTGAGAGCGCATAATTGATCCCTAGGAAAAAAGAGGTTGGAGAACACTTAACCTGGGTAGGCAACGTATTAACAAAAGGATTGAAATCAATATTAAGGGGAAATATGGTTGAAATTTAGGGTTTGAAACGCTGAGGGAGAGTGCCAGACAAGAGAACTCAAAAGTGCAAGAGATGTTATAGAGGACTAGAAGGGAAGGAGGGGAAAAGTTAAATCCACGAGTCTAAGACTTGAAACCACGAGTCTAAGACTTGAAACCACAAAAGGACTTAAATGTTGGTAAGAGAGCCAACGAACTATAAAACAAAACATAAAATTTGAGACTAAGGTTGAGAATTTTGCTATGAAACAAACAAAAATTGGAGTTACCTTGAGACCAAAGCGCTATATCTCTCCACGTCCAGGCCTAACACCAACAAAATATAATCCATGAAGCTCCACTTGTAATCCACACAACTTGAATTATACCAAGAACAAGGACATAACTTCTAGAGGTGACCCTTTTGGCTGGCCACCGAAAGCATGACGACCACTTGGACTATAAAACTTAGAAGTTCAAAATACAACACCAAAAAAGAGCAATAAGAGAAACATATGAGTAGACCATAGAAGATTGGGTTACTCACAAGAAACTTTCCATGTGACAACTTCCACTAGACAAGATACCAATTTAAATTATCATTTCTCAATCTCAACTTCTTTCACCATTTCTTGCCATAATTTTGTTGTTTTCCCATCAAATCCAAGACAATCATGCTCATAGTAGGTTTAAATGCCATCTCCCTGTCTTATTGTCCTCTCAACGCAACTATCCAACATCAAAAAATCATGAAACAAGTTTCACAGACCCTCATCTCGCAATCAACCACCCATTTACATTGCCAATTACATGCACCTCTCCATCTTAGCGACATACGATGCCCTTCATAAAATGCAGAGCCTCTCATATCAAGGTTGAAGCTCGCATCCCACGTCTAAGCACCCTTTTTGGGGAGTAATACTATATAATATTAAACATAATATTATATAATATTATGTTTAATGTTACATAATATTTTATTTTAAAACATTAGAATATTATATTTAATATTATATCATGTTTTATTTTTAAACGTTATAATGTCATGTTTAATACTATAAGGTTATTGCGCCGAGAGTTGCTCTCCAACCCAGTATGGAAGAGATGTTGTAATGCAAAGGCAAACATTTTAACCCGGTGAAATAAAAATAAAATAAAATAAAACTAAATAAAAATAATAATTTACTGTTGGAGTTTTTGGGCTCCATGTTTTAACAACCCATGGTTTTGCTTATGGTATTTATCCATGGTATTTGTTGTGACGAAGGCTATTTAAAGGTTCAAGGAAATCCATTATGGAATGCAAGAGTACTAACTTAGATTCATCTTAACTCCAAACTTGATCCCTCTCGACGCTTGGTAGATCTAGATTTAAGATGGATCTAGGTTAGTAATACTATGTTTATTAATACTACAATATTATGCAATGTAAATATAAAAAATAAATTATTAATTTAACTTTTAAAAAAGAATCCTAAGTATTTTTGAGTTAAAAAATAGGCAATTCAAATCATGATAAATTGAACGAGCTTCATACTTCAGTTATTCATCACTGGTATTCATTTAGTCATTAGTCGCATTCAAAATTAAACCTCGAGACATGTATGATTTATGGTTAAACACAAAAACATGCCATATCACTTCCACTAACACAAAGTACATGGAAACATTGAAAGGGGCATGCGATTCAACTTGGCTCAGTTGTAGAGTTAACATATTGAATCAATTATTTTGTGATGATGATAGTGTTCTCAAGCTCACAAAAAAATTATGTTCTATTAGAATCCAAATAATTGGAATATTACTCGACTATAGTTGACACATGATTCCTTCAAGATGTAGAAATTTCGCCTGTAGAACAAACCGATATATGCAATGTCCTAAAGCATAATACTTGTTCTACTTCTACAAAACATTAAGCGGAAGAATAATCGAATTCATGAGCAACATCAAGTAGAAACATGGATAACTAATCAAGAGAAATAATCACACATAACACAAGATATTTCTAGGGGAAAGCACTAGCATAAAACCCCAAACATGTATTATCAATCAAGTGGAAATCCTCTTCACAATACAAAAAGAATCAGCTCTCAAGCTATCCAGTTCTCAATGAACTATGAAGATATGAAGATATGTCTCATGAACCAACCAAGACATGTATATAAAGGCTTTACCTATGGTCCAATCCCTATTTCCTTGCACAATTTGCTTAGGAAATAATAGCAAAGGCATATGCAATTAATTCCAAACATACCAACTCAACCTATGGTCCAACTACGCAATCCTTGAGGACACTAGTTCCTCAATCATGCAAAAACTACTTACTAGAAATAGTCAAGAATTTGATAGTACACTGTCCCACATCTGATCTCAACTGGGTCTCTAACAGAACTGACATGCAACAGTTATCCATGAGTGAATCCTCAGTTATCTAAAATAATAGTTGTCACATGCATGCAAGCATTAACAAACTATATTTTATTATTTTAACAACTTGTTAAAATAATCTAACTGGACTTGACTAGTTAGAACTAAGTCAACTGATTCTCTCATTATAGAACTCATACTTATTCCCTCAATCAGTGGAGGAAATTAAGGATAAATTCCTCAATCAGTGGGACAACTCATGTGCATGCTCACAAAGACTTCAAATTCAAATTTCCTTAACTAATTAACTCAACTGAATTAATTAATTAATATTTCCAACTGCTGTTAAGACCAAAATTAATTTTACTTCCTATAGATAGACTAGGGACTGCTATAAATAGGAAGGGAGCAAGAAATGCTATTTTTAGAACTTTCTATTTTTAGCAGTTTCACCTCTCACCCAATGTGGCCAATGACCTCACTGGCCAAACTGCTATTTTTAGACATGCTATTTTTAGCAAGTCTATTTTTAGCACATTCTAAATTTAACATTCTTGTTGCACATTTTTCAACACAAGATAGTTAATATATAGGAATATGAAGTTTTATGCGTAGAGAGAAGACACCATTTCCATACATCTACACCCAATTCTCAAATTGAAGAGAACAAATGAGCTATATAAATACAATGTCATCTTTAGCCAGAGAAGAAGTGGAGAGGTCTTCATCTGATTATGTGAACACTATATATGTTGGAAAGTTAAAAGGTCATTGTGCTGGTGCATCGCAAATGAGATACATGATTCATCCAACCAACTACATAAACTTTGATATTTTATGGAAACATCGAAAGACAAACTTGAATTATAAACACAAATGCATAAATTCATGCATAAACATAAAATTTTGTGAAAACCTTACCTGAAAATCTTTGTTGCTTTCCTCAATTACCTCCTCTTCGTAGTTTCCTCAGTTAATTGAGTAATTTTCTTGCTTCAAATTGTTTGATATTTTAAACTTGAATTTATGTAATATGTGTGTGTTTAATTTGAATATATATATATATAAGGTCTCATTGGTCTAACAATTACTACAACATCTCCCCCACACTCGGTTGTGTCTCAACGCAATCAGAACTGTCTAGAATCTTGAGGCTTTGCAACATAGGGCTTTTGATCATTACAAAAATATACTAATTAAGAGATAAACATGTCATTAGAGGGAATTGAACCTAGAAAGAGAATATAACAATCATTCCTCTCAACCCCCAAGCTAGAACCAAATTGATTGCTTGAATTATAACCTATAATTACCATTTTTTTTTATTAAAAAATAAAATATCACATATATCCTTTCATAATGGAGAAATGTTTTACTATAACTCTAATAAATCTAATATGGGATACGAGCTAGAAATTGGTGTGGGAGCACTAATTCTATGGTGCGGTTATTATTAAATTCGGAAACCTTATGTAATATTTGGAGGAAAAAGATTGAGAGGGAAGTTTGGTGCGATTCGAACTCGCGACGCATTATGGCAGAGGACAGCAACGCAAGCCCTGGTTTCGGTCTGTCGTTAATCCCTGTGATAAACAAGCTGCAGGACATATTCGCGCAATTGGGCAGCGGTTCCACGATCGATCTCCCGCAGGTCGCTGTGGTCGGAAGTCAAAGTAGCGGGAAGTCCAGCGTCCCAGAAGCTCTGGTTGGCCGGGATTTTCTCCCCCGAGGATCGAATATCTACACTCGCCGGCCTCTTGTTCTACAGCTTGTTCAAGTCCCTCAGCCAGCCCAAGAGTGGGAATATGTCGAGTGGGGAGAGGTTACCCTCAAAGATGGAACCCTGGAGCGACTTGGGATGGGCGCCCCCAAGGCAGATCTTAGCAGGATGACCACGGATGGCAGTCATCTGCTCAGATCTGCGATTGAACCACTACATCAGAAGCCCAAAAGAACAAGAAGCCTTAAAAAACCCATATCTGTGGGCATGCAACCATCAGGCGGCAACCTCAGACGGGCACAAATCCTGGAGAGGCGGATCTCATACAGCTCCTCTTAAAAGCAGCGGACAACAGAAGTTACTACGTGAGGATATGGAGGGACAGTAGTATCCTGGAACTATGGAACAGAATTCAAATCCCTCAGAAGGCATTACACATCGGCTGCATCTGTGCCTCTCGTCCAACTCTGGTCAATGCTCAAAGACTGGCGAATCTGGACTTGGATCTGTCTGCTGTTGGTTGGAAGCAGCTTCCTCTCTTGAACCAGCCAGATCTGCCTGAAGACACACATGCATTTCAGATCCAAGTCAATCTCTTAGGAAAAACGACAATGCAATGGGTACGCGCAACAGATCTCGTGTAGGATCTTTTGCAAAAACTCGAACGCCGGCTGGGGATCCCCTCCTCTTACCTCAGACTACTATATAAGGGTAAGCAGCTCATGAATTCCCTTCCTCTCTCCTCTTACAACATTCATAAGGACGCTTCTATTGTGGCTACCTTTCGTTTAAGAGGTGGTTCCTTCAGGCAGACCTCCTCTACCCCTTCTTTCTCTTATAAAGATGCAATCCGTAAAGACGCTGCCCAACCGCAACCCTATGCGAAAGTAGTCCAACCATCTGGGGCTCCAAAGCCATTTTTGGTAGACAAATCAGAGGAAATTCCTTCCATCAATTTCTCTCATCTTGGGATTGACAATCGCTATTAGCTTTTTGCAGAATCCGCACTCATATGCAGATTTAATGGGCTCTGGCCTTGCACATCAGATCTATACCAATGGATCCATACCAATTGGACTAAAAAAAGCAAGATCTACTTATGTTCAAAAGGATTCTTCATTGTAGCTTTTGACTTAAATGAAGATTACCATAAAGCCTTAACAGGAGGCCCTTGGTTCTGGGGCTCGGCTGGGCTTTTTCTCACCCCCTGGTTTCCAGACTTTGACCCTTCTACAGCTGTCATCACGAAGATTCCCATTTGGTTCAGGCTCTCGAATCTTCCGGCGCATCTATGGCATATCTCTGTCTTCTTAGCCATTGCAGATACCTTAGGACGCTACCTGAAGGTAGATTCATCACGAAAGGAAAATGGACTCTACACCTACGGCATAATTTGTGCAGAAATAGATATTAGCAAAGGACTGCCGGATCAGATTAATCTCAAGTATGGAGATTTCCACTGGACTCAAACCTTGGATTACGAGAATACAGCCTTCCGTTGCCGCCATTGTCATCAAACGGGGCACCTCCAGAGTTCCTGTACCCAGTTCCTTGACAAAAAGAAGAATCTGAATCGCAAACCCAAATCCAAAAGCTGGAATCCATGTGTGCCTCCCCCTCCTATGGACGATACAGATTCCTCTAGTTCGGATGAGGAGGAAATTGTAGTAGATGGGCAGAATGTTGAGATTCCGCTGGACGCCCCCTTGGTCGATCCGGCAAACCCCTCCGCCCCTCAGATCTCTCAGAAACATTCTCATTTATCTTCGTCCTCATACTCTGATAAGGATATTCCGCCGCCGGGGCAGAATAGTCTACTACTTGTTACGGCTCAGCCAAACTCCTCTGGATGGGTCAAAGTAAGCAAGACAAAAGGCAAAAAATGTTGTGTGGCAGGAACTGCCTTCTCAGGGTAGATCTATCTGCTTAGTTCTAGCTTTTTATATTCCCGTGTTTTCTTTGGCCCTTTCCTTGTTTGTCTCTATGGAGCGAGGTGGATAACCTTTCACCTTCGGCTCCCTTGTTTTTCTGCTTCGCTTGCATGCAAGCTTGATTGTACTATACTTTTCTAATCTTAATAGAATTAGTCTTTATTAAAATAAATAAATAAATAAATAATCTAATATGGGATACACAATTTATTACCTCACAATCACCTTTTAGTTCTTAAATAATTACGTCGATAGACATTTTCTTTATTGGCTTGGGGTGGGCAAGCACTATTCACCCCAACCAATGGGAGAGCTGGATTTTTGCCCTTTCAACTAATTAAAATTTTCCATGTGTTCGTCCCTCCAACTAATGGAAATTTTCCATCTGTCCAGATTGCCTTCGTTCTCCCCATACTTGTTCGCCTATTTCTACAGCATTGAAATGCATTCATTGTTCTGTATTCACAAGCCATCCTTCGCACCATACCTGTTTGCTTGTTTCGTTCTCCCCATACTTGTCTGCCTGTTTCTACAAAAATGCGTTCATTGTTCTGTACTCACACGCCATCCTCTACCATCCTCTATGTGTGCCTATTTCTATAGCATTGAAATTCATTAATTGTTCACTCACACGCCATCCTCGACCATCCTCCGAGCCATACTTGTATCAATGCTTACACGCCATCCTCCGCCATATCAGTTTCTACAACATTGAAGAGCGTTCACCCCAAACTAAAGACGATCATGTATGCCTAGTCTAGGTCTTTAGATAGTCAATCTCAAATCGACGATCTCACAATCTCTTCTATCTCCCCCAAACATTGCCCTCCCTTACACATTTCCTTTCCACACCTTCTACTCCTAGCGTTATACACCAAAATTGCACTGTTAGGTGTGTTTCTTGTTTTATATAGCTCAGAGTGATTGTCTGTCTACAGATATCCACTTGGTCAAAAGAGGCAAACTCACCATCGAACATAGGTTTGGGTAGAAGATGGAACCATAATGGCCGTGTCTAGAGCCAGGAAACAACACAGAAAAAAATCATCAAATGGTGGAGGAGAATGAAAATTTTGTATTGACTCCCTTTGAAAAAATATCGAAATATGGAGGTAGCTTTGGCGAGTGCTTGAACGAAGTGATCTAGATGTTACAGTGGTGGATGCCCATAATTTGTTGTTTTACTCTTTCCTTGATTTAGCGGATTAATATTCATAAGAGGACAATATTGCTTGTCAATAAAACATATCTTTTACGACTTTATATTAGAGAAAAATGGGCAAAATATTTTTTTTGGTAGTAAGCACCCAGAAGAGAATTGAACCAGTAACTTATCGCAAGGAATGCCTTAACATAGCACCCATTCACCGAAACAGACAAAATATTTTCATTCACATGGAATTTTATATTTATTTTGGTCTACTAAAGTTGCTTGCTTGCTTCAGAAACTTTATAGGGTAAGGAATTAAAAAGTTCAGTGAATCCAGAAGAGTTACATTAATTAGGTGTTTCTGCTAAGGACATCAAAATTTATGGTCGACAAGAGCTATTGAATGGCTTACAAAAAGAGGCAGAAGTAATTTCCAGTATATCAATTTCACAGGTGGCCCACGAAGCAAAATTCAAATTTATTTTATGAACAAATGAAGCCGAATTTTGAAAATTCACCACATGGGTTTTTTGCAGACCAAACCCAGTTGACTTTCACTTGAGCAGATTCAAGAAATTGTTAGTGGTTTGGAAGGTTTTATTGGTTCTCTGTGAGGGTGTATGCCTGCAAACGTCTATCACAAATTAATTTTCATTTGTTAATAAACCAGATCAATGGCCTTGACAGTAATGCAACAGGTCCTCTCCTACTGTGATGGAATCAGAACGTTCATGTCTTCAAAATCCCCGCCCTTCGAAATTCAGATTGAAAAAAAAAACACCAACATCCAAAGAAGGAACAATTATAAGATCAGTCGAAGATTAGAAAATGGTAGGGTGGGAGAGACAGGAAACTATCGTGGCAACAAGCAAGCATTTGGAGAGGTTTGCAGTTGCCAGCTGCAACTGGACATGGCATGTGTAGGACGTGTCGCCATGTAAGTTAATAGAGGGAGTGACATGCGTGAAAAGGTGGCAGTTTCCATTATCTAAGGATGCTAATTGTTGGGAATCTTAATTGGTAACCAAAAACGAGTGTGGGTTAACGACAAGTGGGAGTGTGGGTTAACACTAAGTAGTTGGAATGTAAGCAGTCAGTTTGTCTCTTCTTCTGACGAGATGGCCCTTTTTTTCCTTCTGAGCGTCGTTAGGGCCACTGTATATTTGATAATAATTGCTAATCGTTATTAGGTGGCCTAGCATAGGTAATTCAATTATGTACTGGGAGGCGACACAAATCGTTTCCTCGGTGTTTAAGCGAGCTATGAACACACATTATCTTTCACGTAAAGAGTGGGGAACAATCACACGCTTAATGTGCATTACCCCTTTTAAAACTATTGGGCAGCAGTGGAAATAATTAAGCAGACAAACTATTGATTTCCATAGCGTTTTAATGCGGTAAAACCCACTAGGAAAAGCCCTTCCTACCAGTTGTTACCCCACGTGAGTCTTGCACATTTTGTTTTGAGGATTTTGATATTGCATTGCTCTGTTGCCATCTTGAGGATGAACATTGCATCGACACAAAAAATGTGGTGTGTGGAAACTCTATCCTTATTTTTGCATGTTTTTTGGGTCGCTTTTTAGCCGCAGTTACTGTTTTGCCAGCATTTTCCCTGCATGTTTTATATTACACATTTTAAGAGTGTATTTATCAGTTCTGGGTTGGCACATCGGTTTATTTTAATCTTGTAACTATGGTTGTGAGATTGAGGAACAAATTCAAGACATTACAAGAGCCATTTTATGAAAATATTCCATAGAATAGTTACAAGCGAATTCAATTTGTGCCATAGACAATGGGACCCGTATTGTATAATCAGTTGCTCAGTCCAATCGCCTTGAACCCAAGGGTATTTTTGGGCAAATGAGATCCACTAGCCGATTGGATAAGTAGTTCTTTGCTTGAGCTTTATGATTGGATAAGTAGTTCTTTGCTTGAGCTTTATGAGTACCAAAATCAAACAATTGCTTGACACTGACCAATGTGACATAACATGGGTCAGTGGAAGTCTTCCCACTTTTAATAAGATATATATTTGTTGAATGTGTAAATCTGAGAATTTGAAAATCATAGAAAATTTGTGGATTTATATTTAAATATTTATTCATTTAATTCAGAATAATAAGAAAATAAATGAATAGTTTTAATAAAAAAATTTAAATGAAAATCTTTTTAAAATAATGAAATTGTCAACGTTTAAATATATCTTTTAATTATTATAAAATATTGCATGTTATTTAATTTATTTTTTAGTTAAAATTAAATAATTAAATAATTTACAATTTACAATTTTAACGAGTAATAATAAAATTAAAATTTTCTTATTTATTTATAATTCATTTTTTAATTAAAAATAAATAATTTAATAATTTACAATTTTAACCACTAATAATAAAATTAAAATTTCCTTTATTTATTTATTAAATATTAGGGTTTTTATTTAATAAAATTTTCCATTAAATTTATGTTAAAATATTGATTTTGTTTTTGTAATTATTTTAATATATTAAAATAACAAATAATTCTTTTTTTATTCAACGTATTGCTAGATTACTCTACATTCATTTACACTTTTATTGGTGTGTTTTTGCACCTCTTTGCTACAAATGCTAGTAACTAAAACTATTTCTAATTACGCTGAAGGTGGTTTTTAAGGGAACGGTTAACTGCAAGGCTTCGTCGTCTATCCATAACGACTTACAAGTTGCCAAGTGTCGTCTGTCAAGAAACGTCGAAATCCACTTACAAGTTGCTAAGTGTTGATAGTCATGGTTGAATGTGTAAGATCAAGGTTGGTCGTGTGTTTAATTGTCAATGGATATAAAAATGACTCCACCACAATATCAACTGGTGTCATGTTCGAGTCAATTCAACAAACCCCTGAATCATTATATAACTTTAAGGCACATCATTGGAAAAGTTTGGGAGAAAAAGGAAGAAGTATTTTGTTGCTTTGTTGATTTCAGAAAAGCGTTTGACACGGTTCCTAGGGATAAGCTTTGGCACAGAATGGAGGAACTTGGGGTTCTTAAACATTTGAGAGCAATTGTGCATAGGCTGTATGAAGAGGTGAAAGTCAAAATTAGAACTTCAGCAGGCATTTCTGAAAGTTTCAGAAGCGATATCGGGGTCAAGCAAGGTTGTCCACTGTCTCCTACCTTTTTTGGTTTATATATAGACAAGCTTGAGGAGTGGTTAAATTCGCAAGGGGGTGATGGCATCTATTTGGACAAGTTTGTTATAAGGGTTCTTTTGTATGCAGATGACCTTATTCTGATTGTTAAATCGACTCTTGGTTTGCAAGAACACTTACTATCTCTTGAGCATTTTTGTAAAAGTGTGGGGATGCAAGTCAATATCAACAAAATGAAAGTAGTGGTTTTCTCTAAAATAAGAAAACATGACTATCATAAGTTCTACTTTGAAGGCAACATTCTAGAAGAATATTTTTAATTAATGGAAAAACCTGTGAGCAATTTTTGAAACCGACGTTTCGGACTAGCTAGGTGAGTCCATCATCAGGGTAGAAGTTGCAGATTACAAATACCTCAGAATTGATTTCAACAAAAATCTAAGTTGGGATGGTTGTAGAAAGAAGAGAACTTTGGGGGGTTGGAAAACATTTTATGCTTTTCAAAATAGGTGCAGAGAAGTAGAGTTATGGGACTGAAAAAACCACTCAAACTCCTTTTGGGCTTCTAGTGATTCTGGTGTTTCTCTATGGTTGTGAACTATGGGCTAACAGTACATTCGACATGTAGTGGAAACAAATTGAGAAAATTCAAACGCGTTTGGTTACAAACAAATTCAAGATTAAAATTGTAGTTCCTTATTCTATCTTGTTAAGTGAAACATGGGTTGCTCCTATTGAAGCAATTGCTATGGTATGAGTCATAAGGTTTTTTAAAAAATTTGAGCAAATGGAAGAGGGTAGATGGCCTAAGGTTGTCTTTAATGACATATTGTGCAATAGAAAAAATACTTGGATGCAACAAAATAACAGATGGTTTAGTAAATGGGGTATTTGCTTGAACTCGTGTCCCATAAACAACAAAGAGATAAAAACTTTTGTTATGGATAAGTTCTACAAGCATACTTGGGATAAGGAGCTAGGAAGAAAGAAAAAATACTATATTGAAGTGTTTAATCCCACTCATAGTCATCAACCAAAATCATACATAGAGGCCAATATCTTTTGGAGAGCCAAAATTCTTATTGTTTAGTTAAGGACTAATTCTCATCAACTCCGTTGTGAAATAGGGCATTAGAAAATGCCAAAAGAAGTGTGGGAGGAAATAGTATACATTTTTTGTTCTTCCGGAAAAGTGGAAACAGAAAAACATTTCACTTTAGAATGTGAGATCTGCGAAGACAACATGGAAAGTTATGCAAATATGCTGACAGCTAGCTCTTGGGATAATCTATTTAGCGAGGGGTTTGTCGAGAAGCTGGAAACATTTATTGTGAGGTTTCACAGAAAAAAAAAAAAGTTGAATACATCAAATTGATGAATAAGAGATCTGTCCAATAAGCTATCTTTAACATTATATACTTTAAAATGATTTTCTTTCTTTCTTTATCTAACATTTAATGTCATCAAGTGGGAGGAACCAAGATTATCTCGATTGCAGGTTCGTTAAGTTTGTCGACGTGGCCAACTGGGCTCCTCGCCGTCTCCAATACTGTCCGTTTACATAACGAGAGAAACTCATCTCCTGCCGAAGTCTGAAAACTCCCGGAAAATTTGCAATTGAGAACCCCTGCCACCGTGTGTCCTTTCAGTGTACTTGATAACCCCTGCGGACAGTTTGAGTTTCAATTTCAAATTCGAATTCAAAATCTAAACCCCTGCAGTTTACTGCCTCTCCTTTGTCCACTCGCTTATTTCAAAAACACTCTGTTTAGTTGAATTGATGGAGGGTAATTGCAGAAAGCAGAGCGGGAGCCCAGGAAAACGGCAAGAGGATTCATATTGGACATCACAATGCAGTGTATGTTCTCTGTATTTTTTTACTATTTGGAAACGATCTTGAAATAATTCCTAATTCCTTGAACATTGAGTGGTTTTTGCATTTTCTACAGGTGATTTTCTATGCCAGCGATTTTACATGGGGTTGTTCAGACAATGAGAGTTCATGGTCAGTTTGGACCAATCTTTGAGTACTCTTTAGTTATCAATGGCTACTGATTGCCTATATCACATTTTTTTTTCTAGCAGAGCAACTTATTCGAATCTTTCACATTGGATCAGGTGGATTGTTGAGTTACTATCAGAACGCATCCATAGCCAACTTGCAAAACTAAGATGAGGAAATTTTCCAGCAAAGAAAGTGAAATGTTTGTAGAACAATGGGGCATGAAGTAAATGAATTTTTTGTGTACACAACAAGAATGTCCATTGCCACTACTCCTGCGAAGGTAATAGCCTCAGATAATTTCCACAACTGACAGTTTTTTAAAGCTTTATATTGTAAGTATAAAAGTATTTAATGCTTTTTAATGCTTCCCTTCTCCGGAACTTTTCTCCTATGTCTTTTCTATGAACAATGTAAATTTTTGAATCTGGATGACAGTTTTCTGAGCTGTCGTTTCTCTCGGCAAATTTGTCTTGTCGCTTTTTGGGATTATGCTTCCCACTCCTATTAGCTCTTCAAATGATCTAGACCTTCTGGTCTTATACAGAATTACAAGCAAATGTATTAATCTGTCTTTTTATATATCTTATATAATACGATCTTGCTTTTTTCGCCGTGGAAAAAAAGAATATAAAAATATTTATAGTAAATTTCCCTGAATTATTTTATGTTTCTTGATCTTGATCCAGCTAGTACAGATTATTTGGGAAACCATCAATTACATTAAAAAGTTATCAACCAAGAAAAAACAATTACTGCAATCCAATTTGGAAACACAACAGACGAAAACATGGAGATTCAGGTTTGGAGTTTTGTGTAAAAGATTCAGGAGGAGATTGAATCATATCATAGATGCGAAACGCCTCGCACCTTTTATTTCAAAGGCTACGTTTTCCAACATCTTGCTCACAGCGAAACCTTTTTAGAATGTGAACTTAAATTAAATTATTAAATGTTGGTTTGCTGTGAGTAATTAGAGTTCTAGTATTATTGTTGGCAAATTATTTACATTTGGTATGTAGTTTTTAATTTGGTAAATTTTAAGTTTATTTTTAGTAAGATGAATACATTATTATTTTTTTCCTAATTTATGAAGTATTTGTTTATGTTTTCTATAGATGAGGTTATTTAGAGTAGAGAATTGGGTCATATTTGTAAATTTCAATGCAAAATTTTGATTTTTTAATTTATTTTAAAATGATGGAATGTTTTTATTATAATATCCAAAGAAAATAGAACAAAGAATAGATATGGTATAATTTGATTCAAGGAAAATGGAGAGAAATTTTATTTATAAAAAGGAATAAAAATTTAAATTGAATTTTTCATTTCCCCTAGCTATTTAGATATGATATAATTTGATTAAGGAAAATGGAGAGAAAATTTATTTATAAAAAAGAATAGATTTAAATTGAATATTTCATTTCCACTAATTTTATGACTTGAGTATTGCTTAAAAATTGAATTCACTTTTTTTTGGCGACTCGGGAGAGGATTGAGGACGGGGGAGGGAGCGAAACTGCCGGAGCAGAACCATGGCCTCGATGTGTCGTCTCCACGGTTTTCCATCGCCTGCATGCCACAAGCTCAGCCAACCAGCGACTAAGACGGGTCACTGCCATATCTCGTAAGTCTCTAATCTGTTTTTCCCTCATATATGCAGTCCTCCTGCTAAAAGTTACTTTTGCCACCTTTCTACCATGGCTCCTGCAACTTCTGGAAAATCTATCCCTGCAGCTTTTTTACACCCTTCTACCCTGCCTGTTGCAACTCTGAACTAGCTTGCGCTCCCCGCGCTAGTTCTTCCACCCCTTCTGCTTCCCTTAGCTCTGTTACTTTAGCATCTCTCCCTCCATCCTGGTTGTATGTTGTCTCATATTTTTCATGGAGCTCACGCGCTTTGAGTGTTATGGTTTCGTCTCCAGGTCAGTAATCTTCCTCCTTTCTTTCTAGTCTTATTTGTTTTGAATGTTTTAAGTTTTACTGCGCTTTTTATCTGGCTGTGGAGACTTTTAATGTAAATGCACCAAGGCTAGCTACTTCTGCTTTCTGCGCCACTCACAGCTCCTCACAGGATGTGCTCAACCTTCGTAAACAAACTCAGGAACCTTTTTGTCTTTTACAAGCCTTGCAAAGATGTCAGGTTTAATCTTGGAGGATGGTGGTGTATAGTAAAGGTTTATTGTTGTTGCGTCCTCTGTGATGAACCCCTAGCATAATCCTCTTCTTTCTCAGAGGTTCCAACATCGAACCCAGCTCTGTCTCTCTTCGAAAATCCAATTGAACCTCGAATCGAACCCTGAATCCAGCGTCTTCAGCTTTCCGGTAGCCTGAGCTACGTCACTTCCCGACCAATTCAAATTCTCTGGCCATCGCTGTCTTCTCCAGGCTTTATGTTCCAATAAATCCACAGGTACGAATACATCCTTCTCGGGATTTTGAAGTACATTGGAACATACCTTTCTGGTCTTGGAATCAGATATCCCGTACCCGACTTCACCTCCCTCTCTTGTCTCTTTTACTCTGGTCATTACTACCTATCCCTCTCATAACTTTGATCCATCCGCTCTGTACTTATCCTCATTATTTCCCCTTTTGGCGGTGCATGGAGGGAGTTTATGACTCCATTGCACCTGAAGAACTTGTCAACGCGGCTGTCAGTGCGGAAAATGCCTGGTCAGCTGCCGCCCTGGCATCCCTCGACGGCCTTGTTGTCAAGCCATCATCATCAAAGGGCACAGGTGGCACTTCAAAAAAGCAGCATAAACCTGCCAATACTTCGCTCCCCCCTCGGGCACTCCGCATTGAAATTGCCCAGCTGGAAGAGAGGATTGACAGCCTTCAGCAGAATGCACTTATCGGGAAATGGCACTTCCCTGAGATGTCTGACGAGGACATGAGGATCTGGCTGGCTAAGTTCTGGAAACCGATCATAGGCTATGTTCCAGTGATTTCCAGCCTCATGAGAGACTGGTACTGTTTTCATTTCCTCTGCGCTGAAGATGCGGAAATTATTCGCAGCCGACCTTGGGTGTTCAAGAGAAGCTTCCTTGCTTTATATAAGTGGTACATAGGGTTCAACCCTCTGAAAAACACCCCGGTAAACAACCTTATCTGGCTTAAATGTCCCAACCTCCCTCTCGAACTCTGGTCAAATGAATCCCTTGAAATGATAGGTAATGCCATTGGGCGTTTCGTTTACGTCGACCCCTGGTGTCTGGGTGAACGCGACAAACGCATTGCCTGGATTCTAATTCAGAAACCTTTCAAGGGCGGCTACCCCGATCATATCGAGATCAGTTGGAGGGATCAGGTCATTAACCAGAGATTAGACTTCTGGGGGATTCCGTTTCGATGTGCTGCCTGTAAAAGAACTGGGCACTTGGTCAAAAATTGCCCTAGTGCCAAATTATTTGATCAAAGGAGGCGTAACAAAAAATCTTTTCTCAGTGGCAGTCAATCATCGCCCACTTCTCCTTCTCCACTCCACAATCCCCCTCCCCCTCCGTTAAAAATTTCCTCTCAATGCAGCCCGCCACCCACAAATTGCCCGAACATCTGCAACGACTCTGGCTGCCGCGTATCCCCGTTTTCTGAGCCTACAGAGGCCCCCCCTGTTCCTTCTCCGGCCCCCATGCAACAGAAGGACTTTATTCACGACTCTCTTCCTGGGCCCTCAAACAGAAAAGATTTCTCTGTTGGCTCCATTCCTATCCCCATTTCGTCATCATCCCCGCATCCCCCTCACATAGACAGGAAAGGGAAATCGCAATGCACCCTTCCGACCCCTCCTAACTCTCCCGCTTCTTCTCCTGTAAATCTTATTGACAGTGACCTCGACCTTCTGCTTAGCCGTGACTCCCTCGAACTGGTTCCTCTCTCGATTCATAAGCCTGGCCCTGCCTCGCCTGTTATCAGCCCAGAATCGGCCAAAAATATCACTGTCCGCAAGAAAGGGAGAGGCAGCAGCCGACACTTCCGGGGCAGATCCTTTCTGTCAAATGAGGGCATCAGGAATATGACTCTGGTTGACATCCCCATTATCGATGCTTCCAATTCTCAGCCCCTTAGAGCGAGCCAGGCTGCATCTCCTTCCAAATGATCCCCATCATATCTTTCAACATCCGGGGCCTCGGCGTGGACCCAAAATTCATCACGCTAAAAAGTTTCTTTTTTCATTCCAGGGCTTCAATCATTCTTATCCAGGAAACCATGCATTCGAAGGAGGACTCCTTGCTGTATTTCAGGAAAATGATGCCTACATGGCACATGGCTGCTACAGAAGCAAATGGTCTATCAGGCGGCATGATTACCTTATGGAACCCCACCATGGTCAAAGCCAAGGCATACAGGTGTTTTGCAGGAATTCTAATTTCGGCTTCTGTCAGAGGAGTGGATGGCCCGATCAACATCCTCAACCTCTACGCTCCATATAAAGCTCGAACCCCCTTCTGGACCAAGCTTTTCGCTTCTGAGCTTTTCAACATGAACAATCTTCTCATTGCAGGTGACTCCAACGTAGCATTGTACTCCAATGAGGTCTGGGGTCAGGGGAAGATAGATAATTTTTTGGCGGACCTCATCAACTCTGAGATGTTAAAAAAGAACATGGTCGACATTATTCTAGCCAAAAGAAAGCCGACCTGGTCAAACAACAGGATTGGGAAAGCCTATATTGCCAAAAGGCTCGACAGAATGTTTATTCATCTTAGTCTTATTGACAAAATGGGTATGCCAAAACTGTCGGTGGAAAATGTCACGATATCGGACCATCTTCCTATCCTTATTTCCTGGCCGGCGAAAATCTTCAGGAAAGGCTATTCCTTTAAGTTCGACAACAGTCTCCTCCTTGACTCCGCTTTCAACACTTTCATTCAGAATGCATGGCAAGAAATCAAAGGTCGAGACAAACAATTTATCTTTTCAACCTTCAGGGAAAAATTGGCTGAGATCAGGGATTTGGTTAAAAAATGGCAGTTTCGTAAGCACCAGCAGGATAAAGAAAATCTTCTTCGGGTTCAACGGGAATTGGACCAGCTGCTGGACTCGACTGATTTCACCACGTGCTCTTTTGAAACAAAATGCCGCATCAGAGAGCTGGAAAACAAGAGGTTCTGTTTACTGAAACAAGAAGAATCGAAATGGAGGCTCAAAAGCCGCGCCATATGGTTGCATGAGGGTGATAAAAATACGAAATTCTTCCATAATTTCGCCAATGCAAGGAGGGAAAGAAACTTCATATGGAGAATCAAGGATGATCATGGTGATTATGCAATCTCCCAAGAAGACATCTCAGAGCTGGCTGTAAGATTTTTCAAAAAACAATACAGCAGATCCAATGAAAGCTGTTTCAGTGACATTCGATGGGGAATCGACCTCATGCCAGTAATGTTTGACCAACAAAAAAATGAGGATCTTCTCCGCCCTGTCGATGAAAAGGAGCTTCTCTCGGCCATGAAATCCTTCAAAAAGGACAAGGCCCCGGGGCCCGATGGATGGTCGATTGATTTTCTTATTCACTTCTTCGACCTCTTCAAAGATGACTTGCTGGGTATGGTGGAAGGCTCCAGACTTTCGGGCAACATTCACAGCCACCTTTCGTCCACTTTGATCGCCCTTATCCCCAAGCAGGACGAGCCTGAATCCTTCCAGGATTTCCGCCCGATCTCCCTCTGCAATATCTCCTTCAAGATCATCACTAAAATCATCGCGGCAAGGATTAAAAGCACTCTGGCTATTCACCTCTCTTCAAATCAACACGCCTTTTTAAAGGGCCGAAATATCCACGATGCAGTGGCCTGTGCGCAAGAATGTCTGCATTCAATGTCTATGCACAATTCCAGGGCGGCCATTCTGAAAATCGACCGGCAGAGGGCCTTTAATGTCTTAGACTAGGGATACCTGCGGTGCCTTCTAGCTAAAATCGGGATGAATCCAGCTGCCATCCGATGGATTATGGGCTGTGTACAAACAGTAAACTATGCCATTTTGATCAACGGCCGGCCTTCTCAGTTCTTTCAGGCCGAAAGGGGCCTCCGGCAGGGTTGCCCGCTGTCGCCCCTCCTTTTTATATTGGCCATCGATGCTTTAAGTCTTCATATCAACCATGCTGTGGAGGTAAAAGACTTTTCTCCGGTCAGGGTATGCAAACACATCCATATCTCCCATAATCTCTTTGTAGACGACATCCTCTTATTCGCTATGCTGTCCAGGACTACATGGCTGTGCATTAAGTCAATCTTGGATCGTTTCCAAAAAGCCTCGGGCCTGGCCATCAATAAAGCAAAAACGTTTCTCTTCCATAACGGCTTGGATGACGCACTGGTATCCTGGATTGCACAGCTCCTTGGAATCGCATCCAGACTTCTGTCTGATGGTTTCAACTGGCGCTGGCTTATTGACCGTTTTTTGGGCAAGATTGCACTGTGGGAATTCAGAACGCTTTCTCTGGGCGGCAGGGTTGTGCTTGTTAAATCGGTGTTATCATAGCTTTCGGTTTTCTGGGGTCACCTCTATCTCCGTCTGGCCCGCATCATCCAAGCCATTAACAGTATCACAGCAAACTTCATATGGGGAGCAAATGCAGAAAGGCGTAAAATGCATCTCGTGAGGCTGGATCTCTTAACTCGGCCAAAAAATCAAGGCGGTTGGGGCCTGTTAGATATAAAACTCTTTGGGGCTGCTCTTCTTTGCAAAACCCTCTGGCGAGGCATCTTCGGCACCTCCCCCTGGAGCGATATCATCCGCCAGAAATATCAACTTGGTCGCGGCATTGAGTTCTGGTTCAGGCTTCACTCAATTGGATTGCAGCACGGGTCTGCCATATGGCTTAGTTTCAAAAGGGTCCAGCATTACTTCCTCAGCAACCTCAAATGGCAAATCCACTCAGGCCGAAAGGTTCTGTTGGGCATAGATTCTTTTGCAGGTTTCAGGGGTTCTTCATCTGTTCCTTCTTCTATCCTTTTCCATCTTCACAGGGCTGGCCTGTTTTCATGGGACCGAGTTATCAAAGACTGGAATGGCTCCTCTCCAGTGCTCATGGACGCTCCCGATGTTGGTATTCCTCTGGATCTATTCCCCCATTGGGACTTTCTCAAAACCTCTCTCCTCCAGGGCGGCTTTGCGCGTTCAGCAGATGATGACCATTTGGTCTGGTCATTATCTCCTTCCTCCTCTCATGCAATTATCAAGGATATTTACATGGATCTTATAGCACTCTCAAACAGAATGATCAGCAAGCGTTTTCCAGCACTCTGGTGGAATCTAGGTTGCCCTCTCAAAGTGACCTTATTCACGTGGTTGGTGTTCTCAAACAAAAATCTGACTTGGGAGTCCTTGCGAAAGCGCTCTTGGCATGGGCCTAGTAGATGCGCCCTCTGCAAGTTGGACGAGGAAACCAATTTTCACGTGTTCTTCAAATGTCCTGTTTCTCAACAAATCTGGTCCGAACTTGCTCAGCTCTTCTCTTTCCCGCACCTTTGTTTCATTTCAGTTGAGGCAACTTTTGCATGGTGGGCAAGACAGATTGCCTCCCTTCGTCCTATCCTTCCCATCGCTTTATGGAGCATCTGGAAATGGAGGAATACATTTTTTTTTGAAGACTCATCCCTCTCCTCCATATATGTCCTGTCTCTTTTCTCCATGACCGCTGATGCTGATCCGTTGTGGAATTTTTGTCTATATCATGGCTGGCTTTGCTCGCAGCCCCTTTTGGTTCTCTCTCTTCATCCTCAGATGCTATATATTTTGATTATCAGCTTTCTCTCAGGCGATCCATGCTACAAATCCATCAGATCATCAGATCTTCTATGTCTGTCTCTCTTTTCAGATGATCATCCATCGATCTTTTCAGATCTATCATATCCATTTTGTATATATTCCCTCAATATAATATAAAGCTTTTTCTTTCTGAAAAAAAAATTGAATTCACTTGAAAATACTCTTCCCATAATATTCAATTTGCACATTATTAATTATGAGCAATACCAATTGTATCTCTGATTATTATTTTATATTGTGTTTTTTCAAAAAAAATGAACTTTTTTTAATGTGTTTTTTTTTCTTTCATAAACAACACTTATATTTGAAATTAATCAAATATTTCTATTATTTCTCTCAACCCAATCACTTTGTTGCAAATATTTTAATTATTAACTTAAATTACCAATATATCACCTCAAAATAAAAAACAAAAACAAAAAGAGCAATTCCTAATTTACATATTAACTATATTGTATATTTAAATTATTAACTTTGTTGCAAATATTTTAATTATTAACTTAAATTACCAATATATCACCTAAAAAAACAAAAAGAGCAATTCCTAATTTACATATTAACTATATTGTATATTTAAATTATTTATTAATCAAATATTTCTATTATTTCTCTCAACCCAATCACTTTGTTGCAAATATTTTAATTATTAACTTAAATTGCCAACATATCACCTCAAAAACAAAAACAAAAACAAAAAGAGCAATTCATAATTTACATATTAACTATATTGTATATTTACATTATTAACTTTATTGCAAATATTTTAATTATTAACTTAAATTACCAACATATCACCTCAAAAACAAAAACAAAAAGGGCAATTCCTAATTTACATATTAACTATATTTTATATTTAAATTATTTTTATAAATTCATATGATAATCAAAATGCCCTATTTACTTGAATTTGCAAGCACATGAGAGTACAATTAACATCATGAAATTACAACTAACATAAATTATTTCTAGTGTGTTTGTTCTTATTTCACATCTTTCATAAATTATTTCTAGTGTGTTTGTTCTTATTTCACATCTTTCTATTGCAAAATTTTGAATTTTGAAACTATTGTATTTAAATTCCAAAACTTTTTGAAATTTAAATTTATTGTGTTTTATGTTCCAAGCCTGTAATGTAAAATGACAAATGACGTCTCTCTAATGTTTGAGATATGTGTGAAATATAATCAATTTAGTTAATCTCATCCACTTTCATTTCTCTAATGTCTGAGATATGTGTGAAATTATTTCTAGTGTGTTTGTTCTTATTTCACATCTTTCTATTGCAAAATTTTGAATTTTGAATCTATTGTATTTAAATTCCAAAACTTTTTGAAATTTAAATTTATTGTGTTTTATGTTCCAAACCTGTAATGTAAAATGACAAATGACGTCTCTCCGATGTTTGAGATATGTGTGAAATATAATCAATTGAGTTTATCTCATCCACTTTCATGTCTCTCTAATGTTTGAGATATGTGTGAAATATAATCAATTTAGTTAATCTCATCCACTTTCATTTCTCTAATGTCTAAGATATGTGTGAAATAAATATAATCCACTTTCATTTCTCTAATGTCTGAGATATGTGTGAAATAAATATAATCAATTTAGTTAATCTCATCCATTTTCATTTTTTTATAATATAATCAATTTAGTTAATCTCATCCATTTTCAATTTTTTTTTTTTTTGTCGGCCAGACTAGACCCCAAGGGCGTCGAGGAGAATTGACCCTGTGACCTCCCGATCAGCGAGGCACTTAACAACAGGGACTCGACCAATTGAGCTAACCCTTGGGGCTTTATATATATATATATATATATATATATATATATATATATATATATATAAATGAGTGTATAATTGATATTTTTATGAAAGTTTTTTTTTTGCGATTATTTATATATTTTAATCTTTTGGCATATATATATTGATACATTTATCTTGTTATTTATAAGTTTTTGTTTAAAGATATAAAAAATTTATGGAATTTATTTTAATTTTTTAGGTGTATTTATTTTTAATTGTTTTATCTACTAAAAATTTGAATCTGTCACTTATGATAAATAATACTTTAATAGTGCACCATTCATGGTCCATCTAAAGCCTCATGGATATACATGCATTTACCATGTTTTTTTTTCTTTATTTACTTTTTTAATTTATTTTTGAATGATGACCTTTGCTTGTTTTAAATAGATTTTCTTCTTTATTTTATTTCTTTTATATTTTAATTTTTAATTTTAATTTAATGGCTATAATAACAATGTTATCTTGAACATTTTCTTTTATGCCACCCACGCTTAAGGTGAAGGTGGGGGTTTTGACTAGAGTTAGAAGCAATTTTAGATAGCCTCTTGGATTCCATGTTGTAAAGCTTCTTCTTATACATGAGATACTTAAACATAGCCCTGCTTTCAATAGGGGAGAGCCTAGTTTCGATCAAGAGGATAGGGTAGGGGGTATTTCCCTTCATCTTGAGATTGTAGGTTATGAATTGCTTTTGAATCATCTCAATATTTCTCCACGACTCTTTGGATATACTGCAACACCATACTTCACAACCGTATAGGACAACAGGGGTGACGAGGGTCTCAAAGAGGAACCTTATTTTACTCCAAATACAAATATCGACATCCTTACAATTTTTTTCGAGCTCATAATAAGCTTTCCAGACTCCAATAATCCTTTTCTCAATGTTGTAATTCCAGTTGAGTTGATAAGGAATGTCAATACCCAAATATTTTTAAGAAGAGACCTGTTCCAAGCAATTGTTCTCATAGACAAAATTTCCATGGGTGATCTTTTTGGATTTAATTATCATGATTTTAGTCTTGTCGGTATTAACCATCATACCCATCTTAGAGAAATAGTCATGAAGAACCTTAAGTGGCTTGTCTGGGTCCTCATGCCTTCTAGCAAGAAGAACGATATCATCGGCATAGAGGAGAAGAGTAATGATAATACCAGCAAACTCAATCCCCTTGCACCCCGTGATTTCCAAACACTCCTCTAGCTTATCGATGTAAACACCAAAAAGGGTAGGGGAAAGGGGACACCCTTGCTTAAGCCCAATATTGCATTTAATATCTTTATACCACCCTTTGTTGGTCTTAAGCTTGGAAACAACCATCTCGTAGAGGCAAATCACAACAAGCTGCAACTCAGGAAGAATCATTATCTCATCAAGTCTTTTCCAAAGCTTATCTTGAGGAACAATGGCAAAGGCTTTTCTAAAGTCCATAAAGCAACAAAAGAGATCAACTTTACTATTGTGACATTCCTCGGCAATGATCCTAAGAGTGACAAGATGGTCGATAGTCGAGTGGTATCTCGACTATCATAGCCACAATTTCTTATTTTCCATGTCAATGTGGCATTTTTCTTATCCTCATGATTGTTTGTGTTTTAAATTGTGGTTGTTCATATAGAAGATTTATAACCTTTACCTTAGATTTTTTCTTTGGTACATTTGCTTCATGTTACTTTCTTAATTTTTTATTTTTTATTTTTAAATGCATTCTTCTATTAGGGTCATATAGAAAGGCTTAGGACATTTATCTTAGAAATTTTTGGTGTATTTACTTTGTTACTTTCTTTTTAAAGTGTATTCTTGGATGAGGGCCTCTTCTTTTAGGTATATTTTTTTCTTTTTTCATCTATTTTATATATATTTTTTTAGTTTATGGTTTATTCTTCATTTTTGTTTTAATGGTTATAATAACAATGTTATCACGTCCACACTTTCTTTTTTTCCATGGTAATGTTTCCTTCCTCTTATCAACATGACTTTCATCATGTTCCTTTATGCCTATATCTTATGAACAATTCTAGATGGGCTAACCTAAGCTTTCTCTCATGTGGAAACAACCTTAAATGTATTGTAATAGCTTTACATCTATCGTAATGCACTTCTTCAAAGTCAACATTTTAATATGGAAACAAGCTACAATAAGGCATCACCCATGTTATATTCCTCCCTCTATTACTATGAATAGAGTCTCCCTTTGAGGAAATCACCACCTTTTATTATAGGTAGCTCTAGAGATGGAGGGAGTGACAGTGATGAAGGTTGAGGACGATACAAGAAAGAGTTGATTATGTAGGATTAAGTGTCATGGCACAATAACTAGCCACCATTTCAAACTTATTGTTGGTGTTAAAAACATTTACTAGATTGGCATAAAAGCCTCAGCTTAGTTGACATAGGATGGGAGAAGTAGTCTTCATCAATGTTTTTGTTTTTTTTGTAGAAAAATAAACGTAATTTTATTCATCAAAGATGAATGAAGTTACATTTTGCATATGCGAAAATGCATTCCATAGATACAGGATGAGAAAAAAGCTATCAACCATCAGAAAAATAAAAACCTAGAAGGGCGAGCATAAAGACCATTCCAGATGGAATTTTACTACACATTTCAGAAAAACATTTAAACCCTAGGGTCCGAACAAGAAAAAAACCCTAGGGCCTAGAAAAGAAAATTTTTCTACGCAGAAACTACAAGATCGAAACCCCTAAATAAAATAGAACTGAGAACAATCTAAAAAAAAAAAAATGACCCAGAGAGTCCATACACAAGCCCAGAACTAGGCAACAAAACATTACATGAGTAGGGTGACGAACCCCAAAAACAATAACATTAATGTTGCAATAGCAACAGAGCTTGCAATAGTAAAAATGCCAATAGCACAGGCGGAAATGACGGATAAATGATTGTCGACAGTGAGACAACCTGCAGATACACCACAATAGAGAAAAGGGGGTAGAAACCCACCAATACCCCAAAAAAAATGTCGAACCTCAAACAACATAATGACACCAAAGGAAATAGCAACAAACCATGACCCCAACAAAGAGAGCGACAAACCAACTGACAACGATGGAAGGTAGCATGTGGCGGCATCGGCAAGCAAGAAACACGACCAAAAACCCCGAAAATGGTGAAAAAACAAACAAAATGGAGCCACACCTAGACGGGGAGGCAAGAGATATGACGACCCATTCATGGCAGTGGGAGAAGACAACACGAAAAAAGAGGGCATCAACAACTAGGGTTCTAGCCATTGAACCCTTTTCCTCGTCAATGCCTCCCCTAGTTTTCATGAATGTTCACTCTGAGCTTAACATCAATCCATCTACTATATCAACTTGTTCAATGCATGCTTTAATTCTCAAATTCCATTACCATATATTAAGCACAACCCTCCATTTACTAATGTTGATTCCTCTGATACACTCTTTATGCCACCCCCAACCCTAGAGTAAATGTTATATGGTTTATAGCATTTTTAATGGCCCTTAACCCTTTAAGCCTTCATCAAGGACCTAAGCGCCCTAATTACCTCCCTTGACCTTGACCAATGCATTGAGACAACCATCTTAGGATACAAGACATCATAAAGTTACCCACATTCCACTATGAGGCCAATATCATTTATAAAGGGTCTATATTATGATTTTAGGTCATGTTCATTGCCAATGAGCCTTAGAGATTCATTTATGGTATAAGTCCCTTATTTTCTTACCTTAATTCTGGTTAAGGTCCCAATAGCCACATCCCCATTGTGTAAAATTTTTGTATCCATATCCATATCCACCTTGTATGACAAATTTCCACTTTAAGTGTCTATGTTATGGCCATGGCCTTGATCATGGCCCATTAGCTCAAGCAACTTAAGTTATCGCGAAAATACCTCAACTTCTTCCTCGACCATCGCCTCATAATCATCCCTAGTGCAAAAAATATCATATCAATGTCCATATCCCACTTTAAGAATGATGATATAGTAAACAAGGCATGTTGTGTGGTTTGAGGTCTTGCTCATGTCTCTTAGTTCCTAGAAGATTCACCTAGGAGCTAAGGGCCTTATTTTCATGCCATACACACTAGCAAGGCCTTGAGACACATCCCTATAATGCAAAGCATTATAGGAGCAACCATATTCCACATAGAGGCAAGACATCCTCACTTTCTAAGCATCCCCAATTAGGACACTAGTAGCTTTGCTATAACTTTAAAATTAAATAATAATTATTATTCTTTATTACCTTTTTAATCAGAAAAGATATATATATATATATGACTTTAAAATTAAATAATTATGATTATTCTTTATTACCTTTTTAATCAGAAAAGTTATATATATATATGACTTTAAAATTAAATAATCATTATTATTCTTTATTATATATATATATATATGACTTTAAAATTAAATAATCATTATTATTCTTTATTATATATATATATATATATGACTTTAAAATTAAATAATCATTATTATTCTTTATTACCTTTTTAATCAGAAAGGTTATATATATATATATTAAACTTACTGTATTATTTTTATCTATTTAAAATAATGAATAATATATGCATATATTTAAATATCAATGTTTTTCATGGATTTGACAAGAAATATAGAAAATAGTTAATATATTCCCCATAGTAAAATAAAATGGTTTCAATATTCACCTGTGTAAATTCATTTTAACCATGGATTTATCAAGGCACGTGAGGGATTAAATTTGGTGAGGCGTGAATTTCTTTTAGAGTGCAATATAAGATTTTCATTCTTTAAATTGCATTTTTTAACAGATAAATGGATTCGACCCCTTCAAAATCTCCTTGAACACTTGGATTGTGTATAATACACAACTTAAACTTGCAATTCTAAGATTTTTTTTTTAATTGAAATATTTTTTTTTTTTTGTAAGCTCAGGTATTACTCATTCTATTACTGAAATTTTTCAAAAAGATACATCATCCAAACCATAGAAGCCCGCCCTCAAGGGGAAACCGGGTCAAAACCACCTATAATTTTTCAGTCCAGCCCAGAAGTAATAGGCTCTCAGTCTGACCAGAGTAGCTAAAACAACATAGCAGTTTTGAAACTTACAACAAACCCTATTCAAGACTATATTTCTATTCCTACTAGCCATCTAAAGAGACAAGAGCAAAATCAGAACAAAACAGAGTAACAGCTTTAAACATATCTTTCTTCAAGCATTTTCCTTTTCCACAGGCTGGCTGACTCCTTGCGCAGGATTCGGCTGGCTGTCTCCTTGTACAGGATCTGGGCGCTCACTCTTCAGAATTTGAAGAATTTCATCCATCTTTTCTTCCTGCTTTGTCAAGGCTATACGGATATAGCTCAGCTCCTTGCGCGTATCAGGTTTCTCCTGTAGTAAATCAGTCATTTCTTTGGCAACCTGTTCCAAGGCCTTCGCCATCAGACCCTTCATTACCCAATACATGTGTAGAGACTGCTTGAAAAGAGTCCTGCGTCCACGAGTGTGGCCCGGGTCGTGGAGGATAGTTGCCCATTCTTCCATCTCGTCTGACGATTGCTCCTGTAAGGCCTCCTCTTCAAGATATTGCATTATCCTACGAATAGCAGGATCGGCATTGTTTTGAAAGGCCTTTTCCGCCGCTCGAATTTGGTGCATCACTGTTCTTTTAGGCTTCGCGGATTGCTGCTGTCTCTTTCCAGAATTTTCCCCTTCCTCGTGCTCTGTCGTGCTCTGGTTCCTACCTCCCTTCTGAGTTTTGCTTTGGCCACTGCCCAGGGGACGACCCCGCTTGCGAAGCCCCAGACGCCTATCTTCAGAGGCATTCTGTACAGGCTGATTTGTCACCGGCTGGGGCATGCTTCCTTTCGAACTCCTCTTCTGCATCTCCTTAAAACTTTTCCCTGAGACTCCATCGCCTCCCTCTCCTGATTCATCTTCTATATCCCAAATTGTGAATGGTGGGTCTCGTTCTATGGGACCTTTGCCCTTCCATTGCTGACGAGCTTCATCAGCTGCACTCCGCTCCCCTACACCACGGCCTCTCTGTCGAGTTTCCATATCACCTGCAGTCCTGTCACTCTTCCTTCTCTGATTATTTCCCACCTTAGAATGCCTCTGCTGGAAAATACCAAAATACTTCTGAACTATCCCGCAAGGGTGATTATTTATCGATCTTTGTTTCTCTTGACTTCGGAGATTTATAATATGTTTAACATAGAACGAGGCCCGAATTTTAATTTCCGGCTGCTTCCCATCCGACTCCGGTACCTCGCTGCCTTCAGTCGTTCCATCCTTAATCACGTCCTCTGCTATGTACCCTGACGCACCGTTAATCTCCCCTCTCAGCTGATGAGTAATAATTACCGCATCAGAAGTGTAATCTTTGGTACCCATCCCATCTGCCGCCATAATACCCCCTTTTAATTCCTGATTCATCATCGTGTGGATTTTCATGCCATTTAGCACCTTATTCGATCGAACCTTAGGCATGGTTCGATCGTGCCCCCGCCAATTAATAATCCCTTTCATTGATCGGAGTGTGATCCCCGATAGCACCATCATGATCTACCTTAATGATCGCGATCAAATCTTTCCATTCTCTATTTGCCTCCGCATTCCTCCATTGGCTATCTATCCTGCTTTCCTGGCCTCTGCTGCCCCAATTGGCAAGCCAATCCGCAGGTTTATTGCCATTTCTTCTAACATGATTAATGATACAGTAGTCTATTCTTCTAATCATATCCGCTATCTCCTGTACGATACCTGTTGTGCGCCAGCTCTTTGTCACCTTTTCCCACCCCTTGCCATTCCTGAGTTTCTTTACCATTTCAATGGCAATCTGGGAGTCGCCCGTAATTTCCAAGTTGGAGTACCCGTTCCTGATAGCAAGTCTTAATCCGGTATGGAGAGCCCAGAACTCGGCCTCATTGTTGGTCATCTCCCCTCCCCAGTCAGCATATATCCATCTTACTTGTCTATTGCTGTCACGGAATATACCCCCGAACCCTGCATCACCAGGGTTGCCCTTAGAGGCCCCGTCAAAATTTAGTTTTATAAATTGGTCCCTAGGATAGGTAAACTTGTCTGGGCTTTTAATCCTCATGTCCTGCTCTCTCCTTAATTGATAGTGCACCATCTCAAATTTAATATTGAGTCTGTTCAAAATTTCTTGCTCCCCTGGATCTGCTTTCCAATCTTCGTCTTGCCATCTCTCCACCAGAATGGTTTCTCTCATCGCCGCAACCACCCGCTCCCAGATCACCTCAGGTTCCTTATTGACATTTTTGAAAATTCTAGCATTGCGTTCCTTCCATACCAGCCATATTATAAAACCTGATACAAGATTCCAGGCTCTCTGTATGACTTTACAGTGAAAAGTTTCTTCCCTCCATCGAAAAATCATTTCAAGAAAATCTCTAACCACCACCCCGGATTTATTAAAGGTGCGCTTGGTATTAGACCATAATTGATTAATAAACGGGCAGTGGATCATAATATGATCTCTGTTTTCTTCGTTTTTTTTACACAGATAGCAGCTCGATGGTCCCGAGAAACCCCGTTTCTGAATGCGATCCCAAGTTAAGATTTTGTTTTTCGAAGCCAACCAAGCGAAAATGGTCACTTTGGGCCACCAAATTAGATCCCAAATTTTTCTCCAATCCTGCTGGCCATCATTGTTATTGTGAGAATTTACCAAATAATAGGCTTCCTTAGCTGAGAAAAGACCTCTCATGGTATTACCCCAACGTAGAATATCTTTCCCATCTCTTGCTCTGATTTTCCTTGAGTTCATTTCCTTTTTGAATGCCGTTTGGAAGTCAGGACTAAGATTCTGATCCCACTCTATCGGGTCCTTCCAGGATCTCCAACAGCCTTCCATGTTATCAGGTTTCCAATAATCCTTGACACAGATTCTGTTCCCCTCAATTCTTCCTCTGATTTGATGAAGGCTTTGAATATTATTTAGTCGTTCTCTTTGCTGCCATCTGTCGTCCCAGAAGTTAGCCTCATTCCCACCTCTGATTTCCCAGAACACATGCTGCTCAACAATGTCTCTATTTTGACTGGCCAATTCCCAGACAGCGGATCCGCGGGGAGTTTCTTTTTGTCTTAGAATGTCTACCTGTGAGTCTGGCATTCGATATTTTGTTCTCCATATTGATTTCCAAAGGTCATTTCCCCCTTTCAACCACCTCCACCAAAGTTTAGCTCCCAGTGTTTGATTGAGCAGTTCTGGGTCTCTTAATCCTAACCCACCTCTCTCTTTCCTCTCTGTAAGCTGATTCCAGGCCACTAAGGCCCATTTCTTCTTTTCCTCCGACCCTCTCCAAATGAAATTTCTGATAATTTCTCTAATCTTCCCATAAACTCCTCTCGGGGCCGCCATAATTGATAGAGGATAGATGGGTATGGCCTGAAGAACCGATTTAGCTAAAACAATTCTGCCAGCAACATTCAGGACCCTAAAGGCCCAACTCGAGACTTTTTTTTTCATTCTATCTAAGACTCCCTGCCAGTTCTTTAATCTTTTTGAAGTAAAGTCCAGCATGTTACCCAGATATTTTGTAGGTAGTTCACCCTTTTTGAAGCCCAGAATTCTAATAAGGTGAGTCTTCACTTGATCCACCGTGTTGAAGATAAAAACACAAGATTTATCCCGGTTAATCTCAAGTCCCGATGCCTCAGCAAACAAGTCCAGAATTTTCTTTAGATGTTTGACTTCTTTAACTGTTGGTTCTCCAAAGAGCATTATATCATCAACAAATTGTTGATGCGTTAGAGGAAGTCTGTCTCCCCATAAGCGAAGTCCTTTTAATCTGTGAGCTGCTCTTTCCTGTGTAATATACCTTCCTAGACCCTCTGCTGCTAAAATAAACAAGAAAGGGGACAACGGGTCACCCTGACGAATACCTCTGGAGGCGTTAAACGTGTTCGAAGGGTTTCCATTGACTAAGATTGAAAAGTTAGGGGAAGAAATGAGATTATGGATCCAAGTAATCCATCTCTTGTGAAAACCAAAACATTCCAGAACTCTTTCGAGGTATCTCCAGTTAAGCCTATCGTATGCCTTGGATAAATCTAACTTGATCATCATTCCTTTTCGTTTTTTATCTTTGAGGGAGTGAATAACTTCTTGAGAGACAACTAAGCCATCCAAAATCTGTCTCCCCTCCACAAAACCAGTTTGCTCCGCCGAGATTAAACCTTCCAGAAGGGGTTTTATTCTTTTGGCAATTAGAGAGGTTATGATCTTATACACTACATTACAGAGAGCTATAGGCCTAAAGCCATTAGCATCCTCCATATTTTCTCCTTTAGGAATTAGAGTAAAGAAGGTTGAATTAAGAGCCGGCCATACCTTCTGTTGCATCCTTGACTCTTCTACTAAATCCAATATGTCTTTTCCAAGAAAATGCCAGCCAGCCTGGTAAAAATCTACTGTAAAACCATCCGGGCCCGGTGCAGTGCCCTTCCTCATTGCTTTCACTGTATCTTCCAACTCTTCCAAAGTGACCGCCCTCATTAAGGCTTTGTTCTGGTCTTCCGTAACTAGTCTAGGTATAGCTGTACAGATCTCCTGAATGGCTCTCGCTCGATCCACTTGAGGTTCAGAAAGGATTCCTCTATGATGATCAACTAATGTTTGCTCAATTTCATTTTGCTCCACCAACCTTATACCATTATTCCCTTTAATGGAAAGAATTCTGTTTCCCTGTCTATGCTTAACCATTGCCTGATGAAAAAATTTTGTATTTCTTTCCCCTTCCCGAAGCCATTTAATTCTAGATTTTTGTCGCCATAAAATTTCCTCTTGCTTGCGTCTTTCTTCCATTCTTCCCAGCAGAATCCCTTCTTTGGTGATGCTTTCCTCAGTCCTGCCTTCCAAAATTATTTTCTGTTGGAGATCCTCCATTTCCCCTTCTAGTTTTTGCTTATCTTCCAGGATGTTGCCAAATTCTTCCTTGTTCCATTTCTTAATCTTCATCTTCAATTCTTTCAGTTTTAATTGAAACGTGTGCATTTTTCCTCTACCCTGCACTTTACTTTGATTCCACCATTCTTCTACCTTTTTTATGAAATCCGGATCCCGTAACCAGAAGGCTTCAAAACGAAATGGCTTCTTACCCTTGATTTTTTTAATGTCTATTTCCAATCGGATTGGCCAATGGTCCGATCCCAGGGAGGGGATAATCTTGGCCTCAACAAAAATATCCTTGTTCAAGATGTCTTCAGATATTAAGAATCTGTCCAGTTTTGAGGCAATTTGGTTCTTGCCTCCTCTTCGGTTATTCCAAGTGTAGACTCCGTTAATAGTTTTGATATCTACTACTCTTAGATCCTCTATCATCTCATTAAATTTATCCATGAACTGATCCAACCTTCTAACCCCTCCTTTTTTCTCGTCCAGGGATCTGATTAAATTAAAGTCTCCTCCAATGATCCAGGGCTGCACAGAATAAAGATGTCGGATAGTTCTTAAGCTCCTGATGAAGTTTTCTTTTTCTCCAGGGTTTGTGGGTCCATAAACACCTGTAATAACCACCTGTTCCTTAGTCCCTACTATCCTACCCAGCCCGGTCAGGATTCCATGCATGCTAGTCCAATTATCTAGAAGGATTTCATTCGGATTCCACAGTATTGCTATTCCCCCTGCAGCTCCTATAGCATCCTGTCCCATAACTTTGTAATTCAATCTACTTTTTTCAATGATGTCTTCTAACTGGTGTACCACAATTTTAGTCTCCTGCAATATCAAAATGCTAGGTTTTTCTTTTTTGAGCTTATCTCGCAAATATCTTTGCTTTCCCTTACTATTCAAACCCCTAATATTCCAACTAACAACAATCATTTAAAACTTTTGGAAGGAAGGAAAAAATACCTCTGACAGAGGTATCACTTTACCAGAGTTGATCAATGTTTCGCCCACCGATTGGATGGTTTCATTTATCGTTTTCCGACCTCTTTTTCTGCTACTTTTGCCAGCATTGCCCATTCCCAACATTTCATTCTCCTGCTCCCCACCCTCCGTTATCTGTTTTTCCAAGTTTTCCCCTTTCCGCTCCTTATATTTCTGGAAAGCTTCCTTGAACAACTGTTTTTGTTTTTCTGGTATAAATCTGTTATCCAAATACTTCCACTCCTGGATTAGTCTTTTCATTAACTTTTCCTCTTCGGCCTCGCTTTCCATTTGGTTTTCAATTTCCATCTGCGATTCCACTGTTTCTTCCGCCCCCTTTTCCTCTGTTTGTTCCTTGTTCGGTTTATTTGGGCTTTTTACTTTCTCTTTCTCTTCTCGGGAAATCTCCATGGGCGAGTTCTCTGGATCTTCATCATCATCCAGATTTATTTCATACCCCTCATTGTCATCTTGCAGCACCTGAAACTTATTTTGACTTTTTATTGTATTGGATGTTTCCTGCAATTTGGGTTTCAGGGTTTCTTTATCTTGCCTTTTCTTTCTATAGACTTGCTGGAAGCCTTCCTCCTTGTCTGCTGTCTTTCCTTTATCTGTCTTCCCCCCTTCCTCCTTGTTCAGCGGGCATTGCCTATATAGGTGACCATATTCATGACATTTCCGGCATCGAAAGGGGATGTGTTCATAATCGATCGGCTGCGTCCAGACTTCATCATGATATTCTAATTCAATATTTTCCGGGAGTGGTTCAGCCAAGTTCATGAAAACACAAATTCTGGCAAAGGCATTATACTTTCCTCTTTTGGTGGCCTCTGCGGTCTTGACAAAGCTACCTATTGAATTTCCTATTCCTTCCAAGATTTCCGGATCCCAAAACTCATCAGGTAACCCAAACAGCCTAACCCAAACCGGGGCAGCCATTAGTTTTTCTTTGTCAGGGTTATATCGCTCTTCCCAGTGCTTCATAAACAGACCTGCATTGTTCAAGAAGTACGACCCTTCCTCAAAAATTCTGTTCTTGTCTTCCAGATTCGTAAAGATAGCGGTGAAGAAACCCTGCGCTCCTAATTTAAGATCTACATGACCCCGAGGTCTCCATCGCTGTTCTATCCATCTATTTAACTCCTTTTCTGAAGGCCAATAGCCGATAAATTTGCAGATTAATGCATGATCCTTCATATAGCAATTGTATTCCTCCAGTTTATTATAGGGGATGATATACCTGGGTTTTTTCTGAGCTCGAGGAAGGCATTTTCCTCTCATTCGCTTCTGCCATAAGTTGCCCATTACCGGGGCCAGATTTTCTTTGTTTCCTTTTGGTGTTCCTCCTGAACTGGTTTCTCCCATCACTATATTCTTGAAGGAGGGGTTTGCACCCCCCCCCCCCCCCTTGGCTCCTCCATCCCGTTCAGTACTGTCGGCTAGGGTTTAACCCTAGTTCTCTATTAAACCAACCAAACTGAAAAAAATTCGTTGCAGCCGAAAGAATCGCTGACCAAACTAATCTATCTAGTCTTTGATCCGTCCCCCGACTGAGGATTCCTCTGTCAATCCTGCCCAACTGCGAAAACCCTATCCAGAGGCCCCCGCCTCATCGCCTGCCTCCGCTTCCGAGCATCCCCTTATCAGAAATCGAAAAATCATTTCTCCTCAATGAAATACTCTTTAATTGAAATATTTTACTTATAACTGATTTTTATTTATTTATTCTTAATAATTTTTAGATTCCATATATTAATTTTATATTAAGAATTTAACTAATTATATATATATATATAAAGAGAAATATTTTTACAACATCTTCTCAGTTGTAATGTTGATAACAAACCAAATGAACACAATGAAAACATGATTATTGATATTTTATAATGTTTTTAATTAAAACTAACCAAATAGATATATTTATTTTTGTTTTTAATTATAAGTGGATATTATTTTTTTATTTAGAAAATATTTTATGTTTATTTTAAAAGGGACATGTGTCAACTTAATACTCATCTTCTTCCTTGGCCTCTTCACAAAATAATATATATATTTTTAATTACTTTTATCTTTTTTAAAGTCATCATAAAATGATATTATTTCAAATGAACATCCAAATATTTTATTTATTGTTGAGAGTAATAATGAAATATTCTTACATATTTTGAGTTGTATGAGAATAAGATTATTGAAAATTTATAATGCTTTTAATTAAAATTAATCACTAAGTAAACATATATTTTCATTTTTGTTTTTAAATTATTGTAGACATTATTTTTTATTTAAAAAACACATCCAAAGGATTATGGTGGGCTCCAGTATTGCAGCAATGATGCTGCAACTCTTGGGACTCCCTTATTTACTTTTATCAACCTGGTTGTTCGTAACAAATTTGGAAGCGACGGTGCTATATGCACAAGTACTAGCTCTTGCCGCAAGCTGTCACTTGATTAGCTGGCACAAGTTCGCTAGGAGCTTAAGCCAACTTCTATGAGCTCTTAGAAGAAGCTTTTAACTGTGATGGATGAAAGCTAACTCAAAAAAGGCTAGTCTTCTTGTAGAAAGAAGCGGAAAGCTGAAAGGAAATGCAAACCCTAGCAAACCCTAGTTTTACTTACTAACCCTACTGGTGCAAGAAAATAGATGAAAGTTGCTAAAATGGATGCCATTGATTCTTGGAAAGGTAAAATGCATGTGACTAAGCTACTTCTGAAGTAAAATATGGAAAAAGCATCTTTTTGTATTTTTGAGTAATCTTGCAGAATTATTATGCATGTGCTTTAACTATTTTTTACTGTGCAGAGGTTGATTGGCGAAAGGAAATGGAGTGGGCGCTTGCAGGAGGTTGGGAAGGTGAGAAGAGGGCCTAAGGGGTCCCTAGCACCCTTCCAGAGAGTTTCACAGCGATCAGATCTCGAAAAACTACTCACGTGAACTTCTATAGGAAGTCTGCAGGGGTTCTACAGGATGTTCTATAGGAAGAGCCGAAAGGGGATTTTAGAGGGTTGATGGTGGAAAAACAGTGGGAAAGTGGAAATGAATGATGGATAAGGATGTTAAGGGGTCTAGGACCTGGTAAATGAAGCTAAGGAGTGATGAAGGTGGTTGGATTTGTACAAGGATGGAGGGAGAAATGTTGCACAAAAATGTAGAAATTAGGGAAAATTGGAAAAGTGTGGAAAATGAAAGGGAGGAATCTTGGATTAGGGGTTGGAGCAGGTTGTATGATGGAGGAAGGGTAGGTAGGGATGTATTACAGGTGCTCTGCACACTATTTTCCAAAACTGATCGAATAAAGACTAAAAAACTAGAGATCTATCTATTTTGACCTAATCTGACCTAAAAATTAGAAACATGATGAACAGAAGTTTATAGACAGGAGATCATGCAAGATAACTATGGAAACTAAGCAAGAACATATCTAAACATGAAAGTACAACTGGTAGCAACTTTTCCAACTAAAAATCTAACACTAGCAATTGCATTGAAAAGCAAAAACAATGTTTTTGTGGCAGCAAGTATGCCTTGGTCTCAGCTTATTAGTTCCAAGGAGGGAGAGATGAGATCAAGGATTGCTTGATGGCCTTTTTGCAGATCTCTTATGTTCCCAAACTATCAAATCAACTTGAAGCATGAAAAGCTATTTTAATCATCAAAAACAACCTAAGTAACAAAGTAAGATCTTATCCTAAATAAAAGAAATTATTCTATGAATGCAAGGAAAACACATAAAAGTACACAAAGGAGGTATTGGCACTTGGGTTGGGCCCAACCCCAAGAGCTACAACCTACTAAGAAAGCTCATAGCCGGTGCAAAGCAAAATTTATCTCCATTACTCAAAAAATAATCATGTCACAAAATTGTTTACAGCAAGAGCTTGAAAATGAGTTGAAATGCAGAGCTGCACTAAAGTGCGAAAAACAACTGTTCAATGGCTAACCTACTAACTAAAATCTAACCAAGAAAACTGAGGCCCTAAGCCTTCTTATTTATACAAATGGGGACTTCCAACAGTCCTCCTAAAATCAAGGAACTCGGCTTCCTGGAACTGAAGATAACATCAGTCCTACTTGACTTGCTTGGCTGCCCTTTGGCTTTGTGCTCCGAATTTTTTATGGAGAATTCGAGGTAAGGGCTTATAAATGAAGGGGACACCTTCCTACAAATCCTCTCCCTTGTTCTTCCACGAATTTGGCTGTCAAGTGCTCATTAAACCTTTGATTTTGTCTCAAAATTGACTAAAAATCTGCATAAAGCACACATTAGACTTTTTGGCATAATGACTAACCCAATTCACTCTATTAGCATAAATATAATAAAAAACATGCAATAAACTAATGAGAATGGTGGATTAAGTCGAATTAGGAGGCTGAATGAGCCCATATAATTACCCATTTCTCGAGCTCATCAAATTACACATTCGCCTCATACTCAAATATCAAATATTGATTAATAATAATATTTACTTTTTTTATAAAAAATTAATAAACAAATTAATTTGTTTTTATAAAATTTAAAAATATAAGAAAATTCTAATATAATTATTAACAACCATCATAATATTAATGATAATTAAATTTGTAAATAATACTAATTTTATTTTAGAATCTAACTTTTCCATATGTCAATACTAATAGTACTTTAAATTTTGAATAAAAATTCATCAATGAATGAAAGTTCTCAAACCAAGCACTCGATCAACTATGATAAATATTTGGTTACTTAAAATTACAATGCATTAATTGTTTCAGTGTGCACTTGTTGCTTTGCATAGGCTAGGACCCACGGGTGAGCTGTAGCTCAATAGGTTAAATTGAATTCCATGTCTCCAGTTCCCCTCTATACGGAGCTGAAACAGTAACAGATGTCAGACATAACATTTATATGTGATAGGCTTCCATGTGCAAATTTTTTTCGATGATAAACAATTCCGATGAAGAAAGTCAACGTCCGTCTCTGTAAACGGAGATGGAGAGGTGGGCCCAACCAGCCACGTAAATAGATTATTGAAATGTGCAATCGAGATAAGGGTTGCCAGTGGGAGGAGGCATTAACTGCAGAAATGTGTACCTCTAGAGGCAACAGAAACCCTCTGACGCCATTCTGGATTTATTAAGGGAGAGGACCTGGAGAAACCACAACCTGCGATTGTAGTGGAGCATTATCACGATTTCAAGAGAGTATACTATAGATTTTAGGGTGGATTTTGTCTCTTTTCGCGTCGAGCGGATCATACAGGAAGGCAACAAAAACCCTTTGATGCCATTCTGTATTTATTGGGGGAGAGGACCTAGAGAAACCACAACAAAAACATGTACCTTTATAGGCAGCAAAAACCCTCTGATGCCATTTTGGATTTATTGGGGGATAGGACCTAGAGAAACCACAGCCTGCGACTGTAGTGGAGCATTAGCACGATTTCAAGGGCGTATTCTGTAGAGTTGGGCCGACATTCAGAAGGCATTTGCAGCTTCACCTCCTTTACTTGACACATACTGGTTTCTTTTGGAGCGACAATGAGTTCTCGTTTGTTCAATGCAGCTGTCCGAGCAGTGAACAATGAGCAGTGTGAGAGCAGAGAGCTTTTATGCAGCAGAAGTATCGAGTAAGGAGCAAGGAGCAACAAATGCATTCAAACATGACAAAGGAACGATAAATTTCAGAACATATGGAGACAAATGATTTAGGACAAGTGAAAATTGCCTCATCTGCCAAAGTTGGGAAGTGGGTTTGGGTCAATGCCAAACAATATCGGGGCATTTTAAAACGAAGAATAGCCCGTCTAAAATGGGAGCAAACAAGGAAGAAACGGTCTAAAAAGAAAAGTACTCGAGCCCTTCACAAAAAGCACTCAAACAAGTCTCTTTTACAAGCACGTGGCAACAAGAAGTCCAGAGGAAAAGTCATTGATGATTCTGCCTTATATAGTCCCACATCCACATCTCTCACTTGGTCATCTGATCTTTATGTGAAAGAATTGTTAAATGCAAAACAAAGGTTGGAGGTTTTAGAAGTAAAGTGGAGGAAATAGATCATAAAATTCATATAATGACCACTGAGAACAAGACTTTAGCAGAAAGCAATAAAGTTTTAAAAGAACAAGTGGCATTGCTACAAGAAGCTCTCATGATAGGGAAGACAGAGTGGCAACGCATGAAGGTGGATGTGCAAAACATAAAGAAATCTGTAGTGGAAAGTATAGAGGTGGTGAATGCGAACATCCCAAGATAAAGGGAAAATGATTGCCCAAATAAACAACCATGAAGAGAACACAAGAGAAGAAATGAAAGGAGATTCCATCAAAATTTCCAAAACTTGAGTTCAAGTTATTAGCAACTCTACTAATAAGGAACAAGAAACAAATATTCAGGTTGACAACATGCAAGATAGTGAAGGCAAGGAAAGACAAAATAGAGCAGAAAACATAATTATTAAAGGGGTGAAAGACTATGGGAAAAATGAATGTACTCTTGACCTTGCAAGAGACTTCTTGAAAGACAAGTTGCTATGATAAGGACAAATATGCCAAGCATGGAGGGTGGGTAAGTTTAATGGGGAGAGAGCCAGGCCCATAAAAGTCATTATGCCTAGCTTATGTGATAAATATATCATTTTAAGCAAGAAACATCTCTTGAGGGGTTCTCGTTTTTTCCTAGAAGAATATTTAATTGTAAAACAACAGGAGGAAATAAGGGATGAAATTTTAAAGGTTAGGGTAGCGAGAGATGAAGGAAAGAGAACATGGAATTACAAAGCCAAAGCTATGATAGCGCGATTTGGACCTCCTTCCAAAACAGAGCAACAAGACGGTAACAAAGAAGATGCAACAAACTCTTCAATAGGAAATCAGAAAGCAAGGTCAGTATGGGAAAGTAGGGATAAAGACTCAAATGCGAGTCTTGCATGTCAAAATAAATAGCAATCAAGTCATACCCGAGTTTCCTTAAGATTAGTTTGTTGGAATTACAGAGGTTACCCATGGAGACGAGGACCTGGGTTAAGGCCTATTGCGGAAGATAGAAACATAATTTGTCTCATAGAAACACATGAGCATGAAGGGTGCAAGACACCTCTGTTTGAAGGATACTGGAAGATGGCAGTGTGGAACAAGGCAATAGGGAATGGCAAAGGGCACGAGGGTATCATGGTTTCAGTAAGCGAGAAAGAAGGTCGTCTCATTCAGTTAGAAAAAGAAGACTCAATAAGTAATTCATTTGGTTTAAAATATTAGTAAATGGAAACCATATCAGAATTGCAGCATGCTATTTTGCGCCGCAGGTTTCAAAAATCTACAAAGGTAGAGGGCTTGACCACAAAGATCCATTTGCAGCCTTAAAAGTGGATATTGCAACATATTCATAGCTAGGTGAAGTCCTTATAGTGGGTGATTTCAATGCTAGCACTGCAAGTCAGCAAGCTAGCATTCTTTGTTGTAAAGATGATTGTGACCCTATTTGGCTTACAGAGGAAAGTAATCATCAGTGGGAAAGAATTTATGAGGACAAGGGTTGCAATCTCTTCGGTGAACAATTGCTCTCTATGTGGGGCCTTTGATTTAGTCATTTGTAATGGCTTGACTAGATGGGCAAAGTCTGGTAACTTCACTTGCAATACTTACAATGGAGCAAGTGTGGTAGATTATGTAATTTGCTTGCATGGTTTGTGTGAGAAAATGGATGAAGTTTTGATTGGAGATCAACTGGGGGGCTTGAAATCAGATCACAAGCCAATTTATTTATGTTTCTCTTGGATTGGAAAGAAACAATTAGAGTAAAAAATCAGCATGTCCAACAAATTCTCCCACAGAGCATAATTCTTTTGACCCCAGAAAAATTGTAATACCTTCAAAATGACGCTCAAGAGGCTCTTCGAGAAGGGGAAAATTACAATTCATAGCCTTCATAGTCATGAATTAACACATTTAATTCAATGCGCACTTGCAAAATGCAAAAGAGCAAAAATTAAGAAGTCTGAAACAAATTGCTTTCTAGTTAATGCTTGGTTTGACGAGGAATGCAAAAAGGCAAGGAGAATGTGGAAAGAGTCAAACAAGGACAACATAAAGCTCAAAAATTACAAGCAGTTATTAAGCAAGAAAAAGGTTGATTTCATGGTTTCAAGGAGGGAAGAACTCATCTTCCTTGGAAAAATTAATCCCAAATTGTTTTGGAAGGAGCTCTAACCGAAAAAGATACAAATTGGAAATAATATTACAGCTTCTAAATGGTTTGACTATGCAAGACAACTCTATGAGCTGGTTCCCAAGGTTGACCGTCCCCACTTGGTCAACACTAATACTGAACTCTTCACGGTACAAGAGGTAGAGATGGGTATCAAGAAGTTGGGTGTTGGAAAAGCAAAAGACTTAGCTGAACTCCAAGCAGAATATCTAAAGTGGGGCTCAAAGATTCTTGCACCTCACATTACAAAAATCTTCAACAACATCGTACAATAAGGGCTCCCCACAGATTGGACAACTAGTCTGGTAATACCTCTTTTCAAGAGCGGTGACGTCAATAATCCTTCCAATTATAGGACCATCATGATAAACCCTTTGTTTGCAAAGCTATTTGGAAGCATGCTAGAAAACAAAATTAGAAATTGAGCAAAAGAAAGAGATAAACGTGCTAAAGGGCAAGTAGGTTTTAGACCTAAACGTTCCACAGTTGATCATTGTATAACTTTAAGGCACATCATTGAAAAATTTTGAGAGAAAAAGGAAGAAGTCTTTTGCTGCTTTGTTGATTTCAGAAAAGTGTTTGACTCGGTTTCTAGGGATAAGCTTTGGCACATAATGGAGGAACTTGGGGTTCCTAAACATTTGAGAGCAACTGTGCATAGGCTGTATGAATAGGTGAAAGTCAAAATTATAAATTCAGCAGGGATTTCTGAAAGTTTTAGAAGCGATATCGAGGTCAAGCAAGGTTGCCCACTGTCTCCTACCCTTTTTGGTTTATATATCGACAAGCTTGAGGAGTGGTTAAATTCACAAGGGGGTGATGGTATCTATTTGGGCAAGTTTGTTATAAGGCTTCTTTTGTATGCAGATGACCTTATTTTGATTGCTAAATCGGCTCTTGGTTTGTAAGAGCACTTACTATCCTTTGAGCATTTTTGTAGAAGTGTGGGGATGCAAGTCAATATCAGCAAAACGAAAGTAGTGGTCTTCTCTAAGAAAAGAAAACATAACCAACGTAAGTTCTACGTTGAAGACAACATTCTGGAAGAAGTTGCGGATTACAAATACCTCATAGTTGACTTCAACAAAAATCTAAGCTCGAATGGTTGTAGAAAGAAAAGAACTTTGGGGGGTTGGAAAACATTTTATGCTTTTCAAAATAGGTGTAGAGAGGCAAAGTTATGGGACTGGAAAACCACTCAAACTCTTTTTGGGCTTCTAGTGATTCTGGTGGTTCTCTATGGTTGTGAACTATGGGCCAGCAGTACATCTGACATGTAGTGGAGACAAATTGAGAAAATTCAGAAGCGTTTGATTACAAACAAATTTAAGATTAAAAGTGCAGTCCCTTATGATGTCTTGTTAAGTGAAACAGAGACTGCGCCTATTGAAGCAATTGCTATGGTGCGAGTCATAAGGTATTTAAAAAAAATTGAGCAAATGGAAGAGGGTAGATGACCTAAGGTTGTCTTTAATGATAGATTGTGCAAGAGCAAAAAAAATTGGATGTAACAAAATAACAAATGGTTTAGTAAATAGGGTATTTGCTTGAACGCGTGTCCCATAAACAACAAAGAGATAAAACTTTTGTTATGGAAAAATTCCACAAGCGTACTTGGGATAAGGAGCTAGGAAGAAAGAAAAATTACTATATTGAAGTGTTTAATCCCTCTCATAGTCATCGACCAAAAGCATACATAGAGGCCAATATCTCTTGGAGAGCCAAAATTCTTATTACTTAGTTAAGGAAGCGTACTTGGGATAAGGAGCTAGGAAGAAAGAAAAATTACTATATTGAAGTGTTTAATCCCTCTCATAGTCATCGACCAAAAGCACACATAGAGGCCAATATCTCTTGGAGAGCCAAAATTCTTATTGTTTAGTTAAGGACTAATTCTCATCAACTCCGTTGTGAAACAAGGCGCTGGAAAAGGCCAAAGGAAGTGTGGGAGGAAAGAGTATGCATTTTTTGTTCTTCAGCAGCGTGTGAACCCTCCCAGGATATGATTTAATGGACAGTTTGCACTTGCCATCAGCTCTTCATCGGGCCAACAAACTTTGTAGAGTTTCTTCAGTGTTATTCATTTAGCCTCAGATGTTAGGAGAGATGGGTCTGATCTTCAGACCTATTAGCTCCTGGATCTTCTTCGCTAGGCCAGATGTTGATTTATTTCATGCATTGTATCTTTTATAGGAGACCGTTTGGTTCTCCCGCTTTGTATATGCATTAGTATTCAACAGTCCATTTGACTTACTTTGTGGTCATTATATTTGTTGGACATAAATATAATTATCTTATCTTATCTTAAAGTGGAAACAGAAAAACATTTCATTTTAAAATGTGAAGCCTTCAAAGACAGCAGAGAAAGTTATGCAAATATGTTGGCAGCTAGCGTTTGGGATAATCTATTTAGCGAGGGGTTTGAGGAGAAGCCCGGAGTATTTATTTTGAAGCTTCACAGAAAAATAACCAAATACATCAATCAGATGAAGAATCAACCTATCTCATAAGCTATCTTTAACCTCTTAAAATAATTTCTTTCTTCTTTCTTTCTTCTCAATCTAATTTAAAGCTGGAAGAAACTAAAATGGAAATGAAGCGGGAAACGCCACCGCTGTCGTTCTTTGTCTGGCGAGTTCTAGATTCATCTTAGTGAGCAGTCCGTGAGCATCGGTTTACTACAGTGGAGCAGTCTGGTTCGTTTCTCTCTCTTTTACAGGGCCGAGCTTCTTATTTTTTTTTTCTTTATTTTCTTGGCTCTAGAAATATAAAACTAATATAAATGTTACAACACTTAATTTTATCAGCAGAACTTAAATGCTATATCTAAATTTCACCAGCAGAACGCAGGGTCCAAAACACAGTCTCGAAGTAGATTCATAGATTCAGTATGAGTTTAAAGCTTTCACTTCCTCAAATGACCTGAAGTATTATCCGCTTCCTTCTCGTTCGCTGGTCAATGCCTTTTTTCTCAAAATAGTCGAAAACACCAGATAAAGGGCCAAGTCGTCTCTAATTCCCGGGATTTCCCTTTAAACAGATGCCCAGTGGAAGATTTTATTATCTCGATCAAATTTGAGGCACCCGTCTCATAATTTTTCTTTGAAATTCCACTGTTTAATTGCAATTGAAGGAGACAAAACCTGATTAAATTAGCGGAAATCATATATCGTTCATGGTAGATCAGATGCAAATGCATTTTAAAAAATAATTTATTTTCTAAATTTGATGCTGTAAAACTTCACATTCAGTACCAAAACGACTGTTTTACATGCCAAAAATCTGATATTTGAGGGACCTTGTTCCATTTAGCCTCAAGACAATGGTGAATGTCTGAAATTGATGAAAACTCAAGTTTAAAATTTGCCATCGCTGCCATTCATACATAGGTCGAAATGCTTTCGTTGCCGTGGGATTAAGTGATTAAATTCTCCATCTCGAATTAAAAAGGAAAAATCCGAACGTTTTTGGGCCAGAGAGGCACTCGTTGTGTATGATATTAGGGATTCCTTCTCTGATTGTCCTTGTATATAGTCTTAGCAATTTAATAAGAGCTCTTGTCAGATTTTGTTTGGGGCCAATACATTACCAAATAGCACATGCAAAAGCCTCACAATTTCATATAAATTGACCCTGCAATTTGTAACATGAACATGACTTCCCGAACCTTGCAAGGGAAGTAGGTAAGAGATCTCATCTTCTAATGTAACAGGATAATTGATGATTGTACAGGTTACATAGTGTTGAATTGTAAGTAGTACATGTGACAACACAAAGGAACCGTGTTCAGCTATTTCCTAAAAGAAAATTGCTTTAACTTCATATACGAAGATCCTCATGTTTTTCATAAACATTTGTCACCACCATAGATCTGTTCGAGCCTTCTATCTATTAAGTACCTGTGAATAAGAATTCGTTGTGTCATGACATCCCTTTGTCACCACCATAGATATGTTCGAGCCTTCTATCTATTAAGTACCTGTGAATAAGAATTCGTTGTGTCATGACATCCCCCATTTGTAAAATCTAATTAAAAATACATTTCTACCTACAGAATTTATGCATTCATCTCAACTCACCGTGACATGAAATCTCCCATTTGTAAAATCTACATTAAAATACATTTGCAAAGTTTGTACATTCATCTCTTCCAACATGTTGTTTCCATTATCTCATACGATGGAGAGCTTAATTTCCATTCAACTGGTTGCATTTGCTTATATTCTCGCCACCATTTTATGAAACTGCTTCCTTCTCAGAAAACATTTGAAGAAATGGTGCACTCATTAATCATCTTTGTCACATATTTTTCAAACTTTTCCAGACTTTCTTTCTTTTGGTGTAGGCCTTGTTTGATATCTTTCAAAGCCTCTTATCCAGACATAGACTGCTCTCTTGAAAAATTTGTATCCAGTAGAGTAGTGGACTGATTGTAGAGATTAGCAATGTCAATACTGGCAGGGGAAACACCCAAAAGTCCCAACGTTTTATCCCACACTCGGAGAGCAACGATCCAGTCGTTTGCTCACCTGCAAACTTTTGCTGGTTTGCAATCATATCTGTAATATGAAAACTTAGTACTGGTATCTCGATTGTCCTCTCCACCAATTCTATGAATCTGATTAGTATCGTTTCTGGGAACGTTTGCAGTTGTTGCACAGAACAAAACACTTCGTGCTTCTGTTAAATGGAAAACAAACCCATGATATCACAAATTCTCAGGCTGGTGAAACATGGGAATTATTAGACTATATATATAGGAAGAAGAAGTACCTTCTGTAGCATCAAATCTCCAAAAGGATTTGTTGTTGTAATGACTTGCTATAACTCCCAGCTGTGAAATTCACAAAACAATCATTCAATTTCTGAAACAAGACTTGATATAGAAAGAAAACATAGAAATAAGTTTCATATTGTAATGTTGTGGAACAAACCAGATTTGTACTAACAATTCCGGGATGAACAACTATCACATCTATTTCAGCATTGGCTGGAAGCTTGCTGGACAGTACTGAAAGGAACATCAACTATTCTAGGCAAATTAATAAGTAAACATTACAATCAAGAAAGTATATGTTTATGACCAAGGGTTATAACCAACTCATAGTGGTAGGTTAAGTCTATCAGTGCTGTAAACCTTTAAAAAGCCCAAGAATTTTTACCCTGAGATTTGCATTAATAACCTACTTACACTGGAATGTAAAAACTAGCATAACATAAGTGGAGCAGTACAAAGTCATAGTTTTACATATGTGAGCAGGTTTGCTTGCACCATAAGCAGCAATGCAGTTGAAACTGTTTTTCTTCAACTTGAGATTGAGATCCTGAGGGTCTACTACTCTGCAATGGTGAGCCTGGACACATTAATAATAAAGACATGATGGGCATTAAACCTTAGGAAATATCAAACATGACTTCATGAAAATTACAAAGCAGGGCACCAAGGTTGAATAATATCATACCACAAAGTTTACATTAACAATTCTTGAAGCACCTCCAGCTTCAAGAAGTAAAAGTAGGAGGAGGATTGTTAGGAGTGCAGGTCCCAGATTACTTGCATGTGTTTCTCCATTAGAAACACTGATTGGAGTTAGCTTAATGAAGAACATCCTTCCATTTTATGTCCATTCACATTTACCCTCGCTAAATACTTTTTGATTTTTTTTTTTTTTCAAACAAATTCCCCAATTTTTAAATAATGGAACTATTCGGCGTTCCTTTCCCGCGCTTCGGGGTATTCTAGTTTGATAGAAGTTTGTTTTCCTCGCACTTAAAAGAAACATATTAACAACCCTAAATAAGAAGCTTTTAGGAAAAGTGAAAATTTGTTTAATTATACCCCACCAATAACAATAAATGAATCGCCTGGAAAACCAAAATAGCAAGTAGAAACTTATCTCTGATTATCATCATTTAAACACAGTTTAATATTTAAAAAAAACACTATCCATATTAATTTGACATCAAAAAAGAATTCCCACGTTTTACAACGGCACATTGAATATATTAATTTATTGGAGCGGGGAATCTTCTGGCAGGGCATCTGTGGTAAGAATTCTGCATCATAATTTAATAATGTTTGCAGCTTCTTCTGTTGCTGCAGCCCTTTACAAATGTAATCTTATCTGAAGCCTCTTGATTCGACCTACAATATGAAAACGAAGAAGATAAAGATGAAATTACCAATGGCTTCAGAATATATTTTTAGTTGCAATTCTGTTTCCATCGAATCAGTTCATTTAAATTTAAAACTATTTATGGCTTCAGAATTAAGTTGCAATTCTATTTCTATGCTATTCGGCCATTTCAATTTAGATTCTGTTGTAGGGTATACATCTAGGATCTGCTGGGCACTTGGGTGGATTCCCACCGAGCTTGCAAAATGCCTTTTAAACTCCAGAGAGGTGAGCTATCAGTGCATTCTCTCGAACTGCAATTGCTGGTTTGGTAGTGATTTCATCCATCTACCTTGAGGGTGAAGGATTCAAGTTGGATATTACTACTAAATAGTGAATCACTTGCCGGGAAACGGTCTAGTTTTCCCGCTGCAGTGCCTTCCCCATGTCTGTTATTCCATACATCTAACCTCTTCCTGAGCAGGGTATCTATCGAATTCAGGTCATCCATCAGAGCTTGTAGTTGAATTCCTGCGGTACTGAATGTCCTGACTGCCCCTTTCTTCGCCAAGAGGGGCATTGTAGCGTTGAAGTCCCTTTCAAGATTCCAGTGATGATTTTCTTTGTTCTATCTCAGCTTTTTGATATTTTCCTAGCATTGTAGTTTTCTCTTAAGATAGTTGGGAGTGTAGAGGTTGGTGACCCGTCCTTTGATGTCCAAACTAAGATATACAAAATTTCTCTAGATCCAATTTCTATACCTACATTCGCTAGATCCCAAACGAAGGCTAATCATCCTGCAAACCCTCTTGCTTTGTTTGGAATGCATCTGCAGCCCTGGCATACCTTTTGTGCATACTGATATACATTGTTCATTCACCGTTGCGTTTATCGTATAAAATATTTGTCTGGTTCTTCAATGGATATCTTCCCGCTGCAACCATCTTCTCTTCCTAGGCGCTTCTTAGGCACATATAGGTCCCTTATGTTTCATGATACAACTTTCATTGTGAATGACTGAGTTCATATTGGAGGAGTATATCCTTTAAGGACAAGAGTTTCCTTGAACAGTTCCCCCTCCTCTTGAAGCTTAGCATTGTTTATTTTGTTTGTCGTTTGTGTTGTTTTCCTTTTTGCTGTTTAGTCTGCTCAATTTAATCCTAAGAGCCTTCTGGTGGTTGGGAGCTAATTTGTTTACCTATTGTTTTCCTTTTCCTCAAGTCATTCCCTTTTGGAGATAAATAAGCTGATCTTCTGTGAAAATGTACAGATAAGACTGTTCGTATTTTTTTGCCAGGAGAACCAAATCAGCTTCTAGTTCATTATCCTCCTGTCCTCCACCCCCATTATCATCTGAGAACAGAGACATAAAATATTCTCCCGTGGATACCTTAGTCTCCTCAATCTCCTCCTTTAGCTCTCCACTTATTTCCTTGGTCTCCTTCCATTTTTTCACTCATGATTCCTCTTTGCTCCATCTCTTCCGAGTGGCTTCACGTCAGCTCCAAGTTGAAACAGATCATCGTCTTCCTTGCACTGAAAGGATCTTCCGGCCTTGACAGAGTTGGAGGATAACGGAGATGCCCCATTTATTAAAAGGTCTGAGGAAGGTTCTATAGCTTATAATGGGATTTAGATGGGTCCCTCTCTACATTTTTTTCAGAACACCAGATTAGAGGTGTCTTGCTCTGGAAGGTGCTTGGTTTTAGATTGCAAGCCCTTCTTAGCCCTCCCCATCTTAACTCGACTAGGAGAATCACTTCCTTCTTTCTTGTTGTTTAGACTACTTAGGTTCGGAAATGATGACTAGAGATTCAGACTCCTCCAACTATCAAATCTGTGAGGACTGACCTCATCCCAACCACTCCTCCCCCATTAGGGTGTCCTCCTTCGGGACTTTTTATTTGTTCTTGCCCAGTCCCCAGGTCCGACACCACAATACCAACATACAATGTAGCTCTAAGAGATTCTAGATCTAGGGGCAGAGACATACACCAAAGTACTCAGTCCCCATACTTTGTCCAGAGGCTTGTTCCCTGCTTCAACTTTGTGGTAGGAGTTGGGGCGGGGAGGGGGGGGGGTGTTGGTGGCGTGTTCTTCGTGATGTTACAGGGTTCATCGAACTGGAATCTTGAGGTTTGAAATTTGGTGAACTTCAAAAAAATGGTTCACGTTTGTTCAGGTTCGTTTGGGTTCATTTGACATTTGCCGGATTTCGCAACATTCACCCGATGTTACTCATGAACTTCAAAATTGGATGCCGAATCACTAATTTACCAGTGTAATTTGCTAATTTTCCAGTGGAATGAATCAATTTAGTTTACCAGTCGAAATTACCAATTTACCAATGAAAAGAGTCAAGTTACACATCAAATTATCACTCAAATTACCGCGGAAGATATGACTGCTATAGATGCAAATAGAATGGTGGAATGATACAAGGGTTGAATGTTTGGTTTATTCCTATACAAATAATTAGTTATGAAACCACTTGCATTTCATTTAGCAAGTGTAAGAAAACATAAATTTAAAGAGCCGACGATGAGCTAGTTATCTGAATTTAAAGGATGTGATAATGAACCATTTCCAGATTGTTTGATACAAAGAATAAGAATAAAGATTAAAGCATTTCATCAAAAATGTCAAGCAACACACAAGTTACAAAGGTTAAATTGCTATCCAAATATAGATTCAATTGACTCGTACAAGCTAAGTCAAATAATCTGCGTTGGAGATAATAAGTTCTAGAATGCTTTGAAGTAGATTACCAGTATATATTCCTGAGAAAAAAAGCAATTCTAGCTTAAACTTGAGCTGCCAATCCTGCTCTAACTACAATAGTCTCCTCAAAATGAAAAGAAAAGCAACTTCATTGAACGTGCTTTCACATCAAAACAGAGTCTGCAATCTGGGAGAAACAAAATGCACCGTAGTAGGGGTTTTGGTGGGTAGTGATAGGATGGAGGGTCCATGAACTCTTGACTCAAAGGGGGAGGGGGCATTCCTTAGTCCCACCATCATATAAAGGGGCTATAGCGGGAACAAACACTCCTGGGCAGCTGCATCAAGGACAACAGTGGAAGACCCAGAGCGTGTAGTTAAGCACCTCAGCACTTAGAAAAAGTGGTGGAGAACCCACAATTGGAGATAACCTACACAAACGTTTGTGTGTGTTTTACAGACAACAATGTCATCTAATTTCTTGGGATTTGGCCATCTGAATTGGCACCGTGGTAATGGGTAAACACCAAGTGGAAGGTACAAGGATCCATAACCCAGAAAATGTGTGCTGCCAAAATGTTTTTATCTCTATTTTCTCAAGCATAGAAGGTAGAGAACGACTTTTTGTGATCGGGCTATATTTCTTCAACTCATCCAAGTTATACAAGAGACACTAGACAAAACTCATTGACCCAACAAAAGAAGATTTTGTAAAGGGACTTGTATGTATTAAACTCTACTTTCTCCTACTGGAGTTTTGAACTTTGCAGATACTCAAGGTAATCAGGAAAACTCTTGGGATTTTTTATCAAACCTCAGAAGTCACAAGTGTCAAGAACTATGGGTTATACCTCCTATGCCTGTATATGTGTCATTTTAAATATTTCAAACCCCCTCCCCAACTCAATATTTTTGGACTATTGTGAAAACAAGTGGATTCAAACAATAGACTGCAAACATGTTTCACTCTGCTGCACATCCTTTCATAAACACAGACACCTGATGAGGAATGGCCCGCAAAACATGAAACCTAGTCAAGAGAACAATCCAAATCCTTGAGGTTTTGATGAGGTTCAGAGTAAATTGAGAAGGGAAAAGAGATGGGAGAAAATATAGGGGTCTGTAGAAACCGTTACTAATGACTTTGAGCTACCTTTTTGCTGTTTGCTTGATTCTCGTAATTGGATTAAAAGTTCAAAGTCATTAGTAATGGTTTCTACAGTCCCCTATTTTTTTTCTTCCTTCTCTTTTCCCTTTTCGATTTTACTCTGAAGTCTGAACCTCTTCAAATCCTCAAGGATTTGGACCGTTCTCTTAACTGGGTTTCAAGTTTACTGGGCCATTCCTCGTAAGGTGTCTGTGTTCAGGAAAGGATTTGCAACAGAGTGAAACATGTTTGCAGTCTGTTGTTTGAATCCACTTGTTTTCACAATAGTCCAAAAATATTGACTTGGGGAAGGGAGTTTGAAATATTTATAATGACATATATACATGCATAGGAGGGATACCCCATAGCTCTTGTGACCTCTGAGGTTTGATAAAAAATTCCGAGAGTTTTCCTGATTACCTTGAGTATCTGCATAATTTAAAACTCCAGTGGGAGCAAGTATAGTTTAATACATACAATTCCCTTACAAAACTTCTTTTGCCGGGTCAATGTGTTCTGTCTAGTGCCTCACGTATAACTGGGATGAATTGAAGAAATATAGCCCGATCACCAAAAACTGTTCTCTGCCTTCTGTGCTTGAGAAAATAGAGATAAAAACATTTTGGCAGCACACATTTTCATGGCTATGGATCCTTGTACCTTCCACTTGGTGTTCACCCATCACCTTATTAGTGCCAATTTGGATGACCAAATCCCAAGAAATCAGATGACATTGTTGTCTGTAAAATACCCACCAACCTCTGGGTAGGTTTTCTCCAGTTGTGGGTTATCCACTACTTTTTCTAAGCAAGTGCTGGGCTGCTTAACGACGAGCTATGGGTCTTCCATTGCTGCTCTTGATGCAGCCGCTGAAGAGTGTTTGTTCTCACTATAGTCCTTTTATATGATGGTGGGACTAAGAACTGCCCCCTCCCCCTTGAGTCGAGAGGTCATGGACCCTCCATCCTATTGCTACCTGCCAAAATTCCTACTACTATGCACTTTTCTGTTTATCCCAGATTTCAGACTCCCTTTTGATGTGAAAGCACATTCAACGAAGTTGCTTTTCTTTTCATTTTGAAACTACCGTAGTTAGAGCAGGATTGGCAGCTCAAGTTTGTGCTAGGAATTAGAATTGCCTTTTTTCTCATGGATATATACTGGTAGTGTACTTCAAAGCATTCTAGAGCTTATTATCTCCGATACAGATTATTTGACTTAGGGTGTAGGTCTCAATTGAATCTATATTTCGATAGAGATTTACCCTTTGTAATTTGTACTTGTGTGTTGCTTGACATTTTTGATGAAATGCTTTAAATCTTGATTCTTATTCCTTGTATCAAACAATCTGGAAATGATGGATGGAGATACCATCCGAAACGTTGGACTGATCACAAAAACCACACAGTTCTATTCCGGAAATCTTCAACAACAATATGAATAACTGTGGAAGTCTCCAATCACTTAAATCTGGAAATGATTCCCATCACTTCTTTTAAATTCAGATAACTAGCTCATCGTTGGTTCTTTAAAGTTATTATCTACTTCCTTACACTCGATAAATGAAATGCTTTAAATTTAATCAAATTTTTATTGCCTCATTTTTAAAATATTCCTTACTCATTTTGTCTGATTGATTGTTGAATTATCTTTTGCTGCTTTTACCTGTTGAATGAAATGTTTTAAATTCAATCAATTTTTCTTGCCTCATTTTTAATATTATTTTTTCATTTATTCTTATTGCTGGCTCATTTATCTTTTGCTGCTTTTGTCTCTTCAATGGAATGTTTTAAATTTAATCATTTTTTCTTGCCTCATTCTTTAATATTATTTACTCACTGCTTCTGACATTAATATCTGTCTGCAGACAATGCATATCCTCTTGTAAACAGTGGAGGCTCAGTCAATACTATAACATGGATAGAGATGCTCAACAGAGTCAGAGCTCAAGAGTTTTGAGCCTTAGAAAATCTTTTTCGTTGGCTTTACATTCACTCTTGCTTGCTTGTCCCAAGGAGGTCAGTAGCTTGTACCTTCAGTAACGATATTTATTTTTTGGCCATCGTAATTTTGATAAACAGTCCATTTTTGAAGGTATTTTCGAATCTTGGATGTACAACCTCATTTATAAAGAATAATTTTGGATTTTGAATCATGTAATCATCTACGTGAGTTAACATAGACTGAGTTTTCCTTCTAAAATGTCATTTATGTGTCTCATTCTTTTTTTTTTCTTGCAAGATGCATTATTAACTTTTATATATATATATATACACGACGTTTCGCCCGACGTTTCCTTTTTTTGGGGGTCACATTTCCAGCTGTACCCATTTCGGCAACTTACAGACATTTCAGCGTTTCGTGCAACTTACAGACATTTCTGCATTTCGTGCAACTTACAGACATTTCTGTGTTTCGTGCAACTTAGGTTAAAAATTTGCCCTTTCTTTCTGGACATTGGAGGTGGTTGCGTGAGGGCCATGAGGGAGGTAGAAATGACAAGGGGATGGTCCATGGATTGTTCTTAGCTATAGGTGGGACTAAACCCCACCCAAATAACTAAATGATCACAAGATAGATGGCTATGCAGTTCTGTTGAAGCAAGTTTCCATGGGAGTTAATCTTGTAAGAAGAATCAAACATCAATTACTAAGGAGGGTCTGCTATGACAAAGAATAATGGCCATGATCAGTTAAGAAGCTGTATACAGAAAAAATTTCCACTGGCTTTGAGGAATAAAAGCTTGGATCCGCCTAGGCATAAGAGACTTTAATAATTGAATGCAAATGTATAAGCTTTTTAATCTGATACATTGTGTAATCTTAGTGATAGAATGGGAGGGGAGACTCTCCCTAAGACCTCTCAAAGTTGGTTAAGCAAATTGACCTGAGTAAAATAAAGAACATTTTTATAAATGCATTGCAACATCATAATAAGATTCTTCAAAGAAAGTTTAGCTATGTCTCTGTTCCTTCCTAGAGCTTTCAGCATTTTATTTGAAACTAATCTCTATAATAGTTAAATATTGCCGTGAAGATCTTGTTCATTCTTGCTTTCTCTCTCTACGGATCAAAATGTCCTAGTTGTTTTGTTATTGATGCTTTCTCAGTTGTACCACCTTTTGGTGTGTCTAAGTGGAGACATCCAGTACTATGAATTCTGCAATTAGTAGTAACAAGTATATTTGTTATTGCAGGACTTCCTAAGGATTTTCTCTTCATTCAAACATGCCGATCAAGAAACTCTTTACCAACTTTATTTGCAGGTACATATTGTGGACTCTCTTCATTATGTGCAAGGAATCATATATAAAATTATGCATCTCAACTTTTGTTTATTTTGATAAAATTTGCCATGCTGTAAGGATCGCATTTTAGTATGCATTGTTGGAGACACTTTTACATGCAATCAAATTGGGATTATACTTGTAATATTTGTTGAAGTGTGTAATCTGGGAACATGAAGGAGAATAACATACCTAATGCTGAGACATATTTGCCATGTTCATTTTATTAGAGATATAATTGTGATTTTTTTAATGAAATACAGATGATAGCTTCCATACATGGGAATATACAGGTATGCATTTGCATCGACACCATGTTTGTTGTGCTATCATTTCCTTTATTATCAACTTGTTAAATGCAAGTAAGTTTGTTGCTGTTGTACTATGCAGGCTTATTAGGTATTATGTTTTCATTTTCCAAGGGAAAATTATGTCTTTATATTCAAGTAAAAAAAAGTTAATTTCAAAATGTACTTGAAGCACTAATTCAAATTAAAGTCTGATAGAAAGTCTAGTAAAGAAGGATTTCCCTCCTGTCATTTCCTATAATCTCATATATATAGTCTAGAAAAACTAGGTGTCTCAAGACTGACATCGAAAAGGATCTTATCCATAATAACAATACAAAAAACTATCAGCTCAAGAAGATAAATCCTCTCATCAGTCTATCAAGCAAAATGTACAGTCCATATGCAAAGGAAGTGATCAGCATCAGAGGGAGAAAGGCTTATATCCCCGTCCTCCTTTCTCTCCTTCAGCAGAATTTTCTCAATCTGCTCCCTGGCACCACTCTTTGACAGCTCATCAGCCTCTGTATTGTGTTCTTTGAATACATGTTGGAAGCTTATTTCATGAAACTGAGCAGCAGCTTATTTGATCTAATCCAAGAATGGACTGAAGGGAAGATTTTGCAACCTATAAGTGCCATTGACCCACTCAATCACCATTTTTGAGTCTTCGAATGCTTGCGGCCTGTCAACATTCATATCTAGGGCCAGTTTCAGCAGAGATTTATGAGCATTGAGCTCAGCCCAATTATTGCTGCTACTTTAGTCCTATTATTTTATATCTAGTCCCACCATTCAGGAACAGAACTCTACCAGCGCCACAAGGACTGGGATTACCTTGGCTTTGCACCATCAAGGGACTCCCATGCTTTTGAATTTATCATTACATCACCTATCTGTCTTGGTGCTTTCTGGCTAGTTGTTTGTTTGATTTCCTTATAGATGTATCTAATTTTGTGAGATAGTTCCAGGGGAGAGAAAGAAAGGTCTTGGAAAAACATGGGCTATGACATTCCTAGTGATCCACAGACCTCAAGAAATTACTAAGGGTAAGGCTCTATGAGTAGCAACAAATGGCTCTTCCATCCACTTTTTAAAACCCTCAATCAGAGTTTGACCTTTAGAGGTTGTTGCAGGGTAATGTTGTCGCCAAATTTATGGATTAATGAAGGATGAAATAGCCTATTCGACCCTTAGGCTATAGTCTTGATAAAGGGGTAAAACCCAATTTTTCCTATGTTGGGGCGACATTGGGCAAAAGTTGGGTCTGTTGACCACATTTTGTCAACAGTCCAAGGAAGCAGAATGCAAAGACATGAAGAATTTTTTTCAGAGTTCAAAGTCATTGGCCAACACAACTTTGTCATTGTAAACCCAATTTTTGCAAGTTATATTGTAAATGATGCTAGTATGATCATTTATTTATGTAACAACACCTGGGTAAGCCTCTGACTTTGGCAATGGATTTAATCTTAGGAAGTCTTTTAACCTCCCCGAATTATGTGTGTTTTTAAATACGGATAATCGACATAGTTTATTTTCCAGGTTAAACCCCAAAGTCAGGGTGGAATCTTTTGACAAGGTTTTAGGTGAGTCCTAGTGTTATATCGAGTCTTTGTACAATGTGTTTGGGAATAATTTAAGCACATTTGGCTAAATTATTTTACTACAAACCACTTGGTCTATACGAAATCATATTGTGTGGTAGAATTGGGTAATGTCATAAGGGTCTATGTGTAAAGGTGTATTCCCCTTTTGAGGGTTGAATGAATTGTAGTATCTTGATGTAAAAAATATTTTAGTGCATGGTCCTTCATATTTAGAAACCATGTCTAAAATATTCAAGGGTGGAAAAATTATTAATCCCCTCTAGTGTCAATTAATAATTTTTTTTGGCAAAATTAAATAAAAATCCAAAGCTAAAAAATTAATTAATTTGAGTCAAACAAATAATTATGGAGAAATCTATTTCTCTCCGAGTGACAAATAACAAAAAATTCGTGGGTCAAAGAGAAGTCAATTTTTGGAGGTCCCCCACCAAGGGAAAAATGGATATTTTAAGAAAATTTGAGCTCTTGGACCTTGGTGGTTAAGTCAAAATCAAGTTTTTGGGGAAATTAAGCCAAAATATTAATTTTTGGACTAATTAAAAGTGGGTTTAAAGAAAATTTTGAATTTTCCTCAAAAATAAAAATTCAACGGTGGAGAATAAAAGATGATCAAATTATTTTCAATGGTTGAGTTTATTTTGACGGGGATCAAGCCAACTAGCCGTTATTTTCTACTTGGAGGGATTTCTCTATAAATAGAAGTCATTTTGCTTCCATTGGATATCTTTGGATGATGTAAAAATTTTGTAACACTGATATTGAGTTGTCGCTCTGCTGGGAACATTTTGTATCATAATAGAAAGACTTTGGGGTTGAGTTCATGGTGTTTTTCTTCCACTGATCTGTACTATGTAGTATGTGTTAGCTATGTGTGATCCTATTTTGAGCTAAATATTGATAAATTATTGTTATTTCATTTGTTGGTGATAAGAACATTTTATTGATATATTTTATCTTAGGTGATCTGATTCACTATATGATCTAGATTTTTTCTTGAGAATATAATAAAGATTTTACAGGTACACTAGCCCTTGGGCTCCAAGTTCACAGACTGTGGGGAAAGACTGACTATGTTTGGGCTTTGAGATTTCTATATGGTATTTGATTTTGCATATTTATTTTTCAAAAATATACTTATCCATTATTATTTATCCAAAAAGTTATTTTATCCAAAAAATATAAATTTTGTAAATATTGTATATTTGTAAATTATTTGTAAATCATTTCTAACCTATTTGTTTTGCAACAATTGGGGTTTTATTATTTTTGGATTTTTGTATATATATATTTGAGGTTTGGCATTTTTTGATTCATTTGTGTAGGTGAGCTTCAAGTTGCTCAAGAAGATTTTTGCTGGGGTTTTGAGGCTGATCTAGGCCTAGGAAGGCAAAATCTTGCCTCCATTCATCCTCAAGGCCCAACATCCAACAATTTTGCCACAAATCTACGGAGAAATTTTTGTTTGTAAGGTTTGAAAATTATTTAGGCTCTAAGGCCTAGCCGTCCAGCCCTTCTAACCGTAGCCGTGAGTCTCAAAGGGATTTTTAGGCCCTTGGCCTAGCCTTTAGCCTAGCCGCAACCCTTTTAGGGCTAGCCACAACCCTTAGAGGCCTTTTTAAGGCCTCGACCCCCCTTTAGAGGAGCTGTCCAGCCCTCAAAGGGCCTCAACCCTCCTCTTTGGCCCCTGTCATGGCCTCTTAGAGGCCTTCCTCCCTCTCGCCCTCTCTTTCTCCCTTAGCTGCAGCCCTAAAAGGCTTTTCCCTTTGCCGTCAGCCCATTTAGGGCTTCCTCTTGCCCTACATCAGCCCTATTGGGCTTGACGTTAACCCTAGAAGGCTTACTTGCCTTTGATGTGGCCTTCCTTGCCTTCATTCCCTTCATTTCTGCCCTTGTTCAGCCTTTCCAACCTTTCATTGTGCTTTCCTAGCCCTAGTCTTGGGGTTTTCAGCCTTCTAACCCTTGTCCTAGTCTTGTATTCAGTCATCTCTAGTTTTGCATTACTTTAGTGGACTAACATTGTCTTTTTGCAGCAAATATTTGAGCTAATTTGGTGTTTCCAGGTGGCCAAGCGCATTGGAGGTCAAACTAGCCCTCAACTAGGCCTCTTGGCCTCTCGGTTTGCTTCTTTCCCTCTCATTCTTTCTCTCTGTTTTGCTAAGTCCATTTTATGCAGTCATATAAACTTAATACAATCATCAAAATTGACTGAAGATAATCAAACAATCACTTATCCTAATTAGCTAATCATTAGATCTATTATGGTATTAATAATTTGGCACCTTGTGGGTTTATTGAGGATTGAATCACTGATTTTTTGAGTTGTTTCAAGTCTGATATGCATTATTTTGAGGTCTGATCTGAACATAACAAGTCTAATCTATAGATTGTAAGCAATCTCATAGTCATTGGTAATCATAGGAAAGTTGAATGCATTAATTTTTCGACTTATTTTGGGCGTTGTACATTGTCTTGTGATCGCTGATATAAAATTGCAGATCTCTGAATACAAGGTTGCAGTGATAATAAAACACATATAAGGCTCTAAAATTGGCTAATAGGCTCTTGTAATTCATAATCATTATAGTTGAAGTGATTTTGGACTTGAAATTTGGTTATTGGCATCTATTTGCACTCTTGCATCCTCACACACAAGTGCTCTAATCAAGTTTATAATTTGTTTAATAAGTTTGGTTAATTGCTCTAAGTGACATTGTGATTTGATTGCTATTATCATTGTTGGATAAGTAGATACATTACTCATTGGTGAATTAGATATCTCTTGTGGATCTCATAATTAAGTTTAATCATAAGTGTGATAAGAGACTTTAATTCTGTATCTTGGCATATTGGTTATTCATTGACCATAATTTTGAAGTTGCTAATTGTATCAAAGGAGTATTGATCTTGTCTTTTAAGCAATTGTCTATGATATTACTTGTCACACTTGTGGATTGAGATTGTCTATTGTTCAAGTATTTCATTATTCATAATTGAATATCATTGTAAATGAATACTTAAGTAATCAAGTGATCTCACCTTAAGAGCACTCATCACTCTCTTGCACGTACTAGGATTAGTATCTTGCATTAATTAATTTACTTCCAAGCTTAAACTTGGTTGATAGAGATATAAGCCTACCTTACTCATCTAGTTTGAGGAGTCCAAAAACTCTTTAGTGGTTAACACGGCGACCTTGCAGTCGTCAAAGTCATAGTCTCTATAGCGCCGGAGGCATCGAGTGGTTAGAACCCTAGGGGAGGTATTGTTAACCAAGCCTTTGCTTGCTTCCCCTTGGCTTCTCTCTCACAACCTACTCTAGAGACTAGCTTCAAAATAGTTAAGAGGAAGGATACATTTAGAGTAGGCATCTAACTAAAATAAACCAAGATTTTGCATCTCACCTAGATTGTAGGATTTGCATCTCATTTAGGATAGTGAAGCATTCTCAAGCAACAACTGTTCATCCGGTGACTTGGTAAATAATTTGTCTTAAGCAAGTAATTGACTCCATTTAAGGCACTGGTCTTCCACGATAATCTAATCAAATCATTTAACTTGCTAATTCAACCAAGTTGCTAGGCCATTCAATTGTGTCTCCCGGATTTGTTAGTTGCCAACAAATCTCTCATCTTCACATTTCATAGGGACTACCCCCATAGCTTGCTGTAGGGAAACAACTAGAATGGAGAGGGCGGGGATCAGAGTGATAACCCCTGTCCTGAGCGATGTCGCATCTAGCCTGTACATTTTGGGCGACAACAGGGTCAATTGGGGCAAAAAAACCCGAAATTCGAGGTTGCACCCACAACCCCTCTTAATTTGGAGCCCATAGAAAAATCTATAAATAGAGAAGAGTTGTGATCAAATGAGACATTATCAATTGTGGATCAAATCATCTGTTTTCTTGAGCTGGAGCTCTGAGGGTTTTAAGACCCCTTCTTTTCTACTAATTTCTATGGTGAAAGATTCCACCCTAGTTAGTTCTATTTTCTTTTTTCTACTTTGTTCTGGCAAAGGGATCTTACTATACAAGGAGAAACATAGTAATTTTTGTGTAAGAATCTAGGCAAGACAAATTGAGTCACCTTGATGCTGGATGGATTGTCTCTGAGGCTAGTTCTTGTGTAATATCTCCAATTTCCTAAGTCACTTAGGAAATATTACAATTTTGACAATTTTGATATTCAGAGCAATTTTGGCAATTTTAACTTTGGAGAAAAGAGAAGGTCACTTTCTTAATGGGTTGTGGGGGCCACAAGGAGGGAATTCACACTCTCTTAGAAAAAATGCACTTGTGGGAAGAGGTGAGAAAATAGGGAGTGCGTAATAGTGGAGAATAGGGTCCACAAGGAGAGAGAGGCAATAAGCATAAATAGAGCACGGGGGCCTTCGTTTGGGGCCTTTGTCATTTATCTTTAGAATTCCAGTTCTCTTGTTGCTGCTTAGCTCAAGACAACCAGTGCTGCTTAGCACAAGGATTTCCAAGCGGGAATCCAACCCCTTCTTTGGAGAACCTTGAGTGTCTCCCTAATAGGGAGGAAGGAGTCTATTCTAACTTATTCCAAAGTTGTACGACCAACGTCCCAACGAACAATGCGTATTTTTCTGGGCATAAAAGGCAACTCGTGGGGGTGGAATTGGACAAGTATTGAGGAGTTGCTTGGACCAGGCTTTTGCAGGGAAGACATCTACCATGAGGGAAAAATTTTCATTTGATTTTGTAGGGCTGGAAGTGGAGCTTTTTGGAGGGCCGAATTGTACCAATTTTGGCTTGTACAAGAGTTATTGGCCGAAGCTTGCGCAGAGGGAGAGAGTGAAGGAGATTGGGAGTGAAAAAGGGTGGAGAAATAAGGGAGATCTGGAGGAGATTTTTTGCAAGAGATTGGAAGGCCTTTGTGGGCACTCTACAACACTTATTCTTGTAGTGCGTGTTGGAGGCCAAATTGGGCAACTCGCACTAATTTGGGGGTATCTGGGACTGTTGGATTTAGGCCAAACCCTTTCTGGGTTTTTGAGGGTTTATTGAGTAGATGCTCAAGCTAATTTTGCAGAATTTTTTGAGCACATTTGAGGGTTGAAACTCCCATCCTTTTCTAGTTGCAAAGACAAATTTCTAGGTCAACACAGAGACTGTTGGGTGAAGTCATTCTAGCACTTGGGCATAACATTATCACTTGGGTTTTGCCTACTTGCTAAAGCAAGCCCAGGTTCCACCATTCTTACTCATATGTACTCCATTGTTCTCAGATTTAATAAAATGGCTCAGAAGTTTGGTGTATTTCCTCTTGTGTATTGATGAACTGTGTGTTTGTTGAATTTTTTGGTTGCTATTCATTTTGCATGTTTATGTTATTCACTTAATATTTCCTTTAGGAATATTACATCTTGAACATATCGAAGTTTTCTTGAGGTCAAATCTTTGCGAAGTCATCTTGTAACAAAGGGAAATTCATCTGTAGTATATTAGAATAATGCTACTTTAGTGATTAATGCTGTTTCTATTTTGTCTTATTAGCAGTTTCTTAGATGAAACTTGCTGTTTCTATCTATGTAAATACATTTGTATTATTTATTGAGCTTCATAGCTCATTGTAAATCAATTCAATCCATTCATTGATTATGGTATCAGAGCACAGGGATCTTTCGAAATAATTTTTCACTGTTTGAAAAATTTTGTTTCATTTCGAAATTGCTCTTTAGGGGTCTGGATTTTTTGTTATCGTGGCCACGTTCGATTTTTTTTTCCAAGGGTTAGCGTCTCCATTTGCAAATAATCCTCTGTGTATGTCCTGCTTGGTCTGAGATCTGAAAGCTATTTTTATATTTACCGAATCAACAACAAAATTGAGAACAATCCATGCAGAGATTCGAACCAGTAACCAGACAGAGAGAAAGATCATTTGGGCTATGATGTTTTGATTGGATGAGATAGTCCAACGCTCGCTCATCTGGTGGCTACAGCTTCTGTGGCGACTGCACCCCGAGACGTCGAGAGAAAATCGAAAAGCCTCCAGCGGACAATTTTTCTCCACATAGCAAGCCCTGCCTCGAGCTCTGAGGTCACATGGGTGTGTCATCTTAAGCTGCTGGTCATATCAGGCGGCTAGTTCCTTGAGGCTTCCTCAAGCGAATAATATTTTTTTCACACCCCGTGACAGAGCTCTGTGCCGTCGGCGTGGCCCGCTTCATTTCGTCCTTCTCGAAAGCTCAGTCAACCAGCGTATAGATGCGAAGATATTGACTATAATGACCATAAACTGAAATTCGGTAATAACCAGAACTAAATACAGTAAGAACAAAACTGAACTGGAATACAGTAAAAGAATTTTGACACCTACCTGAACTGCTGCTTGCTCTGGTGATGTTGATGGCGTTGTGGTTGCTTCTGATACCAATTACCGGGAAACCAATTCCACCCAGCCTAGACTGAGCAAAGCCTGGCTGCTCAATCCAGTAAGCTTCCCAACAGAAGCTTACTGTCCCCCGTGCCCAGAACCTCACACTGATTAAAGCTCTTCCAATGGCAAAATCTCTCTCACTGCTGAATTCCTCCTCTGGTTTCTAGCTCTGTCTTTTTTTTCCCCCTGTTCTCGGTTCAGACCTCCGGTTTTAACCACGGGCTTGGCGGTGGCCGCCCTCCCGCATGCAACCACCGCCTCCCTCCCTGTTGCCACGCTCCTGTCCACGTCTCTTCGACTAGAAGCTAATCCCTTCGTGCTTTATGACTCAGTCACGTGATTTGGCCTTTAACTCTATTATGTTTTATGTATTTGATTTTGGGTATTCCATTTCTAAATTATAAAGTTTGTTTTGTATTTTTAATATGATTTACATATATATTCTAAATATGAAGTTTCATTAATATTATTTTAAATATAAAGTTTATAACTTTATATTAATTAATTATTATATATATTTTTTTCTATTATTTCTTAACTTTTATAAATGGGTCATTACATACACTCCCCCTTCAGAAAACTTCGTCCCGAAGTTAGAGTTTTATCTTATCTGATTACTTATGATAGTAATTAGTACCCCCTTCTTAGTTTTAAAATTTTATTTTAATATCAAGAGACTAAAACAAAATTAGAATTTTAGGTTTATGATTTTAATGGATATATCGTGCTCCATCCAGGTTCCCAAGCTATTCTAAAATCAACCTATCCTTCCTAATCTCTTCCGCTCCCATCCTATCCGTCCTCTACTGGAGTATGCCATGGCGTCAGTTTTACTGACCCGACCATTCATAAACTCTAAGGTGACAGCGTCGGTTATACCGACCTGATCCCTAGTAGGCATCCGGCAGTCATCATCACACGTCTAGGGGAGCGTGACTCGCACAGTCCTCCCATGACTCCAGGGTTCAAAGGATAAACGGTGGGTAACACCTCCACCCCTCCCAATAGAACTCAGGGCTAACACCCTATTATAAAATCACTTGGAGCTTTAATTGTTCTGAGGTTTTGTCATCACGTGGTCATCCCGGTAACTGTCTATTACCTGCAATCGTACACTTATCCATGCATCCGTAAAATGTGCATCAACATATTCAAAATAACTCACATATTATTCCCTTATTAATTCATTTATGATACTACAGTACAACATATTTTTCCATATTCCACGCATGTCTTTTGTCTTTCATCTAGAATGTATTCACTTTCTGATTTCTATCCCATTGATCATATTGACATGTATAAATAAATTAGATCTATAATATCTTAATTTCTATCAGAAGTAAAATCATTCAACTGTCTTAACTTTACTTCGACAACTATAATTTAGTAAAATGAACCACATATATTGTTTTGGTATCCATGTACCTGCAGGAATTAAACATATATTATGCCCCAAAATTTCACGTTTATCCATAATCATTCAAAATGTTTCTGAGTCTCTGATTGTAGTGAAGTAAATATATACTAAACATAATTTAAAGTTCTTCAAAATTGACATAGATTAGGGTATCTTTGGCATATGTCCTCTGTATCTTCCCAAGTTGCTGATCCAGGATTATACTTGTCCCATTGGACCTTAACTTGGTCCACCAGGTGGTTCCTCAGCTGTCGAACCCTACGTTCCAGTATACGTAATGGTTCGACCGTTACGACTCCCTCGTCCGATACTTGCAATTCCTTCCATTGAAGGTTATGAGATAGATCAGCTATATAATGCCTTAATACAGAAACATGAAATACATTATGAATTCTATGCAGGTGAGGTGGCAGGGCAAGACGATAGGCAACAGGTCCAACTCTTTCCATGACTTTAAATGGTCCAATAAATCGGGGTGACAACTTTGTCCCTTTTCCGAATCGAATAGTACTTTTATTTGGTTTGATGCGGATGAAGACCTGATCCCCTACTTCATACCTCCTATCAATTCGGTGAGCATCCGCATAACTCTTTTGTCTATCCTGTGCTTCCTTTAATCTTTGTCTAATTTGTCTTACCTGCGCTTCCATTTCATGGATTAATTCTGGTCCTATTATCACTCGATCTTCTAACCTGTCCCAACTTAACGGAGTTCTGCAAGGTCTGCCATATAAAGCTTCAAATGGAGGCATCCCAATCGAACTGTGGTAACTGTTGTTGTATGCAAATTCGACTAAGGGTAAGTATTTTTCCTAATGTGATTGCTGATCCATCACATACATTCGCAACATGTCTTCAAGTACTTGATTTACCCTTTCAGTTTGCCCATCAGTCTCAGGATGGTAAGCAGTGCTTAAATTTAGCTGAGTACCTAAGGCTGTTTGCATACAAGTCCAGAATCTAGAAGTGAATCGCGAATCTCTATCGGATATAATCTTTTTAGGTACTCCATGAAATCTAATAACTTCATTTATGAATACTCGAGCTACGTCAGCAACATCGTAAGTATCTCTTACGGGAATGAAATGGGCGTTTTTTGTTAATTTATCCACCACTACCAAAATGGCATTGTGTCTTTGAGAAGTAAGAGGTAGTCCAGTGATAAAATCCATCGAAATGGTCTCCCATTTAGACATAGGAATGTCGTGGGGTTGTAAGAGGCCCGCTGGGTGACAATGATCTGCCTTTACTTGCTGACATTCCAAACATTTTGCAACAAATTGAGTGATATCACGCTTCATGCCTGCCCAAAAGAAGAGTTTCTTGGTATCCACATACATCTTCCCTACTCCAGGATGAGCACAATATACTGCTCTGTGGGCTTCCCCAAGGATGGTATCTCGAAGATCTTTATCATCAGGAATATACATCCTTCCATGGAATCGTAAGATCCCATCGTTTTCTAATTCATATCCCTCAAATTTAGATTCTTTTGCCCTATTACCTTCAAGACCTGCTCTTACCTTTAAATACCAGCTGTCTTTTATAAGATGATCCAGTACTCGTTGTCTTAAGTCTACTTTAATGGGTATGAGAGAAAATATCCGAGGTCTTCTGCTTAAAGCATCTGCTACCACATTCTCCTTTCCCTTAATGTATGATATTTCGAAGTCATATTCACTTAGGAATTCGCTCCAGCGCCTTTGCCTGGCATTTAAGTCTCTTTGGGTGAACAAATATTGTAGACTTTGATGGTCACTTTTGAGTGTAAAACTTCGTCCTACTAGATAGTGCCTCCAAATCTTTAAAGCTAGCACTACAACGGCTAGTTCTAAATCGTGAGTAGCATAGAGTTCTTCATGAGGTTTTAACTTTCTGGAAACATATGCTACCACTCCTCTATCCTGCATCAACACTGCACCCAACCCTTGTTTGGATGCATCAGTACATACAGTAAAATCTTTGTCCATGTCTGGGACTCTTAGGATTGGTGCACTGGTGAGTAGTCTTTTGAGTTCAGAGAATGCTTTATTACATTCCTCGGTCCATTCGTACTTAACACCTTTACGCTGAAGGGTGGTAATTGGCCTTGCGATTTTGGAGAATCCCTCCACAAATCTTCGGTAATAACCGGCTAAACCCATAAAGCTTCGTATCTCATGTGCATTTTTCGGTATTGGCCAATCCATGATCGCTTTTACCTTCTGAGGATCTACTGAAATCCCTTCACCTGATATGATGTGACCCAAATAATGAATCTTTTCCTAAAAGAATGAACACTTGGATAGTTTTCCATATAACCGATGTTCTCTAAGGCAGGACAATACTGTCCGCAAATGATCTTCATTCTCTTTCTCATTCTTGGAATAGATGAGAATATCATCTAAAAAGACTTGCACAAATTGATCAAGATATTCACGGAAAACACTGTTCATAAGATTCATGAATACGGCTGGTGCATTTGTTAATCCAAAGGGTACCACCGTAAATTCATAGTGTCCAAAACGTGTCCGGAATGCAGCCTTAGAAATATCATTTTCAGAAATCCTTAGCTGATGGTATCCTGAGCGAAGATCATTTTTTGAAAAGATAGCAGCTCCTTTCATTTGATCGAAAAGATCATCGATTCGAGGCATAGGGTATTGATTATTTACTGTAGCTCGATTCAAGTCTCGATAATCTATGCATAATCTTAAAGATCCATCTTTCTTCTTCACAAAAATTACAGGAGCGCCCCAAGGTGATGAACTAGGCCGAATATGCCCTATATTCAGTAGTTCCTTTAATTGAATTTGCAATTCCTGAAGTTCTGGAGCTGTCATTCTATAAGGTGTTTTAGAGATTGGTTGGGTACCTGGTTTTAATTCGATAGTGAGATCCAATTCTCTTACCGGGGGTAATCCAGGTAGTTCTTTTGGAAATATATCCGGGAATTCGGCTAACACCGGATATTGTTCTAAGGATGGCCCTTTTCCATGGCTTACTTCTTGAATTGCATAAGCCTGACAACCTTTCCTTAAACAACGCTTCATCTGCGTTGCTGAAATGTAGCGTAAGGAAACTTCCCTCCTGATTCCTTGGATTTGGATTACTTCTCCTTCATCATTTATGCCTAGAATCCTTTTCCCATAACAGTCTACCCAAGCTTGGTGAGCTTCTAGCCAGTCCATACCTATGATAAGATCATACGTTCCTAAGGCTGTGACATAAACTTTCAGTTTAGTCGCACAGACCCCTAGGTCAATTTTGCATTGATCCACACTCAAGCCCACGGTTTGGAGTTCTCCTGAGGCCAGTTCCACTTGGTGGAAATCATTTTGTCTACGAGCTGCCAACCCACATTTGTTTAATGCATATGATGAAATGAAACTATCTGTGGCACCAGTGTCAAATAAGATTTTGAGTTTTATACCATTGATAATACCTGAAGATTCCACTACAGTGGATTGATGTGCTGCTTGGTCGTTGCCGACTACTGCGTGAATTCTATGATTACCTCGATTGTTTGATATCGGTCCCTTTCCAGTCCTATGCAATATATTCGATGAAGCTTCTGGGCAGTCACGTTGAAAATGCGGTCCCCCACATCCCCAACAATTAAGCTGCGTTGATCCTCTTGAATCGGGACGTGAATTTCTAGAGAACGAGTTTCGTCCTCTCATGTTGATTCCTCTCGAAGTTCTTCCTCTACTGGCAGTCCCTCGAGATGTCCATGGACTGGTGTTTGATGATTCCGCGGCTATAGTGTTTACTGCCATGGAAGCTCTTGTCCCCACATTTCTTGGGGTAAACCTGTTACCGTAAGGTGGCCTCGAGCCACCTTCTCTGAAGAAGTTTCGGGGGGTCTTTCCTGGAAATCCTGGTTGGATAGGCCCTGTTGGCCCCATATCTTTTTTGATTCCAAGGTGTTCTTCTGCATAACGACCACATTCGACTGCCTCGGCTACTGATGATGGTTTCCACATGCTTACCAAGGCTCTGATGCGAGGATTTAACCCAAATATGAAGCGTTCAGCTTGACGTTCATCAGAGTCTAAGTAGTGAATGTATTTTACCAGCTCCATAAACCTTATCTCGTACTCTTCCACCGTTTTACTTCCCTGAATTAATGTATGAAAGGCTCTGGCTTGCTGTTGTTGAAAGTATGGAGGTAAATACTTTGCGCGGAACCTTTCCTCAAATAGTTCCCAAGGGACATTATCCGATGTAAGGTGTAACTGCTTCTCCAGATTTCCCCACCAAATCAAGGCGCTTTCCTTTAATTGAAACACGACAATTTTTGTTTTTGCAGAAGAAGAATATTTTCTTAACCTAAAGCACCGGTTCATTCCTTCTAACCACGCTTCAGCGCGTTCACCTGCTCGACCTCCTGAGAATTCTGGGAGTCTAATTTTCTGAAGCTCCCTGGAAATGTCTTCTTTCGGTCTTCTGGGCTCAAAATTATTTGGTTCCGCTGAACTGGTGGCTACATGCTGAAATTCCTCTTTGGTTTTAGCCTTAGTTGATTCCTTTAATGTCTCCAATAAGGCTTCCAAAGAGTTCATTATCACAGTCAACTCTGGCGCTGGGGCGTTTGATGTTGATAATGGTCTAGGTGGTGACGATTGTGATGGGGATGATGATGGCGACGGTGGCGGCATTAATGGTGGTGATGCTGCCTGGTCACGTCGTCGTCGCTCATACGTCCTTACCATTGTAATGGTCCCTGAACACATAATAAAATTTCTATAAAAATTTTGAGGTAGACAACCGAATTTAACACATAATTTTCTTTTGCAACTTCACATTTGTAAACGGGTATAGTTTTGCTATTTTTATCCGCTAGGCGGATCTTACTGGTACCGAGGTCAAGGAGGGTGGTCTCGCGACCTCCTTGTCCTAATGCAGGGTATTCGATCCTAATATGAATAATGCAGAAGTATGGTTATAAGCTCCTAAGGTAAGACATCCAAAGTTTATTCACCAATGACATCTATGATTGAAAAAATAAAAAAAATAAAAAAATAAAATGTCTCGTTACACTGTACCTCGGTAACATACCCGTCATACCTCAATCTAGCTACTACCTTTAAAGAAGGTCATACATACTTATATTTTTGAATATATTACTTAGATATGGATTAAACCTATAATAAAATGAAGGGTTATTCTGGTTCCAAATCAGTTTGTCCTTTAGCCGGAAAATTTACCATAGACATGTCATGATTACAATCTAGGAGAGATACAGTTCAGCAGTATACCATAATGTAGGTTGGGGTCAACTGAAGGATAAATTCAGATCAATAGTCAAATTGTACCTAAAATGTAGGTCAGTGGTCTACATATTGCAGTTGATCAGACAATGAAGAAAGTAGTTCTTTTAATGTTTCCCCAGCATCCTACTTTGAAATTTGAGTGACCGAGGACCCAAGGTACCAACACTGTGCGACATCCACTTTTACTGAAATCATGGTGTTGTCGCGCGGATTGACACGACAACGCTCGGATCGGGGGCTGTCACTCTGATCCCCGATCCCTCCGTTTAAGCCTATCTCCTACTGGCTAAGGGGGGTAGTCCCTGGAAAAGATTGAGGCCAACTGCCAAGCAGTTGGGCCAGGAGACGAAAGGCACTAAAATGACTTGACGAATTGAGCAGACCAGTGCCTTAAAAGATCTAAATGATTACTAGCTAGATGATCGAAGAACATGAACCACGACCAGCAATCATCAGGAAAAGAGAGCAATGCTTTAAATATTCAGTAAAACCGCAACGCTCTTCAAACAACGATATCCAGCAAACTAAAAGAAATAAATTGCTTCAAACAACAGAGAAACCAGATATCAATTTAGTGCTCAAATCTCAGCGTGAAAGATACAGCATGCATAAAAAAAAAAAAAAAAAAAGCTGAAACTGGCAGGATAAATTTTCCACAAATTTTATAAATTTATTTTATTTTATTTTATTTATTTATTTATTTATTTATTTATTTATTTTTTTAAATAAAAAATAAAAAAAATTTCTAATTTAAAATCTAAGTTAAATTTAAAAGACCCTAAAAAAAAAAAATATATATAAAATCTAAAACCTAAATTAAAATCTGAGAAATTTAAACTAAAATTTATCTAAAACAAAAGGTTAAAACTAAGCCCTAAAGCTAACTAAAATAAAACATTTAAATCAAATTACTAAAAATCAAATTAAAATCCCTTTTTTTTTTTTTTTTATATGATTAAATCTAAAACAAATGAAACTATAAACTAACTTAAATTTTAAAGCTAAAATCTAAAATATAACTATATGCTATCCGCTACAATAATAACCTAGCCAAAAACATTAAAAAAAAAAAAAAAAAAAAAAAAAAAACAAAAGAATACAAAGGCCGCACCCTAAAATAACCTAACTAACCATCCGACTATGGTAAAGGCAGCGGATTCAACTCATTCGAAGCCACAACCACAGCTTGCAAACGAAACAAAAACCCGACGCTGAACACTTAGCCCGACCCAAACATGTCAATGCATATGCGATATGGAGTGATACAAAGCGGGAGAGAGGGCGTGACAGAATTCGAAGGGGAACGAGGTCTGGAAGAGGCCAACGTTGAGACGGCAGAGAAGAAGTGACCGTCTAACAGCTGAACGCGTGACCCTTTTGATATATGCACAGTCAAATAAACCGTGATTGCAGGTATGACTATAAACCAGCACGACAAGAAAACGCATCAGATTTTCGTGACAGGGTTCCCAGCATATGTGACGGCGAATGAAGGAAAAACGAACCAGTTTTGAAACTTAACCGTGATAGATGCACAGGTCTATGAACCCAAAAGCAAGGTGAATACGATTTTTCGAAATTCGTTTGACACACAGAAATTTGCTTGAGGATGGATGACGCAGCAGCAAACTGATTTTCCTTAGATTTCCCAATAAATTACTGAGGAAAATCAAATGCGATTCATGACAGCAGGTCCTTAGCTTCTGAGAGGAGAAATCGATGCATAAATGAGAGAAAAAGACAGCCTTTTGGAGCAAATCGATTTAAGCTTGCTTAGTTTGATGAAATTGCTGAATAAGTTCCACCAGAAATCAAATCATAAGACACTCAAATCTGAAACCTAAACTGTGTATACATTCACACTTCCATTTTGTTTCAAAACTTTCTCTGTCATTGTTCAGTGTTGTGCTTGCAGTTTTAAAAGAACAGCAGGTTTTTGTAAATACCTGGGATGGTTTGGAACCTGCAGAACGCACCTTTTCACGCTTGACTTTCACTCTGGCGCAATGTGTTTTCAGCAGCAGCATGGGCCTTTGAAACCCTGGAAAACAGATAAAACAAGAGCCTAGCAGGGATATGCAAAATTTTCAGCGTAAAACCTTCAAAATTTACCCACAGTTACAGAAATTCTACAGCTCTTAGAACAGCCAGATTTAACCATGATTACAGTAACATTTTCAAGATATCAAACATTTGAACTTTACTGTGAAATAAAGAAAATCCCTCATGTAAAACAGGAAATAAACCCTAAAAGATTAACCCAGGGCAAAAACAGCTGGGCTCTGCACAGAACAGCTTGTGGGAGTCGGCTGGTTCAGCCCAGAACTTCCCCAAACGCCCACAAATAACCTTCACCTAAAAGTTTCCTGCACACCTCAAGCAAGCATCAGCAAAAGAGGGCAAGAAATGCTGCTAGATTTCAAGAGAAAATGGAGATACCTGCCATTTTCCAGAAACCCTACAACATTCAGACCCTAGCACGTGAGCAAGATACCTGTACTCACAATGCTCTGAAAAAAATCAGCTATTTTAACTGTTGAAAACTGAAATATGCAGAAAAACAAACACCTCACAGCGATTCCAGAGAGTAACACCAGCCAGTTTGAACCCCAAAGTCTTTTTATTAATCAGAAATCAGTTTACAAGAGAGCTTTCAGTACAGACTCACAGATCAGATCCCCTAAAAATGACCCCCTAAGACCCTACATAAAGGAAATGATCCCAACGGCTAGTTTTGGGTGATCCACAAAAATATTATTATTTTATTGCTTAGGGTTTTTGCTTTATGCTTTTTATTTTTTATTATTATTATTATTATTATTTTTTTTATATATGAATTTATTATTTTTATTCATTAAAAAAAATTTAAATTTATTTTAAAATGGATCATCAAACCCAGCCGTTGGAACCATCACCTAGCACCTAGGACCTAGGACTCGTGAGGGGATTTACAACATTTTCAACCCTCAAGACACATTTCATCATGATTTTTTACAATTTTTACAATTTACATCTCAAAGGGATGAATCCACTTTAACATAGACCCTCATAGACCCACCCAGATCTGCGACACAACTATAATCTAGCAGAGTAACACGCTAGGATTCTCCTAAAGTCCTAATGACGAAATGCATCCCGGCTTTGGGGTCGGGTTTGAAGGAAAACTCTGCCGATCCATGGATCGGTGAGACTAAAAACCTCCCGGGACGCAGATTTTCATTAGAAAGTTAGGTCCACCTAGGCAACTTTACATACATGACTCTGATCTGCTTAGATTATTTACAATTCAAACGTGCAGACTGGGTTTACAACAAAAATGATCAAGCTGTCGATGACTGTAGGCTGGCACGGACATGTTGCTCAGGAGCTACCCTTCTCTGCCAACAGGAAGGAGGTGTACTGCATGGGTAGTTGACCAATAGTGGTCAACATCTGGCTCTACTTGGGGACACGTTGCTGCACTGGTAGGAATGTGAGAATCCAGAATCTGCATCCATACAACACACAAATAAAAATAAGTAGCGTCCATTCCCAAATCATCATATGCATTAAGTACAGGAAAGATAAAAGCTCTTCATTTATTGACTAACTAATAACATGAAAAGTAAATCTAATCCTAAAAACAGAAATGAAATGCTGAAAAGACAAGGAGTAGGGATAGAAATACAATACAAAAGATGCCCCATGGCATCAGATATCATCTCTGAAGAACAGCTTGAGCATTTGGCCGTTCACTGGTAGATGAAGTGATTCACCATCCAATCTGCTCAAGTGGAATGAGTTTGGTCCAGCTATGTCTCTAATGATGTACGGTCCCAACCACAAGCTGTCAAACTTTTTATGCTTTCCTGGTTTTTCATTTTTGCGATCCCAAAGTAAAACCATATCTCCAACCTGCAAAGATCTAGATCTAGAGCATTTATCAAAGCTTTTCTTAATATTAGATTGATTTTTACATGCAGTTTCAAAAGCTGTCCGACGAGTCTCATCTAACTCCACAATCTGATCTATCCTATTCTGAACAACATCTTTATCAGTGGAAAAATTTTGGAGAAGCTGATAGGCTGGCAATTTTAGGTGCACAGGTAAGGTAACATCCAAGCCATAAACCAATTCAAAGGGAGATTTACCAGTAGATTTCTTCTTAGTAATTCTGTCTGCCCACAAAGCATACTTGATTTTGCTGTCCCAAGACTTCTTGTTATCTCCTACTATTTTCTTGATAATGGTTATGAGATTTTTATTACTTGATTCAGCCAAACCATTACCCTGAGGATAGTAATTCGACGAATGAGATAAGACAATGCCATATTTGAAACAAAAAGATGTAAACTCTGAAGAACTGAAAGCCTTGGCATTGTCAGTAGTGATCTTAGCGGGGACACCAAATCTAGTAATGATATTATTCTCAATGAAATCCATAATCACCTTTTCAGTGGCATTCTTAGCAGGAATGGCTTCGACCCATTTAGTGAAATAATCAGTAGCAGTCAAAATCCAAGAGTAGCCATTGCTAGAATTTTCATGGAACTTCCCTATGAAGTCCAGACCCCAATGCTGAAAAGGTGCCTCTACAATAACAGGTTGTAGAGGAAGGGCAGCAAGCTTCTGTTTCCCAGTGAACAGTTGACAGGCTTGACACGTTCTAACATACTTGTGCACATCAGAAAAAATCGAAGGCCAATAATAGCCAGCTCTCAGGATTTTGTGGGCAGTAGTTCTAGCGGCATAATGACCACCACAAAATCTTGAATGAAATTCGGAGATTAATCTTTTGGACTCAATATCGTCAACACACCTAAGCACTATGCCCTCAGGATTTCTCCATCCAAGGCCATCCTTCATAAGGCAATACTTAGTGGCCTTTAGTCTAAGAGCCCTTCTCTTATGAGCGACTAAATGGTTAGGACACGCAAGATTTGTCAAGTAGTAAACTATGTCCTTATACCATTCATGCTCAGCTAACCTTCTTAATTCAGGTGAAGAAAGATCGTCAAGGCAAAACAGACCAAGAGTCTTTTCATTACTTTCAGCTAACATTTGAGCTAAACCTTGGCCTTTGATCAGCTTAGTGGGTCTAATCTCTAAATCATACTCCTGTATCTTAGTAACCCACCTAGCACGAGTCCCTAAGCAATCAGTTTGAGTTAATATGTCTTTAACAGCAGAATGTGGGACGAAAGCGATGATCTTAGAATAACCCACATAAGTTTTAAAATGCTTAAGAGACTTGACTAGGGCATAGGCCTGCTTTTCCATGGTATTGTACTTCAATTCGGAATTTTGAAGTGCTCTACTCATGAAAGCGATAGGCTGCTCGTGACCCTCTCTATTCTTTTGAAGTAAGACACCGGCAATGGTATCCTCAGAAGCGAAAGAAAAAATCATGAAATCTTTGGAGTAATCAGGACTAACAAGGACAGGAGCCTTCGCGATAGCAGACTTGATTTCTTGGAAAGCCCTTTTGCCCTCTTCTTGCCAGACAAATTTCACATCCTTCTTCAGAAGACTTTGAATGGGCTTAGCTATTTCCGCATAATTCGGGATAAATCTTCTAATAAAATTTATCTTTTCAAGGAAAGACTGAAGGGACTTGAGGTTATGCGGGAGAGGAATCTTTTGAATTGCTTCAACTCGTTCAGGATCGACCCTGACTCCTTCCTTAGAGATGATATGACCCAGGAGTTTCCCTTCAGTTACCCCAAAGATAGATTTAGCCGGATTCAAAGAAATTCCATATTCTCTACATCTATCGAAAACTTGCCTAAGATGATCTATATGACTGATACCATCTTTAGAGAAAACAGTAAGATCATCTTGATATATTTCGATAATTTTCCCGATCAATCCTTTGAAGGCATAGTCCATGGCCCTCTGGAAAGTAGCTCCAGCGTTTGTTAACCCAAATGGCATTCTGATGTATTCAAAAGTGCCCCATGGTGTTGTGAACGTGGTCTTGTGTCGATCTTCCTTTTTAACCCAAACTTGATTATACCCAGAAAAACCGTCTAGCAATGACATCATTCCAGACCCAGTTACTCTTTGCAACAAAGTTTCCATTTTTGGCAAAGGGTAATTATCCTTCTTGCACGCTAGATTAAGGTTTCTAAAATCGACACAAAGTCTTATTGTACCATTCTTCTTCCTGACAATCACCAAATTCGAACACCATGTCGAATGCCTAGTTTGAGCGATGATTCCTGCTGCAAGCATCTTTGCAAGCTCTTTTTGGACCAGGGGGCTAACTTAGGATTAATCTGCCTAAGTTTCTGCCGAAAAGGTTTAGCATTTTCGTCTTTTAAGGGAATAGTATGCTCCATAATATCTTCCCTATAGCCCTTCAACTCATCATAGGAAAAAGCCAAAACATCTCGATATTCACGAAGTAAATCAATCAACTTTTTCCTTTCCTCCAGACTAGTACCTTTACCGATTTTAACCATTTTCGGATTTTCAAAAGTACCAATGTTAACTTCAAGGTACTCGCCTGGGTCCGACTTGTCTTCTTCTCTCAGCTTCGTGGCATCATGCCGATCAAAATATTGCTCTAAGGCAACTACATTTCTGGGAGTGGGATTTATGATATGTCCTTGATCTAAAGACCCATCCTCGCCAGAAACTAACCGGAAATCCTCAAACTCATCTAAACTATTGAGAAAACGAACGACTTGCTTTTCATCATTAAAAATTTGCCAATGCTCTGAGTTGTCTGGAACAGATGGTCTGAATATTATCTCCATTTTAATTTTATCGTTGATTAACTCATCAGACAACTGGAAAGTGCTAGCAGCTACGGCAAGTTCATCTGCCGAACTATTTAGCTCTCTAGGAATTGCTTCAAGGTTAAGGGCATCGAAGTGCTCCATAGTATCCCACACAGCATTTCGATAGTTTCTTAATCTCTGATTTCTACATGTGAATTTGTTCTTAAGCTGCATGATAACCAGATCGGAATCCCCCTTTATGTTAAGCAATTTAATCTTCAAAGCTTTGGCCAATTCAAGGCCCAACAATATGGCTTCATACTCAGCGACATTGTTGGTTGCTTCAAATTCTAGACGATAGGCAAACTTGAATACGTGACCAAGGGGAGACTTAAGCACAATCCCAGCACCCTTACCATGACTAGAGAAAGCACCATCGAAATACATATACCAGACTTCATCCTTAAGATCTTTAATCTCATCATCGGGAGGAATTATGAAATTGGACATGATAGCATAGTTCCCGATGTCAGATTTTTCTTTAATTATCTCGTTACGAGGCTTTTTAGGATTTTCAACATGAAATTTCCTCTCAGGCTCTCTATTTAGTCTAACAAAACCGTCACCGCTAGGAGAAGGAATCATAGCATATGACCAATTCATCTGAATGCTTCCCCCTAGATCAGAGGCCCACTTCCTAGATAACAGCATACCCCAAGCATCAGGTACATCAACGACAACAATATCCATAACAACCATGATGTCTGGGTAGACCGAAAGATGAACTTGCAAATCCTTGATTAAACCATGTACCTCGATCTTCTTAGAATCCATGGCGCATATATTATAGTAGGGTCTGGAAACTCTTAAGTTAAGCTGTTCCATAACCCTTTTAGTCATAACACAAGCAGATGCGCCTGAATCCAACATGCAGTTATTCAATTTATACCCATTGACTAATAAGGTGATAAAGAAGGGTTGATGATCCTTGTTATCAGCATCTACGCTTTGCAGATAAATAGGAGCATCATGATAGTCAACCTCACGAATCTTCTGCTGAGAAGTGTTGACTTGAGGACCCTGAATTGCTTTTAGTAACATGTCCCTTTGGGAAGGGATTTTAGCGATCTCAGAGACGGGAACCCAGATTTTAGCATTATTAAACCAACTCCCCAAATCGACATCTATTCCCGAATTTATACCAGGGTTTAAAGTTCGAGGAGGAATTTGATTCCCGCTCTGATCCTTATCCCTTCTCTGGTATGTCAAACCCTTATCTCTAGCAATTTCCAGAATTTTCTCAGGAGAAGGTTTCTCACCATATAACCTAGCCAAAATGTCATCTTCGTCTTCAAGGTTATTTATGCTAAAAGCGGATTGAGGATTCACAACATCATAGCTCCTTTCCTTAACCTCTATCCAATCATTCATGGGCAAAGGAAACTTGCTCCCTACCACGTTTATTTGCTCACCTGTCCCAAACATTCCATTATCAAAAAGTCTTTTGATAACGGGACAAGAGGATTCTTCGTGAAAATCAGCACAAGCACGACAGTAGGGAGGAGCATCATCCACCAGATTGGTAAGCGGATTAGGGGGCCTCTGCTCACTAGTTTGACCCTTTCTTTGCCAGTTACTATTTCTGTTATTATTATTTCGAGGCTGAAAATTTTGCGGTTGCGCTCTTTCCATTTGAATTAACCTATTCTGCAAAGTGTTTATCTCCTTATTATGATTGATTTCCATGGTTTCAATTTTCTGAAGCAATTTGAGAACAAGTTCATTTTCAGGCTCTTGGACTGCTTTTCCCTTAGGTTCCTTTAGTTTCGTAGCAGCCCTATCAAAGCCTGGGATTTCAGATTTCCCAGACGCTGCCTTGTCCTTTTCAAGTTCTACAGCTAAGGCTTGGCAATCACGATAATCAGTAAGTTTAGCACGCCTTAACTCATAAGATGGTTCGGGACCAAAGGCATCGATATAAAAATCTTGGAGAGTTTTATCTGAAGGTTTATAGTCTTGAGGTAATTCTCTAATAATACCATTAAACCTTCTGTTAAATTCTTCAACAGTTTCGTCTTCTCTCTTTTTCATCAGAGTAAGAGCTCTTACAAGATGTCTTCCCTCTCTCTTATCTCCAAATTTTTCTCTAAATGCAGTAATGAGTGATTGTAGAGAGTCAAAAGTATTAGGAGGTTTTTCTGTATACCAATCATGAGCATCACCTCCTAGAGTCAAGACAAAAAGGGTCATCCTGACATCTTCATGATCAAAATCAGGAGATCTAGCATACTTAGCCATCCATATGTTGAAATCTCGTAAATGGGAATTAACAGTAATGGCATTATCTCCATGAAAGCTAGGCAATTTGTCTATCCCAACAGATGGAATATCATTGGGGGCTCCAGGAATGTTAGAAAAATTACAAGGGGCAAACAGACTCATGGTGCTGCGCTTAACTTGACCTTTAAAGAGCAAATGAATATCAGAGAGGGCTTCTTGTCCAAGATTTCCAAGAAGTGTACGAGAAGCGAGTTTGTGTGATCGCACCCTATAAACCTTTTCAGGATCAGGAGTAGGATTGCACAGACTGCTCGGATGTCTTCTAGTGTACACTCTTGCAGATAATATAGGAAGTGGAGTCGCCACTTGAACAAGAAGTTAAGCACAGGAAAGCTTGCAAAGCAAGAACCAAGGACAGAAAAACTCTATCCCCGGCAACGGCACCAAAAAATGTTGTCGCGCGGATTGACACGACAACGCTCGGATCGGGGGCTGTCACTCTGATCCCCGATCCCTCCGTTTAAGCCTATCTCCTACTGGCTAAGGGGGGTAGTCCCTGGAAAAGATTGAGGCCAACTGCCAAGCAGTTGGGCCAGGAGACGAAAGGCACTAAAATGACTTGACGAATTGAGCAGACCAGTGCCTTAAAAGATCTAAATGATTACTAGCTAGATGATCGAAGAACATGAACCACGACCAGCAATCATCAGGAAAAGAGAGCAATGCTTTAAATATTCAGTAAAACCACAACGCTCTTCAAACAACGATATCCAGCAAACTAAAAGAAATAAATTGCTTCAAACAACAGAGAAACCAGATATCAATTTAGTGCTCAAATCTCAGCGTGAAAGATACAACATGCATAAAAAAAAAAAAAAAAAAAAGCTGAAACTGGCAGGATAAATTTTCCACAAATTTTATAATTTTTTTTTTTTTTTAAAATAAAAAATAAAAAAAATTTCTAATTTAAAATCTAAGTTAAATTTAAAAGACCCTAAAAAAAAATAAAAAAATATAAAATCTAAAACCTAAATTAAAATCTGAGAAATTTAAACTAAAATTTATCTAAAACAAAAGGTTAAAACTAAGCCCTAAAGCTAACTAAAATAAAACATTTAAATCAAATTACTAAAAATCAAATTAAAATCCCTTTTTTTTTTTTTATATGATTAAATCTAAAACAAATGAAACTATAAACTAACTTAAATTTTAAAGCTAAAATCTAAAATATAACTATATGCTATCCGCTACAATAATAACCTAGCCAAAAACATTAAAAAAAAAAAAAAAAAAAAACAAACAAAAGAATACAAAGGCCGCACCCTAAAATAACCTAACTAACCATCCGACTATGGTAAAGGCAGCGGATTCAACTCATTCGAAGCCACAACCACAGCTTGCAAACGAAACAAAAACCCGACGCTGAACACTTAGCCCGACCCAAACATGTCAATGCATATGCGATATGGAGTGATACAAAGCGGGAGAGAGGGCGTGACAGAATTCGAAGGGGAACGAGGTCTGGAAGAGGCCAACGTTGAGACGGCAGAGACGGCAGAGAAGAAGTGACCGTCTAACAGCTGAACGCGTGACCCTTTTGATATATGCACAGTCAAATAAACCGTGATTGCAGGTATGACTATAAACCAGCACGACAAGAAAACGCATCAGATTTTCGTGACAGGGTTCCCAGCATATGTGACGGCGAATGAAGGAAAAACGAACCAGTTTTGAAACTTAACCGTGATAGATGCACAGGTCTATGAACCCAAAAGCAAGGTGAATACGATTTTTCGAAATTCGTTTGACACACAGAAATTTGCTTGAGGATGGATGACACAGCAGCAAACTGATTTTCCTTAGATTTCCCAATAAATTACTGAGGAAAATCAAATGCGATTCATGACAGCAGGTCCTTAGCTTCTGAGAGGAGAAATCGATGCATAAATGAGAGAAAAAGACAGCCTTTTGGAGCAAATCGATTTAAGCTTGCTTAGTTTGATGAAATTGCTGAATAAGTTCCACCAGAAATCAAATCATAAGACACTCAAATCTGAAACCTAAACTGTGTATACATTCACACTTCCATTTTGTTTCAAAACTTTCTCTGTCATTGTTCAGTGTTGTGCTTGCAGTTTTAAAAGAACAGCAGGGTTTTGTAAATACCTGGGATGGTTTGGAACCTGCAGAACGCACCTTTTCACGCTTGACTTTCACTCTGGCGCAATGTGTTTTCAGCAGCAGCATGGGCCTTTGAAACCCTGGAAAACAGATAAAACAAGAGCCTAGCAGGGATATGCAAAATTTTCAGCGTAAAACCTTCAAAATTTACCCACAGTTACAGAAATTCTACAGCTCTTAGAACAGCCAGATTTAACCATGATTACAGTAACATTTTCAAGATATCAAACATTTGAACTTTACTGTGAAATAAAGAAAATCCCTCATGTAAAACAGGGAATAAACCCTAAAAGATTAACCCAGGGCAAAAACAGCTGGGCTCTGCACAGAACAGCTTGTGGGAGTCGGCTGGTTCAGCCCAGAACTTCCCCAAACGCCCACAAATAACCTTCACCTAAAAGTTTCCTGCACACCTCAAGCAAGCATCAGCAAAAGAGGGCAAGAAATGCTGCTAGATTTCAAGAGAAAATGGAGATACCTGCCATTTTCCAGAAACCCTACAACATTCAGACCCTAGCACGTGAGCAAGATACCTGTACTCACAATGCTCTGAAAAAAATCAGCTATTTTAACTGTTGAAAACTGAAATATGCAGAAAAACAAACACCTCACAGCGATTCCAGAGAGTAACACCAGCCAGTTTGAACCCCAAAGTCTTTTTATTAATCAGAAATCAGTTTACAAGAGAGCTTTCAGTACAGACTCACAGATCAGATCCCCTAAAAATGACCCCCTAAGACCCTACATAAAGGAAATGATCCCAACGGCTAGTTTTGGGTGATCCACAAAAATATTATTATTTTATTGCTTAGGGTTTTTGCTTTATGCTTTTTATTTTTTATTATTTTAAATTTTTTTATTTTTTTTATTTTTTATTTTTTATATGAATTTATTATTTTTATTCATTAAAAAAAATTTAAATTTATTTTAAAATGGATCATCAAACCCAGCCGTTGGAACCATCACCTAGCACCTAGGACCTAGGACTCATGAGGGGATTTACAACATTTTCAACCCTCAAGACACATTTCATCATGATTTTTTACAATTTTTACAATTTACATCTCAAAGGGATGAATCCACTTTAACATAGACCCTCATAGACCACCCAGATCTGCGACACAACTATAATCTAGCAGAGTAACACGCTAGGATTCTCCTAAAGTCCTAATGACGAAATGCATCCCGGCTTTGGGGTCGGGTTTGAAGGAAAACTCTGCCGATCCATGGATCGGTGAGACTAAAAACCTCCCGGGACGCAGATTTTCATTAGAAAGTTAGGTCCACCTAGGCAACTTTACATACATGACTCTGATCTGCTTAGATTATTTACAATTCAAACGTGCAGACTGGGTTTACAACAAAAATGATCAAGCTGTCGATGACTGTAGGCTGGCACGGACATGTTGCTCAGGAGCTACCCTTCTCTGCCAACAGGAAGGAGGTGTACTGCATGGGTAGTTGACCAATAGTGGTCAACACATGGTAATCCAAACTCTCTTCCTCAGTGGTTGCGTTGCCCAATTTCACAGCATGTGATATTCAAGGAGCAAGCCTAACTGACCCTTCTCTCAAAGTTAGATCTCATGTCTAGGTAACCAGGCTTTGAACAAGCCACACTAGATTAGTATTTTCTTATTATCCTCATTTGCTTGAGGTGAATTGCTTTTGCTAAAACTGATAAGTACCTACTCCTCATTCTTTGTACCGGACTCTCTTAAAATGAGACTCAGTTTTGTATTGTAAGAATTATGGTGATGGCTTTTATATTTTACTTCTATTTTATAGACATGATTATTTCTTAGTATGAACTTACCATTAATTGGAAACCCAACTTTTTACAATTTAAAAGAATATATGTTGCATATATAAAGGGCATAGAAGTGTGCTAGACCAAATTGGAGTTTTACGATCTACTGACTGGATGTACTTGGAAATAACTTGTATTCCTTAATCTCAGTGTTATGTGCTGTAAAGTATACACAATGTTTCCTAATTAAGCTCTGTATAAGGTCATACATGCAGCTTTGTGCCTCTGTTCAAAATGTTATTGGCATAAAAATAATTAAGTATTTAAAGTGGACATTCAGCAGATAATGTAGCATAAAGGTAATATAAGGTATGTAAATAAAATGAGCTATACTATCCTTTCCTACATTAGTGCACCATCTCATTTCTAGATGTTTTAAGAGCCACCTACAGGCATTATGTAACGGGACTACAAAATCAAAACTTTGTAAGATCATGGCAATGTTAGAGCTATTTTTAGAGATGACCTAGCAATGCATTATATTGAAACTACTCTGTACCTAAACACAAATCCCTGTATGTAAGTACGTTTATGTACATCTAATTTTGTTTATAAGCTCACGAGATTGTACTGGAAGATCATAAAGTTATGGTTCTGGAAAAATACAAGTTTGCTGAGTTTAATCATTATTGTAGAACCTTCATAAATTTCAGCACGGGACTTAGTTTTGAAGAATTATTGAAGCAGTATTGATGATAACAAGTATGGATTTAAACTTTTTACTAACCACTTCTCAAGATTGCACCGGTGTTTGCAAAAATTCATGATGCTGGAGCAATTAATCTACGAAAATGGTTGACCTCTTTCCAAATCTTTGCATTATTTTTAAACTGATAACGCTGCCTTTTCTCGATTCCTTATTAAAGGAATCGATGCAATAGCAAGGTTTTGATAATTTCCTGTGGTTACAAAAGTGCCTATGGTAATAAATTACCATTTGTTTTATATTTATAGCAACAGGCAAATGGAGATGAGATTAAGGAGTTTAGAGGACCTATGGCTCAGAGACCTGGAGATACTCAAATGGGTCCCAAAACATGCCATCTTTGATTTAATGATTGCTATCAAGGTTGCTGTTATGCACAATGTACAACATGCAAAATTATGACAGCAAACAGCAAACAACCTATAATTCATGGTGATCAATAAATAAACAAGGCTTTTGAATAAATAAATAATTGAAAGGGTTGCAGCAACTTTCTAATGGTTGAAAATGCATAACACAGCTGTCAATGGTAGCTGTCAGCATCTAAAATGGTTCCAAGACTCCTTCAACATATCAAAATATGTTTAAATTCAAGAGAAGTTACAACAAATACTTATAAGGAAGTTTGAAAAAAAATTGTGGTTCGAGCTTTTGGCAAGCCATCACAGCAGCCATCAAGGATTCCCATGCAATGCAGAGGTGGACTGAAGCTTTGCTACATCAGATGACTGTTGCAAATATTAATGATGTAGGAGCTTATTGGATAATTTGGACATTATTCAACACTATATTCGAGAATCAAGCAAGTATCAGGACATTATTTACTGAGAAGTTTCTATTTTGGAAAGTTTTTCCTGTATCCTGCTTGAGATGGATATTGCAATTTGCTGTCTTTCGTTCCTCACCTCGTCAGCGGCCTCGAACGTCAAGCATTCGTCCACGAAACAAGATCTGTTGAGCAAACCCCAGTCTTTCTGCCACCAGTCCTCGTTCGAATCTTCGTCCTGCTGCACACCTGGTAAATGAGCATTTTTGGCCTCTTGCGTCTCCTCTGATAAAACCAATTGACGGACTTCATCATAATCGAGCAACGCGTATGCCATGGCTTTAGGAGTTCGAGGGTTCGACACCAGAGGAAATAGGAGAAGAGGTGTGATGGATGGGTCGTCTATGGCAGCAAGTGCAAGGGAAGGAACGAAGTCATTGGCTTCTGAATAGCTGACAGACTTTACTGGAGAGGGTGAAGCTCCATATTTGAGAAAATTCGTGATCCTCTCGGCCATCGCTGTGTTTCACTGCTTTTGCTTCCGCTGGAATCGAACTCGACTGGAATAAATGAATAACTCGGCTGTCGTCAACCTGTTCTGGCAGAGGAGTATGATGATCAGCCAATGTTCACGTGTAGATTATCTTTCTGGTAAGTCCCTAATAGTATTGGTTCCGGACACTATTTTACGGCATTGGTCATTCAGAAAATTACCCATGCCATGAACAAGAAATGCCGAACAAAAGTTCTCGGGCATTCGTTGGTGAAGGGGAATGTCAATTACAAAACAAAGAAAACAGACAACACTATATCCGCTGAAAATGCATGCACCGGAGTTACAATAAAACAAAGGCCAATTTAGGACCATTGCTTAAAAAAAATCTGAGAATGGTAGAAAATTGATTTACTATGCGAAGTGACGAACATTTTGCGAACGAAGATACTCGAGGAATTCAGTGAAATCAAATAGAAATAGGTTGTTGCCGTAACGGTACAGAAATAAGATATCATGAGGAAATCTCAATTGGCAATTCCGTGTTAGGGGACATTTTAATCGACTATTTCCGGTTATAAAGTATTATCGTGAAATTTAATGTTAAAATATAGGTCAAGCCAACCAAAATAATTGGTGTGAAAACTAAATGCAATGGAGATGAAATGAGTAAATGTGAAGATTAACCAAGTCAACAAGAGCTGCAGCCTTTTGATATCGATCTCCATGGGCAAAGGCGTCGGCTCTCCCGTGAACCACCTTGCGGCCGTCTCTATGAAACCGCAAAATGTAACCGAGAATTTCTTACAAGTTTTTACGCAGCAGAATTAAATCACAAAATGTACAAGAGCGTAGGGCCTGTGAGGTCCCGAAGGGTTTGAACACGCGCTCTGATACCATGTATAACGACCATAAACTGAAATTCGGTAATAACCAGAACTAAATACAGTAAGAACAAAACTGAACCGGAATACAGTAAAAGAATTTGGACACCTACCTGAACTGCTGCTTGCTCTGGTGATGTTGATGGCGTTGTGGTTGCTTCTGATACCAATTACCGGGAAACCAATTCCACCCAGCCTAGACTGAGCAAAGCCTGGCTGCTCAATCCAGTAAGCTTCCCAACAGAAGCTTACTGTCCCCCGTGCCCAGAACCTCAGACTGATTAAAGCTCTTCCAATGGCAAAATCTCTCTCACTGCTGAATTCCTCCTCTGGTTTCTAGCTCTGTCTTTTTTTTCCCCCTGTTCTCGGTTCAGACCTCCGGTTTTAACCACGGGCTTGGCGGTGGCCGCCCTCCCGCATGCAACCACCGCCTCCCTCCCTGTTGCCACGCTCCTGTCCACGTCTCTCAGACCAGAAGCTAATCCCTTCGTGCTTTATGACTCAGTCACGTGGTTTGGCCTTTAACTCTATTATGTTTTATGTATTTGATTTTGGGTATTCCATTTCTAAATTATAAAGTTTGTTTTGTATTTTTAATATGATTTACATATATATTTTAAATATGAAGTTTCATTAATATTATTTTAAATATAAAGTTTATAACTTTATATTAATTAATTATTATATATATATATATTTTTCTATTATTTCTTAACTTTTATAAATGGGTCATTACATTGATGCAATCCGACGCCATACTTCTTTGCCCAGGCTGTAGCTTCTTGATAGTTTGGTTATATTTCAGTCAGCCGACTACGCGAGATCTCCATTAATCGACGTCAGGGCTCTACAACAATCCAAGTCGGAGTCGTAGGAGAGGAGGTAGCGGTGCTTGAACTTTGGTTCAGGTTATTGTGCGAGCTTCCACAAAGATCAGTCCTTCGTTGGTGCATCTGTTGGCACCAATCAAGCTGGGGGTGCTGCGGCTTATCACAAAACGTGGCCATTTCTGCTCCGGAATAGTGTTGTCGAAACCGTGTGGTCGTTTTCGTGCTTGGTTGAATGCTTGATTCAGAGAAATGCTGCATTTGAGCGCTACCAGTCTGCATTTTTGAAATCTGTGTCGTATTATTAGCCAGAGCACGTAAAATTAGACACTTATCGTATCCCGAAAGCAAATCCCTCATTCTGTCCACGTATTGGCATTTCCATCGCTTAAACGTCAGTCAGTAAATTGACGGAGTTTTTTCCTTTTGGTGGCTCGTTTTTTTTCAACCAAGGTATTTTATTTTTTGCATTTATCGAAATTTTTTTCTGATTGCAAATTTGATGTGGGTTTTGTGATATCTCACTTGGGTAGTCGTCAGAATTTTCTGGGTACATTATTTTCCATGCCTCGGTTTTTTTTGAGTCAGCGGATTTAAATTTTGTTTCCAGCACCTGTCAGATTTTGTTCGGATCAGCCGACATCTACATTAAAATCCGTGCCAGACTCCTTTCTTGTTGTTGTTTTTTGTGTCTTGGGAAATTTGCAGATGGCCTCGCTAACCAATCTGATGTTGGAAGGCAATCAGCGCTTTAATGGCAACAATTATAACATCTGGAAACAAAGAATGTTGACCATTTTTGAATATAGGTGTCTTGACCAGCTCATTCTGAACAAAGAGCTCCGTCTTGGTACAATTGGTACCAATCAAGATAAGTTTGATGATCGAAATCGAGAGGCTGTTATGCTTCTCAAACTCTCTATGATTGATGATCAGTTACCGCAGATTCCTTCCGGCAAGACAGCGGCCGAAATCTGGCAACATTTGAAGGAATTGCACGAGACATCCGACAAGAGCAGAGCTTTCTTTCTCAAGAATCAGTTGTTCTCCATCATGATGGACGAACATATGTCTTTACAGGAACATCTTAACAGGATTAAAGACCTTCGAGATCAGCTCGAAGCCATTGGTCGGACCATGGAGGAAGAAGATATGGTAGTCATCACTCTAAAAAGTCTACCAAAATCTTATGAGCACTTCATAGAAACACTCAACATTACCTCCACTAATGTTGATCTGAAGTTTCCAGAGTTATGCACCAAACTCATGCAGCAAGATCGTTGGAAACAACAGTTTGGTAGTGGTGCTTCATCAGCCTCCTCAGAAAATGCTTTTGCTGCCAAATATCAGTCCTCTCAGTCCTTTCAGCAGAAAGGTTCTTCTCAGCTTTTTGATCCTGCTAGGAAGAAAAATGTGCAGTGTAATTACTGTCACAAATTCGGCCACATGAAGAAAGATTGCCGACAGAGGATTGCTTCTGAACAAAAGAAACAGGGAGGGCCCCATCAGACAGTGAATGTTGCAGAACATTCTGAGCAGACAGAATTTGCCTTTTATGCCTTTATGGCTAAAAGGTCTTCAGATCATGTCCCGTCTTTGGCCTGGTACATTGACTCTGGTGCATCACGCCATTTCTCTCACAGGAGTGACTGGTTTATTGACTTCTCACCTTTCAGTGATTCAGTAGTATTTGGCGGAGGTGAAGAGTACATAGTGGTTGGCAAAGGTATAGTTCAGATTCAGTCTGGTGGGCGCACACTCATCTTCTTGAATATGTACTATGTTCCTGGTATGGAAATTAATTTGCTGTTTGTCAGCCAGATTATGAGGAACTCTCCTCAGCTTGATGTAGTGTTCAGTGCGCACAAGTGCTCCATTATCGACCAGGACACTAGTCTTACAGTTGCTGTTGGCCTAGAGGATCATGGTCTATACAGGCTTCTTGACACCGGAGATTCTCCAAAAGTAGCTCTAGTAGCTCGTGTTTCTCCCATTAGCACTCTGTGGCATCAGCGATATGGGCATCTAAACATGCAGTATCTCTCTCAGCTCTCTCAGGTGGGACTTGTGTCAGGGTTACCTGATATTCAGACTTAGCAGTTGGGAGTATGTGGCGCCTGTCAAGCTGGCAAGAAACATTGGTCTTCATTCAAAGATGGAGAATCTTGGCGTGCATCTAAGGTACTCCAGTTAATTCATGCTGATATTTGTGATCCTATGCATACATCTTCTATTACTGGTTGAAAATGTTTTTTGCTTATTGTAGATGATTTTAGTAGAAAGATGTGGGTGTATTTTCTAAAATATAAATATCATGTATTTAGTATCTTTCAGAAGTTTAAATCCTTAGTTGAAAAAGAGTCTGGCTGTAATATCATAACTCTTAGGACAGATAACGGGGGGGAATTTTGTTCTTCTGCTTTCTCCAACTTTTGTGATACTCATGGCATCAAACGCCAGTTAACTACACCCTACACTCCTCAGCAGAACAGTGTTGTCGAATGCCGCAACCGTACGGTTGTTGAAATGGCTCGTTCCATGTTACAACACAGGAATGTTCCAAACAAATTCTGGGCTAAAGCAGTATTTACTGCTGTCTATCTTCTTAACCGATCTCCTACTCAGGCTGTTAAGGGGAAGACTCCCGAAGAGGTTTGGTTTGGCTATAAGCCTAAGATCAGTCACCTCAAAATATTTGGCTCAGTTGTATGTGTTTGGATTCCAACTGCTAAGCGTTCTAAGTTGGATTCCAAAAGCCAGAAACGCGTGATGACAGGGTACAGTGATCATCACAAGGCCTATAGGTTGATAGATATAGCCACTGGTCGTCTTAGCTTCAGTTGGGACGTAGTATTTGATGAAGACAGAGGATTCTTTCATTCTCCTTTTTCTGAGCAGTGTTCTGAGGATCAGCCTCACAATGTTTTTCTTCCGGTAGGTCCACCTGATGGGAGGGATGATGCAACATCAGTATTTGATGATGCACTACCTGAGCTTCCTCCGGAAAATAACCCTCCTCTTGCTGCTCCTATTGTTCCTGAGACTTCTCCATCTCCTCCTGATATTGGTTCCTCTACTCTCCGGCCTAAATGGTGGGCTGAAACCATTGGTGATCTTCGGGATAATGAGCTCCTTGAAGGTAGAACTTCTAGACATAAGAGCAAACAATAGTCTATAGTAAATTTTGCTTTTATGGCTAACCTGCACAGTATTTTTGAGCCTCAAACCTATTCAGAGGCTAAAGGTACACTTGAGTGGGGAACATGCTATGGAAGCTGAATTCCAGAGTCTTTAGAAGAATCACACTTGGACCCTTTATGATCTTCCTGCAGGGAAAAAGCCCATTAGCTGCAAATGGGTGTATAAAGTGAAATACAAAGCTGATGGAACCCTAGACAAGTATAAAGCTCGCCTTGTTGCTCGAGGGTTCTCACAGAAGGAAGGCATTGACTACGAGGAGACCTTTGCTCCTACAGCCAAGATGAGTACCATACGGCTTGTCCTTGCCTTAGCAGCTCAGTTCAATTGGAAAGTCCATTAGATGGATGTAAAGAGTGCTTTTCTGAATGGTGACTTACAGGAAGAAGTCTACATGACGCAGCCTCCAGGATTCAAGGTTGCCGATCAAGAACAGAAAGTTTGTAGATTAGTCAAAGCACTATATGGTCTGAAACAAGCTCCTCGGGCTTGGTACATGAAAATTGATTAGTACCTCATAGATCATGGTTTTCAGCGGAGTCCATCTGATGCAAACTTGTATATCAAGCATACTGGTGATGATATTCTGTTTGTGGTTGTCTATGTGGATGACCTTATCATTACTGGCAGCTCAGCACATTTGATCCATGGGATCAAACAGGATTTGTGCAACACTTTTGATATGACAGATTTAGGACTTCTTCATTATTGTTTGGGGGTTGAAGTCTGGGAGACTGAGAACATCTTTCTCTCTCAGTCCAAGTATGCCAGAAATCTTGTGGACAGATTCAGAATGCAGGATTGCAAACCTGCTACGACTCCTATGGAACCAGGGCTCAAACTTTCAGCTTAGTCATCCTCACCCCTTGTGGATGAAACTTTATTCAGGTAATTAGTGGGCAACCTCATCTACTTTACTGCCACTAGCCCTGACATCAGTTTTGCAGTGAGCTACATTTCCCGCTTCATGTCAGCTCTTAAGGTTGATCATTGGATAGCAGCGAAGCGTGTGCTGCGTTATGTGCATGGCACTCCTGATTATGGACTTCTGTACACTCGAAGTTCCGATCCTATACTCAGTGGTTACACAGATTCTGACTGGGCCGGTTCGGTTGATGACCGTAAATCTACAGCTGGGTATGTGTTTAGTCTGGGATCCGGTGCTGTCACATGGACTAGTAAGAAGCAGCAGGCAGTGGCTCTTTCCTCAACAGAAGCAGAGTATCGGGGAGCAGTTAAGGCATCTTGTGAGGCAGTTTGGCTTCGACGTATGCTTGCGGATATGCATGTTTCCTAGGCCGGTCCTACTCCTTTGTTTTGTGATAATCAAGGAGTGCTCAAACTTGCCAAGAATCCAGTCTTCCATGAACGAACAAAGCATGTGGAAACCCATTGTCACTACATTCGACAACTTGTTGAAGACGGATCCATTCAGTTGTTATATGTTCCCACAACGGACCAGCTAGCAGACATCCTCACCAAGCCCCTTGGTCCTGATAAATTTGTAAAATTCAGAGGGTCTCTAGGCGTTGTAAATAGATTGAGCATTAAGGGAGGGTATTAGAATAATGCTACTTTAGTGATTAATGCTGTTTCTATTTTCTGTCTTATTAGCAGTTTCTTAGACGAAACTTGCTGTTTCTATTTCTTAGTAGAAACTTGCTGTTTCTATCTATGTAAATACATTTGTATTATTTATTGAGCTTCATAGCTCATTGTAAATCAATTCAATCCATTCATTGATTATAGTAGGCCGAAAATACCTTGGGATTGAAGTCTCTTGCTAAAATATTTTCCCGAGGCTAAAATTGTGGCAGATAGCTATTCTGCGCGCATTCAAATATGTTTGAGTATGAATAAGACCCCTTCAAGGTAGTTCGAGCCCAGACTAAGACCAGACAAAGGTCTAGATTAGGCTAAAATTAAGAAGTAAACACAAAAAACATTGAGATGGTTTTTTGGAAGAGTTCTGAAGCAAATCAGAGTTCAATCACCCACTCAGACACTTGCTCTCTTCCCGAGGCAAGTTGGGTTGCATTCCTGAGTGTAGTTGCATGTTGGACAACCCTGTAATAGGATAATGTTCGATCCTGAAGCTAGTTAAGCAATTTAGGTAGTCCAAGTTAGAGATAGGATAAATTTGATTAGTAAACAAGTTTTGTTGAATTTAGAATTAAATTGGAACTAATTGAAATTGTATTGGACTGTTGAAATTGGGCTATATAAGTATTGTTGAATTGATGAATGATTATACTGTAACTTTATGGTTTATTGTGTGTAGAAAGAGCAATACTGTTTGCTGAAGATTATATTTGTATTGCAATAGTCTATAACATTGCTGATGGAAAAAGGATTTTGATAGAAAGCCTAGTTGCTTAAGAAATCCTAGGGCAATTTTTTTCCCTAGAATTTTACATGCAACCCCTTTTAAAGAGAATGATTCTTTCTATACTTCCTTAAAGAAGGGGCAGTCCATGAGAATGTGTTTGATTCTTGTTAATTTTTGCAACTAGGGTCAAATTCCACCTTGGATAACTCAGATGACCGATATGATGCTTGCATTAAATTCCTCTTTTCAAGAGGACCAAAATCGACCTAAAGATCACCCTATTTGGTCAAGCAGAAGTTGATTTTTGAATTATTTTATTCATACATGTATTATGGAATGGGTTAGCCCTAAGCACATGTGAAATTGGTTAGGTCGGCCTCAACCCCAAGTGGACCCTCAGGAAAGCCTATAAATAGAAGCGACCTCAAGCTCATTTCATCACATTGATCAAGCCATCTTCTATTCTTCTCTTTTGTCTTGGTTTGCACAGGTCTGATGGAAGGAGTTCGCGCAAGGGTTCGAAATCACAGGGGTGGAGCTTGCATTGATCTAGGGCTTTCTGATTCCTGGACACTGGCACACAGTGGTCAAGACAACATCTAGAGACCCCTAGACGTTGGCACAAAAGCTTAAGGGAGTGTCCAGGGTTTCAGAAGTAGATTTGAAGGTGTCGGTCCCCGGATGCTCGCATAGAGTGGTCCTGAGAGTGTCTAGGCAGTCCCAGACGCACGCACAGTAACTGGAAGAGAGTGTCTGAGGGTTTGGAGCAGATCTGGGTGAGTTTGACCTTAGATGCACCCACAAAGTCTTCCTAAGAGCATTCGAGCAGTCACAGATGTCCTCACATAGTGTCCGAGAGAGCGTTCAAAGAGTTTTGGATGCACGTAGATAATTTCGCTGATAGCATCTAGGGTTTTGACCTTAGGTTTGGCAGTTGGCTTCAGTGATCTGGGTTTCTCTTCGCTGTTATATAGATTTGTAGATTTGTTTTGTAAATCTCCGTTGCAAATATATGTATTGGGCTCATTGTACTCTCTGTTGAAAACTTTTTATGACGATCTATTAAAGAAGAAGATTTGAAAGGGTTTCCCCCTTGTGGGGTTTTTCCTTGGTCTTGGACCAATCTGCTGTCTCTTATGGTTGTGTTGTTGTCTTCTTTGTCATTGCATATATTGTTCTATCTTTAGTTACAATTTATGATTGGTTACATTGTTATTAATTGGATGCATTGTTAATGAAGAAGTAAATTGGGCTAAAGTAATTGATACAACATAGAACAATCAGAAAAATTAACATGGTATCAAAGCTGAGGTGAAGGACAAGCCCAAAAGAAGACAAGCATTGAAGCCCTCTTTATCAAAAAGAAGATTGCCTAGTTAAGGTCAAGATGTCTTCCTTTACCTTCAAGGAGCATGAAAAGTTGGGTGATGCATCAAACTTTGCTACATGGAAAGTCAGGTTGGAGATCATAGCTAACAACAATGATGTGCTAGAATACATCTAGGGAAGGATGCCCGAGCCTTCAGAAAATGCTTCCACTTCCCTCAAGAACAGGGACAAGAAAGGTGAGTCCAAACCAAAACAAATTAAAGTTGATGGTTTACAAGATCATTTACTTGCGTATGTTGGGAATTTAAGAAAGTCTAAAGAGATGCATGACAAGATCGTTGACATATATGAAATCAACAACTTGAATGAGATCATCACCTTGAAAGATCAACTCAAGGAAACCAAGATGAACAAAGGAGAAGCTGTTCAATCCTACATTATGAGGATCTCTCGCCTTAGAGATCAATTGCAGAGAGTTGGAGAAAATGTGCCTAACATGGAACTAGTAGTTGTGACTCTTAGAGGTCTCCCTCCTATTTGGGAAACCTTCATTACTACAATCAACAACAACAATGTCCTTCTGTCATTTGATGAAATTGTTGGGAAGCTTACTTAAGAAGAATCGAGGATGATAGCAAGAGGAAGGAGAGCTCGCTGCATATATCACTCATGACAAAAGGAAGAAGGCAAGAGGTCCATCAAGGAAGCCTCCTCAAAATACAAAAGGAAGGAATGACAGATCGTTATCTCATATTGAATGCTTCAATTGCCACAAGAAAGGTCATTATGCTCGAGACTGTCCCGAGAAGAGAAAGAGGCCACGTTACAACACCAGAAGCAACAACAATAACAAAATAAGAAAAGACAATCAAAGGAATAACCACGATAGAAGATATGAAAGAAGAAGAAGAGACTCCTCAAGCGACTGTGAAGAAGATCATCCTCCTCAAAAGAAGTCAAGGGCTCCCAGGTATGAAAGTAATGCTGTAAATAAAATCTTAATACATTCTTATTTCTGCCCTTACTAGTTCTTCTCCACTGGATTCGTGGGATAGTTGGTTGGTTGACAATGGGGCCACTCATAATTTCTCTGGATACAAGGAAGTCCTTTCTAATTTGGTAGAGAGGGAGACTAAGCTGAAGATCATTCTTGGAGAGGACTCCACTCATCTAGTGAAAGGCTTTGTGTCCGTCAAATTTCAACTGAATTATGGGGAATCAGTTCTGTTGCATGATGTTATGTATGTACCAACATTAATGAAGAATTTGGTATTGTTGGAATTTCTAAGTCTAACTATTAGAAACCCTTCATGTACTTTTCTGATTTATTTCTGCCTACTTGTTCTGATTAATTAACAAGTTATTTACCATGTAAATACTGAAAATAAATACAAGTACATGCTCAACACATTACAGATCATCAACTGAAGGAAACAAAACAAGCACACAAGTGACACCGTTGTTTTTGGACCAATGTCCTCGGAAAAACCCAATGTGGGAAAACCGGTGCAACTATTTGAGGGTTTTATTATTATGCAGTTTTTGAATACAATCTGGGTGCCAAAACCGGCTCACCCAACAGAGAATAATCTTGACAGTAGTACCTCTCTATTCGGAAGCAAATATTTTGACTGAAACCCCGGATAAACACTCTGGCAGCTTCACAGCTCCAATTTGCCCCACGAAACCCCTGCGTCAACCTTTAGGGACAGTGTCAGCCCTTTTTGGCCGAACATTTGCCCAACATCACTTTGGCTTGGCCTGCGTCAACTTCTGGAGGCACTGCGTCAACCCTTTGGCCCACTGCGTCACCCACACTGGCCCTATGAGGCACTGCGCAGCTCCTAGCTGGCTCTGCGTGAGCCCAGGCTGCTTCTGCGTGAACCCCTGGTTGGTTCTACGTGAACCCCTGGCTGGTTCTGCGTCCCTCACTCTCGGCTACTGCGCTGATCCTCCTGGTGCTATCTCTGCCTCTCTGCTTCTGTATTCACTACTCCTCAGCTGCAGCTCTGATCACTCTTTCGACTTCCTCAGCAAACCTAGCCCTAGAAAGTCGAAATCTTGATAAATTCGGTGTGTTCTCCAAGTGACCCTCAAGCCTCCTCTTATACTTTTCTTGTTGACAATTCAATGACCGAGATTAAGTCCCTAATCAACGACTACGATTAGATCTGGCTTGATCAATGACTTTTGGACCATTCTAACTCAGTTTTATATTAATTCACATTAATATTTTATTTTCCCTAAGTTTAGATTTAGGGACTCCATTAAAAACATTAATTATTTTAATATCTCCCAAAAGTTTAGAATCTGCCCAAACCCTTTCTGGGTATTGGAGATCTCATGTGCCTTAGCCCCTCCACCAATTTTTGTGGCTAGAGCACATCCGATGCTACCCCAAATCAACAGGTATCTATATTGGCATTGGAAGATGTTGTAGTGGTTACAAACACCCTCCAAAATTTTGCCTTAGCTTCGTTTTGGAGCCTCCCTACCAACCATCCTCAGCAACATGTCTTGCATCGTCAAGCATATAGGCTTCAGTTGTTTCTCAGTGTCTTGTCAGCTTGTGCATGTCAGTTTGCTTCACTCCCGTCACAGGTTGTCTTTCCGGACTTAGACCATGTGCTGGCCAAGAAGCTCCCCGAGAAAATTGTGCAATTATAGAGGGGAACCAACCTCCCTCCAGAAATTATGCAAATCAGCTGGCCAGTCTGATGAGCTCAAGAATTGCACAATGCTGCCTGTCAAGCTTCCTCTGAAAAATTGCGTAATCCATCCTAGGACAACTGCTCAGCCCAAGAATTGCGCAAATTAGTTTGTTAGGCTTCCCTTAGAAAATTGCGCAATTCTGGAGGGGAACCAACCTTCCCTCCAGAAATTGCGCAAATCATCCTGGTAGCCTGCTGGGCTCCAGAATTGCGCAAAGCAATTAGGCAGTCTTCCTCCTGAAAACTGCGCAATTTGACCTTAGCCCCTCCACCAATTTTCGTGGCTAGAGCACATCCGATGCTACCTCATATCAACACTCCCTCTTAGCGAGGACTGTGCTCTAGTAATACTCCTCACTAAGCATCACTCTGATCATCCGACATCGGTCCCTGTGCCGATGCTAGGCCTGCTGTCCATCATTTGCACTGCTGCATCCTTTACTGCTACCCATGGCCCTGCGACTGCGACTGCTGCATTCGTACTGCAACTCCCTCTCATCCTGTTGCATCGTGCTGCCCATAGTACTATGACTGCTAACTGCTGCAGTGCAACCCAGATACTTAGAAGTAAGTAACTGATCTCCTAACTCTGACATCTCTGTCAGGCTAGAGACACCCATGATGCTGAAGCTCCCTTTGTCGCTGACAAGTGCTCCCTCTCTGACCTCTGCGCTGCTGCAACTATTCCATGCATTTCGCACCGTTGCACACCTCTCTGTGCCATCTTGCACTAGTGCAACACTCCCGTGCTTCTCGCACTGTTGCCTCACGCTGTCCTGGGAATACTATACTGTAGCTCCCTCTGTTGCTCCATCCACATCCATCTCTATTGACATTTGCCAGTACTGCTACTCCTCTTCAGGGCTCCCGTAGCAAGGTCTAATCCAAGAGGCTGGGTACCTCGAGGATCCTACCCCTCATCGCTTGTAGTCCGTCTGACTACAGCTCGATGTCTCCCCACTTCCGCTCAAGTGGTGTGTGTGCACTCATGGCACAATCATCGTCTGTCTCCACTTCCTTCTCTGCCCTTGCTGGCGTAGCCTTAGTCTCGGAGGCCTCTCCCTTACTCTTCTTCCTTGGACACTGGGTCGCATAATGACCCAGCTCCCCACAGTGGAAGCATTTGACCTTGGAGAGGTCCTTCTTCTTCTGTTTCTCCTGCTTTCCCTCAGATGCTAGGGCAGCATCCACCTCCTCCTCCTTCTTGATTTTGATCCCCTTGCCGCTACTTCTTGCCTTGCTCAGCCTTCTGATCTCTTCTTGGCGAAGAGCCGCCCACATTTCCTCCCAATTTGGAAGGGTTGCCTTGCCCAATATGCTCTGGACAAACACCTTCCAGTCCTTTTGAGACTGTGTTCAGGGCTGTTCTCACCATCAACTCTTGATCCGACGTGGCTCTTATGGAAGTCAGCTGATCTTGGATCTCCTTCAATCGACTAAGGAAGGGGTTGATCTGTTCTCCCTTCTCCATCTGGTATGACCGCAGATGATTTTCTAGTAACACCCTTCTCTGTACAAAAGTATGCTGGTACAATTTCTTTAGGGCCTCCACATCTCATTTGCCGTGTCCTTTTCGGCAATATGTGATACTACATGGTCCTTGACCCCTCAAGGATGATCCTCTTGGCCCTTGCCATTGCCTCCTTGTACTTGTCGTTATCAACTGGGTCAACTGGGATTGCTATCGTCCTCAAGGCGAAGTGCTTGACACAATTCTTGTCTAGAACAGATAAGATTCTAGCCTTCTAGACTACGAAGTTTGAGGCTCCGTCCAGTCTGTCCTAGTCTCTTACCCTGTTCACTGCCATCTCGCTGCTCCTCTACTTCCCTCTTGGAAGTTCTTGGTGTGTGCCCTCTTAGCCTCGATTTCCCTCCTGGAAACCCTTCTGCCAATGTCGAGATGCCCCCACTCCGATCGTTAGTGCAACTGCACCACTGATCCGGATTTCTCGGCTAGAAATCCTTGGTAGCAACTCTCTCCTCCTTGGCCTTGCCTTGTTAGGGGTACCGTTCTGACTACAATACTCCACCAGCTCTACTCTACAACTTACCCACAACCTCCTAAACCTCAACAAACTGAAGGTTAGAGCTCCTAGGCTCTGCACAATTAGGCACTAGCTGAAATGCTCCCCTATCCAGCTGCATCAACCCTCCTAGTCTCTGCGTGGCTCTGTGTGAGCCTTTTCTGCCCTCCTCAATCTCTGCGTTGGCCTCTTCCTGGCTCAATCTTGATGACGCAGGCACTGCATCACCCCTTCCTTGCTGCTACTCTGCTAGGAACAACTTCTGTCAGTTGGGACAGATGTTTTCTGTTGTTGTTGCTCTACTTGGCTGATGTCCTCAGTTCTCCTGTGATCTGCAACCACGCTCTGATAACATGTTGGAATTTCTAAGTCTAATTGTTAGAAACCCTTCATGTACTTTTCTGATTTATTTCTTCCTACTTGTTCTGATTAATTAACACGTTATTTACCATGTAAATACTGAAAATAAATACAAGTACATGCTCAACACATTACAGATCATCAACTGAAGGAAACAAAACAAACACACAAGTGACATCGTTGTTTTTGGACCAATGTCCTCGGAAAAACCCAATGCGGGAAAACTGGTGCAGCTATCTGAGGATTTTATTATTATGCAGTTTCTGAATACAATCTGGGTGCCAAAACCGGCTCACCCAACAGAGAATAATCTCGGCAGTAGTACTTCTCTATTTGGAAGCAAATATTCTGGCTGAAACCTTGGATAAAGACTCTGGCAGCTTCATAGCTCCAGTGTGCCCCACGAAACCCCAACGTCAGCCTCTAGGGACAGCGTCAGCCGCTTCTGGCCCAGCGTTTGCCCAACGTCACTTTGGCTTGGCTTGCGTCAGCTTTTGGAGGCATTGTGTCAGCCTGTGGCCCTCTGCGTCACCCACACTGGCCCTCTGAGGCATTGCGCAGCTCCTGGCTGCCTTTGCGTGAGCCCTGGCTGGCTCTGCGTGAACCGCTGGCTGGTTCTGTGTGAACCACTGGCTGGTTCTGCGTGAACCGCTGGCTGGTTTTGCGTCCCTCACTCTCGGCTACTGCGCTGATCCTCCTGGTGCTATCTTTGCCTCTCTGCTTCTGTATTCACTGCCCCTCAGCTGCAACTCTGATCACTCTCTCGACTTCCTCAGCAAACCCAACCCCAGAAAGTCGAAATCTTGATCAACTCGATGTGTTCTCCAAGTGACCCTCAAGCCTCCTCTTATACTTTTCTCGTTGACAATTCAACGACCGAGATTAAGTCCATAATCAACGGTTAAGATTAGATCTGGATTGATCCATGACGTTTGGACCATTCTAACTCAGTTTTATATTAATTCACATTAATATTTTATTTCCCCTAAGTTTAGACTTAGGGACTCCATTAAAAATATTAATTATTTTAATATCTCCCAAATTGTTTAGAATTTGCCCAAACCCTTTCTGGGTATTGGAGATCCCATGTGCTTTAGCCCCTCCACCAATTTTCGTGGCTAGAGCACATCCGATGCTACCCCAAATCAACAGGTATCTATATCCGCATTGGAAGATGTTGTAGTGGCTACAAACACCCTCCAAAATTTTGCCTTAGCTTCGTTTTGGAGCCTCCCTACCAACCATCCTCAGCAACGTCTTGCACCGTCAAGCATATAGGCTCCAGCTGTTTCTCAGTGTCTTGTCAGCCTGTGCATGTCAGTTTGCTTCACTCCCCTCACAGGCTGTCTTTCTAGACTTAGACCATGTGTTGGCCAAGCAGCTCCCCCAGAAAATTGTGCAATTCTGGAGGGAACCAACCTTCCCTCCAGAAATTGTGCAAATCAGTTGGCCAGCCTGCTGAGCTCAAGAATTGCGCAATGCTACATGTCAAGCTTCATTGAAAAATTGCGCAATTCATCCCAGGACAGCTGCTCAGCCTAAGAATTACACAAATTAGTCTGTTAGGTTTCCTTAGAAAATTGCGCAATTCTGGAGGGGAACCAACCTTCCCTCCAGAAATTGCGCAAATTAGCCTGGTAGCCTGTTGGGCTCCAGAATTGCGCAGAGCAGTCAGGCAGTCTTCCTCCAGAAAACTGCGCAATCTGACCCAGCACTGCTGCTCAGCCTAGAAATTGCGCAATTCTGGGAGGCAGTCACCTGTTGACCCCAGAAATTGTGCAATCCCTCTGGGACAGCTAGCCCAGCTCAGCCCAAGAACTGCGCAAATTTTCATCCCAGGCTCGTAGACCGATGCATGTGCCTCCTCCGGACCAAGCAAAACTGATTTGCATGCATGGATTGCTTTTCCCAAGGCAGCATGCAAAAGGCATCCCTAGATTTAGGGATCTATTTTTAGCAGTTGGAGGTTACATGCAAGGCTCATTTTAGAAACCTCCTGCCAAGTGTCGCTTTTCCTAGATTTGTGGCATGCGCGTCATAACCTTGATTTTATCAAAACTTATGAACTAGACGCTGCAGAGCTCATTCCTCACATCGATCTTGCAGCTCTGACATCCCACTTCGCATCTAGGAGTCGTCAACACATTCATCTCAGCTGTTTCAGGGTAAGCCCGTTTTGCATGTCTTGCGCTGCGTTTCTGTCGCTTTTTGTGTTTCGCTTTGTGTGAGTGTGTCTGCTTGATTTCAATGAGTGCTTGCTGTCGTTTCAATGTATGTTAGCTTGTAGAAGCATCGTTTCAATTCGCATTTCATTGCTGTCGCATGCATGACACTGTTTTTGCACCGACGATATCCGTTTCGATGACTCGCTTCACATACATGCATGCTTCCCCATTTTTTGAATCCTTCACTTACTATTTGCATGCATGATCATTCACTCTTATTTATTGACACTCAGTATCACCATGCATTTAGACTTCTCATGTTTTCAGTCACCGTCGGCGGGTTTGGGTTGCCTTAGCCAGGACCTTTCTTTGCTCGGCTAGCGTTGCGCATTTCTAGAAGTGAAGGCTTTGCCTTCCCTCCAGAAATTGCGCAAGGCTGGCCCAACACTGACCTCTAGGCTTGCATTGCGCAATTCTGGGAGGCAGTGCCTTGCTGGCCCCAGAAATTGCGCAATGCAGTTTGCTAGTTTGCATGTCACTGCTGATTGAAATTGCGCATTGCGCAGTTTTAGTCCTTAGCAGGCCAGGCTAGACTGTGCATTGCACAGTTCTAGTAGTTAGTCAGCCTCCCGACATCCGAGTTGTGCCTTGCGTAGTTTTGGTAGTCAGTCTCCTAGCCTCCCGGTGAAAATTGCGCAATATTCACAGACAGTCACACAGGTATGTTGCATGTCAGTCCTTCAATTTGTTTTGGTTTTTGACTAACAAATTGCTTGTCATGAGTGTTGCTATGTCTCCAGGTATCACAGGTGTTCGTCTGCCTCTCAGCAGCACAGGTACAATGGCTTCCAAGAGAGTAGAGTCGAAGACACCGTTCAGAGCACAACTGGGGATGCAGTCAATCAAGTGTCTATGAACTTGCCTATCTATGAAGACATCAAGTTGTTCATGGACAAGGATATCAAGATGAAATGGCAACAACGTCACAACGAGCAACACCATCAGCAGCAATAGAAGGTAGCACACTTGCATGCGACAAATGCAAGAGGAAGGTTGTTGACAGCGCAGAGGTGGAACAAAGTTGCAAGCTCAAGCAGATCCACTTGTGATGAAAGCAACTTTGGAGACTGAGGCTATGAGGCGACGACGCAACAAGAGGATCGTGCAAAGGCAGAGAGAGAAACAGAGAAGGAGTTGCAAGTGCTGAAGTAACAACTCAAGGAAGAACAGGAGTTGCACAGACAAGAGAAGGAGTTACAGCAGGAACAAGTACAACAAGAGGCACAACATCCATAGACCGATGAAATTGTGCCCATACAGGTTATGGACCCATACAGCAGCTAGCATGGAGCAGACAGGGTGAGTAGTGTTGTCGATCGCATGCAAAGGTGTTTAGGAGCATGGATGTCATTGTGCGCATGCATGCGATCCACCCATTTGGCACACTCACCGAGGCGAAGACAAGAAGCAAGTCCGATTGGAGCTGAACATGTATTTCGACAAGTTGATGCGCATGGTCACCAACACACACTTGGAGATTAGCACAGACACTATGCATCAGTATGTTGCTGGTCCAGCTGCACTCAAGACGATGATGTGCATGTTATCAGACGAGTTGGACAGAGGAGCCATATCAGTGTACCCGGATGCAATGGAGGCAAGAGTTCGCTTTCAATAGGATGTCACCATTGAGTGCACGAACACCATCACGGACGACCAAACTTGGCATCAATTCGCCATCGTTGACCATCACAAGGATGTCGAAGAGTTGGTCTTACCACAACGGTCGAGTGTTAGTGATGTCTTGCATGGCTTGCTCAAGCCTATTTTGTCTCACATGGGTACATGTACAAATTGTATGTAACGTCTTGTCAAGTGGAAGTTCAAGTGTCGATAGTTGAATGTAACAGTCATAGAGTAGTTGAAGAGTCATGAGGGTAGATGAACGGTCACAAAGGGGGATGTCAAGGGGTCACCCCTTTGCTATAAATAGTCCCTCATAACTCATTGTAGAGGCTTTTGGTCAGCTAAGCTTCCGATAGGAGTATCTTAGAGAAAGCTTGGATAGTATTGTAACGAGCTTGGTCTCCACTGTGCAGAGTTAGTATATCTCTATGGAGGAGCAGGCGACAGTGACTGTAACGTTTCGCTGCAGAACTAGTGGTTGGTCATGGTTGTATTGTATAATCGAAACTTTCACTTCTAAGTTCTTAACATACCAGAGCCGACACTTTTGATGCATATGTTTATTGTATTTCAGCTAACTTGTTTACTCTAATAATATATGTATCTGTTTGCTTACGCATGCATGTATGGCTTTCCTATATAAGTATGTATGAATCTTACTGAAATGTGTTGTTGGTTTAACCATCACTTTGGATTGCTAGCTCACTTGCCTTCCAGATGCATCTTTGCTTGTGTGTTCCCTTCTTAACTCTGTGCTTTCACAGGTTTCCAAGGGTGCATCACCTCACCCTCAGTGTGTGTTAGACTGCTCATGCACCTTCCTTGACTTGCTGCATATGTCACACCCTTGCTACCAATAGGGACATCTTACTTGCCTCTGTGCGCAATCGCAGTCAAGGCGATATCGTACGACCCACTGCTGGGACTCCTACACCAAACAGTCTGAGGTCTAGTTGGGACTTCTTATCGGGGAGATCCCCTAATATGTTGGTGGGTCCAGCACTGTCAATAGAAGATAAAGGGATGAGGGTTGCCTTCATCAAAGGAAAAGTTTTGACTTGGCCTGCTGATTCACCTATGAGAGATGCATTCACATTAGGATCGAGATTTGAAGGACTCTATAGAGTCACTGGAAGGCCACTTCTAGCATTGGTTCATAATACCAATCATCTGAGCGAGTTATGGCATCGCAGACTGGCTCATCTACACTATGATGCACTTCCAAAGTTGAAGAAATTGGTCTTAGGTATCCCCGATGTTCAAGCTCATCATGATGGAGTTTGTCTAGGTTGTGTGAGTGGAAAGAAAACGAGGGGACCATTCAAATGGCATTCTCCATCTCTTTCATTCTGATATATGTGGTCCGATCCCTGTGCATTCTATGGTGGTCATCTCTACTACATCACCTTCATTGACGACTTCTCAAGAAAGACATGGATATACTACCTTAAGCACAAAGATGAAGCCTTTGAAATGTTCAAGGAATTCAAAGCCTTGATCGAAAATCAAACAGGAAAGAGAATCAAAGTCTTCAGGTCCAACAATGGAGGGGAATACATGTCAAACGAATTCATAGCATTTTGCAAGAAAGAAGGGATCAAGAAGGAAACAATTGTGCCATATACTCCTGAACATAATGGTTTAGCTGAAAGGAAGAACAGGTCTATATTAGAAGCTGCCCGTGCCATGCTCCATGATCAAAAGGTGCCAAAGTTCCTTTGGGCAGAAGCCACATCTACTATTGTATATGTTCAAAACAGGGTGCCTCATCAAGCGTTAGAAAACAAGACCCCCGAAGAAATATTCACAGGAGTCAAGCCCAATATTAGTCATCTTCGTGTATTTGGATGCCTTGTATATTTTCATGTGCTGAAGGACAAAATGAACAAATTGGAAGCTACAGAAGAAAAGGTACGTTTGTGGGTTATTGTGAAAATTCTAAAGCATATAGAATATATATTCCTGGTCAGAGGAAGGTCGAAATTAGTAGGGACGTAACTTTCGATGAAGATGCAACTCTTGGAAAAGCAAGAAATCTTCCTTTGCCTCCTCCCAAGGAAGAGAATGATGAATGGGATATTCTAGATGGTCTTTCCGTGCTCGAGTCTGATATCGCTGATGATCCCATGGAGCCTATGGATCTGTTAGATCCTCCTACTAGGAAGAGACCACTTTGGCTCCACGATACTCTACAAAATGTTGAAAGAAATGTTCCCATTTGTAGATCATTCATAGAAAGGAAGCAACCATGCAGGTATTAGGGATATGTTGCAGCCATGAGCACTATGATTCAAGCCGAATCGCCCTCATTCGAAGAAGCAGTAAAATAACAAGTTTGGAAGGATGCTATGGTTGAGGAATATGAATCGATTGTGAAAAATGATGTATGGGATGTTGTGCTAAGACCGAATGGGAAATCTGTTGTGACTTCAAAGTGGCTATTCAAGATCAAGCATGGAATTGATGGCAACATCGAAAAATACAAGGCAAGGTTCGTAGCTCGAGGATTCTCTCAGAAAGAGGGAGAATATTTTTATGACATATTTGCTCTCGTGGCTCGATATACAACCATCCGTTTGATCGTTGCCCTTGCTGCCAGTGAAGGATGGACACTTCATCAGATGGACGTAAAGACCACTTTCCTGCATGGCACGTTACAAGAAGAAGTAATGTTGAACAACCACAGGATTTGAAGTGGAAGATCGAAGAACACATGTTTGCAGGTTGAAGAAAGCATTGTATGGTTTGAAACAAGCTCCTCGAGCTTGGTATGCACGCATTGACAGTTACCTAATGAAGCTAGGATTCACAAGAAGCAATGTTGATCTCAACCTCTACTTCAAGAAAGTCAAGGTATGCCATTGATTTTGGTTTTATATGTTGACGATCTATTCTTGACAGGTAGTGAGCCTCTGATGATCATGTGTAAGAGGGAGCTAGCCTTTGAATTAGAAATGAAGGACCTTGGTCTCATGCACTACTTTCTAGGTCCGGTGAGATTTTCTTTCACAAGGAAAATACGTTGTGAAGCTGCTGGAAAAGTTTGGAATGACTGAATGCAAATCCATGGCTACACCGCTGGAAATGAACTTCAAGAAGTTATGCGGAGAAGCTGCAGGACCCGATTTAGCAAATCCATCCCAGTATAGACAACTGATTGGGGCTCTGATGTTCCTTGTGAACACTTGTTCAGGCATATGCTATGCAGTAAACACATTGAGTCAATTCATAACCGAGCCCCTCCATGGTCTTGGGCCAATGTGCATGGAGGGGCTCAGTCATGAATTGACTCAATATGTGTTACTGCATAACATATGTCTGGACGGGTGTTCACAAGGAACATCAAAGCCCTAATCAGTTGTCTATACTTGGATGGATTTTCCAAATCGGGTCCTGCAGCTTCTCCACATAACTTCTTGAAGTTAATTTCCATCAGTGTAGCCATGGATTTGCATTCAGTCATTCCAAACCTTTTCAGCAGCTTACAAAATTTTTTCCTTGTAAAGGAAAAATCTCAACAGGCTTTGTCATACCTCAAGGCCTAGAAAGTAGTGCATGAGACCAAGGTCCTTCATCTCAAATTCTGAGGCTGGCTCCCTCTTACACTCGATCATCAAAGGCTCACTACCTGTCAAGAATAGATTGTCAACATATAAAACCAAAATCAATGGCATACCTTGGACTACCTTGAAGTAGAGGTTGGGATCAACATTGCTTCTTGTGAATCCCAGCTTCATTAAGTAACTGTCAATGCGTGCATACCAAGCTCGGGGAGCTTGCTTCAAACCATACAATGCCTTCTTCAACCTGCAAACATGTGTTCTTCGATCTTCCACTTCAAATCCCTGTGGTTGTTCAGGCGTATACTTCTTCCTGTAACACACCATACAAGAAAGCGTTCTTTACGTCCATCTGATGAAGAGTCCATCCTTCACTGGCAGCAAGGGAAACTACGAATAGATGGTTGTATATCTAGCCACGATAGCAAATATGTCATCATCATCAACTTTCTCTTTTTGAGAGAATCCTCGAGCTACAAACCTTGCTTTGTATTTCTCAATGTTGCCATCAATTCCATGTTTGATCTTGAATAGCCACTTTGAAGTCACAACAGAATTCCCATTCGGTCTTGGTACAACATCCCATACATCATTTTTCACAATCGATTCATATTCCTTAGCCATAACATCCTTCCAAACTTGTTCTTTTACTGCTTCTTTGAATGAGGACGGTTTGGCTTGAATCATAGTGCTCATGGCTGCAACATATCTTTGACCTGCATGGTTGCTTCTTTCTTTGAATGATCTATGAATGGGAACATTTCTTTTCACATTCTGTAGAGTATCGCGGAACCAAAGTTGTCTCTTCTAGTAGGAGGATCACTTGGAGGAGGATCTAATGGATCCACAAGCTCCATGGGATCATTAGCCATATCGGACTTGGGCACAAAAGGACCATCTAGAATATCCAGTCATCATTCTCTTCCTTGGGAGGAGGCAGAGGAATATCTCTTACTTTTCCAAGGGCTGCATCTTTATCGAATGTTACGTCCCGAAATTTGACCTTCCTCTAACCAGGATATATATTCTATATGCTTTAGAATTTTCACAATAACCCACAAACGTACTTTTTCTTCCTGTAGCTTCCAATTTGTTCCTTTTGTCCTTCAGCGCATGAAAATATACGGGGCATCCAAATACACGAAGATGACTAATATCGAGCTTGACTCCTGTGAATATTTCTTCGGGGGTTTTGTTTTCTAACGCTTGATGGGCACCTTGTTTTGAATCATATACCACAGTAGATGTGGCTTCTGAAAAAGAACTTTGGCACTTTGATCATGGAGCATGGCACAAACAACTTCTAATATAGACTTGTTCTTCCTTTTAGCTAAACCATTCTATTTAGGAGTATATGGCACAATTGTTTCCTTCTTGATCCCTTTTTCTGCAAAATGCTATGCATTTCGTTTGACATGTATTCCCCACCATTGTCGGACCGAAGACTTTGATTCTCTTTCCTGTTTGATTTTCGATT